>CM031868.1:5497865-5839502 GCA_018697195.1 Certhia americana | reverse complement strand
CCCTTTCCCCTTTCCCCTTTCCCCTTTCCCCTTTCCCCTTTCCCCTTTCCCCTTTCCCCTTTCCCCTTTCCCCTTTCCCCTTCCCCCCTTGCTCTCTTGACTACAAAATGGGGTGATGATGTCTGTCCACATTGGACCAGTGATGTGCAGTAGCCAGAAGAAACTTGTGTGAGGCCTAAGCTCACCTTGCCTTGCAGCTTTTGTGTGTTTCACAAATAACTACAGATAAACTAATAAATCAGAAATTAAATATTTCATATGGAAATATTTAAAAATGAGTGTGTGGTGGTGCTTTTCCCTGTAGTTAGATGGTGAAAGCATTGCTGGGTGAGGCTCAAGACCCAGTTTCAAATTGCTTCTCTGTGTTCAGAAACAGAATCTGGATTTAAATGTCTGATGACACAGAAGGGCCTTAACAGGTGACTGTTTCATGATGGGTTTTTCTGCCTTTCTAGCCAAGTCCTTGTGGAGGCGGGTGCAGTGAACAGGGACAAACTGTCACCAGTCTGAAGAATGACTAGGCCATCTCAGGTGTTCTGGAACAGATGTCACTAGCCAGTCATGCCATTGCAAAACACTCTGTTCAGCTGTGCATGCCTTACTCATAAGAAGATGTTCATTTTCCTTTAATTACCTCAGTGCTGTTGTTGCTCCCAAGCTCGCTGGAACACTATTAAATAGTAATAACTACTGATACTTGTGGGAGAAAAAAGTGTTAATATGTAGCTCATTAGGACAGCTCCAGGAGGAGCACAGAAAGAGGATTTTATCTTGTGCAAAGCATAAAGCTCCCATGGCTGAGTCTGAATGAAGGCTCACTGGCAGGAGGGTTCCACTCAGAGGACAACCAGTTTGGTGCTGGGAATTGAACTCTGTGGGGCCAGAGAATGGGAGAGCAATACTGTCAAGCTGAGCCTCTGTAGTTTGTTTTTTTTTGTGTGTGTTTGTTGTGGTTTGCTTGATATCTGTATCAGATGTGGCCAGCAGAACTAGGGAAGTGATCCTTCCCCTGTTCTCAGCATTGGTGAGGCCACACCTCAGGTCCTGAGTCCAGTTCTGGGCTCCTCAATTCAGAAGGACACTGAGGGGCTGGAATGGGTCCAGAGAAGGGCAGTGAAGCTGGTGAGGGGTCTGGAGCACAGGGCCTGTGAGGAGCAGCTGGGGTGTTTAGCCTGGGGAAAGGGAGGCTGAAGGATGACTTTGCCACTCCGCACAACTCCCTGACAGAAAGTTGTAGCCAGGTGGGAATTGGCCTCTTCTGCTTGGCAACTAGTGATGGGGTCAGAGGGTGTAGTCTTAAGATGCACGATGTTGGATAATAGGAGGAATTTCTTCACAGCAAGGGTGACCAGGCAATGGAATGGGCTGCCTAGGGAGATGTGGAGTTGCTGTCCCTGGAGGTGTTGAAGGAAAGGCTGGGTGTGGCACTTAGTGCCATGGTCTGGCTGACATCTGGGAGTTTGGTCATAGGTTGGACACAATCACCCTCAGAGGCCCTTCCCAACCTGATTGATTTTGTGATATCCAGAAATTTTTCAAACCAAACAGAAGATGCAAACTGGTGTTGAGTCAAGCCCTTGGTGCAGTGCAGCTATGGGTATATAGAAATGAACTGGAGTGGTCAGGATGGGCTGTATCACTTTAACCTGCTTTGAATGCCACACCTCAGACATTTTCTCTATACTGTGAGAAGCCTTGTGTCTCCCCATTATGCTGAGGCAGCAAAAGGAGAAGCTGAGTGAGCTGCACCTTTCACACCACAGTTGCATGGCGAGGTGTTTCTGGGAAAGAACACAGCGGGATGCTCATGTTGCCAGCTGGACCTCTTGGTTTTCTTTCTGCTTTTTCCCTTGCTGATGATGAGGGTTCTAGTCATATGATTTTCCACCACTATGAAAGTGCTTGGGTACACTTGGCCTTGGGTGCTGCTTGGAGTCTGAGTCTTCAGCACCACTTGTCCAGGCTTCCATCTGTGGCCTTCCAGGGCTTGCTCCCTCCTTCTGGGAAGCATGTGAGTGTCTGTGTGTTATCCTGTGAGGATAACACAGGTGGGGCACTCTCAACCACAGCTTCTTAAGGTGTAATTTTAGTGCTTTCTAACTGCACACCTGATCCTCCTGCTCCTTTTGCCCTACTTTAAGAGAAGAGCAGGCTCTTGTACTGCTGTCCATCCAGGTGATGTTCTTGCTGAGCTTGCTCTTGTCTGTGGCATTAAAAAACTAGAAAGGACATATCCTGTTATCACTGTGCTGTGGCAAGAATACGGTTGTATTCATGTAGAACCATTGCAATCTGTTTGTAAGACATGATATAATTGAAAAGTCTGGCACATTTCCCACAGCAAACATTGTTAATCCCCACTAGCTAGGATTAGTCACCACTCCTTACAAGCCTTGACACAAATCTAGCAAGTTATTCAGTTAATCCATGCTTACAGGATAAATATTGCATCCTATGGGAAATTAGGCAGTGTCTTCTTCCTCTGCTATTGTGTAGTGATGCACTGTGTCCTTTACACCTGAAGGTGGAAGGGAAAAACACAATAACGTGATAGATGTTAGCAGACACCTGCTATCACAATGCAGCTGGATCAGCAGGGAAATTTAGTACAAAATAGCTTGCTGAAACCAGGCAGTGGCTATAAACAGCATCTTTGTGCTCTTTGTGGCACTGCAGAATTTTCCTGTCGAACAACAATGACCACTCAATGCCTCACAGCTGCAGGACTCTCAGAAGAGTCCCATCTTCCTTTTTGCTGGGGGTTTTCTCCTTGTGTGATCTCAAGCTGTATCTGCAATGGTACATTTCCCATAAAATTAAGGCCTCTGAGAGGAAGGTGTTTCAGGCTCTGAACATTTGCAGTATCCAAAGTGCAGCTCCAAGTTTCCTCACAGGCAAACTCCAAAACAGCAAGATCTTACTGAGTGGGTGACCTGAGATCCCATTTGTCTGGGCAAGGTATCTGAGTGGATCTGCAGAGACCAAGTTTACAGTTCTTGGGCAATTTAGCCAGGGAAGCTGGCTTGAAGAAGAGTACCAAGGAAGCTTAGAGACTTCAGTTCAGCAGCCCTGCAAGGGAGTTTCTTCCAAGCTTGTACAATGCAGCTGTCTCATGAAAAGTGACTAGTGCTTGTTTAGTGAAACCAAGACCACTAGTGAGCACAAGTAGGAAAAGAAGGGGCATTTTGGCTGGGGAGGTCTTGATTTGTGAGTAGTTCTGGAAATTTCTGATTCCAGTGTTGTTTGATCCAAAATCTATTAAAAATAAATTATTACTGAAGTATTCCCTTAGACATTTAACTCTCCCAGTGCTTTAGAACAACATAAATTCAATTCTATCTTGGGTAAATAAGTAATTACATAAATGAATGGATGTTTCTTCACCTCACTGATTTATCATCTCATTGGACTGAGTAATGTTTTCAAGGATTTTAAGATTAAATTTCACTCCCAGTCAGCAACAGGGGTTTTTAAATCTTAAGTAAGGTGCTTTTGAAAAGAGAGGACTCATGCTAAGAGCTTTTTCTGCTTTGAAAAATTTGTCTGGTCACTTACCCTCATTACTGTGTGACTGAGTTTCCTTAAATCTGGTAATGAATTATGTTCCCTCTTGCCCCATTCAAAAAATTATTGTAGTAATCATGTGTGTGACCAGCTCTGACTCCTCAGAATCTTGTCTGAGTGAGTGCTGGCTGCTGGGAGAAGTCTGGCTTGGGTTTTGCAACATATCATCACATCTGATGATGTTTGTCTTGTCCTTGCCCTTTGCTTTTTAATGTTGGTTGTCTGCCTAGGAAAATTTAGAATTCATTTCCATCTTATCGTGGACTTAAAGGGCTAAAATAGTGCTTGACATGATACTGGAGTTTAACACAATTTTACTGCTCTATGTTTTGAGTCCAGTGGAACTGGACTTGTTTTAACACCATACTTATGCCTATTGATTACGGTGGTGGTGAGGACCTGTTTTCACACTTCTGTCTGCTCAGCTCTCTTGCCTTTAGTCTGGATTTTTAAATACTTACTGTGGTTCCATCATGTTTCCCCAAGGCAGGTCAGTCCTGCAGGAAGGAAGCACCCAGCTCACCAATCAGGTCCACAGGCTGCGATATTCCTGTGCTTTCCAAGGACATCTCTCCTGTCTGATAAGCCCTGCTGGCAGGGCTCTCTCTGACACTGCCCTGCAGCTCCTGGAGGTAGGAGCTGGTGTTCCTTTCATGCCTGGAGATGACCAGGGGGATGTCGCAGACTGGTTGAGATAAATCACTGAGTCAATTGGAAACTGCCAGCAATATTTTTCTTTCCTCTGTCCACATCTAGAATTTACACAAGAAGGTCATGTTACTGTTGTTTCCTCTTCCACATTTCCTGTCAGACAAGGTCATTTTCGAAGGCAATGACCAGTTAAGCTTTAATTCTGCAACCATGGAAAATGATTATCAAAAGGGACAAACTTTGAAGTAGATGTTTAACTGGCACATCCGACTGCTGGTTATAGTTTAACAGGATCCTTTTGCACAATTCCCTTCAGCTGCAGTGAACTTGAACTCATATGAAAATGAGTGAGATATAAGGCGTGAATCTCCCTTACAATGTGGCTTGATAATCCCTGGCTGAATAAATAGATAGTGAGAGAGAGGACAGAGTCCCCACAGAACAAACTTTTTGGAGCTCTCCTTGGAAGCCTAGATTTTCCTCCTGCTCCTAACTCTTTGTTGCTGCTGGTATAATTCACTTTGTTTGCTGTTGCCAGTGTGGTAAATAAACACACACACAGTGTTTGTTTAGCCAAGCTGGCCACTGTTGATCATTATTAAGGTTTACTTGTTACCTGGTTGTTAAAATTTCTTGTTAAATTGTCCATGCCCCTAATTGTTTTTCCTTACTTTGTAACTGTACCCCCTTTGTGTTGGGTATTTCCTCCACTGCTCCCCAAAAATGGCACACAGAACTGCCCACAAGACCATAAGCAAATGAAGAGACAGCCAGACTACTGGAAAATGAAAACCCCTAAGAACAACGAGCCAACATGGAAATAGAAGACTAAAAAAGAAATATCTTGACAGTTAAGAAGCAGGACTATTTTTTCAATTCCATATTTACAGTCTGGATGGTGTCACAATAACTGCAAGAACTGGACCAGAGTAACACCCCTGGACAATGAGCCAACGAGCATCTTGCTGCAGACTCTTGCAAGGACAGAAGCCCCAGCTGTGCTGTCTGGCAAAGCTGATCCCCTCCTGTGCCTCACTCCCAGGAGAAGTGGTGGTGTGCACAACCCCTCGAGTTCCCTACCCAAAGCTGTCCTTAAAAAAGGCCTTTTCAGAGAAGCTGGTCTCCTGGGCTGTTTTTAACAGCCGGGGTTGTGAGACACATAGCACAGTCTCAGTTGTGCTGAGACAGGTACAGCCTGTCACAGTTCTGGACTAGAGATGGCACCAAGGTGGATTAAAGCCAACACCACTCCTGTGTTGGCTCAGGTTTTGGAGTACCTAAGAGCCAGGCCAGGTTTATGTAAGATGTAAATCATCAAAGAGGAAGGGCACAGATGTACACCCGTGCCTGAAGGAGCAAAAGGAAGGATGGGTTATCCCAACATGTCCTAAATTGATCATTCTACTGATGTTTTGGCAGTGATGTTTCATAAAATAAAACATAGGCTGTACCTGGTTTTGGTGCAGAGTACGTATCCAATGTTTATAGTCCTCCCATCAGAATCAGCTGTGGGATTTGAACATTTCAGTTTTAATACAGGTGGAAAAGAAGGCTGACAAAACAAAAAGGAGCACAGCTATGATATGAAACCTCAGGAAGAGAAAGATAGTGTCACAAGGGGGGCTTATTTAGTAAATCAATTAATTGCTTCAGGCAATTGCATCAGGCTTTGCCTTCTGGTTTCCCTTCACCATGTCTGAAAGGCACATTTGGGAGCCTCAAGCCATCTTGCCCCAACCTGGAATGTAACACATGCTGATGTGGTTAAAGCCATTCAGATCCAAACCATTATCTGCCAGTCACTAGTTATCACAGGCACTGACATCTGGGGAGCTCTGCCTACCAGTGTCAGCAGAACCTCTGGCACAGATTATACCCTCTTGTTGAAAAAATTATCCAAAATTATTTTTTCCACACTATCCTGAGCCACTGCAGCCACCCTGCTTATGGGTATCCAGCCAAACTCCTGTGCCACTGGCACAGATGTGTCTAGGCTGGCTAAGGCTGTCCCTGTTTGACTGTAGCCTAGTCCAGAGTCCTTCTGCTTACATAAGAAAAAAGCAGAATTCGTGTTGCTGTTGGTTCTGAGGGAGGCAGAGACAGGTATGCATCCCCATCCTGGCATCATTCTGCAGACTCAGTTGTTTTGTCTTCCCTGAATGACCCCTTCCAGCTTGCCTACTGCTGAGGGCAGAAGTAGGCCTTTACTTTGGTTTATTTTTGGCAGCTTCATTTTTGTTCTGTTTTCCCTGTTAGTAATAAGGAATGAATTCTGTTCTTGGCTTAATCAGGGTAACTGTGAGCAGGCTCACTCCTGTGCGTTTGGGGGCTGTTTTTAAAAGCTGGCTGCTATCAGTGTTATGGTGTAAAGCTGACAAATCTTTAAAGAGAAGGTCACAGGGCTGCCTGCAGAGGCCTGACATTACTTTCTACTGGCAGTGATAGAAACTGGTGGTGTATGTCCCTGTGGTATCAAAGAATGATATCTAAAATTCACTCCTGCCTAAAAGACTAATCTCCTAAAGTCCTTCTGAGTGGCTTCTGAGCTGGGCTAGAGCAGGGCAGGCATTTATATTCGTCCCACTGGCTGTGCCTGTCCTCCCCTTCCCCACAAGCAGCTTTGAGGCAGAGGTTTGACACAGCTCAGTCAGAGACCAGAGCAAACTGGTGTCTCTGCTGGACAGCTGTTAATTGAGATCTGCAGAACTGAAAGCCTCTGGCAGTCAGAAATCTGGTTATAAGATTTTTTTTCTTTCTAGCCACATGAATGAAAATTGAGATCTTTGCTTAGTGATGCGATCCCCATTCCCGGTTCTTATAATGAAGTTTCAGATGTTAGGATGCAGGAGCAGAGGAGCCAGCACTGGCAAACACCTTGTTCCTGTTGGAGGTGCTGTCCTTGCCTTGGTGGAGGCTCCAGTGTGGTAGCTGTGCAGTTACACTCCAGTTGGAAGTTCCTTGCCCTTGCTGTCTCCTGTTCCAGTAGTATAACTGTTTGCAAGGGGGTGTCCAGGGCTTTATATCCATAAAATGCAAGATGTTGAAGATAGGGAAGCAGAAGCCTGTCTCTAATAGTGCCAAAAGGACAAGGTTTCTGAGAAGAATGTCAGAGAATAAATCAGCTGCTATATCTGGGATAAAGCTGACAAGAAGTGGCCCTGGAGGTTTTTTTCAGGTTTGAAATAGAAGCTGATAAAATTTAGGGATGTGTTAAATGGTTAACCATCCTTGGGGCACTGTGGCTACAACAACACTGCTGTAACAGCAACAGCAGAGGCATTTGCCAACATCTTTCTCTGTTACTACACTGGGATCCATAAGTCCGTTGTTTCCCTACTCTCATCAGCTTTCTACTTTTTAAAAGGTAGAAGACTCATATAAAGACATAAAAAAAAAATCCAGAATTGATTTTACATGACAGACGTTGCTGCCAAATTTAGGAAGGTGGCCAAAAGGCTAACAGAACTGAAGAACAGTTGAATACAAACATTTTCCAGTGCCAACTGATCTACTGTGCTCTAGAATGTTGTTTTCAGAGCAGCTTTTTCTATGCCTGAACAAGAGAGAAAATTCATCAAGGTGCCCAGGAGAATGCCAGTGGGAGCAGTGGCCTCATGCTCCAGTAGTCAGTACTTTCAGAATTACACATTTTCCACTCCTTTCTTTTGTTATTCTTGCTTGGGTGAAGGACTGCACTGTAACTGCTCCCTGTTGGGAGCAAGGACCTGTTTGCAAATTTGTTTATAGCAAATGATTCCTTAATAGAGGACTAGATTTGGTGTATTCATGTGATATGCAGTATCTTTGAGCCCACTCCATCCAGCTTAGCTAAGGCATTGAGCCAGCTGACGGTGCCCAAGACTGTGTAGGTAGCTAACAGCTGGTGGTCCCAGTTGGGAGGCTGTTTCCTGCTGAACTGGGGAGGGTCAAAATTTGCTGATCCTCAGGGGCCGGGTCATTGCTCCACTTTTCCACAAACTGGGGCTGGTTTGATGCATGTTGAGGAGCTGGGTCAGAGCTGGATTTTGCAAACAGATGTGAAGCCACTGCCTGAATGGCTTTGCACTTGATTGCACCAGGGGAGGCTTGGCTCACTCTCCTCCCATTTCCTCCTCATTTGACTGCAAGGTTAAAAGTAATGTTTGCTTTTGTAGCACTGGCCTGATTTCACCGGTTTATACTGCAGACTATTAGTGGGAAGTACCTAGGCTCTGAAATGTTAATGGTAAATATTTCAATTAGCATGTTTTCTTGTTTTATTGTCTTGTTTTGTTAGGCTTGTGCAGTTTGTAAAGGGCCAGGGGGATTCCATGAGAAGGAACGTAATGTGAGTCTGTATTGTTACATACCTTCTAGTATCAGCCTCAAGGAAACCACTGCACTTCTGTTCTTTAAGGACAAGGGGAAAGAATCAGCCCCTTAGAAAAACTCAGGAAAGCATTAAATAAGATTTTTCTGCTTTTAATAAGGAAACTGCAAGGAGATAACTCATAAGTGTGACAGACATGGCCTATAGCCTGCAGCCCCCAGATACCAGCAGTGCTGAGGGGGCCAAGCTGAGTTGGGTGCTTGTGGTCATGCTAGAGGTCTATTCTTTCCATGAGGAGGTGGTGGAAGGGGGTTAAGGAGACTGCAAGAGGGATTAGAGGGTTACAAACAAGCTGATAAAATTTAGAGGAGAAAAGCCAGTCTCAATAAAGTGAAGACAAAGGCAGCAAGACCTACCTGAGAAAGCCACATGGTCTGCTGCCAGTCATTTCTGGCAGCATTTCTGGAGGACACTGATTCCAGCTTTAACAAAGCTCTTATAACAATATTTTGCAGAGACTTTCATGGGAAAACACAGCTTAATATTGCAACAAAACTGAGTTTTGAGGTGCAACCACATCACCCCAATCCATAATGTCAGTCTTTCTAGAAGCACTTACTAGTTTGGGCACAATCAGTCCCATTCATATGCAGCCCCAGAGTGTTGCAAGCTTAATGAAAATTGGTCCATCCCCAGTTGGTTTGAACTGAACCTCTGCTGGTGTCAATGGGTTGTGTTGATTTGAATGAATTCAGGATCTAGCAGTAAAGTTTTTTTTAAAGAAACCTGTTCAAGGAGATGCTGTTGCTAATGTAGGACTGTGTTTCTATATTGCCAATACATTCAGAGCTGAGTCCTATAAGTACACAGATGACTAAATCCTATAGGAATAGCAGCATGCAATTCCCAGCTCCTTGTGGTCCCTGTGTGCTTCACCACTGATGGCTCTGAGAGCTCAAAGCTTAGCCAAGGCTGCCCCTGGGGCAGGAGCAGTCCACACTTGGCAAGAAAGTAGGGTTTGGGAAACATCAGCCCTTTTCTTGTGACCAAAATGGATGGCAAGCAGGTGTTTGGGATGTTAGTTCATCTCATGCAACATCTGCTGAAGGTGTGTGGCACAGCTCTGGCTGTTCAGTTATTAACCTGCTCTAGTGGAAGGGGCTCCTGCCCATGGCAAGGACACTGGAACTAAATCACCTTTAGCATCCCTTTTAAGCCAAGCCATTCTGTGGTTCTATAATTATCCCCACTGTGTTGGTGGAGTGAGTTTCTGTCTCTTAAGGTTCAAGCTCTGAGGTAATTAGAGCATCACTGACCCCAGGACCTCGCAGCCTGTGCTTGTGCATGGTCTCGGGAGAAGGGGAAAAGAGGCACTAGAAGTATTAGTTTTCCTTCAGGGTACCTAACCCCACTTGGATCCGAGATCACAGTGCATTGAAACACGAGAATTTGTCTGGAAAAAAACAAAATCAATAAGGCTGTTGTTGGTGGTTATAAGAGGTAGCTTTGAAGGTAGTATTTTGTCTTTCAAAGAGTATATGGGGAGGAGGAAGCAAATGGCTGTGAAGGATGAATGTAAGGAGAAGCCTTTGTATCTTCAGTCCTTCCATTTTATTGCTTTATTATCTGTCTGGAAGATAATGGAGAAATACAGAAACCAAATAGTTGTTTGTTTTAAAAGTATTTTAGTCTTTAGCTTGAAGGTTAGGAGAACCCTGTATTGGCCTTAAGCCACATGTTTTGGGTTTTTTTTTTTTCTCTATGTGTCAAGGAAGGATAATTTTTTTTCTTTTTTTTTTTTTTCCTTTTCCTTACTGAGCTGAGACTTGTTGGAAAAGTTCCTCCAAAATGAAACTCCCTTGGGCTTGGCAGAGTTACCCTGGAATAAACTCTGTTTGTGGTATATGGGGCACTGGGAAAAATGTATGGCAGGCCCTTTGCAGTGATCTCTCTGTGTCTTGCCAGCCACACAGGGATTTCATAATTATTGCAGTGTGGAAGTGATCAAACAAAGTTTATTATATAAAGCTTTACAAAGACAAGGGACAAAAAGAAGGGCAATGCACTCAGAAGTCTGAATGCTGGGCATAGAGAGCAAAGTTCTCTCCACTGAGCAAAGTTCTGCCACAAAACCTGTGTGCATGAGCACAAATGACAACAGGGGTACAAGAGCCCTCTAGGTCTGGCCAGCAATCTCAATAGTCCAGGCAGCATTTTCTTTTAAATCTCTCCTAAGAACATATCCTGCCCTGCTGTTACTGCTGTAGGAATTGCTGGGTTTAAAACTCTAATTTACTAATGAAACATGGCACTGTTTTGGGTCAGCCTGATTGTTAACTATCCAAATCTGTTCTGTTAGAAGAATGAAAAGAAAAATGTTTAGATTGGAGTTGAGCAAAATAGTTCAATTAAAGAGCCATTACTAGGTTAGCAATTCCTTGTTCCATTCTCTTCTGGAAGCCAGGCTTAGTGCATGGTGAAGAGAAGCCTCCCTTTTCCATTGGGAAGAAGTGTGGTATAGCAATAATGGATTTGAGGCCATTTCTTTCTTTCCATTGCTTTATTGAGCAAGTGAAAACACTGTCAGGATATTGTACTTTGTCTTCTGAGGGACACATGTTCTGCTCTGCCATCATTTCTTGATGCCAGACAAATTCTTCTAATAGATGACCCCAAGATGAAAATTGCTGGGTATCAAAACTCCTGTAAATGTGCAGAGAGTGCCTCTTTATGTTCAGATCTCTGAAGAATGTATTTCAAGAGGGTTTTTACAATGATGGTGGTGAGGCACTGGCACAGGGAGCTCAGAGAAGCTGTGGCTGCCCCAACCCTGGGAGTGTCCAGGGCCAGGCTGGACACAACCTGGTGTAGCAGATGTCCCTCCCCATGGCAGGGGGTGGGACTAGGGGACCTTTAAAAGGTTGCTCCCAACTCAAACTATTTTATGTTTTTGTGATATCAACCTATCACCTACTTAAGATAGGACACAAAAGAGCAACTCTGCCAAGAGAAATGACATTCCTGTGCCACTGAACAAAATATTATCTTGTGTGACCCACACAAAATGAGGGCTCAGAACGTCCATGGTCAACCCAACTACAGCTGTTTCAAAGCAGATCCAACAGCACTACAAAGAGCTTTTCCTTTTTTCCATTTTCCCTAAACAAAGCACTTATCATGGAAGTGATGATGAGAAAGATTAGAATATCCCACGGACTGCTGCTAGATCAAACCTGGTAGGAAACCCAACTTCCAGCTTGCATGTTACAGTGGCCAAAGGAGGCAAGACCAAAGCCTATCTGCCAAATTTCAGCTGTGCAATCAGATGCAGGAAGAGGCTGGTTCAGAGTGATTCTGCCCTGAGCACACTTTTTCCATCAGAAAGCCATTTAATGGTTTTAACTACCAGAGACTATGTCCAATGGAGTTCTTCTCTGTGAATTTGTCTAGTTGGTGCAAAATCCAGTTCTGGCCTCTATAACAACTCTTGGCATGTGGTTGCCCAACCCCACCATACATGCAAACATGCAGTTAGTTAAGCTGCAGATATTGCTCCTTGTTAAGCAAACCACACCCCAAGACCTTGTTTATAACACGATGGGAGGGACCACATTTGCAGACTGTTTCATGGCAACTGAAGTCATAATTAGCACAGCTATCTTCATATGTTGCAAGATAATTTCTCTTCCGGAGGGGGTGGATGTTAAAGATTATGTAAATAATCAATTAAAATGAAGGACTTACTACTGGCTTGCTTTCTAACTGTGGTATGGCAGACAAAATTAGTTAACATACATTTTTGAGCCATCATTGTCTTTTAAATTATAAAATGGCAGAGATGGCTTTAGAAAAGGTTCTTCTGCTGCTTTCTGGTTCATGTCATTCATTTCAGAGGGAAAGGAGTCGCTACAGTGTGACTTCTTGAGTTGGGTGTGAAATATGCAGTTTAATGCCAAAAAGGGAACTGTATGGTCCTTCAGTTCTCAAGCATGGCTGAGAGCAAAAGTGAGTGACAGCACAGCAGCCTGTATGGTATTACCTATAATTATAGGCTGCCATTGTTTGTCAGACCCAGAGCAGAAGTCAAATATTTACTGTTGGGGATAAATGGAGAAGGAAGCAGGTTTTTTGAGAGTAAGCCCAGTCCTGCACTCTTAAACAGATTGATCTGAAAGGTGTCAGCACCTGTTCCTGCTCTTTGTCAATAGATGCAAGAATTGCAGCAATCCAGTTCAGAACTGACAGCACGTGATTGACTTTGGAGTTTTTGTATTTTTAGCACTGTTGGTGTCAGAGATACCGACAGCAGAATGATCCCAGTGATTCTCTCTGAGTGAGAAATGATTCACCCTCTGTAAAAATAAAGTTTGATGCAAGCAGTCCTGTATTCACTGAAATGAGCAGCCCCCAGACATTTGAAAGGACCTTTCCTCCTCAGATCTTTAGAGAAGACGTGCAAGTTTTCCTGTTAGTGTGGATCCTGTTTTTGGACAGCTCTCCTGAACAGCGTATTCTGCCATCACTCTCTTTTGCCTGGGCTGGCCTTGAAGTTGAGCATTTAGGATATTTGAACTCAGGTTCCATTTGACATCCCCAATACTGACATGAATTATTCTGTTCTCCACTGCAGCCACGTGTTGGTGTCTTCAGTAAAGACGACTGTAATGGTTAATGTTTCCCTCTGACCATTCCTCTGATGTTTAAGGGGAGGGACAGTGTGAGATTGTGATCCTAGAGTGCCTTGGCTCTGGCTATCTGCTCCAGGTGCTTTCTGAGGCACAGAAAAGGTCTATTTCCAGACAAGTAGCAGTGGGAGAATCTGGATCTTTAGTAAAAGGTTTTACATAGACTTGATATAAAAAAAGGGGAGGGAGCATGAGTGGGAAAAAATATTTTAGTAATGCTTGTGGTTTACAAGGTCTTATGATATTTCAACAAATGGCATGTGCATGCCATACTGAGGCAGTTGCAGAAGCAAATTCAGAGAGTTGATATGTCTTTTAATGAATTAATTACTTGGTCTCTAGAAAAGGATGTTCACAGATGTGTCAGAGGCAGATGATTTTAGTGCAGAAGTTTGGTACTGAGTCTCCATACCTTTGGCAGTTGTTGGTCACATCTAAACCCTTCTCCATGTACCAACACATTTTGTGCAAGGCTGCTCTGTGAGGCTCTGTCTGTGCAGTGGGACCGAGGAGAAGGCTCCAGGTTTTGCCTTGGGATCTGCTGGTTGAGCTTTGATGAGGAATGTAATTCTCTCACCCAGAGAGTTCTTCATCCTCACAAAAACATCTTGAGATGAGTGGAGAATCTCACTGTATCCCCACACACAGGATAATTCTCCTGTAAGATCGAGGTTATTTGCTCACCCCGTGCTGGCTCCGCAGTGCAGAGCTGCTCTGTGCATGTTCCTGTACCAGGCAGATGAAATGACTCAGCTGCAGGAACTGAAATAATGATTCTAAAAGTTTAAATAAAAGTTGCAGAATTGCAAAAAAGCCTTCTGTGGACTTTCCACTGTTCCAACAACTTCTTACAACCTTTCATACTCTCAGATAAGTGTCTTTATCAGAAAAAACCTGAAGCAGGAACCCAGCTTGTTAACAAAACCACTTCGGTTGCAAGTGACATTTCTTTCCTTCCCTTTACACGCTTGATTGCCACATTTTAAATGGAAACATTTATTCTGAGAAGAGTTGACTGAGACTTTAGCTACATCATTGATTTATGCACCCGATACCATCAAATTGTATTTGTATTAAAGAATGAGTTGTAAGCAGGGAACTAGAAACTGTGGCTTAAAAGGTGACTATCCTCTGGATATCAAAGTTCAGATATCAGGTCACAGCTTAAAATGAGTATTACCAACACCTAGAGTGTACAGGAGGGTGTCTTTCTTTTCTCCTTTTAAAATAAAATTCCATTAAGTAAGGCAATAAAGAGTTGGCGCTGTGGAAAACAGGAAGTAGGTTTGAGGTGCATCTGCAGAGCAGTGTATAACCATACATAAAAGGTCCATTTTGTCAATTGATTTATTAGATTTACTTGGTCATCTGAGGCTTTGAGTAATCACTGATCTAGTGAAAAATGACAGGAGGGTCGGAGGGGATGATTTTTAAAGATCCCTCCCAACCCAAACCATTCTATAATTCCTCTCCATTAGAGGTACAGGTCCATGAGAATGAGATGATGACAATATATGGAGCTTTTTAAGGTTTCTCAGATCCGATTCAGTCCTTTGCAAAATTCCCAAACTTTAACCAGTAATCATAGGAATGGATTATACTTCTTCCCTTCTATCTCATGTAGAGAAGCAACGACTTAAAATATGCAACAAGAAAAATAAGGAAAGCAAGGAAAATGGCAACCTGTTACAGCTACATGCCTTGGGAAAACCTCAGAGTGCTCCCAAATCGCAAGTCTTGTTCCCAAACTCAAACATATGGACAGGAGTCTTTCTTGCTGAAATGGTTTTATGGTTTAGGTGGCATGGGAGAGGGGTTTAGGCTGTAAAAAACATCTATTTTTTTGGATGTAAGATTAGAAATAGCTCCAAAATGCAGCTTGAGGTAGTTGCCTGTTATGGAAAATTGCAACACAAGGAGCTTAAACTTAGCCAAGTTATGTGCAAAAGAGAACAGAGCTGGATGCTGAAAGGTCCTGGGCGGGATGTACCAGGAGCACAGTAATGTGATCTGTAACCCCAAGTATACATTACATAAACATTGCATTTTCTGTATTGTGAAGTGTAACTGAGAGTGTGTGATAGGGACAGAGGGAACATTTAGCAGCTTCTGGTGTGTTTACTCTTGAGAAATTGCAAACGGATGTTAGAGAACCTGCTTCATGAATGCCATTTATACCAGGAAACCAGGCAGATAAGCAGTGCTGTCAAAAATGCTGAATTTACACAAGGAAATGGTATGAAGCTGTGTCAGGGGAGGTTTAAGTTGGATGTTAGGGAAAATGTTCTTCCCCCAGAGGCTGTTGGGCACTGGAACAGGCTCCCCAGGGCAGTGGTTACAGCACCAAACCTGACACAATTCAAGGAAGGTTTGGACAATGCTCTCAGGCACATGATGGGACTGTTGGGGTGGCCTGTGCAGGGCCAGGAGTTGGGCTCAATGATCCTTTTGGGTCCCTTACAACTCAGAATATTCTATGTTTCTACAATTCTAAATGCCAAGACCCTCAGGCATTTAGGCAATGTTCTTCTCCCTGTCCTACAGGACAAAGAAAACCAGGCAGATACACAGACTGCCTTTACCTAAGAATATAACTCAGAGTCCTAGGAAAATCAAATCAAATTATCTGGGCTGTTTCACTTCCACAAAGACTCCTTTAAAATGCAGTTATTTGGTTAAAATAGTTTCTTTAGTATTTTGTTCCCCAAATACCTTCCAGGGTAATTATTTCTTTAAGACCAGGTATTTTAGCACTAATTTGGTTTCTGCTCTCTCTTCTGCCTGTAAATCAGCAATCCTCCAGAGCAGGTTAATTGAGAGGAGCACCTACAAGGAATTTCAGGACTATGATCCTCTAAGCAAGGCTCTCCTGGAGCATTGTCAAGGAGAGCAAAGCTTGGTAGTGAGGTAATGAGGTTTCTGCAGGACTGCTCGGAGCCAGAGCCAGGAATCAGCAATGGCTGCCTGGCCCAAGTCGGTCCCATCAGCTCAAAAATACTAATTAGCAGTGGTGTTGCTACAAGGAAAGTGAAATACGTTGTTTTTCTCTGACTGCACTGTCCAGTGAAAGCTACTGCAGGAGGCTGGGAAAGCTTCCATGTTAGGTGTGGTAGTAAAGCAATAGCAGAGCTCTGGGATGAGCCCTGTAATTAGCTGGGAGGAAAGAATTAATAAAGCATCTTAAATATGTTCTATGAATGCTGTAGTCCTTAAAACCAAGCAGGTCTCTTCTTAAAAAGCCCCATATTCAAATACTGTGACCAATAACAAATATTGTGACCAATATTCAAATATTGTGACTGGTATAAATAGCAGAGTAGACACTGAAGTATTGTCATCCCTTAGCAGTGTCTGAGCTCCCAGTCACCGCTAGCAATGCCAGTCCTTCCCTTCTGTTGGCTGGAAGTAGTTTGTGTTTTAGGAAAGACGATTCTGGCCCTGTGGCACCCTCCTGAGTGATCAGCTGATGTTCTTGGAGTCTAAATGTCACAATATGCAGAATAAAAACTGGAATGTTAAGCTGCACTCATTGCACATTTGGTTCCAGAGCTACTGCCCAGTTCTGGCAGCCTGTTAGGTGGGTTCTTCCCTTCCCATCTGGGCAGAGCAGGTCCCACTTTGGGGACTTTACAGCATCTCTGTAGGATGCTTTCGATAATGCACTGATGTTGTGGTGACTTGCGGCCCTTCTTTGTCCTCACTTTCCTGGGTTTGAGCTCTTGCTTTTAATTTCTTTGAGACTGTGTTGCTGATATTTCAGGTTCTAGCTTCACTTTGCTTTTCACCACCTAAAGAAACTGGTCTGTTCTAACTGTCCGGGCTAAAACTTACTTCAAGCTGATGTTCACACGTCCTCTACTACCATATGAGGACAGCCAGTGAGGATTTGCCAAACAGAAGATGGGCAAGCCACAACAGGCTTGATTTGAATGAGTGAAGTGAAGATGGAAATTACAGGAACATAATTTTGAATGTCTCAGTGAGTCACAATCTGTTTGTTAACAACAGAATGCATTCTGGAGATTATAGAAAAAATGGGAGGAAGAGTATGGGTGTCATAGATTGAAGTGCAAAATGTAACCAAAAACTCTGTATTCTATCATGATCCGATGAAACTGGGGTGTGGGAGGGTGTTGCAATTGTCTGTCAATGAAACTTCTGGGGCAGTTTTCTTATCTCTTGCACAACCCAGCCTCCCTCCAGGGAGAGATCTTCTGCTAATGAGCCATTGAGTCTCACTGATAGAATTCCATCATCCCACTGGGAAATGCTCCAGCCAGGGGGAGGAGCCAAGTATTCCTACCTGGATAAAAATCTGGGAGTTGGAACACCAAGGCAGCCTTTCCACTGGATTCCCAGAGGAAGACCTATCACTTCTGGACCTTCAGTGAAAGAACTCCACTCTTTCTACAGTAGCATCACTTCAACAGAGCCACATCTGCCACTGGTACTGCAGCCACCATTGAATGGCACTGCCACCAACACCCTGACCCACAGGGTGTCAGGTTGTATCCTGACTCTGTCAGTGGGTTTGTTTGTTTGTTTGTCTTACTGCAAGTGTTTTTGTTTTATTGTTTATTTCAGTTCCCCTAATAAAGAACTGTTATTCCTATTCACATATCTTTGTCTGAGAGTCCCTTAAATTCAAAGTTGTAATGATTCGGAGGGAGGGGGTTGAAATTCTCCATTCCAAGGGAGGCTCCTGCCTTCCTTAGCAGACACCTTTTGTTCAAACCATGACAATGGGGTACACCACACCACCTTTTCTCACACTGGATAGACTATTGTCCTGCTTTGGGACTCCAAAGGACACAGTCTAGCCCAACAAGAGTTTTACTGGCAGAACTGACTTCAGAAACGGGGAAGGAACTGAGTATGTAACCTGGAATTCCAAACATGAAAGTCAGTTATACTCCATTATCTATTTGAGATAGATCAGTGATTCTTAGAGAGAGAGAAGGATACAGTGCTCTCTGACATGAAAAAAGTTGTGGCTCAGTATTAATCTGAAAGTAGATGGGAAGAAAAGCCATGTTCAAATGAAGGTAGCTTTGTGGTTTATCCTTTAATAATCATCTTGTCTCAACAGGATCTGTGTGATGATTAATCTCTGACTCTATTCAGTCACTGAATGTGATTAATTTGAAAAAAAAATCTAAAAGTAAATATGTTGTACTGCTTTGGACAGATTCTGTCTGGGAACTGTTTCATTTGAAGACCCCATTTCCCTGGCACTTTACCACAATGACTGTATGGAAAATAGCATTTTTAATTATTACCTGGCAGATGTGATTCCTTATCTCTCCATATCACCCTTCTGTGCAGACGCTCTGAGAAAATACACCTGGGACATGGCCTATATCTGTGCCAGTCACTGTTGTCTTGACACTGAGCATGGTCTTCAGAGGAATCTCCCCACAGCCATGAAGGTTCTTGCTTTTTTAACATGTGTGTGGAGCTCCCACCCATCCAAAGCATTTGCTTGAAGCAATGTTGTAAATAGTGAGACTTCTGGGAACACAGAGTGTTTTCAATGACCTAATGAGGAAGGACAACACTAACACCCTGGATCTGATCCTGTCATTTCTTCTGATGCTTAAACCAATCTGTAGGCTTGGAGAACCCAGGAGTGTAGGAATGACCCTGCTGCTAATGATACTGCTCTTGAATGTCACATTCCTTTTTGTAATGCAAGACTGAGACTTCCAGTGAATTCTTTACAAGCTGGTTCATAGTCTCAGTTAAGTAACACATCCATAATTCAATGACTTAATTATGACAATTCCTAGGGAGAAAATATGTGGAGGGCTTAATTGCAGTGGGCATCAGAGCCACTGCCCCCTGGTCAGGTTGTGTAGAAGAGGAGGGCAGGCAGGAGGGGGGTGGCTGCAGGGCACTCAGTGCCAGACTTCACTACAGTGCTTGTGCCCAGGCACCTGATCTCTGTGCTGTCTGCATCGATGTGGGGGCTGCAGAGAAGAAAGCTATGAAGTGTGCCAGAACATGACATGAATGAAGAATAGAAAATTTCAACATTGCATATTGCCCTTTCTTCTCTTTGTTCATATTTTTTCCCTTCTTTTATGCCTGCCTTTTTGTGATCCATTTTCTTTTTGTGTCATCTTTTGCAAGGCAGATGGATTGCCTTGGTGAAGAGGTTACTTTCAAGGTGTGATGACTTCAAACCCAAGGTGAGTCCTGGTGAGCAGAGAGGCCAGATGTGAATGTGACTCAGGCTGCTGTTTCCTGGGCTCACAGCCTTGCTGAAGGCCAGGAAAGCTGGGAGGTCACTGTAAAAGGCCTCTTTTGTAGAGTGCTGCTGGCTGCAGCTCTTTCTGTCCCCTGCCCAGGGGTTAGGCTGTCCATGCAGAATCCACCCAGCCAAGCCTTCTTCTGTCTTCCACTTCAGAGGTATCTGAGTTCAGGCCGTTGGGGAAGAGCCCAAGGATTCAGAGGTCAAAGGGTTCAGCTGCTATGAACTCTGTGCTTGGTTTTGACATTCCTCCTTGGGCATATGAGGGTTTTTGATGTATAATCTAGCTATGTGCTAGCTAGCCTTACTTGTAGCCAGATCTGCACTTCCTAGCTCTTCAGGCGTCTGTCCTCCACCATTGTGCTTTGCAAAGCCTTCCTGGCTTCAGACCTTTCTTACCCTGCCACCCACAGTAATTTACTGTTTCTGCCTTACAACAGCCTTCTAGACCATGGATGCACCATGTGCTGCAGCTCATGTCTCTGGAGGTGCAGCAGTAGGGTTTAATGTCTGCTTCTCTGCTGTTCTTACCGTGAGAACACCAAAAGAGCCTCCCTGGCATGCTCTGACCCCTGAGGAGTGTGCACAGCAGCTGGGACATGGCTATTGGGATCCTTTGGGCAGCACAGATTATGTCAATGTTGTTCTATACTCTGATCTTGTGCAGGTATTGGAGTCAAGGTTAACTACAAATTTGCTGTCCTCTCCCTACTGGAGTTTGGGAAGTTTGTCATCTCTGTATCCACAAGGAACAGCCCTTTCTTCTTTCAGTCTGCTGCTAATT
Organism: Certhia americana; assembly: GCA_018697195.1. Lineage (NCBI taxonomy): Eukaryota > Metazoa > Chordata > Aves > Passeriformes > Certhiidae > Certhia > Certhia americana. The sequence continues at coordinate 5,819,256 of CM031868.1, read as the reverse complement.
AACTTGTAAACTAAAGAAAAAGGACTCAATTGGGAATGAAGCTGATGGACATGGGCGGACTCAAAGCTAGAGTAAACAAAGTTGACTTTTCAGTCCAATATTGGACTATCCTGCCTCAGCCAGCATTCAGCTCACCTTAAAACTGGGGACAGGAGAGTCTCTGTGCCACTGGGTCTAGTGCTGCTGTAAGTGTGAAGAACTGTACTGGCTACTTGTATTAATAGAAAAAACCCCCAAACCTTTACAGATTTGCTTCCTACTGCTGTTATGACTTGTGTGTGGGGAATTCTGGTTACAAAATATCTTTTTGCTTGTGATTTCCTTATGAAAACTGGAGGCTATAAGAATTCTCTCATGTGCAATATTATGGGACCAGGTTAGTGCTGTTTTCTTGCCAAGAATTTTTGCAGTGCAAATAAGAGATCTAGGAGGCATTTGTAGATGGATTTATTTTTTTTTTTTTTTTTTTTGGAGGGGGGCAATTTGGGAATTTCTTTGGAGGTTTTTTGGTTTTTTTTTTGGTTGTTTTTTGGTGTTTGTTGTCTGCCAGGTAGTTGAATACTGGTCTTAGATATGCTTTTTTGATATCTTCATTTCTCTGTTCATGAATGTTAGACTAGCATTAGTGTCACCAATATAAAGTCCTGTAAGTGTCTCAGAGTGGAAGATTCTGGATGTGAATTCAGTGGTGATGCCACCAAGTTTTGGAGGGTTTTAGAGGTGTCATTGGTACAGCCTGGGATGGCAGGGATGCTCACCATTTGTTCCTTTGGCATCTGCTACAAACAGGAGCAGTGGGGCTTTTCTACAGCAGTGGGAACTTTATCTTTATAAAGTTCCCCTTTCAGGTCTCTGTGTCACTGTAGAAAGTGCAGAGCATCCTCTTTCACTTTTGGAGGGAAATGGTCCTAAACAAAGCCCTGCCTGTGCTGTGGGCTCTAGGCAGATGGCCAGTGCTATTATCCTTCAAGGGTGTATTAACAGTAACCTTCAGTTTAGAGGCACTGAGTTGTATCTCTCCCATGAGATGCCAGAATGGAGACAAGGCATGGATCCCTCTTGTCAGTCCTGCTGGACCAGACAGTGTCAATGGAAAAAACATTTGTTCTACTCTTGGCCTGTCTTCTGCACAGGGATATGGAGACAACCCAGTAAAGGTGATGTTGCAGATAAACACAAGCTAACAGACAGAAGCACAGACTGTAGGATTTTCTGCAGCCAGATGCAATTAATAGATGCTACCCTCCACTGCCTGCTTCAGAAGAAGGCACTATCTTCATAACAGGCCAAAATTGCAGACTTCTATTTGCACCATAATGATCTAGAAAGAAATTTCTCCCCAATTAACATATGCCCAGAAGGATTTGCAATGAATAGGCCTTACAGTTTCAGCTTCTGAGCATTCTGGTGGTATCATCAGCTGGTGGAAACTGGCATTGCTTTGTTGCCTTTCCAAGTCAATTTGTAATGAGTGAAGATTGGTCTTTCTATTCTCCTTCACATGAAGGTCATGTAGCTTTTGTGGCTTTGTGCAATATGTTCTTCCTAAAGAGAAATGAATGTGCTTTATGTGTGAATGAATGTGTTTTATTTTGCAATGATCTTCTGAAGTACCCAGTTCAAAGATTGGGCTTGCTTGACACACTTTCTACCCATTTCTTTCAAATTAATAATCCTCTGATGCCTCTCATGTTATCTGTTGGTCCTGCAACAGTTTGAGCTTTGATGGAGGAGGAGTCTTTGAACAACTAGGGAGCACTGGAAAATCTGTGGAACTTCTGTTTTAGAGGCTTTGGTACTGTGCTGGTACACTATCCTACTGTTAGGCTGTTTCAGTGCTTCCAGTCTCTCAGGGTCATTTCATAATAGATATGGGAAAGATTCTCACTTGGATAGTCTGCAGTTTTCTTAGTTGCCTGGGGAAGACTAAAACTTACCCACTAAAACTACCTGTACCTTGTTTTCAAAGGGATCTAAGGGCAGGATGCTTCAAAGGAGCAATGTAGAAAGTTAGAGAAGAACCAGCCACCCCCCAGGAAAGTTCTCATTCTAAAGCCTCAGTAAGAGCTGGGAGGAAGATGTTTTTTCATCCCTTCCTTTCTTCTCTGTGATATGAGGAGTGTCAGCTGCCACTCACTGTGAGCAAAGGTTTAAGAATTTCTCTCACATATAGTGTAGAGGCGAATTGTTCTGCAGGCCTACCAAAATCAAGACTCAGCTTCCTGCCCAGTCAGGCTTTGAAAAATCCCCAGTGTGGCAGGGAAGTAGCTGGTTAGCTGTGTATCCTCCAGTCCTACTCCAAAGGGATCCTGCGAATGAGAGCCCAGAGAACTCTAGGAAGTTGGAGGAGTCCCTAAACATTTACAGGAACAAATTGACTTGAGAGGGTTTCAGGCACTACAAACAATGAGGAGAAAAAGTCCCCTTTGAAAGCCAGTAGAGATTTTCAGGGACTGTTGCTTCTTTTGAGAGGAGAACCACAGACTCTGAACTATGAATCCAGAGCTGTCCCCAAGCTCTGGGTAAAGGCAGAGTATCTTTAAAGGCCAAGCCCAGCAAGGCTGGCACAAGTGGTCAGGAGCAGGAAGTGTTCTACAAGACAGGATCTCAGCTGCTTGAAGAACATCAGGGAGCATCACAGAGTAATGGAAGGAGAAGCCAGTCGCCTCACAAGCAGCATCAGGAGTCATATCTGCTTTCTAACACATCCTGCTGGATGTTCTTTGGTGTCAATTTATCAGTTTATCAGTTTTTCCCTTAGCAGGGCACCAGCAGAGACTTGTTGCTTTGTTTGCCTCCCAATTTTACCAAAATTCAGAAGAACTCAGTATGTTGGTGGCTTTTCTCCTGGTTGAAATAGGACAATTCCCAGAGGTAATGGGGCACATGGAGTGACCACATAGAGGAGTTGCCTTCCTTCTGTATCGTGAGGAAATGGCTGCAGATCACTTCTGTGAAGTTGCCACTTTCATAGGTCTGATGTCCAGGAAAAATCACCTCTAAAGAGAAAAAGGTGACTGCCCTGTGACAATGAGTGCATCTGTCAGTTCTGTTTTACTTTAAGCAGCCAGTAATTGATCTCAAAGGTCTTGTTTGCACTTGATGATGCCTCAGAAACACTGAGTCACTCTTTCCCTAATTCACCCTGGTTCATCTGTTTACTCCATGGTTGTGTGATAGTTGGGGAAGTTCTCAAGTACAAAGAATGTTGAAACAGTCATCTTCCTAAAAACATAGTCCTGCTGCATTTACAATGAGAAAGTGGGTTGGATGTCACATTCCTGTGATGAAACACAGCAGTGTATTAGTCCCACCATTTCTCAGGTGTTGAGACAGCTCAGTTTTGCTGTCTGCTTGTGCTCAGAATCTCCTGGTTGTTAACCTCCAGGAGAGCCAGCACAGGTTTATACCTCCAATATGATAAATACATATTATGTTTCTGTCAGACAGAAACATCTTGGACTACCTGCTCAGTTCCTGCCCTGTGTCAGTGTGGAAGAAACAAATGAACAATTTTTTTCCTATTTCTGATTTTGAAGGATGTTTTGGGCTGTGTTCAGCTTGGTTCTGCCCTGTGTTTGCTGTTATGTCCATGCAAGTCACATGGTGTCACTTGGATCCCTCTGTCTTTGCAAAGGGTTAAGATTGTATACATAGCAAGTTGCTGAGGTCATCTGAAGTGCATTTGCATTCATTTTGTGGTAACTTTGTCAGGAATTTAAGCTCTGAAGGGCACCAAGCAATTGTACTTATCAGTAGGAGCCTTGGTGCTTACTTTTGCTGTTGGGCTCTTTTCTAAGTTATCTTCAACCTCAGTCATTGCTGGCATCGAGGGAGCTTAGCGTCAGACAATTGTCTGAATATTCATTAAGCTCGGAGTGCTTAAACAGTGAAATCTCTACAAAAGCAGCTCTGAAAGCTGAAGAAGAAAAATATAACTGCCTGTAAGGAAACTTGCCTGCTGCTAACCATAAATCAGTAGGTTTTTAGTATCTTGCGATGAGCAACTTAATGGGGCCTATCAATCTGACTGCATTTAAAGTCTCAGCCATTGTTACATTACCCAAGTGATCAAGATCCTCTGATGGCAGAGATAACTTGGGAAAGATTTAGCAGAATATGAGTTTATCTGAAACTATGACCTGAGGACTGTGATGTCTCTAGCTGCCTAAAATTACTCATGATCTTCTTTCCAGGACACACAGAGACTGCACTGATGCCACTCTGTCTTTTGTGGCAGCTGAGCGGTGTGTCTTTTCATGTCTCCTACCTTCATTTTCTGCCTGCAGACAACAACATTCACTCCTGTCACACCTGGCCCAGAAGACTGGTGTTAAAATTCAGATAAAGGAGGGAAACTGGGAAGCAGTGTAGGAGCCAATGTCATCAGGAATTTGGGATGATGTAAAATTTGGGCAGCCACCACTGCTTCTCAGTCATATAATTCACTCTCCTCTAGCAATGGCTGCAGCACAGCTACTTGAGTCTCACCAGTTTTATTTTCCTCCTGTTCCAAAGCCACCAGTAAAGAAAAAAGGTCTCCATGAGCATCCTGTGGCTTAGTAACATGAGAAAGCATAAATTGCTGGGTTTAGGCACTTCTCTTCTACCAGCTGTCCCGAAGGCTGTGTGAGTTGTAAAGCCCATGCATCACTTTGGCTACTGAAGCCAGTGCCACTGTCAGGGAAAGATCAGTCAAGCTGGATTATCAAAGTCAAAGCCAGAGACAGTTCTTGTGGGAAGTGGTTAAGAAGGTCTCATGTCTTAATTCCTTGTTGTGTATGAAATAAAAAGGAGATTGTGCACAAGGGGTGGGAATACTGTTTCTCATTAACTGAATGCATGGTCTTGAAAGAGAGGGTGGAGCCCTTGTGCAAAACAGAAATCATATTAATACAGTTTGTTTCCCTGTTTTTGCCTTCCAGTGCTCTCCTCTGGGAACTGTAATCCAGTCCCAGGGCTTCGTGTGTGAACATATATATAGTTGGTACTAAAGATGGGTTAGGTTTTTATGTGAAAAGAAAAAGCCGGACATTGGGAAATGGAAAAGACAGGCCTGGAAGATGGAGTGAAAGCTCTTTAACCATAAGAAGGTGGCTGCTGTGGCTGTAGAGGAGCAAAGGCAGGCCCAGCTCTCAGCAGAGCTGGCTGTGCTCTGGGCACTGGCTGCTAGAGCCGTCATGGCAAAGCTGTCACCAGGGCTGACAGCCTGCCTGTGCCACGGGGAGTGGATGTGACTGGTGGCATCTGTCCCTGCCCGTAGTGGGGATCCCCTCCAGGGAGTGAGTGGCCCTGGCAGCTCAGCACAGGGTGCAGCTCAGGAGCTGCAGCTCCAGCAGATGGGAGGAGGGAATGCCTGGAAGCATCTTTGGGGCACCTGTGTGAGCAGAGGGCAGTGATTTGCACTCATCTGTGAGCTGCATTCTGCTGTGGTTCAGTAACCAGCCCTCTTTCTTGGCTTTGTTCAGAACATAAAACAACTCAGAAGCCCTTTTCTGGGTTTTTTTGTGGTCATTGCAAGCTGGGGCTTTCTGATAGGTGTGTGTGTTCCAAACCTAGCTACCCAGCTATTTCCATCAGGATTTTTCAGGAATTTTGGTGGTAGGAATGTGTGTGAGAACAGGTTTAGCTAACCAAAAGTCAATTTTTCCTACATCTCCACTGTGGGATTTCTTGTGGGGGGTGTATATGTGGCTTAGATTTTAGGATAGAAACCTGGGAACCAAAACCTCCTTCAGAAAAATGGAGTGATAAACCTTTTCTAGTTCCATGACGTATTTCTCAGAAGGCAGAAAACAACTCCCTGCCTCCTTCACTGTGTTTAAACAAGGCTGAGCAGTGGATGGGCAAGATGAAGCTTGATGGCGATGAGGGGCCCTGCATGCCCTGGGTGGACAGGCTCCAGGCTGGGAAAAGCCAGCAAGCTCCGACCTACACCTGCAGTGAACCAGGAACTGCAGCACTGGGAATGTGTCCCAAACAGCTCAGTAAGCCTTGAACAAGAAGATATAAGAATTTGCTAAAGGTCAGGGTCCTAACTCTGTCTTGAGGTAGAATTTTGCACAGAAATCCACTAAAAACCAAGGAAGTAGCATCATTTTTAGACCTTTTACAGAGAAGGTCCAATACCATCTATGCCAATTAAGCAGGGAGGTGAACTATGGTAAAAGAACAGAGCAGCTCAGAATACAGAGCCATAACTTGCCCTGCATGGCTGGGTAGTGCCAAGATACCCTTAGAAGCTGTTTAAGCTTCTCTGGTAGCAGACTTGTAGGGACATTGGCACAAGGCATAGCTGCAGTGCAGGTAAAGTGTTTCATGCATAAATTCATAGCTGGCTACATTGTCCCTCATCAGAGTTGATTAAAGTCTCTCAATCTGAATTGAAAATGGAAAGAATGGTGCTATTAATTTCCACAGCTTCTGATTACAGAGGGCTTGTTGCAATAGATAGTTCAATGGTCAGGTCAGGCTGTGGTGTCTGTTATATGGAAGAGCCAGACACGCTCTGCAGAAAAAAGCAAGCCCTCTGCTGCTCCCTGGGGACTCCCTCGCTCCAGTGGGTCTTGCAGGAGTGGTTTGATTTGTGTGCCCCATGGATGGGACATTGTGTTGTTGCTGTTCAACAAGAAATGAATACACAGGCAAGACAACTCTCTTCACAGAGATAAGAGGAAAAAAAAGGAAGGTTTGTTGTGTGACCTCGAGATATATATATATATATATCTCTTTTCAAAGGTGAACAGGGATTGGAGAATAAAGTCTAATCTCTCTAATCCCACAGTTCAAACCAACAGTCTGTCAGGTCTTGCTTCCTGTAGAGAGGACTGCAAAACAATTATTATTTACATTAAAAGTGCGCATGAAACTAACTCCAAAAATTCTAAACATCAAAAGCTAAGAGAACCATTCAGAAATCAAGGCAACATCATGTCACAGTGAGTGACTTCCATAATAGCTACTGGTGCTGGCTGTCTTGGCAGAGAGGCTGAGAATGCACCATGGGGAATGAGCTCTGGGCTTGCTCTAGAAGACACCTCTTCAGTTATGGGTCAGGGCATATGGACAGGCAGCAGTAAAGAGGAACTTTGGGATTATTTGTGGACAGACAGCTGACATCAGCTTGCAGGGCTGCTTATTGCAGTGTATTTCACAGTAAGTGAAAATCAGATTTATTTTTAATGCTAAAAAAAAATAAGCCAAAAGAAAGCAACAGGAAGAAGGCCTGAAATAAAAGGTTGCAAGAAATCAAACGAGTGTTTGCCAGGTGCTGCATGTCTGAGTGTTGCTTGGGGTGAATCGTAGCTCATTTTCCAAGATAAACTCTCAGCTTGTGACTCAGTAGTGAGACCATGACCACTGGACCATCTGTACTGGATCTGGCTAGAGGCTCACCTGAACACTTTTCTTCTCCCTGTCTGGAACCAGTAAAGTGTAGGAGGAGTGTAAGAAAGAAACTGTTTGTAGTATGAGCCCATGGTCACACCTGTTGGCATCAGCATCCTGATGTTTTTGGTGCATCCTGTGATTGCAGTGGCTTTAGATTTGGGTTTTTGTCTGGTGGTTTAGGGTTCTTTTTTATGGGAGGGGGAGGGAGTGGGGGGAGGTATTTGTGAGAAATACTGAACACTTTTTGCTTTAATCACTTTTCTGCCCTTTTTATCTCTACAGACCTTGGTCTCTTCCCTGGGCCACCTCTTGTCTGAGCTGAGGCATCCTCCCACATGGAGAAAGGAACTGCAAAAATCACTGGTCAATCCGTTCTTCATGCCTTGTCTACCCTTGCTAAGAGAGGGCATGAGACATTTTCCCCCACGAGTCATGACTTAGGTGAACCACAAGATCATTTTCTCTTGATGTCTTCAAAAAAGGAAGGCTTCACCTTCCTTTGCTTCAGCCTTTCAGCGATCCTTTGAGATCCCACATGTATTTGTGACCATTCCTGAGCCCTGAGATGGAATTTTTAAAGCACTAGCAGCAGCAACCCCAAACAAAATAATTGATGACTGAGAGCAGAAGGAAGCACCATGTGTTCACAAAGTGGAGAACCGCATGTGCAGGTAAGCTCTGAACAATTTCGAATTTTATACTTTGCCAGTGTATTATTTATGTTCTTGGAGCATGGGGCACATCTGCTTGGTCAGCCTTGAAAGTGAGTGTCCTGACTCCAGAAATCAAGACAAGCAGACCAAGCATTTCCAAATTCTTGGTCATATTTGAGAACTCCCTGAATTTCTGGCTGAGATGATGTGCTAAGAAGAAAGAGGAAGCATTGCTTTGAGCTGTTAGATTGCAAGTGTTTCAGAGTGGCCTTGTAACCTCCTGGATGTGGAATCAGCCCTATGTCAGGCACTGATGCTGGTAACAACAATGTAATCTGGCCCTGGGATAATTCAGTGTACATCCCCTTCTCCTTTTGTGGTTTTGAATTTCCCTAAAAAAGGTTTTTCCTAAAGTTTGGTAGTGAAGATGAAATCCCCCTTCATTGCATTTTAATTCCTTTTTGTAGTTGCTATTGTCTCACTGAAAAAATGAATTTGATCATGAATTATCATGTTCCCATTACTCTGCTCTTCCACCCTGTGCCTGGAGGCCTCTGTTCCCTTTTGTATGTGTTTTGATATAAAAACTCTTGGACAGCATGTATTTCACATGTGCATGTGCTACGTACAGACTACACAGCTTCTTCTTCACTGAGAACAGGTTTCTTCATCACAGCTGCAGTAAGGGCTGCATTTGCAGTTTTGCATTTATTTAAGTTTCCTTTATTTACATGAATACAAGCCATCCTTCCACTCCTGACAATTTCCACTATTCTACTCATATATGGCTTCATTTGTTCAGATCAACTTTGCTGGTCAGGATACTCTATCCATTTTTATTCAATAAGAGAGTTAAGCTGGTGACTATGAACTTTCCCCCCGAGGCTGATAATGCACCACGTGGGTGACACGTTTATGTCCATCACTTGGATTTACATCTCTCTCCTCTAAAGAGGTGAATTACTTTGTCAGAATATATTTTTAAAAAGACGGAAGTGTAAATATAAATATATTCATTTAGGCAATATCAATAGAATTAAAATAGTTGAAAACTTAAAGTGGACTTATGGGATATAGCAGCAGTACCCCCCTGGGTTGTATGCAAGAGGAGCTGTTGCTTTTGGGGAAGACAAAGGAATGCTGAGGTGTTTAAATGACTGCTCTGTTTTGCTTTGTCACAGAAAGAGGATGGTGTAAAGGGCGAGGTGGGGGGCAGAACGATTTTTATGTTTGGGTGTGGGCAGGGAAAAATGACTGTAACGCTGTAAATATTGCAGCTGACACAGCAGAGACCCATTTGGCTTGGAATATAGGGCAATAAATGCAGTCAGGTGATTCAGGGGTGTTGTGCATAAGTCTGCCAGGTAGTCAGCCGAGAGCCGATCAGGAAATAATCACGGCTGATAAGGGGAGCTTGTAAGGAGGCCAGACCTTCTGCGACCATGAAAGGTGTTAATGATTAACTGCTATGGAAAGGCTGGAAGCACATTCTCCCTTTCCTTCGGAGTCACACCCGACTGCTCTCCTGCATCATTAACTCGAGAGCTTCCCTGTGAAGGCAGCTGGGCGTGACCCAGCTTTAACTCAGGGCAGCAGATGTGAATGGGGAAGCTGATTGTTTCCGACAAGGTCACGGCTGGTACCCTGCTGTGTCTGTCCATGTGCCTGAGTCTTTGGAGTTAGTTCCTGAGGAAATCCACACTGCTCCTGGGGAAAGTGGTCGAGATTGCTGTCCCCTGTATGTTTCAAATGAAACCCTACCCTGGCAATGGGCTCGAGTGACAGAAAGCTGTGTGACTTTAAAACTTGGAGTGAAGATGTAAGAGGGAGGATAGGAGAAATCTTCTGTACGTTGAGTAGACGCAGCAGTGTCGGACTCAGGTGCTTCAGGACAGGTACACCAACACACAGAGTACAGCTTCCTGGGACTGGGTCAGGATGAGATGCTGTAACTATAGGCTTGCACCCTGAAGGGGCCACAAAGCCTGCTAGCAATGTATGATGGTGCTCAGCATGAATGAGATGAGATTTGTGTGTCCTGGCTCTGTATATTCCTGGGGTTGGCCAAAGGGATGCAAGGATAGGGACCACAAAGCTGCAACACCTCTAGTTTGGATCAGCCCTTTGCAGCTGAGAACTGCAGAGAAAAACAGCATGATGGCTGCTCCTTCTGTCCACAGGTCTGCAAAGAACAGTGAGGGCAGAGCCATGTGGTGCTTGGCAGGCTCCAAACTACAGTCTGGAAATTCACTCTGTGTGGGGAACTGGCCTGGAATGTTAAAGCATTGGTGGTATTAAATATAGACAGTGGGGATGGTGCCAGAGCTGTAGTTTGAATCTTGAATAGACTTTCCTTTGCAACCTTTCTGTACAGCTCTTAGAGTGATGGTTAATGGATTTTACTTGATTAATGCTAGCTAATTAATTTTTATTAATTAGGTCACATTTAGTGACTCATGTCCAGGTTTCAGCTTGGGTAGAGCCCATTTTCTTCCTAGTAGCTTGTGCAATGTTGTGGTTTGGAATTAGGAGGAGAATAATGTTGATAATAAGACAGAGAGGCAATTTTTACAAGAGCATGTAGTGACAGAACAAGGGGGAATGGCTTTTTTCCCTAATTCTGTCCCCCATCTCACTGTGGGGGGAGTGAGCGAGCAGGTGAGTGGTGCTTAGCTGCCTGCAACAGACCCAGCTATCAAACTCTGCACAGTCCACCTGCAATCAGCACAAATTTCCCCTCCTCAGATCTGCCCCTAGCAAGACAAGGTGCTGCCAACCCTAGGGACTCACGGTGCTGGACCAACAGGGCATGTAAAGGTGTGTTGTGAGGATGGGGGCTGTGGGGGCAGATCCATGGGCTGTTTCTGGGACTGCTGTTGCTGTATGTGTTGGATAGCCTTGGCCAAGATCCAGACTCCAACATCATTTCTGAGAAAATTACATCATTAATGTAGCGTCGTAATCGATAGGCCATAGCCCTGATTCAGCAGGACACTTAAGTGCATGGTTAATATCCATCACAGTCTGCTACCTTGATGGCTTGCTGCTTTTATTCTTTTTCCTTCTTGTTTTTAAGAACACGCTTTTGCATTTAAAATTGGATTTGTGCTAAACTGAGGCTTTTGTGCCTACAGGGAGCTCCAGCCATGTCCTGACCAAGAGGTGTCATGTGCTCACAGGGTAAATGGGGTCTCAGAGCTGGGAGCTGCCTCTGTGAGAACAAAAGGCTGAAGGAATCCCAGGAAAGGGAAAGTCTGTTACCAAATGGTGCATTTGACCTTTTGTGGCCCTCCATCCCCACACAGAAGGCTGACGAAGAGATCACAGATTATGGAGTGAAAGGTGTGAATTTGGCTAAATTGCATTTTGCTGTACTTAATACTGGAAGAGCACACAGTGTCCAGGAGGTACAGGGAGAAAAAACCTGCTTAAATGGGCAAAAGGTGATTGGGAATTTCTTACAATCCATAGTGGAGGAAAGTAGGAGCCCAGAGTTATTTTCCATGTAGAGTTTAAATGAATCCTTACAAGGCCCTATTTGATTTCCTTTTCCTTTACATTTTTATTTTTAAAAATTCTGTAATTTTAAAAGTGACTTTTAAAATATATTTTAAAGATGATTTAGGAACAGTTGTGAAGCAGTTGTTCATTAGGTTTGTATCAGGGTTTCATGTATTTTTAATTCTCTTTAGCTTGAATAGCTTTTAGCCAGTTTTAATTCTTATCCTCATGTTTCACTAATTGTTATTTATTCCATTCAATTATATATCTCACAAGCATTTGTTGCCCTTCACAGATCTTCTGTAATGACCCCTAGAAGGCTGAGGAAATGAAGGCAGAGTGTTTCAAACCACCTTGAGAATAGCTTGCTGTGCTGAGCCATAGCTGAGAACTGGTCTGATTTATGCACCCACCAGAGAAGTCACAATGGTTTGGGGGGTGTTTATTATTGCAGCACCAAGTGGAAAACTGTAGGGACTCAAGGTCACCCCCACACACAGTCAGCCATGTCTGGCTATGGGCTGTGCCTCTGTGGGGTATTGCAGTGACACAAGCTGTCTCACTGGTTTTTTTGGTGGAAGAGCACTGAGGGCTGGTGGCTGGAGAGTGATGAACTCAGCATTGAGCCAAACAGAGAGCTGGGGTTCAGCCCCGGCACAGAAAGTGTGCAGTCCTGTGAGCACAACTGGGTGGGGTTTTGGTCCTGGCAATAGAGTCAGAACTTGGTCACAAATCATGGACCTATCTCTGTCCTCCCTTCCTTGCTGTGACCTGCTTTGATCAGAGCCTGACACCTGAGAGTGGTCCATGGAGAGTTCAGCACTGACTCTGCCACAGAGCTTCAAGCCTTGGCCTCTCTGCTGAGCCTCTCCAAAGAGCTGCAGAGCTGACCACATTGCTGAGAGCTGCTAAAGGCACTGTTTTCCATCCCAGCCTCACACCATCACCATCCCTTCTCAGCAGTGCAGTCTCCCTGGTTACCTGACTGCAGGGCTGGGATATGATTTTGCCTTGTGTTCTTTGGGCCTGGCTTAGTGCTCAGTTTAACGTGACAAAAGACTATTTGCAGAGTCTTTTCTAATGGTTCTAATTTTTAGAGGAGCTGAGTCTCTTGCATGCAAGTGGATCACAAAAGTAGTCTGTTTAGCACTGCCCCTTTTTTAAGACAAAGCAGATTTGTTTCAGCTCCATAGGTGAGATCCACAAGATCCTTGGCAGGGATGGTCCAAACATACCCTCAATAAACAGGGTTGACCTGATATTCATGTCATGTTGGTGCCCACATTGCATTCCTCTAGCAGAGCAAAGTGAATCTGTGATGCTGGAACAGATTATAGAGCCCTAACTGGAAGCCAGCCAGGAAGCTATAAGATGCTCCCATACTCCTACCACACAAAGCAATAAGCAGATTGCACTGCCTGCATGTGCTGCTGAAAAGACATTTGTGGCTTCAGTGAATTGTTCCTCCTAGGCATGGCTTGTTTTCAGTACCCCCAACACTGGGGCTTGGAGAATTTAGGCAGCTTCTCTTCAGCTCCCAGCTGCAACCATCCAATTGCTTGTGAGGACTGCAGAAAATGCAGGACAGTGGGAGCTGGAGACAGAGCAGCTGTGGAACAGCTTTGACAGAGCTTGTCTTGAGCTGAACTAGTTTATGGTCCTGATCTGATCCTGGATTGGATTTATATGGAACCCACCCCTGCCCAGCTTTCTGCTGCCATTGCTCAGCCATTGTTCAAGGAAGAGTGATCTGCTTAGCACCAACCCCTCCTTCCTTTCCCAGTTAAACTGGCTGCTGTAAGGGCTAACATGCCCAAGAGGCCCAATGCAGAGCTCACATCCCCTTGAATTTTACTGAATCTGAAGGTCTCCCTTCAGCCTGTAAAAAAGCAAATTAAAACCCAAAAAGCCATCCTGTCCTGGGGATGGCTGTTCTTTGCCCCTGCCACCCACTGCTTCCCACAGAGCAGCACAGCTGGAGCTATCTTGGTTCCTCTCGTGGGAAGGCAGCGGTGAGTATTTCCCTGGGGGAACTATACATGGTCATTTTGCTCTTAGCTGGAGTTGGTGGTTGAGCTAAAACCAAGTGATTCAGAGTCTGAAGAGTGAATCAGAGTCAGGCTCTGGCACAATTTTCCCTAACTCTGCACTCAGCTAAATCCCAGGGCTCTGGCTTGAGCCTCAAATTATCCATTTTATCTCCATTGGTTCATCTCAGGAAGTGGTCAGACAGAGTGAGATGTATCCTGAGACAATTAGTTTAGTTCAAATGTACTCAAATTTGCTACTGTCCCAGTACCTTGGCTGCTATATGACACTATCCTGCAATTTCAGTGGCTTTGGGGTCCCTCTGCTGCCTAATACAAGTTTGGAAATATACCTGAGTTGGCAGTTGGGTTTAGAAGGTAAAACCAATCCTCTGCTGGTTTTAATTTGGCCAGACACCTCTGCAGAAGCACCCTAGTGTTAGAAGAAAGTGCCCCTCCTGTGCTCTGGGGGGTTAGGTCACCAGGCTGATGTTCAGACAGGTGCTCGGGGGCTTTGAGCCTCATGTGGCAGCTGGACACAGCTCCTGTGGAGCCTTCTGGGAGCTCTTTGATTCTGTGTTGGGGCACAGCGGTGTCATGGCTGGCACCAGCTGCTGGGCATTGTAAACCCAAAATTAGAAAAGCACCTTAGAGCCAGGGGTACTTTTTCAGCCCTCTCAGCATTCCCTCCTTCGCAGTGCAGAGGCACAAGCCAAGACCATCCAGGAGGGATTAGTTCTGTAGTAAAGAGGAAATGCTTTGTCTTCGAGCCTGGCAGCCTTCACATTGCTGGAATTTGCCTTAGAATGGGGAAAAAGCTTTTCTCTGGAATAATATTTCCTTAGACTTGGTTCAGCATGCCTACAGTTCAGAACAGATGTATTTGGTTTTATTTGGCTGAGAGGTTAGGGTAGCCTGGCGTGGCTGGACATGAAGTTGTGCATTCGTGGTGTTTATGAATTCTCTTGTGAATGTATGGAAAACATGTATCATTGTTTCAATTTCTGGCACTGGAAATAGTGCAAATAAATGACTGTGAGTCAGAAGAAGGTGAATCAGTGTAAGGTAGCTCCACTGCCAATCATTTAAGAGCACACACATGATATGGGCAATGATCTGGCTATTCAGAGCAGACCTTTGAGCATTGAAATCCAGGGTTTTCAAAGGAGCCCATTAGAATTAGGTGCTTAGGTCCTTCTGCTATCAGTGGGAGGTGGCATGTACTTCCTTTAAACACTCAGCTTAGCAGAATACATAAGTAACTTTAATTAAATATTTAAAGAAGAGCACCATTTCCCCTGAGTGTCTGGGAAGCACATTCCTAGCAAGAGGCACAGATTGCCTCTAGACACAGACCTACAGCCTGAACCAGCCCCTGATTATGCCCACTTGAGTCTCTGCTCGTGCTGGAACAGAAGGACATGAGATGCTCAGCATGTGAGAGGACAGGCTCAGGGTGATCTCTGTTTGCTGTGCTGATTTGTGAAGTGACTCTTCCAGCAGTAAAGCTGCATGTTTCTCAAAGGTGAAATGTTCACTCAGACACTGAAGTTCCAACAGAGGTGCTGTGGTGTCCCTGACTGCAGAACCACTGAGAATCTTTGCAATCTATTGATTTCCTCCCCCTTCACTACTGTGCTCCCTTGGGCAGTGTGCATGGACTGATGCTGTGGATATCAGCTAGACAAGAGTTAAATGCAGCTGTCTTATCTTTGAAAGCATAATGGGAGATGTAGCTCTGATCTTGTAAAGGGTCCTGCTGCTGGCAGCACAGCCTGCTCCAATTACAGCACAAGGGCTGAAACAAGGCCTGTACTCTGTATGTCCCCTGCTGTGGTGGTGGCACTGTCACTACTTTTTGTGTTAAGTAGGGCAATTTCAGTGCCAGTCACCTCTCTAAATGCAGCCTTGCAAAGGCATGTGCAAAGTCATTGCTTTTTCTTTAGCCCCAGCATGTTTTCCCTCCATGAGATCATGGAGCTGGCAGGACAGCCCTGCCTGCAGAGGATTTGCTTCCACTGGGGCTCCAGCCAGGCAAGACAGGAATCCTAAAGTGCCGCTTTATGGCTTATCCAGAGCAGCCAACCTTGGTGCTTTCTTCTCCAGCACAGGGTGGCCCTTGGGAATTGTTGACTATTTTTCCCTCTTGGGTGGATTTACCCAGGGCAGACAAAGGAGGAACGGAAGCATCTTCCTCTCATGGGTAAGATGGTCATGTCTTGAAGGGCTGGCAATGACTGTTGCATGAGGCAGCACAGACATACAAGAGGCAGGAGCATTAGCTGGGATGCTACACTGTCTGCCACCAAAGGGTCTTCATACAGTTCTGGTGGGCCAGGAGTCAAGGTGGGGGGTTGAAGTGAGGTGAGTGAGAAACAGGCTTGGGAACTTCAGAAGTGAGAAACAGGCTTGGGAACTCAGCCAAGTTCCCAAATGGCAAGGCTCCCCAGAGTTACAGGGTCTTCCTGCGCTCCTTCTGTGTTCAGGAGCTCTTCAGTCCAATAATAATGTGTCTGTAGGTGACAGCCCTTGATGAGACCCTCTGACAGGCTTGTTAAGGCCATGCCTGGAGGCCATGTACAAATCTAACCTCCTGTGGTGATAGGCTGTGCATCAGGGAATTGTACTGAAGGATTACTGGCTCCAAAGGCTGCTAGAGGGTGCCAGGAGCTTACTGTTGAGGAGAAACCACAGCCTGACCTGAAATTCCTGCTCAGGCATCACTTGTTGCCCTGCTAAGTAGGCAGGACCCTACTGAGGTCCTGTACTATGTTAAACAAAGTCATCCAATGCATCTTCCAAACTGAAAACTTGCGGTTGCTCTCAGGGGCTGAAGCCCAGCCTGCCCAGTCTCCTGGCTCTGCTTATTTCCCAGTTGAGAGATCTATGCCCAGGTATGCCATCAAATTCCTGCATGGCTCATGGTTCCCAGTTTGGGAATTCAGTGTCTAGAATGGAACAAGCAGCTTATTTGAAATCCTACACATCACTCTGTAATTAAGAATGAGAGAGAATTGCTATTAATTATCTTTCATTGACCCACTTTTGACCCTCTAAATGCTGTTGTGGTGCACTAGGTCTCTGTCAGCCACTGCTCTGGGGAGAGATTAATCTTCATTACTGTTTTGCATTACCCTGGCTCTCTTTGTTAGTTTCTCATTAACGTTCTGGGGGATTGGTGCTGCCAGTGGAGAAGGAGCATTCACACACAACAATGTTAGGAAATGAAACCATTTTAAAAGGCACAGCAGTGGCCCAGGGCATTGGCCAGGCCCTGGCCATTGCAGGTGGACTGGTAGCAGCAAATGATGGTCACAGAACAGCCCCTGCTTAGCTCCATCAGCTAAGCATCCACCATTCCCAGGTGGTACAGCTCCATCCGGAAAGATGCAGCTGTACCACCCGGGAATAACTGAGGTACAGGGAATAACTGAGGTACAAGCCCAGCTTTCCTATTAACCTGGATACAACCCTGTGGCTTTCCACCTGGGCTGACCAGGGAGGGATCCAGTGAAAGTTCCCTCACAGATATTTTACCAAAGTAAGGAGCAAGTGAAGACCCTCTAGCCTTAAACATAATTCCAGCTGATGTTCACCATTAGAAAGGTCAGCACCAAAAGTTCATATTGTTTTGCTCCTCTGTGACCTCCCTATGGCATCTAAATGGGGAGAAGGGCTTTCCCTTTACCACACATGTATGGATTTGCAGAAATTTGCTTGGCTGTTGTCACTGTTGTGGTCCTGCCATGAGAACACAGCTCACAGGGAATAATGGGATGGTGGTTGTTATGAGTCCCAGCCACAAGTCACAGAAGTGCTGCCCCCCTCAAGGAGCAACCCTCACAGCCCATTCTGTGAGGTATAAAAAGAATAATTTCTGGTGATTTCCTGGGAACTGGTGAATGTATCAATGGGCAAATCAAGAGTGCAGCTCTCCTGGCTCCTGGGGCTGTCTGGTGTACTCAGCTCTGCACTTTGGGGAGCAGAGCACATTGCTGGTGTCACCTGGAAGGGGCTTGACAGACATAGAAGTGCAGCCTGCTGTTCTCTCCCAGCTACTTCAGAACCCCATAAATCATTATGTAGGAATGATTCATTTCTGTACAAGTGCTGCAAATGAGATATGTATCAGGGTTACAGCAGTCTGTTGCAACATTACACTGAGTTTCATTGAAAACCAAGGCAATGATCAAGGAAATGTCTCTTTTCAGCAGCACATGGCAGTTCCGGAAACAACCTGGTAAATGCAGTCCTTGAAGGCTGCAAAATTCAAAGGGAAATAGAGAAACAAAAACATATGTTTGAAAAAGAAACTAGCCATTGCTTTTAGATTTCTTGCATACGCATTTGGAATATTTGGGATTGTAACCAGCATAGCAAAGGGTGCCACACAAATTTGGGAATGGATTGCAAGTGTCAGTGGCTGGCTAAATTAGGAAACACATGGTAGAGTAGAATAGCTATTTCATTTGGAAGGGACCTACAATAATTGTGTCGTTCCACTGGCCTGACTGATTCAGGGCTGACCAAAAGTTAAAATGTGTTCTTACATGCTTTGCACAAATGCCTCTTAAGCACTGACAGCCTTGGGGAGTTAATTGTCCACTGGGAATCCTGTTTCACACAGGAAACACACAGTTTGACTACCCTCTCAGTAAAGAAATGCTTGAAGAGTGTGACATTAACAGCCAGTCAGACTGGGGTTGGGAAAGGGGAAGTTGGGGAAGGGGATGGACGAGATGCTTTAAATATGTCTTGGTGTCACTGGCAATAATTTGCTTCTGGTGCAATAAGAGCCTGGCAAGCCAGGAAGAAGGAGGTTATGAGTGAAATGTAGGAACGCTTAGGTCAGATGGCCTGAGGAAGTTCAAAAATATAACAAGTGCCTGTTTAAATGTGGGACATGTTACCTGTGAGGGAATGTGGGAGGAATCCTATCAGTTTCGAGCTATTTCCTCCTTTCTTCACTGCCCTGGAGTGCCCCAGGGCTTTGCAGTTTCTCTGTAAGGTGGTTTTGGTGCAGGCACTTGGGACTTTTCAGGGTGTGCAAATACCATCTTCAAACCTGTTGCATGGATTCAAAGTTTCAATGTTTGGACACATCAGGCATGTGGTATGTTCCTAATCTCCAAGTGGATGAGGGTAGTTCTGATCATCAGGTTGGAAAGGTAAATACTCGCCACTACATATTTCAATGTTACCTTGAACAAAGGACTGAAAAATGTGATCCATTGTCTCAGCAAACATTCCTGCCAGGGAACATATTTGCTAGATTGCTGGCGAAAGCAAGATATGAAGGGATGTGAACTCACTCCAAGGTAATTTTGTTTACACATTTCAAATACACAACTGCAAATTATTTTGCTTTCTGGTCTCTGTGTCCCCATAGAAGCTATGCACTGGGAAGGTGTTTCATGCCAAACTCAAAGAAAACTTAATATCTGTCTTAGAAATTAGACATTCAGCTGAAAGTCTGGACTTATTCAAATTGGGGTGGGGAAGACAGGGTCTTTTGCCTATGGAAAATGGAGCTTTTCCAGTGCTAGTGTGCTGCTCAGGACTCTTGATGGCAGTTTGAAGGTGTGAAGCAATGCAGCACCACAGGAACTGCAGCTGACCAGAGGTTCCCCAAGAATTCCCACTGAGAGCTGCAGCAGTGTTTCAGACTATCAGTAAGAGCATTCTTCATCAATCATGGCCAATTTCAGTCACTGCAAATGTTTCCCTGTTAAAAGGGAACCTTCACCATAGTCAGGTAACAGTTGCAACATTAAAAGAAATCCCAGTGCACAGCTGGAAATACACAGCTTTCTACAAGGGGTAGAAATAGCACCAGCAGAGGAGCAGCTGGAATAAGGACTTGTCAGGTGGAGGGTGTTGAGATCCACGATGCAGTTTTGGAAGGAGGAGAAGTGCTGCATTTCCCAGCTGCAGCAGCCAAAGATGAGGTAAAGCAGCATGTGTCAGAAATGTCTAGACAAGGTGGAAAGCTTATTACAAGTATTGGGGAGGTAAAAAAAAAAAATCCAAGGAAAGAGAAAGAAGAGAAACAAAGAGCCAGTAGATTGTATGATTATACGTTGCCTAAAGGAGACAGGTTGAGATTATATAATTCTCCAGGGAAACTCTACTTGAAACAATTATGTGTTCAATTGGGTGCACTATGTAAGGGTTTTTTAAAAAAAAAAAAAGAGGCTGAATGCTCAAGAAAGTGTGGAGGAGGTAGTGAAGTGCTGAGCTGATAATTTTTTTTTTTAAATCTTTATATGTACTGCATAGTGGGGGAGAAAGAGACAGTAGAGAAAAGGATGCATTTGACACACGTCAGAGATATCAACAGCTCCAGTAACAATTTTAAGGAAATTAAATGGAAATTAAAGGCAAGCATTTTAGAGCAGAAGTCCCCAAAGCACTTAAAAGTATGGAACATCAGAAACGCTCAGCATCTCCCAGCAGTGGGGGATCAGCTCCTTTCATGGCTGGCACACAAAGTACAGTGGGCCAAGCCTGAGTCAGCTCTGAGACACCAGGACTCAGCCTGATGCACATCAAAAGCTGTGCTAGAGTGCAGGAGAACCTCCAGGGCAGACAGCTCCATCCAGCAGGGAAAAACTCTGAGATCCCAACTTCCTGTAGAAAAAAGGGAAAGAACTGGGGCACCTTGGCTTCCTTATTTCAGTTTCCCATGGTCTTGCAAAGCCATGTAATACAGTGTTGTTTGTGCCTAGCGGTCCTCCTAAAAACCTCAGCTGACACTTAGCTGTCATCCCTTGGCCATAGCACCATGTGACCTCTCCTTGTCCAGCGCAGTGCTTTCTTTCATTTCTCTGCCTCACTCATTTCAGTCCCTGCATGACTCAGGGGAATTTTCATCCTTCTCATTTCTGCCTCGCCAGTGACAGAGGCAGGTGTGATATAATGCCCCTTTACTTCCTTTGGACTCTCACTGTGCACATCATCCCAAAAATCAGTCAGCCCCTGTAGCCTGACAGAGAGAGGATCCACAGAGATGCACACCAGCATCCAAGCAGGAGAGCAAGGAGTGTCTTCTATAAGGAAGCAGAGGGAAAGAAACCACTTCAGAAACACATCCAAAAAAAACCCACAAGAGGGTGAGTCATCCATAGACAATATTGGACTCTCCGTGTTGCAGCTGCTAGTTTTTAATTATATAATTTTAATTTACCAATAAAATTAAAGAAGGGAGGATTGATGGGATAGGATGAGTATCATTGTCTCTCTATAGCCCTCTTCCTTTTCCAGCATGAATGCAGGAGATTGGCTGTTGGATCTGAGGTCTTTAAGCTATGAGCTGGTCATGTATATGTGAAGGTTGTTCAAACATATCTGCAGGCTTTAGGTACAACTTTGTGGGATAAGATCATATATTTGGTGAAAACTGTGAAAAAAAAATTAATATTCTCTCTTTTTACATGAGTACTTTAACATCAGTCAGTATTCTTCTGCTGAAGGCAATACAAAACTGGGAGGAGTGGCTGATACATCAGAAGGTTATGCTGTCATCCAGAGGGACCTGGACAGGCTGGAGAAATGGGCCAAAAGAAACCTGATGCAGTTTAACAGGGGAATTACAAAGTCCCATCCTGGAGGAGGAACAAGGCACTGGTACTCTCTGGGTACTTCCCAGCTGCAGCAGCTGTTTGCCAGAAGGACTTGGGGGCCCTGATGGACACCAGGTTGTCCAAGAGCCAGCCTTGTGCCCTCATGGCAAAGAAGGCACCCAACACCCTGCTTTAGGCAGAGCAGTGCCAGCAGGGGAGAAGGTGAGACACTCAGCACTGGTGAGACAAATTTGAAGTGCTGTGTCCAGCGCTGGCGTCCCAGTGTACAAGAGATGTGGATACAGAGGGATGAGTTAAAGGCGGGGTCAAGATGAAGGTGTTGGAGTGTTTAGTGTGTGAGGAGAGGCTGAGAAGGCTGGGGTTTTTTGGCCTGGAAAGGGGAAAGCTCAGAGGCAGATCCTGTCAAAAGACACAAACTGAAATGCAAGAAATTGTATTTAAATATAAGACAAACCCCATTTAGAGGGTGGTCAGACATGAGAATAGGCTATCCAAAGCAGTAGTAGTATTTCTAACCTTGGAGATACAACCAGACTGGATATGATCCTAAGCCACCTGCCCTCTGTGACCCTGCTTTGAGCAGGACATTTGTACTGGATGATCTACAGAGCACCCTTCTGGCCTCAGCCATTCTGGGACTTTGTTCCTGGTTGTTACCACCAAATGAATTATTCAGCTGTCAAGGAGTCAAGATGATCTAGTGAAGAGCTGAAGAGATTCTGTGTTTAACATGAAGCTTCCACTGGGCTGGGGGGAATGTCAGCCCACCAGCCTGTGGACAGGAAAATCCCTCTTCCATTTCTGCTAAGGTCTCTGAGCTTGTTGGGACTAAATGGTACCTTAGAGTCACAGAATCACAAGGTTGGAAGAGACCTCCAAGATCATTGAATCCAACCCATGCCCTGACACCTCAACCAAACCATGGCATCAAGTGCCACATCCAGTCTATTTTTAAACACATTCAGGGATGGTGGCTCCACCATCCCCCTGGGCAGACCATTCCAGTACTTCACCACTCTTCCCATAAAAATTTTCTTCCTAATATCTAACCTAAATTTCCCTTGGCACAGCTTAAGACTGTGTCCCCTCTTTCTGTCAGTTGCTGCCTGGAGAAAAAGACAACTCCCCACCTGACTACAACCACCTTTCAGGGCATTGTAGAGAGTGAAAAGGTCACCTCTGAGTCTCCTTTTCTCCAGGCCAGACAACCCCAACTCTCACAGTCATTCACCACCCTCGCTGCCTCCTCTGGATGTGCTCGAGCATCTCAACATCCTTCCTAAAGAGAGGGGCCAGAACTGGACACAGCACTCAAGGTGTGGCCTCACAGTGTCCAGTACAGGGGAAGAATGATGCCTCTGGTCCTGTTGGCCACACTGTTCATGATCAAGGCCACAAATAAGTAATGGACAAGAATGAAATCTACCCTTGAAACACCTTGTGTCTGGAATGCACTTCTGCACAAATTTCCCTGGACTGTTCTCATGTCATTGAAACTACTCCTGTACTTTGCATGTGATATTGGATCAGGTTCTGCTCTTTCTCTTTATTGATGTACACAGTGAATCGGAATGGCAACCTCTCACCCTGTTGGGGTTTTCTTTGTAGATTTAAATGTTTAATTTCCATCTGAAGACACTAAATACTTTGGCTGCAGAATGAGGAAATGCTGCTACCTTCACACCATGTTGATCAGGGTGTAAAAAGGTGCCAGAATGACTTTGCTGTCAGACCTACTGATGTTATTTCTGATGGCATTAACAGTGCTGTCAGAGAAAACCAGAGCAAGGGGAAAAGGCATTTTTCAGTCTAGAGAGAAAATTGTGGTGGCCAGAGATGGTGGGACAGGAGTGATTTAGGTTCCTCCAGCAGAACACCTCCTAGCCTGCTCTGCTGCCTCATTTGCCACCCTGGTGGGGTGTCAGGCAGGACTTGGACATTAATGAACACAAGGAGGCTTGAATGTGGCAACTGTTAATTGCAGACAACTGTGGGAGTGATGATGCCAAGATTGTCACTGTAATGCCAAAAAGATCCAACTGGAGTGCTTAAAATTCAGTCATGTAGGATTGTATTTAGAACCTGTTCTCACCTCTCATGGTGGCTCTACACAAATCCTGCTGGATTTTCATCACTCTTCAAAGCCAAGGACACATCTGAAGTTCCTAAATTCAGATAGAATTTCAGACTTCTTTTCTCTCCAAACACCGTTTGTCTCTGGTGGATCCTTTTGTGTGCTAGGGTCCCATTTTACTCATGAGGGTGTTTTAGATCCTCTGCAGTGTGCCCAGACTCTGCTTCCCAGTGCTGAATGGCCTTGCAGGTCACACCATCCCTGCCTGGAAGGGGAGGGGCAGGCAGCTGGTGGCAAGAGAGACAACCTCTTGTGCCACCAAGCATGGCTGGGGAAAGCTCTGTCTTGTGCTTTGAAATGTCTGTTCAGGGCAATGCTAATTCCAGAAAAGGCTGTTCCCTTGGATCGGAGTAAATCAGTGCAGAAAAATCCCTCCCTTCCTGCTGACACCATGTGCCATGTTCTTATGCTTCTGTTCGCCTCAGTGTTTTATGTATAGTCCCTGAAAAATATTTGCAAAAGGTTGCAAATATTGCAAATTTTTTTTTTTTGCACCAACTATCTCTTCCTCAAAGTGTTTCCCTGCTTCTGCAGGAGCTGATGCTGGGCTGTACAAGACAATAGATGGATGGTGGGAAAACCTGGCCCAGTGATTTCATCAGCCTTGCATTGAGTTAATCCTCTGAGGACTTGAAAGGAAATGTGGAGTGGTGCCAAGACTTGGGGTCAGAGAAAAGCTTGAGAGATGAGCCCAGCTCTTTCCTGCATCAACTCATGGCTTCCTTAGTCTGATAAACCTGCATGTGTGTCCAAGTACTTTAACATTGCTCAAGAGAGGCAATACTGCAGAGATGTGTCCAATACAGACAGCATATCCATAGGGTGGATGCAAAGGTGCTCAGGGAATGCCAGGCTCCTCCCAGAGTAACCACATGCCATGAGAAGAGCCTTTGTCCTCGCTCAAGGAGTGAGTTGTTACTGGAGGAGGAGGCCATGAAGTGCTTGTGGGGGTTAAAAGTGGAATGGAAGTCAGGGCTGGCCCTGACAACTGAAGTGTTGGGTTTGAGATAAGCAGCTGTAAAACCTCTCTCTCAACTGCTCATCAGAAACAAAATGTGTCTTCTATAGTAATTATTTTAGCCAGAGTGACCCTTGATTTTCCATCAGGGTCATGTTACACCAGAAGTCAAAGGTCACTTACTTAAAGTATCCGCAGCCACAGCCTGCAAACCAGCCCCTGCCAGGATCACCCTGTTCTGAGGCAGCCAGGGTATCCCCAGAACCTCTAGCTGGCTGCTCATGGACAGGAGGGATCACATAAGGGCCCAGTCCTGGCATAGCTTTCAACCCTATGGGTGCAAAAGGTACCTCTTTAAAGGAGGGTTAGCAGCTGCATTATTTTTTTTCTGAAGAATTTGGAGAGATCTGGAGTTTTGGTTGTTTTTTTTGTTTTGGTTTTTTTTTCTCCAAAAAAGCAAAACAAACCCCCAGTGCTGAATTTCAAGAGAAGAGCTTTGCAATAATAGAGGCCATCAAAATACAGCCCTCATTTCAGTTGCATTTTTCCTAGAAAACCGTCAAAAGTCAACAATTCAAAAGTACCTTTAAAGTACAAAAATGCAGATTTTGTACAAGGGTGCTCAACTGATTTCCACTTTTCCAACTAAAAGCATAAAAATCATCTTTATCCAAGATTCTGGTGACTAATCTTGTCCTGCCCAGACAGATGGGTTTGATAAGGCTTTGAGGAAATTAACTTTGCCAAAGGCAGTCTCTGCCTCAGCACCCCTTGGTCCATTACCTTTTTCTTGGAAAGCCTTGCTCTAACTGCATCTCCCTGGGGCTCCCCTTGCTGCTAGGGCAGGGGAGCTGATGTTGGGTGTTGCTTATTAAGGAAAAAGGGTCCAGGGATGTGTAGTTTGAGTCAGCTCTGAGAGAGACAAGAGGCTGAGTAAGCAGCAAGGCAGGGGAAAGTTTGTCAAGGTGCCTTCAGGGAGACTGGGAACAGCCAGGGCACCCCTGGCAGGGCAAGATTCTGGCTGAGTCTGTTCCCAAGTCGAAATGGTTGTGCACAGAGTCCTTGCTGTGGTCTGGGGACAGGAGGAAGAACTTGTTTATGACTGGCTCATGGCATCTGGAAGGGAATGAAGGAGGAGGTGGAAGTTGATGGAGTTGCTCTGTCCTCATCCCTACAAGTTTGTGGGCATGTAAGGAAACATGCAGAACTGCATGGGGCCAAATTGTCCATCAGACAGGGGAATGGTTCCTTTGCTGTAACTTTGGCCATGGATATAGAGCTGTGGCTGGAAGAGAGTTGCTTCCTTGACTATACTCAGCTACTGAAAATGGTGTGCAAGTGACTTCAGTCTGTCAGAACTCCCTGAGATTCCCTGATTCTTCCTACCTCATGCTCAGGGCAAGAGCACAGTCACTGGGGAACAGAGGATCTGGCCCTGAATGGATTTTTGTTTCTTTGGGTGTTTCAGATGCTGTGTTTCAGTGTTGGCACTGAAGACACAAGGTGGTACTCAGCACTCCAGACCGAGGGAGGAGCACTGTGTTAATGAAGGTTCTTCAGTGCAGTGCCCTGCACTGGAGCTGACTCTTCTCTTAGGTGAGCTTAGGAGCTGCAGGGGATGATGCTGAGTGTGAGGAACAAGCCTTTAACTCACTGCCTTGCATTTTGTGCTTGAGCAGTGCCTTGGTGTGACACGTCTTATTGCTTTAGTGGCCTGTGGCTGCTCAGTAGAGCAGAAGGCTGCTGGGGTGTTTTGTTCTGGTGCATTACTCTGAGTCCCTGAAGGACCTTACCCAGGCTGGGCATCCCCCAGCAGCAGAGTTTGCCTGGGGCTGGGAGCTGCTGGAGAACAAGGCAGGGAGCTGTGTGCTGGCAGGAGTGGCCATCAGTAGCCAGTGTCCTAAGGCCATCTTCTGAAGGCTCAGAAAAAGGGGGGAGGGAGGTGACGGTCTAGTGCTTGGTGTGAGCAAACATGAAATTTTGCCAAACTGTTTCTTGTCTTTCCTGCCTGTGTGGGGTCAGAGGGATGTTGAAACTTCAAAAAGTGAGGAAGAGTGCAGGTGAGCTGAATTGGAAGCATCTCAACCCCTGTGCAAGTAGCTACAGGACCTGAATCTGAGAATTCGTTGTGTAATTTGTATTTTTGTACATAAGTAGATATTTCTATATTTGGCGTGAGGAAAAGAACTCCAGCATGAACACAAGAGAATCCCATATGGCTGATCTGAAAAGAAAATGTGGAATATTAAGTTGTCTTTGATGTCTCTAGTGCTGTATTTATACTCTCTATCCTTTGGAAGTTTATAGACAATGCAGTACCTCTAGTGCAAACCCCGCAACCCAAACCCAAAGGCAACAATGAAACTAAACAAAAATCCCCAAACTAAATAGACACAATTAAAGAATGAAACTCTTAGGTGTATGGGCAAACTTGGAAGTTCTGAAACAGTGACAAAACACAGCTTCATCAGCTGAAGAGGCAGATGACTTTGACCCGCCTCTCTTCTCCCAAATGACTCTTTCTGAAACACTGAAGACCTTTATAGCTGTAAATACTCATCCCTCACAGTTGCATGTCACTGGAAGCAAAATACTGTAGCTTTTTAGTGGCTTGATCCATTTCGTGCTGGTTTCTCATGGAGAACAAAGGAATTTTTTCCTAAACTTTGAAAAGTCAGTCTCCATGGCTGGCCAAGAATCTGAAGCTGAGTGATAAATGGGACATATTTCTGTCTTGTAGTGTTTTTTCCTAATGCTGTAAATAGTTTTGTGGCATTTGATTTTAGTTTTTTGGAAGTTTTTTATTTGTTTTTAAGGACCAAGGTGCTCTAACTCAGATTTGGGAACAGGTTTAGTCAAGGAGTGGAAGTATCAGCCAGAAAAAATTGGTTTCTTGGTTCTTATTTTCCAAATTATTGTTTTACTTCTTCTGTTGGTTTTCTTAAATTTGTGGCTTTATGGAACCAACTTTGCCGTTTGGACAGAAGAAGGTGCCTTGTGTAGCTGAACTGCAGAAGATACCAATGCCCTTGGGTTGTAGAAGGGACTGGAAGCTTTAGAGAAGAAATAAAGCCTCCTTCATCCATAGGTTTAGTTGTTTAAACCTTTTCTGCCTCTCAAATACACTCCCTATTCCTACAGCAAGTCAGCAAGAGCAGAAAGTGGACTGGTATTCTCTGGAGCTGGGTTTCACTGCATCTCTTTAGCTCTGCTGAGGTGTTTGAGCTTTGTGGCACAAACTTCTGGGAGGTGAAGGGCAGCAGGAAATGGTTGTGTGCATGGGTCCAGTTGGAATCTGCTGCACGGGGTGGGGATGCTCAGCAGTGTCATCAGAACTGTGCTAATAACGCAGGGTGATATCCCTTGGGCTGGCAGAAGCTTGTTGGAATGGTGAGGCTTGATGTTGGTGTCCTGACTGCAGAGGAATCCTGCTTTTCTGCTCACTGTTCACAGCACAAGAAGGATCAATTCCTGAGGTTCTCTGTAAGGATGGAGAGGTTCTCTGTAAGGATGGAGGGAAGTCAGATCTGGAGTGGTTTAAGATTTTTTTTTTTTTTTTTTTTTTCCTCTGTAAGCCTGTTGAACGTCACACTGTGTAAGCAAAGACTTACTGAGGAGGAGAGGTTATTAAAACACATTTCAGTAACAGTTGAAAATAGAGGATATTTGGATTTTAGTGACCAAATTCATAGGACCTGATGGCTCCTCAAGCTAGGATGGAAGAACACAGCCATGCCATTCACCCATCAGTGGGGCAGGTCCAGCTGCTCCCAGGTACCACCAGACTTTTGTCACAGAGGTGTCCTCTTCTGGGTCCCACAGAGCTGCGCCAGAGCCAAGCTGTGGTCAGAATGTGGATGCTGCTTCTTGGCAGCAGCGCCAAAGCTGAATGACAAAGTGCTCAAGAGTGAAAAATCAGAACAGATTTCTCGACAAAAGCACTTGGCTTAACATAATCCTGGTTACCTTGTTTTGGTGAGGGGAACAGTATGATTTTAGGGCTGCGTGGGCTGGGGAGCAGGGACAGTGCAGCTGCAGGGTGAAGATCAGCCTCACTGTCCTCATCTGTCTGGAGTTCACCTCTTGCTTCTTCTGAAATTCACTGAGAAGGGCCCTTGCTCCCTGTGATCCTCACATCTCCTACTCTAGGGTTTGAAGTACACTCCTCCTCCTCCTCTCCAGCAGGATGGGTACTGCTAGACTGACCTCCCTTGAAACCAGTTAATTGCTCACCAAAGCTGTGGCATCACCTCACCTTCTCTTGACCTTTGTGTCCCTGGGTGATTTTCTTGGAAGGGTTCTAGCTTGTTGTCTGAGACAAGTGCTGAGCTGAATGAGTTGAACAGGTTGCTCTAACTCACATCAGACACGTCCTTCTGCTTTGTCTGTGAGGCCACTGAGGTCTGCATTACCACCATCAGCACTTTTCTTCTTGTGTTTTTCTGCAGTCTTGGTCTTCTGTGGAAGCTTAGGGTTAAACATCTGGTTCTGAAAGTCACATGGAAATGTGTTTCCCATCTAGTCAGTCAGCTTTATGGTGTTTAAATGTCCTTATAACGTCTTCCTTTAAGTCTACAGCCTGAGCCTGTAACTCAAATTTATTCCCAAAGAATTACTTGGTGCTGATATTTTGATCATCAACAGCCTTTTTAATTGAAAGCCTTAGCAGTGTGGTAGCTCAGCTCCCTGGTATCTCCCTGACCATGATCTGTGGTCCCACAATGGGCTCAGCTCAGCTCAGTGTCCTCCTGGCTCTCCAAGAACTGAAGCAGAGCTCTCCACTGCCATGCTGATCCAAGTGCTTGGCAGAGGCACACTCTGTTTCTAAAATTGTCTCCAAGATAGTTTTCTATGGATTTGCATCTCCCAGACAGCCGAGCTGGGTGGTATTTTATATAGTGTCATTGTTTGTTTAGCTAATGAGGTAGGGAAAAACAAAGGGCTGGGATTCTTGGCTCTATGAAACAGCTGTCAACAAGCGGCCCCGAGAGAGCGGATGAGCATGGGCTGAGCAGCCAGGGCACTCAACGGGGTCTCTGAGGGATGGTTTTGATTTCTGACTCAACACAGTTGTGGATGAAATGCAAAAAAGGATGCCTCAGCCCAAAAAGAGGGAGATGCTGGGAACTGTGTGCTTTTGCTGGTTCTCTGCCAGTGAAGAGCTGCTGCTGGAGACCAGCTTTTGTCTGCCACTGCCCACCTGGAATGAAGGTGATCCCTTCTGCAAACAGTCCCAGAGCCTTCCTTCTGGAAGAACTTGCCTGCAGAAGGGTGGATTCCCTTCATCATGCCTTGTGCCTTACCATGTCATCTGGGCCATTCCTTTAGTTGTTTTTATCTGAAGCTTAGGAGCCTGGAGAAAAGCCCCTGCCTGAGGAGCTCTGCTGGAGAGCAGAAAGCGCAAGGAAAACAATAAAATATCTTCCTGCAGCCCTCCTTTAGTTTGCCATTTTGACTTCAGATGCAAGCTGCCTTCATTTCCACATGGAGCAGCCACATGAAAAGCACCACTAAACAGTTCTCTGAGTTTCTCAACAAGAAACACAGCAGCTAAATATATTTAATCTGTGTGTATTGTTCATCTTGGCTTTAATTTCCTGTTCTCAAAAGGTTTAGGAATTTAAATCCATGAATCATTACTGAAGCTGTTAAAGCTTGGAGCCTTTTTCAGAAATGGAGATAAAGGAATTGATATTAATACCAGCTTAGCACAAATTCAGCCAGAACAACTCTGTGAGAAGTTCCTGCCATCCCAGAGATGCTTCTTGTTTTCTAACCATGACAAAAGCTGCTAAGAAGTGGGTAGGTGGATGAAATCATTCTCCCCCAGGTAAACAGGATGCATCCATTTAAAAACATCTCTCTGCCAGGTTACGGGCTGCATCATCCCCATCTGGAGACCACCAGAGCACTGTACTGTTCCTCTGTTTCTAAAATACCAGCAACTATTGAAACAGAGACGTTTTCAGAGTGCAGTCATGAGATTTCTCTGGGACTGGAGGTCATGCACTTACTTACGTTGAATAAAAGATTGGAAGAAATCTGTTCTCAGTACCATTTCACTGGGCTGCTAGGTGGCTGCTTTTATACCTGCAGGATCCTCCCAAAGTCCTGGCCGCAACAGGCTCCCAGAAATGCCAGAAACAAGAATGCCCATGAGATTCTTCAGTAAAGGATGGTGGCTTCCACTTCTCTGCAGATGGAACAATATTTGTGGTAAATCAAGTTATTCATCCTCTTTCAAGAAACTGGTTTGGCTGGAAGACCATACCAGACTTCCTTTGAATCCTCTGGGATTGAAAACTGAAGGTCAAAACAGGAAGTCCAGGAGAGCTTATTGAAAGCTCCTAACTAGTGATTGTAGTCAGAAGTGAAACAAAAACTATGTGGGGACTGTTTCTCTATTTTTGTCTTGACTTTAGTTCTGTAATGCCGTAGAAATAGAAAATTACTGAGGTGGGAAGTGACTTTTGGAAGCCTTTTAGTCCAGCCCCCTGCTCACAGCAGGGCTCACTACCTGGTTGATACTATTAATAAATGTGAGTGATTAGAGGAAGCTGCCTCATTCTTGTTTGATTTGTACCTTTGGGTAACGTAAAAGCATAGAAACTACAGGGCAGCTGCAGGGAAATGTTTGGAAGGAACACACTTCATCCTCCTTAGCAAGCTTGCTCTAATGATTGCTCTTTTCAGGATGGAAGAGAAATGGTCTGGTTTCTAGCATCTTCTTTCCTCCACTTCCCTCAGGAAAGGGAAGGCCCTGGTGTAGAGGAGGCAGTCCTGCCTCATCTTGCTGCTGGTTCCGGAGATGTGCTGGGGAGCTGCTGCTAACTGGGCTGAGAAATTGCTTTCTGTGCATTCTGTGACTGGAGCCCTTGCTGTCCAGCAAGTGTATGGTGGGTGGAGGGATGGGGATAAGGTGCAGGAGGCAGAGCAGTGTGTTGTGGCAGCTCAGGAATGTGCTGGCTTGGGAAGGGCCTGGATCTCCAGCCATGCTGCAAAAAGTGATTCCATGTCCTAATGGTGTTGGAGATGCAGCAGCTTTGTGCCAAGTGAAAGCAGTATCCTGTTTGGGAAGAACTGCACTATTTGCTTGTATACTTATGAAAATAGAAGTGAACTCTAATGAGAAATGAGGACATGCCTACAAATACATCTGTAGTTTACATGTTTCTGTTCTAAAACTGCGTCTTTAAAATGTTAGAGACATACAAAGCAAAATGCTAAGACGTTCATCCCCTGAGAGCTACATCCCCAGTACCAGAAATGATGGCTGAGTCGGAGTACCAGAGGGTGTTCCTTGTGGTCCTTGCAGCAAAGCACCTGTAAGCACATTCTGGGCAGTTTGTATTCCCCCCAAACTCCCAGCAGACCCCTGTGATATGTTTGCTTCTCATGAAGGAAAAGGCCTCTGTCTCCTTCTCGCCTCTGTTTTCCATTATCAGTAAGCTTGAGTGTCTGAGTCTGAAGCCCATGGCCATATCTCTTCCTTTCACAGAGTGCTCTGGAGCCACTCCTGCCCCTGGAACAAGCACACTCAGAGCCAGAAAGCATCAGGCCCTGTCGGAGCCTCTGGGGCTGTCTCTCCATCAGTTTGTTTAATGATGCGCAGCAACCTCAGCTCTGACTTCACCCCTCAGGACAATAATCCACTCTGATGTTTAGGCCAGCCAGCTATTCTTCCCAGACCAGACTGCAGTTGGGGCACTGTAGGCCAGAGAAGGCTTAAAGTCTTTTTATGAATAGCTCTATGGCTCAAAATTTTGCTCTGAGATCTGCAGGACATGAGAGAGATCTTTGGAGCTTGCCTGTTTGTTTTCTGCTTAAGGACAGGATGCACCTCAAAATCCAGATATGCTGATTCTTGAGATCACTGAGTGAGAGTGGCAAAGGTTTTTGGAAGAGATACTTCTGTGACGTGCTGGTTTCAAAATCCTCCTTTGCTTTAATTGCTTGGCTTCCATGGCCTTTGTTGTGAGAAAGTGGAATGGCTTCTTTCTATACAGATGTTAAGGTGTCAGGAGGAAGAGTGGCAGGGGCCCTAATCCTAACAATATCCCCTTCAGAATGTCCAGGTGGCACTAGTCTAAGTGAAATGCTCCCCAAGAAAGGAAACACATGCAGGGATATACTTTGGGTTTAGTGCCCTATTTCATAAGGGGAAATGTTGCGTCTGGGATAGCTGTTGATGTGGCGATGGTAAAGAGAAGTAGGAAGGGCCTTTGGATGGGTTCCACAGAGATGTTTATTCCAGCCACATGTGCAGACAGTCCAGGGTCAAAGGCAAGGCTCATGGGAAGGGTTCAGGTTTAAGTATATGGGTGCTGGGGGCTGGGAGAGCATCAGGAACCAAACATCAGGGGGCATCGGGGTACAAAGGTGGGATTGGGGTATGGGAGCCAATGGGGAAATTGGGAAGGAGTGATTGAGGGACACAGGGACAGAGAGGGGATTAACAGGGCTGACTGAGGGAGCAGAACAGGGGTACATTGGCATAACAGAATAGGGTATCCTGTGAGAGAAACCTCTTATGTCTCCTTAACATAGGCAAAGCCTCTCCACAAGGAAACATACCCTTGGCATCAAAAAAGAATATATTTGTTTTTCCCATAGTCCATTAGAAGGTCTTCCCTTTTGTTTTGGAGTTAGAGATTACATGCAGTAATTCCAGCATGTTGTATCTCACATTGTATCTCTCAGGCAGATCAAAGAGTTCACCCAGCTGCTCTGGTTTTGTGCATGAGCCCTTGAACAAATAGGGATTCTGTTCTGCCATGGGCAACCTGGGCCCAGGGCACTGTGAACAAGAATTTCTGAAGCAGGTAACATGACTTTAAGCTCTTTTGTAAGCTCCATGTGCTCCTGACTCACCATGGCACTAGGAGAAGATGCTTCTGGGGGCCTAGAGAAGGAGGTCTGGGAATGGCAGGGGCAGCTACTCCACCTGCTCTGCCATCAAGAAACTCACACTAGCCAAATATCCACATCTGAACATCTGCAGTGACTGGCAAAGGCAATGCAAGGTTGGAAGAAACGCAAGCCCTGAATTACAGAGACAGATGGAGCAGGGTAAGAGGGAGGCATGGGTCAGAGGAAAGCAGCAGCTGATGTGTGCAGGCAGCTTTCTCCAGGGCGAAGGAGTAGAAGCATTTTCCTTCTCAGGCCAGCCGTTGCCCAACGTGGTGCTGAGCACAGTGGGCACCATCCATGTGAAGTCGCCAGCAGTGCTTTAACAAATGCCCTAATGAAGAACAGAGCAGGGTTATCATTCACCCAGGAGCTGCAGCTCTGCCAAAAGAGCCACCGATAAAGAACACAGATGGGAGCACATGCCTGCACCCACCCACCCACCCATGTAACTGCAGGATGTGTCCCCAGGGCACACTGCCCTGCCTGGGTCTGCTGTCCTGAGGGCTTCCATTCAAAATCTTCTTGATTTGCTTGAGCCTGTGTTCAGTCAAGGAGATTGCTTTCCATGAAACAAGAAATAAGGTCAAACCCTCGTAAAAGCAGGAGTTGAGGGCAATTTTGAATGCTTGAGTTGATTGTATTGAGTGGGATCTGGAAGCTTGAACATTTTAAGATTCTTCCACTTAGGGCATCATTAATTGATGGTAAAAGTCAGGACGACTGAAGTCTGTCCCCATCATACATTTGTGAAAGAGCCTCACAGCTCTGGGGGAAGCAGGATAATGCTGGCCGTTGGAGTGGGAAGGGCCATGGATGGGTGGGAGCCTTTCCATTTCCATAGCACAGCATCTCATGGAGTTTATACACTGCAATCAGCTTTTCAAATTCTCCCATTTGCATCCTGATAATAGCAGACCAAGGCAATTTTCTCCATTATAGAACTCTCCCTCTGCTCTGCCTTATTCAGGGTTGTTCAGGGAATCTGGCTCTTTCCCCTACTCTTCCCTGCTCCCCCCAAACGCTTTTCTTTTCCCAAAAGCAGTGTGCTGCATCTTTCCCTCGCCCTGGCAGATGGATTTGTATGACTCAGGGTTATTGCTGCTACCTGCTATTTTAGCAGGAAGAGCCCCTGTGTGCAGGAGAGAACAAAGCCTGAGGATTCCCGAGGTCTCCATTGATGCACAAGGCACTGAGTGGAACGTGAAAGAGATAACAGAGACACAGCAAGATCCTCCTCCATCCCTCTCCCTCCCCCACCCACTGATTCAAGGAGCAGAGGCTGGTTTATGAATGAGGAGCCAGAGCTCGTTCAGACAGAACAAACACCAATAAAGGAGCACAATAGTGGCTGTTCCCAAGCCGGAGCTGGCAAGGAAAAGGCAGCAGTTCTCAAGAGGGGGCTTATTTCCCGAGGAGTCATTGGTGCATGACAGATGGAAGGAACTCATAAAATATTATAGACCTGCAGAGCTTTGATCTTCCTGCATTTTCTCATTTTCCCCCTTCTTCCCAAGGGTACAGGCTGTGTTATCTAAATGAATAGGGTGGAAATCTCATTTGGAAAAGGCTACCCTGGCATCATGGCTTGTAGAGGGAATGTCAGCAGTCTGCTCCAGCACCATGCTTTGGTGCAGGCTGGATTTTTGATGCAGCAGGTGTTCATCGCTTTTGAAGCACCTGTACCCCTTCCCATTCTGTTCCCAGTGTGTCTTTCTGCCTGCTTGCAGGTCCACTGGAGCAGAAGTGAGACAAGAAAAGCCATTTTGCAGCTTTGTGCTCATTTTGCAGGTGCTGGTCTATGTGCAAGAGAGAGTAAATGCATTTTTGAAGTCAATGTGCTTTCCTGTTTCTGTTCCAACTGCTGCAGCTCACAGGGACCCAGCAGCCTTGAGCTGGGGCCCTCAGCAGTCAACAGCTTTTAATCTAATTTTCTTAACTGTGACTAATCTTTAGGGTGAAGAGCTTTGAGTTTTGTCTCTAAGGCTGTGAAGCAGAAAGATTTGTTTTCCTTCTAGAGAAGTCACTGTGGTAAGAGCCCAAGCCCTGGGGCTTGAAAGGAGAGCACGAGTACTGGCTGTGTGCAGAGCCAGTACCCTGGGCAGTGAGACCCCTCCTTGATTTCAGGCTGTCTCTGCTTTTGTGTCAGTCTGGCTGTCTGCACAAATGGCTTAGCGAGTCACTGAGGGCTTTATTGCTGCACAGGATTAAACTGGGATCATTTTTTTTTCTCTCCCCTTAAGAAAGAGTGTTTGTGGGTGGCTCTCAAAAATGCTCTCCCTTGAAAATGCTTTCTTTGAGTTATCTGGTCTGACTGTTCAGAATTGCTTTTTTCCTGAGCCCCTGCCTTGGTCCTGTCACCCACACTTGCCTCCTCTGAGCAGTTGTCCCTGCTCCACCTGGCCATGGCAGTTCCATCGCAGTCATCACTCCATGCTGCACAGAGGGTCAGTCCAAACATTGGACCTGATGGGTCTCCCAGGCCTGGCAGCACTGTCCCCTGCCTTGGCCCCTCCTGCCAGCTGAAGTATAACCCCCCGTCTTAGTTTGGAACACAGGGGTGTCTGCTAGGGAAACAAAAATGAAAGCCCCCCTTGGACTTGCTATAATTCTGAAATTAAAGGGGTCTCAGGCAAAGATGTGAGGGTAGGAATAACAGTTTTTTACTAGTGAGTCTAACAAGGTAAGTTAACAACAGTAACTATAGTGTTGACAACAAACAGAACTAGAGAGGAAAAAAAACACCAAAACAACCTAGTCACAGTTTTCCTCTGGCACCTTGCCCCCTCAGTACTGTCACAAGCTACCAGAGTGAGCAGCAGTCCCGGGGGATGAGATGTATCCGAGGCTCAGCGGCGGGAGCTGGAGCTGTAGAAATGTCCCGGCTGGGCAGGGGGTGCAGAACACAGCGTGGGGAAACCTCAAACAAAACTGAAGAGACAGCGGGTGCAGGGCAATGGGGCAGGAGCTCCTGGCAGGACAGGGAGAGGACAGGTTCCGAAATCCCGGGGGACATGTGAGGAGACAGTGGTGGGTCACTCCGAGCTGAGCTCCAGGTGAGGGATGGTGAGATCTCCCCATAGTCCAGAGCCGAGCAGTCCTGGCATCTCTCTCTGAGAGCAAAAAAAACTGCCCAGAGTGAAGTGAAGTCCGGGTGCCACCCTGTTTCTCACTTAGCTGCTTCCTTTGTCTTTCCCAAGCACCCATGAGTACCCACAAGCACCCAGCTATCAGCTTCCTAGCAGCTTCTGGGAAAAACTTCTATAAGAAAGCAACTCAACCCCCAAAACCCCCCCTCCACAGTGAAACCATGACTTCCCCACTGTTCACTCCTAGTTGTTTTGTCCGTTCCAGCCTATGGAAATAGGTGCTCTGTCCCTGAAATGACAGAGTTAACAACATTTTGAGGTTCTTGCATCACCAGACCCTGGAGTTCACACCTGAGAAAAGTTTGAATTGGTGTTGAGGGCATCATTGCCCCTTATGTGCGAAGGCATTGGCGTAGTTCCGTGTGTTAATTCCTTGGAACAGAGGTGGGGAGGTGAGGGCTCTGCTGTATGTAGAGGGAAATACTCAACACCCTTGGTTCAACTTTTATTATGAGGCCTTTCTGTTCCAGAGGCTGTATTTTGCTTTTTTTGTCCATGCATTTATTACATTCCTTAGTTAGTCCCATGGGCACTTAAATCACAATAGCTGGGGACCTCTGGATTAGGGTGCAACAGTAAATCTGCAGATGTACAGCCATGCACTAATTTCCAGATGCACTACAGAGCTTGCTTGCTTGGCTTAGTTTTAGCAGAAAGCCCACTTTCTGCTTTCAAGTTCCTGCTTGCTTTCTAATTGGTTATTCCCTTGGCTGATCAGGGTGGAGGGAAGGAGGGACTCTGCCCCTAGGTGGA
The DNA here is from genome assembly GCA_018697195.1 of Certhia americana. Lineage (NCBI taxonomy): Eukaryota > Metazoa > Chordata > Aves > Passeriformes > Certhiidae > Certhia > Certhia americana. The sequence continues at coordinate 5,782,202 of CM031868.1, read as the reverse complement.
TGCAGAAGTGTGATCATGGCCAGGAAGAGCCAGTTACTAAAGGATGTAGGTGGTACCCTGAGCACTGGGCAGGGAGATGCTTGTGGGAGTTAGGACTAGTTTGTCTTTTTGGTTGGTATTATTTAGCACTGAGAAACCTGATAAATTATGAGTTAAAATGGATCTTCTGTCCTTTAAAAGTAAGAGTAAACTAGGGAGGGAAGCCTTTACAGATTGAATGCTTAAAATAATATCTTGAGAGGTTTTGTTTTCTTTAAACTTGGTTTGCCAAAAACTCTTACTAAGATATTTTGCACTGATCTTGGACAAGAAAACATTGCAAAATACCACATTCTCCTTAGATGAAAACATTGTTTCCTGCCTTGCTCTAATACCAGTCTATTGCCTCAATTCCTGGGATTGCTTTACTCAAATGTTTGCATTCTCCTCTGGGCTGGACTTTGACACTTCCTACTGCTTTTGGGGGCCTGGCTGAAACTGCTCCACGGCTGGAGGCAGCACAGCTCAATGCTTGCTTGCTTCTCTGGACCTAAATCCATGTTCCCAGCTGATAATCCTGACAAGATCCCACGCCCACCCCCTCTCCGGAGAGCCACCTGGCATATGTAAATCCAACCAACTGGCTTTATAATTGCCACATGGAAGTGACAAGATAAGTGCCAAAGCTGCATCCCTCAGCTATCCCTCAGGAGAATCACTGAGCTCTGGTGTTCAGTTCCTCACAGATAACACAGTACCTTCTGCAGACAGATGGGCTTTGATTTCAGAACACCCTGGTGTGAGACTGGTGCCTCTGGTTGTGTTTGGAGCAGATGTACCTGCCTGGAGTCCTGTTTTAGCTATTACCCCGTCCCCCAAACAAATACCTGATTCCTTGCCTCTGTTCTACTACAATGTTCCTTTTAGACCAACGCAATACAAAGTCCACCAGGCAAGTTGCAGTGGGCTCTCTGTGTGTGGGGTTATTTTGCATGAAAACAAAGCTGATGGCAGACAGAAGGTTGGTGAGCCTCCCTGGTTGGGCTGTGGTGACCCTGTCATTCCTGATGGCCTGTGACCATTGTCCCCATGTGGTGCCATGGACCTCAGCCTGGCTTTCCTATCCCTGTGTGATGCAGTAAAACCAACTGTATCTCTCAGCATAGAGGGCAGTGACAGGACCAGAAACTGGCCTGACTACAGTGTCAGGACCAAAAACTGCCCCTCTTCTCAGCTCCTGTGTTCCTGCAGGGGCTGGGAGGGTTTTCTCCTCACAGGTTTCTGTCATATGGAGCACATCAGCTCTGTGTGCTGTTTACTGCCTCAGCTGCTCCAGAAACATTTCACAGAGGAAAGCTCTTGGCCAGGGCAAGGTTGAATTTTCCAGACTTTGTTCCCACTGGGGTTTCATTGCTTGCAACCTTTAGTGTGGTTATTATCTTCCTCTCCTTAAACTCAGGCCCCTGTAACTTTAATTAACTGACTGTTGATGTAACTTTACTTGATACGTGATGGTTTTGATGGGGAAATGTAAGCAATGGAGGTAGTGAGTAGAGATGCTCAGGGATAGTGGCATTGGTTTGGGGAAAAAATTTTAGAGGTAGTGTCTTATTTCCCTCTCATTCTTTTTCATGAACCTGGAATCAAACTCAAAATTTCCCACCTCAAAACCCCACACAGCAAAACAAGAACTTGCAGATCTCACCCCCCATCTTCACTTCAAATAAAAACCTTAACTCTCTTTATAACCTGTATTTAAACAAAGATTCTTATTAATACCCTAGAATATTCCTTGTGACTTGCTACTCTAAAAATGTCAAAATAGGAATTTCAAAGCTTTTCTTTTTTCCCATTCAATGTTTAACAAAAATATTTCAGTGTGTTTGTTGAATTACAGGTTTGTTTAAAATAGGAGATGTATTTGTATATCTGTTCTTGTTGGCATGTCCCCATAAGTTTGTGGGGACAGCTCAGTGCTGGGGTTCCCAGTGTGACCCCTGACTTGGACAAAGGCAGGCCAGGTTCCAGTGTCCAGTCAGAGATGGTCTCTCCACTGCTTTGTACTCACTGGAACAACTGGGAGAACTGAGAGAAGATCCAGAGCTGCACTGGCCTCCTCCTGTCCCTGTCAGTGCAGCTGAACCTGTCCCAGGGACATCACATGCTCCTGCTGGAGTGTGGCACATGACCTTCACCAAAAAGCACCACTGTCCTCCTAGCTGGACTGGCAACGTGCTTCCCACCCAGCCTTGCTCTCTGCATAACCCCTGCCTTTGCCTTCTGATGTGACCAGTGCAGAATGGATTAGAAACATTCCTGTAGCTCCAAAATAACAGATGTTCCCAGCAGTGGGAATCTCTTCTACCCTGTGTGGAGCAACATTCAGTACAGCCTCAGCTCTGTGTTGGTTGTACCTCTGTATGTATGTAATTTCCACAAGGAAATGGAGATAGTGGCAGCTTAGGAGACACACAAGTATGTTTGGGTCTGAAATGAGAAATATTGGAGTGGTGACATGTGTGGGCAGACATTCATCCTGGGCTGTGCAGCATAGCCATGTTTGCCACCTTTAATTCTGAGACGCCCAACACAAACTGCATGTGGTTTATCCAAATCTCTGCCAGGGAGAAAAGCTGGGTCCCTTTCTGCTTTATAAGCAGAAAAGTGAAACTGTGCTGTGTCCTGCTGCCAGGAACTGGTGGCTATGTGGCAGGAGTGTGGGGAGCAGACGCAGGAGGGACAGAGTGCCCCAGAGGGTTCACCTCTACCATTATGTTTGAAAATTGTCTTGCAAGGGTAAACCCCACAGGGGACTGTCCCCAAGCGTGATTTTACTTCTCATGCAGTTTTCCCTAGTGTGTTTTTCTTGTGCTTGCTTCTCAAGGCTGGCAGGAACAGACACCCCTGCCACAGGGTGTCCACAGGTGTCCATCAGCCCCCAGACTCTTCCAACCTGGCTCTGTTTTCTGGGCTCTTGCTCAGTGTTCAGCCTCTCCCAAGAGGGGTTTGGAGGTGCCTGGCAGCCCCAACCGTGGTGAAACCCACTTCCCAGGCATGGGAGCAGAGCCCTCGCCACATAGCACCATTCATCTGTAGAGAGCGTGGTGAATCACTGGGATACCTGAGATGGTCTGGAGACAGCTTTCCAGGACTGTGGTTTCCCATTCCTGATGTCAAAAAGAAGGCCCAAAGTGAGTGGTCCTTTGCCTACCTACAGAACATATTGCTAACAGACAGCTTCCTTTACTGCTTCCTCATCCCCTTTCCCACCACTTTCCCCTTTCTTGCCTTGAGCAAGCCCTCCACAGCAGAGGCTTTGGAGAGCCCCCAAGAAGGGAGCAGGACAGTTTGCTGATGTACGGCAGATCTTGCTTCAGAGCAAAGAGGCAGCTGCCCTTGGATACCAGGATGCCCTGGAGATTTCATGGAAACAGATTTCACAGAAAATTCTGAACTGGAAGGCACTTACAAGGATTGTCAAGTCCAACTCCTATGTGAAAGGCCCATAGAGGGATCAAACCCACCTTGGTGGGATTATGAGCACCATGCTCTGACCAACTGAGCTAATTCAGGGTCATGTGTGATAACCAGTGGAAAGGGAGAAACTGATCCCAGTTGATATACAGTGGTAGGACACTTTGCCCTTTTGAGCTCTATGTGTGTCTTTATGTACTTTTTCAGATATATAAAATATTTGGTTGGGTGGAACAGTTATTTAACATTTTTTCTATCTTTCCAGATACAGAGTAGGCTGTTGCTATACATAGTTGTTTTCTAAAATCTAAAGATACATTAATGAAGATGTATTACACTGGTATTTGTACCTATCCCTTTCACCACAATGGTTTCAGGGTGATTGTACCATAACAGACCAAAATAATTGTGAGGGTCTGAAATGTCTGTGGAAAGCATTTTTTTGCCATTAGTTACTATATCCTATATTTTGGCTGAGTTCAGAAGCCTGTTTTCTGTTGTTGGTCCCTCTCATCTTTTAATCAAAGCCATCCAGTGAAGAACAGCAAAATTATGCTTATTTCAGAATAATTGACTGTGATTAAGTAAACGTTTCCTCTCAGTGGCAGGTAATATCTACATCTGTGTGAGAAGGTCCCCATCCTCCTCTTGAGGAGTATCCAGCTAAGGTTTGTGTTTCTATCAACCCTCACACCAAAACACGGTCCATCCCTGAAGGGGGTCACTGATAGTACTGACAGTTTCAGAGCCAGTTCCAGGAGATACTGCTGCACATACAGAGAAATCTCTGCTATAAACCCTCCTTCCACACAGAAAGAATGGTCTTTATTTGCCACAAGGAGCTTCTGTGAGAGTGATTAGTTAATGTTTCAACAGTGTTTGGAAGTATTAACAGCATTAAGCTAAACTTTATATCACTTAGTAAATAGCTGTTATTTCTTTATGGCAGGCAGCATATATGGGCTGTTACGGTGGTGCAGCCAAAGGGGCTTTTAATGCTTTTTTTCTCATTAGAAGTCAGGCAAATTTATTTCTTGTGTGCTTTTGAAATTTCTGCAATCAAATCAGAAGGAGGGGAGATAGAATGAAAAATATGAAATGACGTTTCTTGCCCTATTTCTTTGGTGAAGGGGAGCAAAGTGAGTCTTCAAGGGGGAGTGGAATTGCTGTAGTCAGGATGTGCATGGGTTCCAGCTCTGCTCACTGTCTTCTCTATTTCAGTCACACCTTGGCAGCCAGAAGCACAAGGGTGAATTTTAGATGCTGCAGTTGATTTCTTCTTCCTGGCAGCAGTGAACTGTTATATCATCTCCCTGATCCCAGCTGTGTCTTCCCACCTCCTTCCTGGCACAGGTCCTGGTGCTTGGCAGACATTGTGCTGGGAAGGTGCACCCTGATATCCTGCCAGAAGCAGGTTTGCTGTATGCGGAGAGGTGGCTCAGTGCAGGCTCTGCTGAGCACTGGAACTGTGGCAAAAGAGGATAAATGGGGGGAACACGAGAGAGGGGACCAGCTCCTTTGGCACCTTTAGAATGGTTCACTCTATCTGTCATTTATACTAAGACCAAATATTTTTGATGTTTATGTACTTTTCACTTAAGGGGAAAAATTTTGACCCTCAGTCCAGGTGAGGTGGAAGAAATTCAGTTCCTTGCAGATCCTTGCAGAGTCAATGATGAAAGTGAGCAGCAAGAGTGTAGTTTTGCTGAGATTGAAATCAACCATATGAGGAGCTGGGACGTGGGAAAGAGGAGAGTGGGGTGTGTTTGTGTGGCCCTGCCTGGGCAGTGCTGGAAGGGAGCTGCCTGAGGCTTTGGAGGAGCACAGCCTCATTCTCCTTGGCATTAACTCTGGTGATGAACTCTGTCAATCCCAGGTTCCTTTGGTTTCAGCAGTTTGCCATCCCTGCTTATGCAGAGGGTGCTGGATGCTGGCAGGCCCATCTGTCAGATTGTCTGAGGAGCTGGGAGCAGAGGGCAGTCCCTGGTGTTGCTGGGAGCCTGGAAGAGCAGAAAAACCAAAGAGAAGCTTTGTGATGGGGTCAGAGCTGTTTACTTAACTTGAGCCATTGGCTTAACACTACAGGTCCACAGCTCAATAAAAGATTTCAGGGACAATGAAAACCAAAAGCTCCAAGAATAACTATTAGGCTCAAAAGCTGCTATTTCATAATTAATTATTGTTTAAATTGTCATAACTGCTTAAATTTGAAAACACGTATACACAGTTCAGAACTGGGAGATCTCTTACCCTCCTAGACCATGGCCCAGAGAGGTTTCCTCCACTTGCAGAAAAAAACTGTGGCTCCCTTAGAACAATCAGACCTTGTCCAGCCAGGTGTTGCCTGTCCTGTGTGAAGCAACCCTCTCACCTTGCACAAGGACTGTCAGGGGTCACTTCAACGAGCCAGGGTTGTTGTCTGCATGGGGACATCTGCCACAAATGCAGTGTAGGTAGGAACCTGAATGAAAACAGATGAGCCTTGATAGAGAAATGAAGTGTCACAGGATGTCCCAGAGCTGGCAAAGGTCAGTCTCTCTCTGCTGTGTCCTGTTGTTGTTTGATCCTATGAGTGGCTGGAGAAGAGGAGGGACATAGCGTATGTTCAGTGTGCAGGACATGACAGAGCTCTTTGCTGGCCTGAAACTGGGAGAAACTCCTCTGACACCCAAATGAACTCAAGGAATTTGTCAATAAGCCCCCATCTGCCTTGGAGAGCAGACCAGGAGCACCTGCTGAGAGTCCTAATTATCCCTTATCCCCTGCCAAATTTTCTGTGATTGTCAGCCCAACACAGGTTTGTCATATGAAACTTGGAGTCTGTGTTTGCTGATGCTGCTCAAATGAGGGATGAGGACACAGTTATATTCTTGTTCTCCACAATGGACAGTCCAGTGAGTCCAAATCTGCTTTAGCTACCAAGATGAAAGGCAGTGGATTCAGGGGATTTGAGGAAGACTTTTGTTTCTCCCTGATGCTGGAGACAAGTAGGCTGTGGTTTTGGCTGGGGCTGTTTTCCTTGGTTGTCTACATCAGAGAAAACCATCATTGCATTCAGGTTTAGGTGGCTCTCCCTAAGTTTTGGTGGAAAGAAGGCAGGCAAACTACATTCTGGGGCTTCCTGATCCAAAGTCTTTTTAGGGAGCTGTCACCCTAAGACTGCGGCTCTCTTCTGCCCTAGGAGAAGGAGGCCTTCTCTTTCATTACTAGGATGCTTGTTTCCTACACAGGATCAAATAATACAAAACCCCATAATGCAGGTGCTGTACTGAATTTTGCTCAGGTAAAAGCTCTTTTTTCAGGTTTTGTTTTTAATTTTGATACGTTCTTTCCTCTAAATCCTTCTGAAATGTATCAAATATCTTCTTGAATGGCACATTTCTGAGCATGTTTCTTATGTTTCTTGTGCACAGGATTTTCTTCCAGGTTTTGTGAAGTCCTCTTTGTTAGAATGAAATGCAGAAGAGCCAGATGGTTTGGCCAGAGTCCAGTTACCTCAGAAACATAACACCAGCACCCTATTAGAAGCCATTTCCTCTAAAGATCATGCTCAGCCTGCTTTGTTCTAATAATCAGCTTAAAAGTCAACATTGAGCTGTCAGTACCTATTTTTTTTCCTTCATAATTAATGTACAAAGTTCAACCTGGAATCAATAACAATAGAATCATAAAAAATGACCTCATGGTGCTTTTTTTTTTTTTTTTTTTTTTTAATCATTCATCAAACAATGTTTCCCCACACGACTTCTTCATAGGTGTGTTGAATGGTGGCTCAATGATCTTGGGGGTCTTTTCCAATCTTAATGATTATACGAATGTTAGATCTTTCAATCTCAATTCATACTTGAATCAAAATCTGAGGTTATTCTTCAGCAGAAAATCTAAGAGAACATTTGGCTTGATTCATTAAACACATTCTTGTTTCAGTTCAAATATTTTTCAGGTTTTTTGTCCTTCATATTGAATTATTCTACATTTAGAACCACATTTTATTATCATTATTATGTTTTATAATATTTTTTTAAAATATAAAGTGGGGAAAAATAAAACTATGTTGGGACATACATCCTTATGTCAGAGGGGGCTGTCAGAGGGACAAAGGCACACTTATGGTCCCATGTAACAGGCAGAAATTTATCCCAGAGTCAGTACTCTGCATTTATCCAGAGTAAAGTTTCTTCTGGCGTGGAGAATCTGCTCCATGAGAACTGCTCAGAATCTTGCTCCAAGCTGAGTGCTGTACTGTATTTTGGAAGTGAGATAAGAGCTGATTTTTCTTTCTGTACAAGGCTCTGATTGTGAGCTGCAAAATTGGGTAGGAAATCTGTCCCCATCGACTTCTGCAGTGTGAGCTGGTGGTCGACAGATCCTTAACTCTCAGGCATCTTTCTCTATTCAGAGTCTAGATATGGTCGAGCAGGGTTTCTTTGGTCCCTCTGTGCTTGCTCTTGCACAATCTCCTTGTTAAAGCAGCATATCAAAGTCAGCCGGTGAAATTGGGCGCTTCCTTTGCAAATGGAAAATTTATTGTCCGCTCGTGCCTTTGTGCTGAAGATCTGGGCTTTTAAAGCCCCTCCTTCCCCTGATTATGTGGGAGTTTCCCCGAAAGATGTGGAATGTTTACCGCATACCAAGGGCAAGACATTATGCAGACACGGGGCTCACAACACCTACAATTTCTAAACTACATGTGGCCTGTGAAGATTTCCTTGTGCTGAATTCACATGGAAACACAAACACATGTGGCATTTTTGTTGCTTTTATAGGAAAACACAAAGCACATCCCAGCAAAATAATACTTCCTACTGTTGGATCCACTATGTGAGGTGGGAGGTACTGCTTTTGTGTCCCAGGCTGCTGAAGCTTCATGCCAACGTCTTGAGTCATTCACTTCCAGTATCTGGCTTTCCAGGGAGGCAAATCCCAGCTTTAGAACCTATTGGAGACCAAAGAGTACCACGGGAAATAATAAAGGAAAGGTCATTGAATGTTATTAGATCTTGGGCTTTCCAATGGGGATCATGCTTGAAAATGAGTGGTTAGGAATTGGAGAAACTCTGTTGTGTCAAGACAGCTGGAATAAAGCCAGCAGGATATGAAATGGCTTCAGCCTGCTCTGAGGAAGGATGAAGCAAAATGGCAAAGCATGAGGAGAGGGAGGTTGGGGGAAAAGTGTGAGCAATTAATAGGTGGAATCTTGCTCTGAGTGTTTGATAGCCCTGCACAGCTTTCAGCTGCTCAGTCATTGCCAGGGGCACGTGAAGGGATGAGGTACCACACTTGGCTTCCAGGTGAGTGCCAGCACATGTTGGTGCTCCTCAGACCTTCCTGATCTGCACTCAGGCTCTCTTAGGCTCGCAGCCAGCATGGTCCTTGGGGAAGAGGTGTAGGTGCGAAGACCAGGAGTGGGAGGACAGGTTGTTGCTGCAGAGAGATGTCCCTCTGTACTCCATCATCAGCCTTCTGGATTTCTGATGAGGGAGATATCTTCTCTTTCCCCCATGCAATCAATACAGCTGAAAAATCCAGCAGTTCTCAGGGAAAGCAAAAGTCCTTTACTTTCCTTGGCACACATAGCAAGACCAAGAATGCTCAAGTCAGCATCCTACCCCAAGAGTGATGTATCCTCAGTTGTTCTTTGGATGTATTGAGCAAAGTACATGTGTACCACCAGCAGCTGCTGGACTCCACCCAAGAGGTGGCTGCATTTCAGTGGTGAAATCACACTGGAATGTGCTTCTCCTCCAAACATTAACCCCACTTAACCTAAAAAAAACCCAAAGAAACCACACCAAGTTGGTCCAATTTGAGAACAATTTACTAGCCTGATTTTCTGTAGCAGAGGGACTTAAGTATTCTGCTTGTGTCCCTGCTGACCCACCATTGCTCTTTATCAGAGAGCTAGAAAGTTTGGTTCATACTGTGTTCATATTGGTTTGGAGAAAAAGACATCTAAGAAGGAGAGAGAGAGAATTTGCTTCATCTTTCAAAAAATCCACTTCCAAAAAGTTTACTGAAGGTGTATATAGTTTGTGTGATTGACCTTTTGGTCATGCAAACATTTTAGTGTCTTTCATGGCCTGTTCAGTGGCCTTTGCAACTTCAGCAGAGTTCTTCTAGTGGAGTTTCCTATCCCTTGGTGTGCCCTCAAACCCCTTTGCTCAATGTTCACTTTTAAGCTCGTATAACTGGCCTGTGTATGCATAAGGAGGGTTCTTCACAAGAGCTCTGGAAATCCTGGCCCCTGCTCAAATGCCTTCCTGCTTAATCTGGGAGTAATGCTCTGCAGAGTTGGTACCTAGAGCAGAAGTGCAAGGGTCACCTTTAGTGACTTCCATGTGTTAATGGCTTGCACCACAAGACTTTGGTAATATTTTCATATTGTGACACTGACTAGGAGTAAGAAGCTGGCACATGGTTTGTGACACCCTGAAAAGCTCCTGGCAAGGATCTGCATGCCTCTAAGCTTCTCTGGGGAGCAAGTGCAATGCAACTCAGGGCTTGGTCACACAGGATACTGGGGCATAAGTATTTCATTGGTGTAAGTGATATGAATTACTTGATGAGAGTTTCTTCATAGTTATATCACCAGGAAAGAATATGAGATATTGCTCCTACAAAGCTCACCATCCCAAAACTCTCAGTTTGTTTTAGTCCATATTGTCATCTCTTCTAGGGTTATATTCTGCACTTTGGTTGCATTGCTACTAAAATCACTGGAAACTGTGAATTTCTGAATCAGACCAGTCCTGGTTTTAAAAAGTAAATGAACAGTCCTTCACTAAATGCATCAGCTTCCCCTGGTTTGACTTGAGTTGCATTTTCCTTGCAGCAGTGACAAGGGGCTGACACTGCTGATGGCTTTGGGACATGTCAAGACAGCTTAAGGCCTTCCCAGTGAATGACTTCAGAAAGCATTGTTGTGTCTTTGCTTGCTGTGTTTGGACTTTTTTTTCTGGCACTGCTCATGTAAACATGATCTGTTAGGCATGTTGATGAAACTTTTACCCAGAATTTACATCTAATTTTGGAGACGGCTTGAGCCAGAGCTGAGCAACACTGAGCTTCTTGGTATGACCACAAAGAGCATCCAAGACACAAGGAATGTTGGTGATGTGCTAAGTTCTCAGTGCTTTCAAAAAAAAAAAAGAAAAAGAGAAACTGTGAGACCCTAGTAAGAATATGAAGGAAGAAGCTAAGAAACCTGAAATGGGTGCTGGAATTGGTGGCATAAATTTTTCCAGTGAGCTGTTAACTTCTTTGTTAACAAACTAGACTTGAGTCGTAAGCAGGGTACACAGTCTAACCAAAACACTGTGGAATTCAGATACTTCAGCACTAGAAAGTCAACATCATATTAAAATGCACCATCTCATTAGGTGACAACTGCAATTTATTCCCAGGGAAATCCATTTAATTAGTTGGAAGGAGTCAGGGTATTTGTTCTTCCAAGGAAAAGACACTTCTAAGGGCTAGTAAATATGAATTCAGAGGAGGGATTTTGTGAGGGGCTCACAATGCATCTGTTCACTGAAGCTTGTAAAAAATCATTACAGCATTCAATGTAAAAAATCATTACAGCATTCAATTCTCTTGTGAGCCTTTGAATGTAATGAATGCTCATTCCAGCAAGCACTTCAGGTTCACATTTCATCTGCAGTCAGCCCATTTTTCCTCTCCAGCTCCTTCAGTTGCCAGAGATCTTGGAAAGATGATCCAGAATCAGTTCAGAAATACCACAGCTCCGTGGAAACCTGCACACCAGGTTCACCACCTTGCCTACAGTGAGATGATGACACCGTGGTCACAGGCTCTGTGGAGTGTGATTTCAAGGAAGGGGGTTCCCTCCTCTTCTAACAATGCTGGGGGATTTGGGGATCCATTTTCACAGCTGCAGCTGGTGTTTTGTTGCTCTGGAGATGGATGATTTGATGCTTTTTCCAAATTCCGCTCCTTTCTGCACCCAGCCCAGCTCTCCTCTATGCACAAGGATATGATATCTGTGCCAGAGCATCCAGTGCTAGTTCTGCATTGCCAGCTGTGTTTTGCATTGCATGGAAACAGGGGGTTCAATCTGCAGCTCAGAGAGGGTATGGGATACCCATGTACACATCCATGTACAGACATGGCAGGAATCCTGATTTTGGGAAGCATGGGACAACGCTTGTACTTAGGAATGTTTTGTTATTTTTAAACCACCTTTCCTAGTCTCCCTTACAGTACTTTCTTTACCATGATATAGGAATATATCTACTTCTTCAGCTTGTTTTATCAGAACTTTGATTCAGTATCAGTTTTTTATTTCTTATTTCAGCCTTTGGTATTTGAAGAGGCTAAGCTCTCCCACTCCATACTACATGGTCCCAGAATATGAGATTTTAGTGTCACTGCATCATAATCAAACCAACCCAACCTCTCCCAGTACAGTGCAGCCACAACCCTGTTGCAGCATAAGTCTCACATGGACAGAAGGAGAGATCGTTTTTGGGTAAAGAGTGCCCACCCAGCTTGTCTCCCACCAAGTGACTTGAACTGCCTTTGCTTTCTTTCTTTGCATAAATCTCCAGCCCTTCACCCACATCCTCCCTATATTAAGTATTCCCCTTTGACTGGGAAGTAGCTCTGTGAGCATTTCTAGCAGGAAGGAAGGGACAGCTAATAACAGCATTAAACCTGACCTTCTGTGTGTGCCTGAGTCTGCTTTCCCCAAAGCCGTGCATAAATTAACATTCTGGCAATAAAACTGAGCCTGTTTAATTTTATGTTTGAGTAGAAACATTGAGAAAATGTCATGATATTTGATTTCATCTTTGTCTATTTTTTTGCCCCTGTTGAATGAAGCTCATTGGCCTCTGGAGACCTAGGCACACACGGCGTGTCTAGGAGCACATAAAGGGGCACTGTCCCTCAGGCATGTGCTCCTCAGCTACACAGGAAGTATTGGGTTTTATGTTTGAAGCCTGGCTGAGGTTTCCTAATGGCTGTTAATCCCCTGGTTTCTTTGACTACATCCTGTGCCAGACCTGCTCCCACCTCAGCAGGCTTGGTGTTTCTGCTTGCTTCACGTAAGTGTCCAAAAATGTGTAGGAGGAGGCTCCATACAAGACTGAGTGTGTGAGTGGGGCAGATTGAAAGAGCAGATAGAGCAGCTGAATTTCCCTTGCTGGAACCCTGAAAAGTTGAGTGTACTTTTAAGGGATGAGCCACTTTGAAGGAAGAGAAGTTCTTGCCCAAAGGGGCTTTAGGTAAGAGGCAGCAGAGGAAGTTACGAGCAGTTTTAGGGTGGGCTTAGCGGATCTGCTGCTGGCAGTTGTTGTAGCTCCACTGAAAGCTGTGGGAATTCTTGCCAGATGCTGAAATAGCCTTGAGCATTGTTGACAAAGGAATGGTTTCCCAGGAGAAATGATAAAAACCTTAATCCGGAGGGATGGCCTGACACATTGCTATAGTAATGAGTCCTAAAAATAAAAATATTTTGGAAGGAAATGGACCCTTTTCTTACAGTCATCCTTCCTTTTCCTCAAGGTCTGTGAGGTGTACTCTTACCCTGATTCCAGTGGTGTTCCCACGGCTGCAATTCCATGGAAAACCTGTCCTAACAAGGCGTTTTTCCTTCTGGATAACTCTGTGGTTTTTTCCTGCCAGATTAAATTTCAGCTTAAAAATTTATTTGAAATCACCTATTTTCTATTACACATTAATTGTTAATCTATTTTTACAATTAGAGAGTGGATGTCTCTGAGGGATTATTAAGAATTACCAGCTACTGCAAATAAGACCCAGAAACATGAGTAAAATTCTGACATTTTCTATAGCTCTGGGTGCAAAGCTGGTGACAGAATCAACCTGTTAGTTAAAACTTGTTGACCTCATGAAAATAATGTAAATTCAAATCAATTATTTTTTTAATGCGTTTTAATTTTGTCCAAATTGAGCCTTGATGAAGTTTCCCCACTGCTGTCACCAGTGCTGTAGCATTGGTAACTGAGGGGAAGACTTCACCCTACCTGTGCATCCAAGATCACCATTTTCACAGGGATGCTGCCAGCCTCCCTAGCACTGCTTCTCTCCTACATTCTCCATTTTGAGGTGGTTTGGTAAAGCTCTTGTCCCACTGCTGGCTCAGAGAACTTTTGCTTGTGGTGATTTTCATATTGTTTGAGTGGTTGTTCACCCAAGATTTAAGTTGGGTTTGAAGGCCCCAGAAAGAGGAGGGAAAAGTGACACAAAGCCAACCACAACCAACCCTGATCTCCTTGTGCTATTGGTGGTAACAGTCTTTAACAGGGCACAATATTGGACAATCAAAACCAGCTTTTGTTTCATAGGGATATCTCTGTCCCATATTAAAATCTTCCTTTGCAACAGAAAATCAGTGTTTATACTGAAAAACAGATGAAGACTCAGGTTTGGGGTTTTTTTACCATGATGTTAAATCCAACAAGCATAAAGTTAATTTTTTCCCTCCACCTCTGCTACCAGCAGGTTCCAGAGTTTGTGAAGGGTCAGGTCTGCTTAGAGCACTGAGGAGCAGATGGCTCATCTTCACAGGCTGCACACTTTGGGAGTGATAGTGGCTCTGTTGCTTATGACACTAGGTCCCATTAGGTTGTTTTGCAACAGTGTTATATTTCTGGAAGTACTTATCGGACACACTGTGGGATCTGAAGCAGCAGAACCATCGGGCTCTGGTTTAACACCAGCCCTTGTTGAAGGTGTATTTGGGACATGCAACACTGGTGAATTGTGAGGGTCTGACAAGCTGTCTAGGAGTGAGAAATCTACTCCACGTTTGCTTGTGCAATATTACAATGTTTGTGTGGTTGGATGGAATTCAGTCATCATGGAAGGACAGAAAACGAAGGTAGGAAGGAGCCTCTGCAGATCCATATTTGTGCTGATGGTAGGGACCTTTCATTGCTCAGAATTGATGCTTCTGAGAAGACTGTGTGGTCTGGGACCAAAGCCAGAGGGGATAAGAGCAGGTTTCTAAATCTGAGTGTTGTGTTTTCTACTGGATATCAGCAAGCCTGGACTGGAAGAGCCCACAGCAGCCAGTGGGAGGGAGTAGTGGCAGGGAAAGCCTTCCCTGGCAGGACATTCCTGAGGCTCCACTGTGGCCATGGTGTCCTTTGGTGACTCAACCTTGTGACAAGGAGCTGAGGGTGTCTCAGCAGCCCCTTCCCCAGACCCAGCCTGGCTCACAAATGCTGCTGATGTAGCAGAGGGCAGCGCAAAGGGAGCAGGAGATGCTGGTGGAAGTTCCTACGCAGGGCTGTATCAACCAGCACTACCAGGATAAAGGGGCTGTGATGGCCTGCCGAGGTGCTTGGGCAGTTCTTAGCCCCGTGGAGATGTGATCCACATCCAGAGCTGCTCAAGTGATGCACGCAAACAGCAGACATTCAATGGGGAGTGCCCAGAATGGGCAAGGCAAGGACCCCTTGTTGCTGCAAGTGAATGGAGCCTTATGGATGACAATTCATGCGTGCAACCTGCCCCAAGCAGTAAATCTTATTTTCATTTACCTGAAGTTAATTTCTTTTTAGAAACAATCAGTGTTGCCCATGAGCCTTTTGGAAGATGTATCAGTTTGTGAACTCCTGGCTAATGGATGGTTTGGATGGGTGCCAAGACATCAGGAAATCGGTTGTACCCATTCTGGCTAAGCTTGGAAAAACAGTCAGCATTTAGTAATGCTGTCCAAAGGCAAGTAGAAAGATGAAGCTAGAGACAAGCAGGAAGAAAATCGTCCCTCCCACTCTGGTGTGGGCTAGGTGATTGATCCACAGAGGTGCTGTGCAGGAGCATGGAGGGGTTATTGTGTGAAGCAGGGCACCCTCCAGCAGGGTGCAGTAAGTTGGGAAAGCAAATTGGACAAATCACTGTGGTACTTCAATGCCACAAGTGATTAACAAGGGGTTAGAGACTTCAGGATAAGGACACAGGAGTGTATTGTGCATGTCTAAGTTGGATCTGTAGAAAAACATCTTCCTTGACTACCACATTGCTCCTGATAAAGTTAAGGGTTGTATTCCTATGGACTTCAGTAGGAAAGGACAGTAATTTCTATATGCAAATAATTTTCATAATCTCAAAATTGGATATATCAGGAGATTAAGAAATTTAAAGGCTTGGTTCTTCTGTCTTTTACACCAGTAAATTGCCATGAAATAAAACAAAGCTGTTGTCTGTACCTATGATGCTAACAAATTGCAAATACTTTCTTTAAACTCTGATCTCTGAAATAATACATTTTGCAAGATCTATTTCATTTTGTATTGAAATAAAATTTGTTGCAAGCATGGCTGCTTTGCTTTATGGAGCTAGTTGTACTGAGTGTTGCTGTCTGCCTGATGCACTCCTCAGGCATAACCAAATCTTCTGAAAATGTCAGAAGGAGGTAGGAGAAGAAAGGCAAAGCACTTGCATTCTGTAATTCTGTGAATAAAGCAGAAAACTGCCTTCAGTAGTTTGCTGCTCAGGTTTTTATAGTTTGTAGACTTGTATACCATCATCTTTTCAGTAGGTGCACTGAAACTTCTCTGTTTCAAGTAACCAAATGTGAATTACAATGCAGAAGCACATGACTAGACCCTGTATCCAGAAATACAGAATTTTTGATACCCCATGAACAGCAAAGTAGACTTTCATCAGTGGAGTTCCTTGTAATATTCATGGTCCAGGGACAGATCTAAGTGGATCAGAAACCAAACTAGGTAGAAGTTAAGGCTTTAAACAGAGATACCAAAGCCACAGTGAGCAAGAAATATGAACGCTGTTCTCCAACACTACTTAGAAATCCTGCTAGTCTGGGCTGTTGTGCAGTGTGTGTGTGTCATGTCTTATATGGTGGAATTTCTTACCTAGCTTGGTTGAACGGACAAACCCTACCAAGTGTCACTGTTCAAATTTATACAGCCTCTTTTCTGTCCTGGGAGAAATAAATCAGGCCCTAAGGAATGGCTGATGGTCCCTATCACCTTGGAGGCACATCCTGGAGGTCTGCTCAGCCTCCTTGCTCTGCCAGAGGAGGGAATTGCTGCCTTGTCTGAGGGATTTCTGTCTGTCAAACACTACAAATGCATTTCCCCTCACCAACCATTTCTGAGAATTCACTGGCAAGGTTGTTAGAGGGGGTTTCAGCACTTTCCCTGTGGTTTTGCAGTCATTGTTTGAAAGGAGCTCAGCCCTGACTCATGTAGGATTTCTTCAGTGTCTGTGTCCCAGTGACCTGGAAGGCATGCAGGTGGTGTTCCCAGGGATGGTGCAATGAATGTCTTTCCATGCTCCTGCTGTTGTGTCCTGTGTATAAAGTTGTGTTCTGAGGCCACAAACTCACTGGAGACCCATCTCATTGCAGGCACTGTCCCAGCAAGTGGTAAATTAGTGGGTTTTTTCCCAGAAGTGATTATAATAAGGAAGGAATAAGACAAAGGGGAATGTGTCATTTTCACATTATAGATGGCAAAAGGAGGAGAATACCTCTCTTCTTACAGATGTGCTCAACTGTCTTAATGGAAATAACTCTTATACTGATTATGTGGGCTGCACCAGTGTTTGTACCACTTCAGCTTGGTCTCCTTCCAGGGCAAGAGAGGTACAGAGACAGCCTGGACACAGCACAGGCAGGGGAGGCTGTGCTGAATGAGGTGAAGCTCTATTGGACAAGTGCACTTCATCTGAAGGGAAGACACAAAATGTCTTTCTCAACCCACACGGAAAGGTGTCCTAAACCCCTTCTTCCTTTCCCAGCTGGCTGATGGATTTCACTGGGCTCAGTTTTTACACCAAAGCAAATTAAAGCTAAAGAAAATACATCAGGGAAAAGTCCCATCATTTCTTCCCTGCATGTCTTCCCTGCAGAGAGATATTTTTGACAATTCCGTTTCTTTTTTTTCCTAATTAGAAGTAATGATGTGTTTTTCAGGTCAAGAAGACCTCCTTTGCTGTGAAATATTAGGCTGCTTTTGACAGTGTGGCTAAAAATAGGCATGTACACACACATGTGCCAGCATGCACATGCACTAGCAGGAATAAACACGGAGTGTGCTCTTTGCCTAATTACAAACATACTTTCCTCTGGGGGTGGGGAGTGCCTTTGCCTCCAGTTAGTTGCTTTTCAAATAAATAGAGAGAAGGAGGTTTCTGAAGAACAGATGGGCTGGAATGAGGAATAGAAATATTTTCAAAGATGGGCTGGGTGATGTAATAAGCCACAGGAACAAAGTTCAGTTATTTTATGCTCTCATCCAGACCTCAGAGTGAAAATGCCTCTGTTGTTAATTTTGGAATCATCTGCTTTTGATGGCTGGCTCTGGCTTTAAATGTTATTATAATATACATGGAGCTAATCTGGGCAAGCAGCAATTGAACAATGATGGAAGAATATATTTGTCAGCACTGGAAGTGTTTGGGTAGTGCTTGCACTACAGATGGTAGGCCAGAGATGCATTGGGTTACTCTGGAGACAAAAGGGTGCACCTTGAATAACCTTAATAGAAGCCCTCAAAATTTGCCTCTGCGTGAGTGAAGTGAGGTTGACTTTTGAGGCTGCCATTTGAGGGTTCATAAATACTTTGGCAAGGATGGCTAGTTCTTGGCTGGGACTGAATCTCTCCTGCTCCACTTCCGTGTGCAGCTCCTCCTGTGAGGACTCACAGGTGCACCTGGGGCTGTGGGGGCCCAGGGAGAAGCAAAGTCAGAACTGATGACTGTTCTGCAGCTGCTGTGGTCATGTTGGTTAGCACTGCAACCTTTGAGAAAACTGCTAATGGAGCATTGTTATCCTGAGGTGTGGATTCTTCAGACAAGGTGAAGTGTCAACAGTCTTGAATGGTGTTCCATGAGGCAGGAAGGAGTCTTGTGCAAGGCCAAACCAGGAGAAAGTGCAGGAGAGCCTGATGGGGACCTTGCTCAAGAGCTTGGTGCAATTCAGTACCTTCAGTGAGGGAGAATGACTGTGAAAGTTAAAATTCCAGCCATTGGAGCTGTTAGTGGTGATCTCTTTGCAACAAGCTGGCCAGACAGCAGCTGCTGGGGGAATCTAATTGGGTTTTCCCTTTTAGCTCAGAGCCACAGAGCTGGGCTGTAGCCCTGTGAAGTGTTGCTGTCCCAGAGCTGGCTCAGAGGAAAGCAGCAGTGGAGTTGCAATGGAAAGATGCTGTATAGGAAGTGAAGAAACTCTTGCAGTTGGTACAAGCATTGAGATTTTGCCAGCCACTGATGAGTGTAGAGAAAGGTGGGGAAAGCATGCATAACAATTACCCTGTGGCTCTGACAAGGTGATGGACAAAATTAGGATAAGAAGTGGTGCAAAGAATGATAGCAAAGGCTGTGTATGGAAAGAGGAGTTTGCAGGTGGTCACATACCTGTGGAAATGTTCTCCCAGCCTCTACAAAGCTTCTCTTCAGGACTCAATTAGCTTCTATGTCAGATGGGATAAAATTCTTGGTGTTTGTTTCAGTATTGGTCAAATAGGTCCCAGTTGTTTGTGCAGTGCTGTGCTCTTGTCCTGGTTATATTTGGTTAACTCCCTTCAGAGACAAGAACGATGCCCATGAATCAAGCAGAACAATTTATTCACTAAGAGAAGCCTAATGGATGGTTTGGACAGCCTCCAAAAGTCCATCCCTTCCTGTCTGAGAAGCCTGAAATGTTTCAGCATTTGGGAACAAAATCCAGAGATGAGCACGGCTGAGAGCGGCACACAGAACTAACAAACCCAGACTGCCTTTTCCTCTCTCTGCTTCCTCAGTCTCTCAGAGAGACTTGACTTCTACCTGGAAAGGATTTGGGAATTTAAATCCTGACCAAGTGCCATTCCCCCAGATTCATGGCTTTACCTTCTAAAGCTCAAGGGTTGAGATCCAGAAATCTTCTGAGAACTGTTGTGTGCCTGCAGTGTGTCTCAAGTCCCCACATGATTTTAATTAGTGTTTGTTTGAATTACTATGACCTAAAGTCTGAAGTGAATGTGACATCTGAGAGAAATCAAAATGCAGGACACTTTGAGACAGCTAAAGGGAAGTTTTGATTGATAGAGGATGGTTTTAGCTGTGATTGGAAAAAAAAAAAAGTCCAGTCCAGTAAAGATTAGACTAAAAATGTACCTTTGAAGGGTTTAAAGTATGTTGGGTTGACCCCGTCCAGCAGCTGACCCGGCCACTTGCTCAGTCCTTCCCCTAGGGAGAGTTGAGGGGGTATTGCAATAATGAAAGTCATAAAACCTCATGGGTGAAGGTAAAGACACTTTAGTAACTGAAGTAGCACAAAGGCAGGAGGGAAGTAAGTGCTGCAGAGATGTTCATCCACCACCATCCATGACTGATGCCCAGACACTCTCTGAGCAACAGCTACCTTGGAAAGATTGACCCTCCCTTTGGTCCCATTTGCATCCCCCTAAAATCTTCCCTCTACTCCCTGGGTGGTGGAGTGAGAAGAAGGAAAGGTCTTTATGCTCTGCAGGAGCCAGAACTCTGGTGTGTTATCAACACTGATAAAGTCACAGATCTAAAATCCAGTACCATATGGGCTTCTGGGATGAAAATTAACTCCATCCCAGCCATATCCCCTGCACTGGGGTTTGGAAGGGAGACGAATTTGTCAGGCTCATGTCTTTTGTCATCATCAGGAGCTGGGAGAAGAAACAAGAAACAAGAGGCTACACAAAGCCACCATGAGCTGCAGTCCTGGAAAAAAAGACAGTATTGGCAGTTACAGCAGTGATTTAGTTTGGTGGTAGTCACCATGACACATGGCACAAAACAGGAGATAGAAAAGTAACATGTTTTTTCCCAAAGAAGATGGAGTCTGTCTGGGCCATGGCAGTAGCATTCAGTTCTCTTTGCTCTGCTCCTGTGCCCAGACAGAGAACAACACTTTGTAAGGGAGGGTAACCTGGTGGTGTTTAGGAAACTTCCAGTGGGTTATTTCTATGGAGCCCAGTTTTCATCTGGGAAGGTTGACTGAGGGAATGTCAATTCAAGAGGCTGTTTGTGCTGTCATGTGCTGTCCCTTTCTAGCTTGATTTTGTCTGCATGATGGATGCAGGGGCATAATATGTGGGGACATTGGACAGCCAGGTAATGTGGGGATGGGTTTCCTTCATGTGGTGCTGTTAGGAGAGGTCATACTCTGAGTGATGAGAAAGCTTGAAAATTTACTTGGCCAAAAGGCAGAAAGTTTCTTCTGTGTCTCCTCTGTGCCACAACCATCAGTCTGTGAGTTAGTGCTAGCTGCTGGGGGTGTCTCTCATCTCAGAAATTGTCAGAATAGGGTGCTAATGGTCATTTATCCTTGCACAGTTTTGTTAGAAAAATGCCAAATAGGTGCAAAGTGCTTCCAGACTAGTACATAGCAGTGAAGGTTGTGTGACAATGCAGTAGGACAATGTGTTCAAGTGGAGAAATCTTCATGCAGATGTTGTAAGAGTTTATAAGCCGAGGTGTGTCTGCTGCTCCATCCTTTGGCTACTGACAGAAGAGGCCTTGTGCTAAGTGCAAATTCCATGGAAGGAGACAGCATCAGCAGAAGAGCACACAAAGAGAAAATACAGGAGAAAAGGCAGGCATGCGGTATGAAGCCTTGAGTAGCTGCCAGAAAGCTGATCTTTGTATTTAATCACCTGGAGGAGTCCCAGAACCTGCGTGGTTCAGTGAGGGTCCCCCGAGATGGAAGCATTACTGTGCCTATAAGTAATATTCCTGTTTACTCCCACAGATGCTTTATGTAACAATCCTCCTCTGCCCGTGACTGCCTGTCTGAGCTGAAGTAACTTTCCTTTTGATGGATGTCTTCATGCTGGAGGAGAATTGTGGGGATTTCAGTATGAAGTGCCCATCAGCAGGAACAGTTGTGGAGAGGCTTTGCCTATGTTAAGGAGACATAAGAGGTTTCTCTCACAGGATATCCTATTCTCTTATGCCAATGTACCCTGTTCTGCTCCCTCAGTCAGCCCTGTTAATCCCCTCCCCATCCCTGTGTCCCTCAATCACTCCCTCCCAATTTCCCCATTAGCTCCCATACCCCAATCCCACCTTTGTACCCCGATGCCCCCTGATGATTGGTTCCTGATGCTCTCCCAGCCCCCAGCACCCATATACTTAAACCTGAACCCTTCCCATGAGCCTTGCCTTTGACCCTGGACTGTCTGCACATGTGACTGGAATAAACATCTCTGTGGAACCCATCCAAAGGCCCTTCCTACTTCTCTTTACCATCCCCACATCAACAGCTACCCAGTCACAACAAACAGTGACCCTGTCTGTGCTGTTTTCTAGAGGAGCATGGAGGCTTGAAGGTGCATGATGAAGATCCAGCCACTGAGCACTACATTTATTTATCCTGTATGTTTCTGTACCTGAAGTAGAATTAAGAGAGCAAGAATCTTTTCCTTTGGGAGAGTCTGTGATCAGTCAGATACTTCCAGGGTTTTTTTGCATTAAAATACAAAGTAGAAATCCTATAATACAAATAATAAACTTGGCTGCTTTCTTTACATGGTGTTTTCTGACTTCTTTGCTGTGTTGTATTACCATTAAGTTGTAGAAGGCAAGGTTTTCTGTGTTAGGGAGATGATGTAGTCACATATCCAAGTGTGTCCTTTGTATTAAAGAACTGATGATTATACTCCAGCCACCACACCCTATACCCCAAATCAGCCACTCACGTAGCAGCAGGAAATGGAGGGATATTTAAGCTGCCTTGAATCATTAAGAAATGAACCCCCTTTCAGTCCCTACCTGCAGATGGTTCTGTATATTTTTCCTTTTTGTGTGAAGTCAAAGGGGCAACACAGTTAGAGAAATGCTGTGGTTTAGTGGTCCAGGGGAATTGTCTTGTTTTGGGACAGAATGTGAAAATTGCAACAGCATGTTAATTCAAGCTGTCATCAGCTAAATTCCTGTCAGAAAAGCTATTTTGAGGAAGCAGCAAACTCATCTTCCAGGACTTGCGGAGTTCATGGCTCAGCTCACATTTAATGAACAGCAAAGTTTGTGGTCAACACTGTATGCTCTGAATCTTTTCAAATCTTCTACCTTGTTCTGAGATTTACCGGGACAAATCTCACCCTGAATACTTTTGAGCCACCTCCCTTGACTGTTCAGTAAAGGAAAAGAAAAAGCAGCTAAAACCTGACCTTGTTTAGGAGAACTCTAATTATTCATGTCCTCTTTATGGACTGCTGCTGCCAACAGCTTTTGCTCGCTTTGTGGTTGTGGGTCACAGTGCCTGCTGCTGCTGTGTGCTCAGCTGGACTAATACCACGTGCCATATTCCATGAATATATTCCCTTGATCAGAAATCAGAATGTATTTCAGCTGTGTTTACTTCTCTCTTCATCAACACTATCCCCATACGTCCACCAACCCCCCACTAAGACCTATTACTCACTTTTTCTTCAGACTAACATGGTCTGAAAATGCAGTTGCTTTTCATTTCATGCATGTGAGCAGACTGCTGAAAGTCTTCACTGTTTTCACACCCCTTCCTCATGTCTTCCCACTAAGCTGTTTTGAGATGTGTCAAGGGATAATAGAGTTGCGTTCATCTGTTCCAGAAAATGTGAGGTCTTGGCTATACTATGAACACCTGCCCAAGACAGGACACCAAAGGCTGTTACACCCACCAAATGCTGCCTGATCTGGACATAGATGTGCTTTGTAGTGCCAGAATATAAAGAAAAAAATATACCTTTGTGCAGACACAGACATAAAGCACAACACAAGCCATTTTTGTTACGAAAAAAGGGAAGAGGGGGTGGTATTGTATGGGTGTGGCCATATCCACATGTGGGACTGTTTCCAGCACAACTGCATCAGTGAAGGATCACACCTCTCCATGTCCTTGCCTCACACAGCTCTCCCGGCAGAAATGTTTTTTTGTTTGTTAGCAGTTGTTGCCTGATTTTTCTCTTTAAAAGGACTCTGCTGATGGGAAATGGAGAGCTAGATCCCTGCTGTGAATTCCTCTGCTTCACCCACAGAACAGCTCCCATGAGAGAGCAGAGACGAATAAGTGGGGTGTGAGTTTGAGATAATGGTCCCCTGACAAAAATCCACACTGGCTGCAACAGTGTGAATCCAAGCTGCTCTTGTTTTTCTGGTATTGTCTCAGTTAACATGATTCTTCCTAAAGCTGTAGCATAGCCATGCATGTTTGGTCCTCCCTGGGAGAAAAGAGACTTTGTGTGGTCCCAGCTCCCTGGGTAAGTCCTGAAATTCATCCTTGCTTTATCCTTCCTACTTTGGCTGTTTCAGGCTTGCTGGTCACCACCTGGCTTTCTTGAATTTAGAAGAATCAAAGGAATCACCTGCAAAATCACCCAGTAACACAGTTTCCTGTTGAAAAGGCATTTGGTCTCAAGCTTATTTTGGGTACACCTTAATTTCAAATGTACCCTTTTACTGTATTTATGTCCTGCTGAGATAATTCTACACCACATGTAGGATAAGGCCCACTCCTGCCCCGGGCAGCTCAGAGTTGGGAGTGATGGTCAGTGAATCGTTGATGTAGAATTCAAACTATCAGCAAAATAGTTCTGTTTCCCAACTCTCTTCACCACAGTGAAGTTCCTCTTGTCCTCTTTCACCTCCTGCCTCTGAAAGGGCCATTTTCCTTACAGTGCATGGGCTGATAAGTGCTGTCCATGCTGTCTTCAAAGGAGACATTTTCCTGGCATATCCCATGTCCAGCCCCTGAGCACCAGGATTCTGAAACCATTTGCTTCCAAGTGTGTCTCCTCATTATCCACAACAATATATAAACCTTTTATTTGAATCTGCCAGCATCCTGATGCCAGAGAAGTTTTTCTGCAGCTGTTTTCATGGTTAGACAGTGCACCCTGTGCAAAGTCATTTTACTCACTTTCTTTGACATGCCAAAACATTCACCAAAATCTCCTATTCTTGTATATAAGGTCTGGTAAAATGCTGTGTAAGCTCAGTTTGTTCAAGCTGTATCTCATATTTCATTGCACAGGTTTTGTATTCAATTAACTACAATTTGTATGCCTGCAAAATTCCCAATATGCAAATGTCCTATATATGTCAAAATTGGACTGGAAATGTCATTAGACCAGGCTTTTATGTTCTGTCTCTGACTTCCCTTCCAAATAAGCTGTCTTCAAAACACTTTACAGTAATTCTCTTGGTTTTTTTTTTTTTTTTTTTTTTTTATTTTTGTCTTACCTCAGAACAGAAAAAAAAAAAAAAAAGAGAAAAAGAGTAAAAATAGGCAGAAAGATGACAAATGCTAAAATAATTTGCATATGTGATTTTTTTCCCCTACGTTCTGCAGAGGTCTACTTCAGATCAAAGTTCAGGTCATTCCCCAGTGCCTGAGGTGTTTTCTACTTTCCATGGTTACAGCACAGAGGATGATGGAACTAATATGAAGTGATGCCAGTGAATGTTTGGATAATACTTCGATCAGTAAAAATGTGCTCAGAGTTTTCCAAGTAAAAAAAGCCAAAAGAAACCACCTTGAGGTACCATGTGGTGTTGTTTGCTTTGACCCAGGATAGCTAAAATGAAAGGTCTCTCTGAACACAGGGTGTTCAAAACCATCCCACCTTTTTGCGTGTGTGTGAGGAAGGAACTACGGTGTTTACAAGGGCACGCTGGGCTTCAGCTCCTCTGTTTGCCTCTGTGTGTAAGTGTGTTCAGATAGAATCTCCTGAGTGAAATGGCTTTGATTGCTCTAGTCCAGCTTTTAAAGGTGGGCAAATAGAGAGCTATTCTCCCAAATTACACAAATTGAACCTTCTGTTGGAAATGCCAGTAATGTTGGAAAGGACGGGGCTGGAAGACTCTTTGCAGACAAGCTCACTCCTCCAGTGATGTCTCCTGTGCTGAATTTGAGGGGGTTGTCAGAGCCTGTGAGGTGCTGCTAAAGCCAAGTTTTCAAACACAGCATGCAAATTTTGAATATAAAAATGAAACAGGACTTCTGTTACTCTAATTTTCGTGGGAATGTTCTTGCATGCAAGGCTCGTCTGCAGTTTGGGACAGTTTGAGGCTGGATCACAGGTTCCAGTAGCAGTGAGCAGTGT
The DNA here is from genome assembly GCA_018697195.1 of Certhia americana. NCBI lineage: Eukaryota > Metazoa > Chordata > Aves > Passeriformes > Certhiidae > Certhia > Certhia americana. The sequence goes on along the minus strand of CM031868.1, from coordinate 5,756,694 downwards.
TCAGCTGGAACCTCAGAGCTGCTATGCACTTTATCTTACCTAACTTAGGAATAAATCTACTTTTTTATCCTACATGCTTTCCTTCGGACAGTGCTGTGAGATCTGTGAATGAAGGACCCTGTCTGGAATCAGCATTTTGTGCAAATAGGAGGCTGATGTTCTGGGGAGCTGTGAACTGCTGGACAGTCACTGGAACTGAGAGCCTCTTGCTCACCCTCTGTGCAGTCTGAGAGGTCAGTCCCAAGTGTGAGCACAGCTTTCACCATCAGTGTGTAAGGACAAGCTCTGCTCTTGTTGCATGGCCTGGCTGCTCCCACCAGCTGCCACCAGAGTCTCTTGGCTCTGGAATACATCTGCACATTGCTGTATTGTGCAGGCACCCACAAAGTGCAGGAGGATGCCTGTGTGCAGAGGAATATCCCTACCTGTCCAGATTGCCCATGTCCCAGCCTAAAGTGACAGATTATTCTTCCAGTGAAAAAATTTCATTAGCTGTCCCTTGCCCAGCCAGAGGACCATCAACTGTCCTTCTCACTGCAATCCTTTACAGGACTGCTGACCCTCTTCTGAGGGTCTGGTTCAGCGTGGCCTTGGCTAAGCAGCTTGTTTCTCTCATGTAGGGGGACAGGAGGCACTGGGGACAATGCCTGAACTCTCTGATCATTTCCAAATGTGAACAACTCATTCTGTGGTCACGGTTCTCTCCAGCATCTCTTACTCAAGTTTGAAATTATCCTAGCTCTGGCCTGATGCAAAGGAAGGTGTCTGATCTAATTGCTGCTCCTGCTGCTGGGAATAACCTGTCCTTGGAGTGCTGGGACTCAGATCTGGTGGCATTGTTCCCATTTAATCCAGGGGCTGTTATCACTGCCACGGGAGGGGCTTCCCAAGCAGCCATCTATGCTCTGCCCACCTGGACACTGTCCCTCCCCTTGCATCCCCTCATGACTGAATGAAATAGGGAACATTTAAATGCAGGAGGAATATGGCTGTGGAATGGTGAGTCACAGTGGTGGAACAAGATTCAGTTTTTATCCTTTAAGAGAATGAAGCAGCACTAACTTCTTCATTCTGGAGCTATTAATTAGCAATTAGTGTCTCAGTGGCCCAAACTCAAGGCTTTGTGGTCTGCTTTAGGTCAATCCAAATTGCTCAAATATCTCAGTATACAATGGAAGGATAGGCCATTGTAGGCCATTGGTATGTTATTTTATATTACTTTCTTTCCTTTTTTTTTTTTTTTTTTTGTTCTAAACTCTGAGTAGTTCTTGTTTTAGACCTGGAGTGTCCTTTTTTTTTGGTGATTGGTGCTTGTGATGCAGAGAATGGTCCTCAGGGCTAATGGCTAATTCCAAACAGGGTCCTCTGCCATCTGTGCACCAGGGTGTACTCAAGTGCTCGTTGCTTTATTTTACAATCACAATTTTTTCTAAACTTAGCAGAGCATACATTTTGTCAGGAGCTGTCCCCTTGCCAAGTTTCAGGTTTCAAAGTATTGCCATTTTTGAGCTATTGCCTGCTTCTTTCCTTCCGTGTGTCTCCGTCACATTGCACACAAAACTTTCTTTTTAATGTAGAAAATTTTTTTTCCACCCATTTGTAACTTGAAACATCTGAGAAGGTTTTGCTCCAAGTTTATATTTAAAAGAAATAATGAAAACCAAAGCTGGCAGAGAAAGCAGTGTGAAAAGTTGCAGCTCAGAAAATTCAAGAACATTATGGGTATTTGCAGGGGAGAAGGAAAATGGAAGTCCTTGCAGTCTTAACAGGAGTCATGTGGGATATTCAATAGGATAAAAGCTGCTGTAGCACTGAGCAGTACTCCTGCTTGGGCAGCCTGATGTGCTTTATAAAGTGATGGGAATTACTTGCTGGAAGTACAGACAGTTGTTGTGATCCAGCATCTTCAAAAGCACTGTGATGGCTGAGCATTTATATATTTGAAGATGTCTGGGAGGACTGTGCTGTGAATTTCCATCCCATGAACAGTTACAAACATCTGGGCTTTCTTTGTGCTAGCATTGTCAAGTCAGAAGACTTTTGGACAACTCCATCTGGCCTGGAAGAATTTTCTACTGTTCCCTGACACTATGGGGTTTATTTACTGACTGTTCCCCCGGAGAAAACTGGGGTCATTTAGGCTGGTCTAGGTTGTCTAGAGACTGGTAGGCTAAATTTAAATCTATTTCAAGAGGACTACTTTTAAAATTTGTCTAGAAATAGGATAGCTTTTCTTATGTCTTTGTTTTAGTCGTGTCATGACCTTAGATTTTTGTGACCTGGCATGGCTGCTGGTCAAAGCATCAAGCTAGACTTCAATTTTTGTCAGAAAATGAAATTTTTCCACTTCAATATCCCATGAGCTAGATGCTACCATCTGCTGCAGATCCTCCTCCCCTCCTGCCCTGTCCTCCAAAGCCCCCCAGCAGTTGTTTTATGAATAATGACATACCTGAGTTTCCAACTGTGCACATCTTTTGTTTTGTTGCAGGTCTCGAGAAAAAATTGGTCTTCCAGCCACCACACTCTTGGCTACGTGGCTGAAAGAATGACATCTGTAAGACAGGACTAGGAAGCAAGTTTTGGACTAGGACATATAATATCTGCTTGCTCTTTATGCAACAGGAAGGGGTTTTGTCTGTAATCTGTAATTCCATGGCCAGGATGACAACTTGGCTCCACAGCAGAACCCAGCATCTCACAGATATGATCCTCCTGCGTGTCCCTTGATGCTCCTGTGTGTCCCTTGTTTGTTTGACTCTGGAGATCTCAAGCTTCTCAAATTATATTCTTTATATATAGTGCTCTTAGGGCTTGTGAATCCAGAGTTATGGATTCATTTTCATGCACAAAGATTTGAGGTGCGGAGCAGTTAATCCTGGCTCTAATGCCAACTACAATGAGATGTGGCTCTGAATCTAAACCACAAGTTGGCCAGCTTTCTCTTTGGGGACATCCTTGCCTGTTACTAGTTCCAAATATTATGGCTGGCTTGAAATTTTGTGATTAGGCAAAATAAATTCCTAGGTCTGAACAGTGCAGGAATTTGTAAAAGTGTAGAACTAGAGTAGAATCTAAAATGGTCTGGTTGCAGCTTACCTTTGTGTCTAAACAAAGCTTCAGCTGGAAAAGAGGTAGACCTTCTGGGACCAAACTGTAGGTTCAAGGCCCTGAAAGGGATGATTCAACATTTCATCTTTAGGTCTGGTAGGATTTGTTAGGGTGCAACCCATCTATTATGCATGAGCATGAAAGATCCTGTGTACTTTTCATAAAAATCTTCTTCCACTTGGAACTCTTTAAGGCTTTTGGCCATTGAAGCATTTGTAAACTTAAAAACAATCTGCTGATTTTCCTTAAACCTTAAACAGACCTTGTTTGGTGTGTTGCTTAGTTTTGTACTGCTTTGAGTTTTGTGTGGGCACTGTGTTTGGAGGAAAAAAAAAGAAAAATCCCAGGATATTATTGTTATCACTGAAGATGAATTCCTAGAAGCAGTGCCGTGGTGTAGTAAGTGCCATGTAAACCCAGAGTAACAAAATATTCTTTCATCCACCACCTACCACAACACAAACCTGCACTTTCAGGTATGAAGGAAGTCGTGTACCATACACAGTGTGCAGTTTCTGTGGCAGGCTGATGGAACGCTTCACCTTGTTATTCCCGATATATGCCCTCTTTAGGGCGCACTGGGGTAGATACAGGAGGTGTCTTTGTGGCTTGGTGTCCGTAAATAAATGGCCTTGTTTGCTTTGGCCTGGCTGCTGGTTGACGTCTGCTTTTTGCTAATTAGGTGCAGATTAAAAGGTGATCATCCAGCTACTTATTTTTGCAGCCCAGGGGTGGTGCCAGGATGTGTTGGACATGCCCGGGAGCTGGGAGCCTCTCATCCCACACCAGTCACCCTGGGTCACCGTGCCCACCACACAGCTCTATTTCTACTTGTTATATAGACTTAATAAATAAATAGCACCTTCTAAATATGTAGGTGGCTTGGCTAGCACAGCACTGGCCCTTACAAACACGATCTGGAGCCAAAGCAGAGTGTTCATCGTGGCCAGGATTTATCATTAGAGCAGTGCGGGCCAGAGAGCCTGTTTGTGGCAGGCTTGCCAGCTTGCCTGAATAGCCCACAGTGTAATCTCCCTCCTTACTTGGTGGGAGGAGCTGCCAAAAATAGCAAGCCAAGAATTTGTCTATGTTATTTCTGGGATTGCACCAGGAATTGACATGAGGAGGAGAAGAGAGAAAAAGCAAGCAGTGTGACAAGTTTAGGGTCCCTGCTTGTTTGGGTTTTTCATGCTGCTGTGGGGCCACTAGAAGGGTCTGGTAGCCACATCCTCCGTGTGCCCACTCCCACATGTGAGGCCCTCCACAGTCCTGACGGATTGAACAAGGTTACTCAAGGCTCTGCTCTCTCTTGGGGCAACCCTGCTGGGCCCAAAGCATACGGGACTGAGCCAGGGACTGAGCTGTTTTGTGCTCCCAAGGAACAGCCATGGGACTGTGGACGGAACGAAGTGTCAGTTCCTGTGCCTGAGAAAAGGCATGAATGAGCCCCAGATGAATCGACCTTCACAAAATCCTATGAATCAAGCTGTGACTTCTCTGTGGAAATGGCTGTTTGTGTGATAGGAGACATCAGTGCCCTGGACAGCTGGGTGGGATCGCAGGGTGGGGATGGAGGCACTGCACACACCTCTGCCACTGCTGCTGCATCCAGACCCCAGTGACCCTTGGTCATGGGATTATTTCTGAGACCAGCAGAAAGCTTTAGCTTATTGCTAAGCAGCAAAAAGGAGACTGAAGGTAACACTGTGCTGGTCCTACCTTGTATTTCCTGTGCTATCCGTCCCTTTTCTCCTCTCTTCCTTGCTTTCAGCATGTACCCATTGGAAGTAACGTCAGTTAGCATCATATTCTGCAGCCACAGCAGCTCCCCTGGCAGCAGGGCAGTGGCTCTGCACCAGCTCTGGCATGTGCCACCACCTGCTCAAGGAAAGGGTTGTGGATTTGTAGAAAGCTGAGGTTACCCAGGGTTGGATGACAGGACATGGGGAAAAGCTGTGTGTTCTTATTGGAGAGAGAAGTGAAAGATGCTCATGGCAAGAAGGGAAGAACTAAGCAGTGGTGTTGACAGTGTAGAAACGTGGTCTGCAAATGACAGTGGTAAATCAAGCTTCGTTAGTATTGCTGCTGAAATCACCACTCTGGCAATCTGAATGGATATGTATGAGGGCTTCAGATGCATCAAGAAGACCAGAGCTGCCTCTGTGCACTAAAGAAATCTCTGTGTCCCTCTTTCACAGGCTCTGGGCCAACTCCCTGGCCCATGATAGAGCTAATTGGGCACCTGAGTCCTGGATTCAGTAGCACTGGCCTCACAAGGGCCTATTTAGCTGTCTGGTATCTTCAAGTGGCTGTTTGATCACAGCCTGCGCTTGCATTCACCATAATAATGCACTATGCTATGATGAAGAGGCTACTGAGTGTAAACCTAGGGAAGGAATAAATTTCTGTGCTCTCTGTTTTGGGACAGGAGGAGAAAGAGGTCAGTTGCCTCTTTGGCCTACCCTTACTTCATCAACATACGTCATGCTCTCAGAGTTGATCCCTCTGCTATATCAGTGGCTGTTTGAACATCCCTGAGGGAGACACCAAAATTTACCAATGCAGAGAAATTCAGAAATGTTTGTTCATGTTTGACTGTAGTGATTAACGGTATTATGGAGACATCCATTTTATAAAGGGCCATGACTGGAGCTCAACAGCACTGCTGACATGATGGGAGATCCATCCAGCTTTGCAGAGCTGAGAGTCTCTTACAGTAAAGCCTGGCAAAGGATAGTGGTGTTGGAGAAAGGACAAAATTTGAAGGTAAAGATTCCTAGAGGCAAAACCACCTTCTCCACATCCTGTGTAAAGCAGCAAGCAGAGCTAGGACAATAAAGCAGTTGGCCTTGTTCAGAGTCCTAGGTGAAAATATTCAAGGCAAAACCTATCCTCTCTTTTACCCAGAGAGGCTGTGAATGTCCCGTCCCTGGAAGTGTTCAAGGCCAGGCTGGATGGGGCCCTGAGCAACCTAGGATAGTGAGAGGCATCCCTGTCCAAGGCAGGGGAGTTGGAACAAGATAGTCTTTAAGGTCCCTTCCATCACAAACTATTCCGTGATTCCACGCTCCTGTAGGTTGAGGTTCTGGATAATGCCAGTTCATCCTGAATCCTATATTTTGTCATAGTTAGTCCTCCTAGAATCAGACAAAGCAGCTATGCAAGGGAACAGCCCTCACTGTAATTAAGGGGATCAACATCTGACACTAATCCAGGAGAATTCAGTCCAGGTTGCAGCAGGTAACAGGAGCTGGGGATGATGGGTTTGCCTGCACCTTCTCCCTGAACAGGTCACTTTCACCTGTCAACCCTTTTCTTTCCTCTGTGTATCAGGTCTTACTAAAGAAAGCATTGAGTACATTTAATTTGAGGCAGCATTACAGTTCAAGAAGTACTTGATCTTTATTTCACACTGTTAAGATTGTCTTGAACAAAGTATCACAGCTAAAAGGAAATTTTTTCAAGAGAATTGTCCTGGTGCAGTCTACTGATAACTTGATCATTTGAGCATTTTTAAGATCTGAAAATGACAGCCTGCCTTTTCCACAGTGTAAAAGAGATGTCTTCAAGGTGACAAGCAACACATTCAAGGGGAATACCATTGTTTGATTTTAACTCCTCTGGTCAGATATTTAAAGGATCAAGTAGAGAAGTGGAACTTTTCATCATCTTAAAAACAATGCAGTAAACTTTTAAAAAATCACAAAATTAATTGCTGCAGTTAAAAAAATTATCATCATCAACCTATAACTGGGTCATTCACCAGTTACAGGAACAAAAGAAATGCAAGGCAGAGTATGTATTAAATTCACCAGGATTGCTTGATTAATGTGTTTCAGCCATTCTCATTACTGGCACACAGCGGAAGTTGCTGTAGGTGGCCCAGCAAAATGTTTTCATATTTTTTAGATTCATGGGAACCTTTTGTCTAAACTACACAGTGGAACAGCTGCACTGCACAAAACGCAGCATATCATCCAGGCACAGCCTTGGAAAGCCACAGGGTTTTTTTGGCTGTAAAGGCCAGCCAGTTATTCCATAATTTGAGAGCTGATGATGATCTACCAGTGTGCAGGATTACAAACTGTAAGACCAAGTGGAGAGGAGAGAATTTGGGAAGCTGAGGGCAGGCATGCAATTTTCCTGCACATCTTTCTGGTCTGAGTGAACAGGACTCCTCAGGCAACAGACTTGTGCTTCTAAACCACTCTTATTGATAAAAGCATTCAAAGCCTGGATTCAATAGGACGGCAGAAAGCTGAAATTATTAATCAGGCATATTTAGTCAAGCACAAAAAGTGATTGACATGCAGCTAAAGTACGGGAATACCTTATGGAGCAGGGTATGAGGTGACCAGGTTAAACGCTCTCCTTCCTGGGGACTCTGTATCTCTTTGGCTCAGATTCATTGTATCTCCATGTGAAATCCCCTGCAAATAAAATTGGTAACAACGTCTGTGAAACTGCTGGTCTGCCTGCCATAAAGGACATCAGCCAGGGCCTGGAAAAGTAATTATTGTAGTTTTTAGGGTTTGTTTTTTTTTTTCCCCAATTCCAAATCCTTTTCCTAAAGGATGTCAGGGCTGTAGCACTTTTAACATAGCAGAGGTAGGGAAATCTCTATAGAGTGTCATCAGAGCTGAAATTCAGATCTGCTTTTCCACTTGGTGTAATTGAGTTGTGAGCCTATAGCGTCCTTCAGGTAAAATCCTGTTGAACCCCTCTGAGACTCACAAGTGTGAGTTGCTGTTCACTGCTGGCCACCAGTGACGCAAGCACTGCAGCTCAGCAGTCCCTTGGGCCTTCAGGAAAGCATCCTGCAATGAAAATTCCATGCAGAGTGAACAAGAACAGTCAATAATTAAAAAGAGATCAATACTCCCAAAGACTGCATTTGTGTTTTAAAGCACTGCTTGTAGTGGTTTTCCTCATCAGCTCTGTTTTTCCAGCACAAGCTGAAATCTGTTTTTCTGTCCAGGCAGCTTATCTAGCAGGGAAATGGGGGAAGCCTTCTTTTTCTCTTGTGCTTTTATGTCCAGATATTTTACAGGTAATTGTTGCATTGGAAATCCAAGGTTGCATGGTTCAATTCATATGGACAGAAGGGAAAACCCAGTGTACATTCAGCTCCTCCAGGACAAATAAAGGCCCTTGCTTTAGGAGATGGTATGGTTAGCTGGCTGGGAGAGCTTTTATCTGGACAGTCCAGTGCAGATTTTGTTCTGCAAAGCTGAAATGGGGCCTCTGGAGAGGAAGATAAAACTCTCTATGCCTAGGCAGAGAGCTGCCAGAGGATTTTCTGGCTGGGGCTTCTCTTCTTTCAACACATCTTCACCCAGGAGAGGTAACCAGGAGACCAAGTACCACACAAGTTGACATTATTTCCCTGCTGATCAGTTTCAGTTCTGAATAAGGCTTGCTTTGTTGTGACTGCTTTAATTGTCCTCTATAAGGTCCCTAGATTTTGTACCTACCGTGTGGGGCCAAGCTCATCAAAAATCCACACAAACCAAAAAAAATCCTTTCATTTCTTCCCTAGACTTCCCCCCTCTTGCATACCCCCAAACAGTGTTGGTGGTAAGACCTATCCTCCTAGCATGAATCCCTCACTCCAGGCAAACTCTCTGCGACTCAGTGTGAGTTTCCCAGGCTAAGAACTGAGTCAGGACAGGACAATGCAGTGACAATAGAAGCCATAACCTGTTTATTTTAGCCACTATTTAGATTGTGACTGAAGTGGGAGCTGCTGCAAGCCAAGGCTTCCATTCCCCACAGAGCCCTGGCAGTGGTATGGGTCCAGGGTGTGGCTGGTGCTGGTGGAAGCCCTCAGAGTTGATGTTGGAGGAGAAGAACATGAAGAGCATCATGTAAACCCCTCATTGTGTGTGCAGACATAACGAGGGAAGTTGCAGATTAACCAGGGTGACATATCCTCATAGGAAGCAATGGGCCTGGCACTCTTTCCTCTGGACAGATAAAGGAGCAGATAAAGACAATGTGCCAGACCTCTGTTCGAAGAGGGCTTTCAGGCTGGCAAAGTCATTGAAATATATCAGATTGAAACACTTGTCCTCTTTTGTATTCCACAGCAATACAAGACAGCCTTACTTTGTTTGAGTCCCATTACTGGGGAGAGTTCCTGCACATGTTGCTCTCACCATTTTCCTGTTTGTGCCTTGAGAGAGAGGATTGAAAGTTAAGAACCTTCTGCAGTGCCTTTACTCTGCCTGAGAGTTTCTTAGTGCAAGGTAATATTTGCTTCAATGCAGTGATAAGTAAAGAAGCTAAGTTTTCCTAATTATTTTTTTGTTTTGGTCTAAGTTTAACCTCTTTTTTTTTTTTTTTGGTTCATTCCATTTCATTAGTTCTATTTTATAAAAAATTTTAAAAATTGAACTCAGAAAGAAAGCACAGATTTCACACATGCCCCCCTCTTTTTTCATTCTAATTTTTGATATTTTGACTCTTGTCCAGCACCTCTAAACATGGACCAGCTCTACAGGGTGTTGCCCTGCCTAAAGAGGCTGAGAGCTGCTGCCCTCGTTCATCATTAACAACAGTTGTGACATTGCACACCACTCAGCACTCTCGTAAATTTGAGACCAGACTCGCCACATGCCCCAGCAGAAGCAGCAAGAAAATAGCTATGACATGGGGACAAAAAAAAGGTATATTGAGCAGCAGTAAAGAACACGCAGGTATATGACAGTCATGCAAATCTTGCAGTGTAAATGTTACCTGCTCTTGGTGTAGCTGCAGTGGGAAAAGCGGCTTTGGAATGCAAATTGTGTTGCTTTGGAATACAGAGGCAAAGCCAGTGAAGGGCAGCACCAAAGCCCCTGTGGTGTTGCCCCTCTCCTTCAGGTGGGGGGTTCTATGTGAGCAGTCTCTTTAGGACACACCTCTCTGACCTTCCTCACAGTCCTGTTTATCTCCTCTCTAAACATTCCCTCTGTCACCAAGTGTATCTTTGATGACGGTCCAAAGTTCATATCCGCTCTCGTGTTTAACCTTCACGTCCCACAGCAGAGCTTGCTGAGCTCATTACATGTGCACCAGACTCCAGGCACGTAGGCCAGCTCCTCTTCTCTTTACTGGGTGACTGATTAGCAGCAGCAGACAACCCAGCAAGAAAGGGGCAGCTCTCAGTGCCAAGGGGTCACAGGGTTTGTATTTGCACCTTGCACCACGCCCTGGTGGTGCTTAGTGGGGCAGAGTGAGTGCTGAGCCCACCTGGTGCAATTTCCATAGGCTGATGGAGAGAACAAAATGCTCTGCAGCTGATAGAAAACATTTTCAAGGTGTGGTTATGAGCATGGTACTGTATTTGATCTTGTGACTTGGTCCAGCTTTGCTTCTCTCATGGAAGTGAAAGGTTGGCAGAGTCCCTCGTATTCCTTGAGTGGACTTTTATGGACACCAAAACCAGAAGGATTTTTCCCAGCGTTTCTAAATCAATGTGGCTTTAATGCCCACTGAAACCTTGGGAAATGGAACTTTGCACATAGACTTTCAGCCCTCTCTCTCCATGTTTTACACATATATTTTACTTTGTGTTAATAGTTCTCAGACACCATATTTTGTACTAATGAGCTCCAATCCTTATTATAAGGAGCAGAATGGGATTGCATAAAGTGCCAAAGAAATAATTATTCTCACACTTGAGCATCAGATTGACAGGGACAAGTCCTGCTCAACCTAACAAGCTCCTGGAGCAGGAAGTGTCCTAGTGTGTTACTGAGAGAAGATCTCCAAGAGGTAGAGAGTATTTCTGAGCTTCCCAGAGATTGATGCCTACTTGAAATGAAAACCAGAGGGAAACAGGAAAATATTAGCAAATGAAAGTGTGTTCTTCACTTGGGATAGCTTCTGCCTTCACGGATTTTGGGCACTGATTATGTGCAATATGATTTTTGTTTTCTCCACAATTGGTAAAGAAAATAAAGCTAAAGATGCAGTTAAGCAGAGGAAACCTCACCTGGCCCAAACAGAAAAATACAATTTTTGCTGTTAGCACCTCACACTGTGAATATTTGATTTGGCTAATAAACACAGAGAAGTTGTTAAATTATTTATCTGCTCTGTCTACTGAGTATTTGTTGCTAAGCTGCTCATTATTTAAACACCCAACTCTCCAGCACCCAGCTCAGCTGAGCCAGCGTGGACGCTCCATATACAATGTGTCCCACTGACCTTTTTAGGGAATGGTGGCACTGGGCATGCCAAACATCCCAGCAGCGAAGATGGCTCATGGATGTCCAGCTGTGCTCTGTAGATGGCCACTGTGAGCCCTCAGTGCACATGGGCCATTGCTGGATTTGGCTGAACAGCATTGCCCAGGGATTGACAGTGCCACTGGGATAGTGCTGGCTGCAGGATGCACAGGGTGCTTTTGGGGAGGCAATTTATTATGTTTGTAATCGAATTTTGCCATTTTTATTGTGTTTTTGCAAACAGTGTTAGACTGCCAATAAATTGCCAGGCTTTACCCATGGATCTTAATAGTAACATGTGGGCAAGAGAAAACTGTTTTTAAATATATTTGTCCTAAGCACCAAGCAAGGGAAAAAAATCCAGCCTGTAGTAGTCTGCCCTGCAGACAGGGGTGGAAATCTTAACTCCAAGCCATGGATCAGCTCTCAATCAGGGTGAGCTGGTACCCACCCCCAATTACCTCATTTGGTTTATGGAAATCATTTCCAGAAAGTTCTCAGTTCTCATTGTTGTTATTGGTTATCTTTTGCTGCAATATTTTCCATATTCCTAATCTCCTTCCCCCATTGGACTATCCCCACTTTCTCCACCCTAAACCCCTCCCCTGTGTTCATGCTTAAAGGTGTTGTTACCCTGGACCTTCCCGCTCTTTTTCGGTCCGTTCCCATGTACCGTGTATGGTTTATGGTTTGTCATTTTCCTGTTATTAAAAAGTTCTGTTTCTGGACGACCGAATCAGAGTGTCTCTCTCACAAAGACACCAAGGGTGGGTGACCTGAGACGAAGCGCCGGTTATCTCATCCGGGCTAGAATCGGACACTTCACCAGCCAGTCATCAACTGTGGTTTTAAGAGAACTCAAGGTATGAGTTTCTTGAGCAAAGCTCTTGGTTTTTCGTGAAAATGAGGTTTTTGCATTGACTTGACTCCAGTTTCTGGAGCTGTGTCTTGACAGGGTGGCCCCACTGCTGGGTATGAGATCCTGACTGCTCTGAATCACTGTCTCCAGTACAGGTTATTGTATTGTTAAGGACTGTTGCAGTGTTTTCACACTCTGAGGGTTCCTACATAACTAGAGGTGTCTCTTGAGGCTCCACAGAGGTGGGATTTTCCAAAAGAATCATTCAATAGATACATATATAGCCAAGAACAAACTGCCCCTTACCCCAGGGTACGCTGGGCATGACTTTGCTGTGCAGCTTCTCAGGCATGGTGGCAGGGCCATCATCACTTTGAAATTTCTTCTGCTTTAAGGCCTTAAATAAAGAGCTGCACACAGTTGGCAGCTTGGATGTTCTGGTCCTAAACCTGGTGTTTGCCCTGCTTTTGCTCCACAGCTGTTTACTGACATTTTTCTTGGTTGATGTGGTCACAGCCCCAGGGTGTTCTCACAGCACTGCTGGCAAAACAGCAGCAGGACAGAGGTGACACCTTCACCGGGGGCTGAATTCCTCCCTAGAGTGCCAGGGGACATCTGGTGTCCTCTGTGTCCACATGGATGGATGGATGGACTTCTGCTCCTGGCTCCTGCTTACACTCCAGCACCAGCCTGGGAACCAGTTTTGTAGGCTCCACTTCCAGGGCAAAATTATCATAGCAGAAGTGGGGATCTGTGTCAGCAGTGGGAATCTGTCCATGGAAATCTGTAATCTGCAATTCTTAAGCTTATTGTGGCTGGAGAAGGAGGCTCCCTAGATAGTGGGTTTGGTGGATTTAAAGCATTATTTTTTTCTTTTTCCCCCCTTTTTAGTCATACACCTGGCACCAGGGACACCTGGGCATGTGCAATGAGCAACTGTGCGTACAGGAATCCATGATGTGCCTCAATGGTTAGATTTATTGAATAAAAGGAGAATATTTCAGTAACTTTTGCTCTTCATATTTAAAAGTGGGAACCGTTTGGTTTGGTTTGATTTTTAAGTCCTTCACCCCTTCAGGATATATTTTCCCTCCAGCAAGGACTTGCTAGTGAGTTGAATTATGTGCTCAGATTCCAAATCAAACTATTTGTTGATGTCGTGAAAATTATTCTTTAAGCTGTGTGAAACCCTCAAAAATGTTACTAATTTCCTTAGTTCACTCAACACCCATCACTCAGTAAACTGCGGCTAGAAACCAAGTGACAAACCAGCTTGGGACTATTTTTGCTTTTTGTATGAATGTTCTGTTTGAAAGTTTCTGGGGTTGGGTTCTTGTCTGGGTTTGGGTTTTTTTACCTTTTCTATAGCCTTTTTTTTCTTTTTTCTCTGATCATTCCAGCAGAAATGTTTCTGCTACATGATTTTCTCACAGCAAATGAAATGTGTTTGTGCAAATGTTCGCTGAGCATTGGCTCCGTGTCCCATGTTCCCTGAGATGCTTCCCTTGCAAGCTGCGAGTGCAGAGCCACCAAAACAGGGAACACAAGCAGTATTGGGGCTTTTAAAGTCGTTCAATATGGAACAAATTTCTAAATTTGACCACAAGCTATCTGAAATTCACTATTTGCAAGGCATTCCTTGAAATAAGCTTGTACAAGGCAGCGACATTTCAAGGAACAAATTAATTTAAAGATTTGGTGAAATACATTTGAGTGCTCAGCAGGAAGAACACGACTCATCTAGTTGTTTCCTGGTAGAAAGTCATTCATGCTTTAGTTTTTGTGGTGTCTCACTCCTTTGCACAGGAATATTCCATACCAATTTTAGTCCCCTAGCAGTGTATATAGAGCATAATTTTAGACTATTTTGAGATGAATAGGTCTGTGTGCCTTTTTAAAAAGGACCTCTAGAAACCTTACATATACTGATTATGGATTATTGTTTTCCTTTCCACCTGGGAGGTGCATGTGAGTGGTTGGGTTCAGATTTACAATGAAAATTTTGTGATCACAGAAAGCATCATCAGTAGTGTCTCAAAATCAGGGTGTCCTCAGGTATCCTCACCTGGTGCTTTCTCTCCCAACTTCATCCATGACCTCAAGATTTCTTCACATGCCTCCTCAGAAGGAAATGTGGTTGTGTATCCTATGTTTGCCAAAGACAACAACCATTATCAGCACCCCATCAATATGTCATAAGCAAACAGAATTGGCAGAGATGGTTCTGCAAGCCCTTGCAGCTCCTTGGTTGACCATTTTTCAGGTTCTTTCCTTAACCTAAGCTTTGCCTAATGTAGTAATTTTCAAAAGAGCTTGGGAGGAAATTTAGTGTGCAAAAGCTGGAAGAGAACTGACCATATCATGACAAGATTTGCTTTTGCTTTTTGGCTTTTGGGTCACTCTGCACTCCCTTTGGGTTTTAAATGTGTTCCCAGAGAAACACTTTGCCCCCTATGGAAGCATTACACTTCATTATTTCCTTCTATGCATTATTAAGGTGCAAAAAAATTTGCAGCTTTTGCAATATGTGCTCATTAGCTGTAATTAAATCTTCAAATTCTTCTTCAGGCTTGGATAAGGCACAAGTTCCACTTACACCCTAGGTTTTTCTTCTGGCTCTTTTTTATATATTTTATTAGTTTTACTCTTCATTAATTACTGAATATAATGATGTTTCCAAAGCAACCAAAAATCAAAGTATTTACCATTCAGCGAGGTGTCTGTTAATCTGGCAAACTGTTATACTGGCTACAAAGTCTCTTATTTAATATAAATCACTCTGTGAAGTACTTCAACAGCATAGCTTCTTATTCATTATTGCTTAATTTCTTGATATCTGAGACGTAGGATTTCAGTTAACGGGTAATCAAAATCATAAATCAAAATATTTTCAATGAGATTACACAAAACACAAGATGTTCAGGTTTGGAATGTGAAATTCCCAGCAGCTTTCAGCAAAGATGGGTGAGGTCTGCAGGCACATTCCCTTTCCTGCCTCAGGACCAATACAGGATCATCGGAGAGGGGGCAAGTTTTTGGTGTGTTGTCCAGTTTCTGTTTGTCTGATGCACTTGCATTGCCTCTGCCTGTGTAGGATTCCCAAGTGATGTCTCTCTGCACTCTAGATGCGAGACTTTCCTGTCCCCTGTTCACCAGTAGGAACATGAGGCCAGTCACAGCACAGTCTCTCGCAGTACCCAGCAGTACAGAGTACAGGACTTGACTGTGTTAACAGATTCTGTGCTAGCTTGCCAAAAAAAATCCTCCAGGTGTCCTCAGGGTTGCACAGGAAATCCAGGAAGGAGCAGAGATGTCAGACAGGTGGCCTCAAACGTTGACCCATCTTTTTACTCCTTCCCCTGGAAGACAATGAAAATCAACTTAAGCAGGATGACTAACTCCTTCTAACAATTCTAATTATCACTTTTGTTAAGAGCTCATAGACACAACAGCAGCGACTAGCCGAGCAAGGATTTTAGAAGAGACAAGTTGTAAGACATACTGACAGACATCTTCATCCTCTCTTCCCCATTTCTTCTACTGACCTTCATGAGCTTTGGATCAATTATATTACCTATTTCCTAACAAAAATTACCTGTTTGATTCCTTCTTTTGCAAAAGTGTGTGAGCAAGCTTCCCTTCAGAATCACAAGAACAGAAGTCCTCTTCATGGGGAAATAAGACGTTGTAAAACAAGAATGTCCACTTCTAAATGTTTCTATTGGAGGTGAAAATCTGCAAGATAATTTATATATTTCTAAAGGAAAGGTATTTGGGGGGCAGATTCCTCTTGTTTCTTTTCTCCGCTCACTTGTAGCCCTCTTCAAAATAGCAGCTTCATGTGGAAATACTGAAGCAGCGCTTGGCGGCATAGCAGCAGCAACCTGTGTCTCCTCCCGTGTGTTTGAGGCTGCCAGCAAGGCCTGGATTACTGCTGGCCTCATTTTACCAGGCAAAATTACTGCTTTTTACAAGGTCAAATGTGTAGCTTCTTCCTACTGGAAGGGCTGAGGAAGGACAATGAATGATTCATTGCAGGCACTCCAGAGGCACACAGACCCCTTGTGTGTGTGGTTTGGGAATACACCAGTACAGATTTTCTGTTTGTACAGGCCAAGTTACGTAGAAAATGCCTTTGCTCCATCACCAGAGCACAGAATGGGCTGTTTGTGACCAGCTTTCTCTGGGGTTTTCCCTATTCTTTTTCCCTCTGCCTCTTCCAGGGTGTTGTTTGACTTCGTTCCTCACCTGAGGGGTTGAGCCAGGAGATTCTACCTAATCATGGACCATATGCATTTAGAGCAGCTGAAGCATGCAACCCACATTGTGGCTGTTACAGAACCCGTTGTGGCTTTGTCCAAGAGTCCCCAAGGTGCTCCATATATCCCAATACTCAAATTGAGCAAATACATTCTCATTTCTGACCCTATTTACTGAGCCCATATTCTGTGCTCTGTGGATTTTGGACAAAAAAGTGGGACAGAAAGAATTCAGGAGGGACAAAGGAAAGCCCTGGTGGATCAGAATTGCTCAGAGAAGAGTGTCTTGGACAAATGTTTCCTCATGACCCTTCAGATCCACAGGTTCTCACACCTCTCCTATGGGATGGGGCTACCACTTTATTTTAGGGATTAGTCATTTTTCTGAGAGCTGAAAAAGTTGCTTGAAGCCTTCAAAGCAGTAGTGCTCTGGTGCCAAAGTAGTTTTGTGAATGCGGATGTGAGTGGTTTTCTCCAGGCTGTGACCAACTGGAGGCATAGCTTGCAATTTAGTGCAGAACTCCTCAGTCCTTGGGTTCCTGTGGTTCTACCCCAGCATCCAAACCATCTTCATCTTCTGCCTGTAGTCAAAAATTAGTGACGTCTTTATTCCCACAAGCTTCCAGTCTGCCTTGTAGCTGCTTTAATTTTGGTCAGTGTTAGCTAAAGGCCTTGTTAAGATGTTCCCCCATAGATTAAGGTGGACAAAGGGTTTAGGCAGCTTAGTTTAGGTCCCTCATCACCTGCCTGAATCACAAGATCCAAGAAGTTTCACCCCTCGAACACTCACTTCATCCCTATTCTGCCCTTTTAGATGAATTTTTCTCTTTCTGTGGTTAAAATAGTTCTTAATATCATAATTTGCACAAGGTGTAGAAATAGACCAAAAATGCATTCCCCAACTGCACTGGAAAACATTCGGGTCTCATCTCATTATTTTTTAACCAGGTCTGCATTAAAAGTTTTATGAGCTGCTCCAGTTTCGGAAGGTTTCCCGTAAATGAACTTTCCACCACTCTGTGACAGCAGTGTGTTGCCAACACATGGATAATATGGAAAATGAAAGAGGAAAAAAAAAAAAGCCCTTTCCCCCGCCTTTCCTCCATCTGTTGCAATACGGGACTGTGGCAGGAAACAAGGTTTTGCAGTTTTATATGAGCAGAAGTGTGTTGTGTGGTTTTTTGGTATTTTTTTTTTTTAAAGCTGTGGAGTGTGTCATTTCAGAGCTCTTTCCAGCAATCTGGAAGCAACCACCTTAAGGCATGGAAAAGACATTATGTAATTGCAAAAGACAAAAAAGCCTCCCAGTGCTGAGGCCTTGTGGCAGAAGCCAGTCTCTGACCTCACCCTTCTCAGGATCTCTGGAGAACAGTGTGTTTCTCTGGGCCCTCGCAAAAAATAGCCTCTGCCAGATTTCAGCAAACAATTCCGGCATTTCCTTCCCCTGCCTCTGGTCTGTGGGTGTTTTGGAGTCTCTCGCATGTGTGGGCAGGGATTCATTAGCTAAAATAAAAACCCCACTACAGAGCTGCAGTGGAGAAAAAGAAAGTTAAGGGGGAAAAACGCAAGGAAGTGTAATAAGCCTGTGGCCTCAACTAGTCTGGACTTGATTCCAGTTTTGGAATTAATAAAAAAGAAGCCAGAAATAAAGGGGTTCTTCTGGGCCCTGTTTTCTCCTCTCCCATGGTCAGCTGTGGTCCCTGGTGCACCATCTGTGCCTTCACCGCTCCCGCCGGCAAAGTTGAGCTCAGGCCCTGCATTTGAAAGATCAAGGTCTTTGTTCTTTTTTAGCTTTTCCCAGTATAATCCCTACAGAGATATAATTATTCGGTGCTGTTTTCCCTCTGAATTCTCTTTAATTTCCTGCCTGTGGTTTTGGGGGTTTTGTGAGATTTTATAGTTGTGGAGAAATTTTGCTCTTTGCAGTGGCTGTCCTGCATGTTCTAAAAATTTTATTCTAAGAAAAGCCTTCGTCTGTCCTAATTTAAATTGCTGGGTCATCATTATTGCCACTGCAATACTCCTGAAGGAACCCAGATAAATATTGCTCCCCATGGGCATCCTGCTTTCACACTGTTCCTGGGTCTCTGGGGGCAGGAGAACTCCATTCATTTTTAGGCTGTGGATTGGAGACCTTAAATCCTACTGCTGGCGTATCCAAGGGGAAGGGAAAGCTACTGTGTTTCCCAAGCAGAGAAGCCAGCCATGTCGCCTTAAACTTCCCCTACAGAATGTACTGGGGGTTAGCTGGAGTCTGCCAGCTGGAGCTCAGAACCTTCTTTACAAGCTTCTGCTTCCCTCAGACTGGCTGCCAGGGAGGCCAGTGATAGGATTCAATTGCTGCCTTTAGATCTTTGAACCGCAGAAGGCTCCCAGAAGCAAACAGAAGCTTTGGTTGGCCTTGTAGGGAACCTTATATCTGCCTGCTAGTGCCCTGCAGCCACTGTTGTACCATTAAGAAACATTTGTGTCCCATGTTTTTCAGCTGAGCAATTTGGCTGTTATCAAATGCAGAGAGCTCTGTCCTGTGCCTGTCAGCAGTGATGCTTTCTTGTAAAGCTTAAAGCATTAAGGAACAAGTTGGGACTGGGCAGTCACAGGGGTCTGAAACTTGGCTGTGGCCAGCGTGGCACATTGTGTGTTCTGGCTCTGCACTGATCAGAAGTCCCTGGCACCTGCCTGCTGCTGCAAGGTGATCTGAGTGCTGGCCCTGCCACTTGCCACCCTACATGGAGAGCCTGCTGCTTGTCAGCAGCTTTTCCTTTTCCCCAGTAAGAGAAACCCTAAATCATTGATGAGTCCTTCACCTAAATGACTCTGCAGCTCCTTCACCAGGAGACGCAGACTGCAACAGCCCAGAGTCATTGGGGGAGTAATTCCTGTTCCCTTGTCCTTTGCCAGCAACAGCAGAGTGTGCAGAAGCCCTGTGGTCTGGTGGATTGAACATGAAACCCTGGGAGCCTGTTTGCTAAGCTCTGCAGTGCTGCTGTCTCACTGCCTTGGTTCTGAGAAAATGTCTGGCATCTTAATGCTGTGGGTTCATCCCTCTGTTGCACCAGAATAAAATGAATAAATATTTCATGTGTTAATATATTTATAATTTTAAATAATATAATATCTTGAATAAATAGAAATAACTAAAGATAAATAATAAATAAGCCTGAAATGTGTCAGATCCCTGTAACTCTGTAGAAAATGAAGTGGGAGTGGGCAGCAAACTAACAGTGACAAAGATGCTGACCGTCACCAGGATCACTTTTAAAAAACCTCTGCTAAAATTTGGTAGAAACTGAGTGATGAATGGATAGCGAGGATGAGCTGACTCAGAGGGTCAACATTAGCTGCCCAGTCCCAGCTGTCTTCTTTTGGTGTTTTGTTTTGGTTGGAGGAGCCAAACTTGCTTGGTGGGATGATTGCTAGGAGCTTTTGAGTGTCTTGAAAAATGTCCATGGTGTTTGCCCGGGTGAAGAACTGGGGAAGGTATCAAACATCTCCAAAGCTTATGGAAAGGTAGCTGGGGAAGCAGAAGAAACCCAGCTGGGGGATGGGACAGCAAGAGCTGTACTTGGTCTTTAAGTACAGGATGGGAAGGATGGGAATAATTCCTGCTGGCAACAAAGCTGCTGATTTCCTGGGGTCCTGCTTCCAGAATTGCTGAGGCTGACAAATCTAGAAGGATCACACAGACATCAGAGAGTATTTATGAACCTGATCTCAATCTGGCTATGCTTTGTTGGAGTTTCCACTAGGGAGGTGTTGGCTCTGGACACCTAACTCCTCTGAGGATCCCAATCCCTTCTTAAACACCTCCCTGATTTCTCAGATAATTTTCCATTTGCACAAAGTAATTAGATTTTGGAGAGAGAGCATAGAAAGCACTGACAAAAGGCTATTAGCTGTTCCCTCCTGACAAATGACACAGTGTGAAGGAAGCCTTGAAATTCCAACCCTGAGCCTTGGGTCTCAATGAAGCCAACAGTGGGATTTAAGCCATATCCCCGAGGAAATACCAGTGCAAGCAGCACATCTTCCTTTCTTCAAGGGCATTTGCCTTGTTGTTTGATAATGTTCCTCATGATAATTTGCCAGAAATTACTTCAGAGTTTTTCTCCTTCTGTAAACAGCCTGTCAGCTTCAGGTTTGTCATCCAGTTCTGGGCTGAAGTGTGTGTCCATGCAACCCAAAGGCACCTGGTTTAAGGAAGATGAAGCCTGGGTCTGGGATGTGTTTCTTATGGATTGACTAACCTCTGTGGCTCAAGCTTATAATCATCCTTAAGTGCTGCAAATTAGCACTGAGTGCCACAGAGGTAGCATCAGCACCTGGTAATCAATGAGGGCTTTACTCCCACATCCCTGGAGTGGGATGTTTTGGGGGGCAGCCAGTGCCATTCCTTCCCAATGCAGCTGATTCAGTAGTTTTTCAGCTTGTTCTGTCTCCATTTCCCTGCATGCTGTCAGTAATTTAGCTTTTACTCTAGAAAGTGAGATTTTATGTAGCTGGTGGATATCTTGGTGTTACCAGGGAAGGAGAGGTAGGGCAGTTGTAAAACTGTGTTTTTCCTGCTATGCAATACTTTTATTCCCAGTGCTTGTCTTGTCTTGCTCTCCCTGCAGGAACTGAGCTGTAACTCTGACCATGCTCTCCACCATTCTCTACATCCACCTGGCCACTGCACAGTTATTTTGCTTTGGTATTTGAGCATTTGTCCTTCCTCTCTGCCTTTTTGAAATCTGGGACTGCAACACTATCAAAAGTGTCCAAATAGCATTTCCCAGGGTGGTTTTGAACTAAGGGCAAGTCTGTAGCCAGCTCCTGGTCCAGGCTCAGAGTGGCAAACTATGAGTTCTATGAGAACTATGAGATATTTGGGGTTTTTCCCTGTGTTTCATCAGTTTTGTATTCTGTTCCATGTGTTGTGGTTCATTTGCTGAAAATAGAATTTTGTTTTGAAAGAAAAACACAAAAAGCACCTCACATGGAAAACAGGAGTGTAAAATACTCGTTGAAAAGTAAAATCCTACTGAATTTCTTTCCTTCCTTCTCATCTGTACTCAGCCCTTTACTCCAATATCTCCCACACCTAGCACAGCCAATCTGGAATGGTTAAGGGAATTTCTTGCTTCTGGATCATCAGTTAACAGTGAGCAGAAGATGCTCTGATTTGGAAGGAATAAACCTAATGCATTTTAGCTCAGATAAATGGACTATTGTTATAAATTAGACTATCTGAAAAGGTTGAAACTACTCAAAATAATTTGCTTCTTTCAATAAGCAGCATTTTATATTGGAAAGATCATAACTCATGTGTCTTATCTTTTTCTCACCAGTAGGTTTTTAATCTATTACTATTTATCTCTGGACTGGAAAAGTTCATTGCTATACCTTTTCTCTCCAAATTAACATAAATTAATTACTTTTCCCAGAAATGACTGTGGAGAGAATAAAAATGCCTTTTGGTAACTGGTCAGACTTGGACAGAAACTCAAAAGTGAGTGTAGCTTTAAATGCAGAGAGAAGGGACAAAGCAGGACCCAGTATTAGATGCCAAACAATAAAACCTTTAATATGTCTTTGGGATTTTGTGGGGACTGTGCTGCTGGCCTCTCATTCTTGCATATTTTCTACTGGCAGCATGGCAGCTTTTTCCCTCTCTCTGCTCTTAGAAACCTATTCCATGAAACAGCAACAGGAGGACCAAAAAAGTAAAATCACGCACTGAACTGATGGCTGTGCATGGTTGAAACTCCAAGCTGGTGCTCCTGGCGATGAAAATGGTCCAAGGCCCCTCAAGGGTCCTGATCTGCTGAGCCAGCTGGAAACATTGCTGCCACTCACTGGGAGTAATGTCTACAGCTGTCATGGAGGAGGGGTTGTCACGTGGCTGTTTCCTTCCCTTCATGGGCTGCTTTGGCCAGACCTGCTGTTCAGCTCTGTCATGGCAATGGTACTAAACACACAGAGAGTAAGAATGGCTTTGCTTGACCAGTGTCTGTAAAGGAAACTCTTATGCACAGCCTAAATCCAACTGCAGGTCACCAGTTTGCTGCTGCATGTAGCTCCTGAGGGTATTCAAGCTTCTAGAGAGGTTTTGATGACGTGTTTCTAATGGGACCTCATGATGAGGATGGGTTTGCAGAGTCTGCTTTTACTCCTGCATTGACATAGAGCTGCCACTATGCCACTGTGTTTGTGTCACCCTGAAGGCATCACCCATGGTATGAAGTGCTCATTGCAGGCAGAGTGAATCTCTGGCATATGTCCCTGCTCTGGAGCCAGAAGGCTTGGGCAGAGCCTCTGTCTCCTGAAAGCCACATTGGTTCTGTCTGAGCTTGACCATGACTTGGATACAGACGCCTTACCTCTGCAGCAGGAGGAGGAGGAAATGTTTAGAGTTGAAGACTGGGGGATGAGCCTCCTCCTTGCAGGGTGGTATGAGTGCAGTGGCCCTGCTGCTGCAGGCATGAAGCATGACCAAGAATAATGGTGGCTTGGTTGAATTTGTGTATTAACAAAAGGGACACCTGATTAACAAAATGGTAATTACCTTTAGGTCTAATAAGTGTAATTATTGGGTAATCCACTGGAGCATATAATGAGTTGGGAATATTTTTAGCTTGCAAGTGAGTTCTCTGCAGTCCCCCAGTGCCATACTCCCAGTAAAGAGCACTTAGGCAGCACTGACGGCCTGTAGCTTTTAAGAAATTACTGTGATGCATCTTTGAAACTGGCAGCTTTATTAAAAAGGGAGGTGGGGGGATGCTATTATCTCAACATAGCTGGGTTAGGAGAGCGTGTGCATTTCAGAAGGGCCGCAGTGTGCTGTGAGGCTCGTGGGCTTGAGAGCTGGAGGTACAGTCAAAAGCCAGAAATGTTGAGATTTGTCTGGGCCATTTTAAGCTGCAGGTGCTGCTTTTCTCTGCTCTGGGTTATGGGTCAGGGTTCATCCAGTGCTGACATGGACACTGCTTGGCCACACTGTGTGTAGTAAGAGCAGGACAAGTAAGCTTTGTCCAAGACCTGGAGGATGCTATATTACAGAAACCAGTTGAACTGGACCAGCATTTTAGCCCCACTTTTGCTGCTTGGCTGACCAGTGAAAAAAGGGAGAGGAAACAGCAATTTTTTGGGGGAATAGATTTTAAAAAGACAAATGCTTGGCAAAGTTTCCATGTTCAAGCACAATTTAAGAGCAGCTGCCCCTGCTCCTCCTGGGGTAGTATCCCAGAGCACACCAAGCCCTGGGAAAGCAGAGCCTTTGTGCCTGTGTTAGCACAAGCACATCCTCATCACCCTTTCTTTTAATACCTCTGCATAACAAATACCAATTAATATTATTTATGAGGGCAAAAAGAGAGATGACACTGGCACCCTGACCTGTGCTTGGATGATTTCAAGCTGCAGTTTGTGACTTACATGACAAACTTTATCTTTTTCTCCTACTAAAAACTTCTTTTTGCAAGGTTTCCCCATTCCCACCCCAACTAAGTTTGAACTTTGAAGAATGCTTTTCTAACTTCAGATGATGTTCAAAGCCAAGTGGTGAGGGCTCTGCCAACTCATAGTCCTTGTGCCTTTGTGGCAGAATGGGATGCTGATGGGATGGCTTCTTGGATTGTCATTACAAGGTGATGGAGATGGTTGTTTCATAGAATCAGAATCACAGAATCAAGGAGGCTGGTAAAATGAGATCATGGAGTCCAACCTTTGACCAAACACTACCTTGTCTACCAGACCATGGCACTGAGTGCCACTTAGAATACCTCCAGGGACGTTACTCCACCTCCTTCCAGGCTGTTCATTCCAATGTTAACAACTCTCTATAAAGAAATTCCTCCTGATATCCAACTTGTTTCCATTGCAAATGCCTGTTTATCAGCAAAGGAGGTATGTAGAGAAGTGAAAAATGTGCACTCCCCTAGCACTTAGAAAACAGCATGAAAGAAAAACAGAACAAAAAAGGTGCAAAAACCTCTTAGCTGGATTCGTTTCCATAAATGCAGAAATTTCCATGGGAATGCTTTTTGCAGCTCATATTATGAATTAGCTGGGCCCTTCGCTTGCTCCCAGCCTGTGCAAAGTGAGGCTGTGCTGCCTCTTTCTTTCTTTTAGAGCGGACATTTCAAAAGGCAGTGTCTTATTCCAGCCTCTTCAGACTGGAGTGAGAATGCAGACCTCAGAACACCTGCTTCCTGCACTAGCAGCGCTGAATGGCTGAGAAGCACACGGCTGCTGAGCATTTGTTTTGGGGCTTTCTTTTAAGTACGAGAAGTAGTAGGAGTAGGTTGTTAAATAAATTAGTTTGGTTGGAAGATAAGCCTAGACACCTCAGGTCTTGCATTCCCGGCAGAGCTGGCAAGCTCCAAAGGGCTTTTTCAACAGGCATCACTGTAAAGTTGCTATTATGTGTGAGCTTTACACTCAAACACCTTTGGACAATGAAGGCACCAGAGGACACTGCTGCTCTCGATTGTCAGCAGCAGAATAAATCCCTGCTTCCTGCAGCGTTTCCCTCCGCTTGCCGCGAGGCCAATGCAGAGTGCAGAGCTTTGCAGAGGCACAGAAGGTCTCTCAATAGAGCAGGGGTCAAACTGTGGGTTCCTCCTTTCAAAACGGCCCCTGATCTCTGATGAAGAGCCCTGCAAGACCCCTTTCGGAAGCATAGAAAGGGCAGCATTGTGTTGCTGAAGCGAGGGAGAGAGGGAGGAGGAGGGAATCCCAGCCCCATTCCTGAAACGAACTTGGGCTGATGTTTTCAGAGCTCCCTACAGCAGAATTTTGGGGCCCCAGCTCCTATGGGGACTAATGGGAGCTCTTACCCCAAATCTCTTTGCCAGTCCTGGCTGTGCAGCATCTCTCAGAGGGGAGTCCAAGTATCTGCAGCTGAGTGTGGGTCCTGCTGGCTGGGCACCTCAGTTGATCTCCTGTGTGTGTCAGGAGACAATGAGATGGGCTCTGGTACTGAAGGACACCTGAAATTGCAGCAATTTAGATGGATGGAACCAGTGTGTGCCCTTGAAACGTGAAATAGAGTGCACTTAAAAACAGACCTGCAATCTCACAGCTGTCCTTGCTCAGCACCCTGTGCTGTGGCACTCACTGATGGCAGATTATTTTGTACTGTGGGCTCAGGTGGATGTGGCACCCTAGGATGGGGCACAGGGTGCATACAGATACCTCCTTACAGCTTAGGTGACATCTGCATGGAATGTATCTGAAGAATGAAGAATTTTTGCTAAGAACCTGATGTCCACACTGTATGTATTTTGGGATTTGCTTTGACTATTTCTGGTCAGATCCTGGACCCGTTAGCTGATAGAACATACCTGTACGTGTAAGGAATCCTGTTCTCCCAGCCAGAGCCCTCTGTGTGGTGGGAGGCAAAGTGCAGGAAGTGCAGAAGACCAGGACTTCTCCATCCAACCCACACGTCTGATCCAAACCATGTGCTTCTGAGGACACTTCTACAGACTCTCCACCAGCAGCAGTGCTGAGGGTAGCAGGGATGCTCTGACACCTTGTTCGTGCCAGTGTGTGCTGGGTGGCAAGTCCGGAAGAGCTAATGGGATGTGCAGACCTCCTTCCTATACAAAAGGACAGGCATTGGGCTGAGTCTGCCTGCAGCAGCCAGAGGGACCCAGACATGCAGCCCTTACCAAATGTGAGTGTCCAGCATGCAGTTTCTCTGTATGCTGTCCCCTGGCAAGTCAAGACCCTCTGCTGGCCAATGTGTAAATGGATACAGCATTTTTAGTCTCCTGCTACCTTTTTTACAGTGACTGTTTCTCCCGGAGGTTTCTGAACTCTTTGAATAGTGTAGAAATATGGCATTCACAAAGTGCCCTTCCCGTCAAATGCCTGCAAATGCCTTCCTTCCTGCAAAATGCCTGACTGCTTCACCCTGGCACACAAAGGGTCTTCAATGCCCTGGATCCCAGCTACCATCACTTCTCCATGTGGTCGAGGAAGCTGTCACACATCATCCCCCTCCTGTTTTTCTACCCACAGAAAGGATTGGGCAGCCTGGTTCTGAGAAATGCACCCAGGGGAGTCTGAACTTGGCCGTTGCATTTCCCATCTGTTAAGTACATCCACACAATGATATTTCAGTACATGTCTTATAAAAGTGATTTCCTTCTCTCTTATTGTTTCAAGTCCTTTGGATTCCTCATGCAGATTAAGAAGTGTCCCTGTAGAGCTGAAACACAGCAGCAGAGCTTCTGGGGTAAATTGGATCCCGTCTCCCCGCAGAGCACCAGCAATGGAAGAACAGCATTGTGCTGGCATTGCACATTTGCTCTGCAGCCAGGAGCCTGAGGAAGGAAAGGATCCAGCTTGTCCATATTGCATGGGCACAGCCAACACCTTTTAAAGGGTGGAAGGAGGGAAGGGAAGACCCACTAGAAGCTCATTGAAAACTGCCACCCATCTACAGCTTTTCTTTCCAAGCGATAAACTCCTCTGATTTCTGTGCAGAAACAGCATGTGGGGAATTCTGGTGCCAGCAGCACTTTTTGCTGGAAACCAGGATGTTTCTGTAATGAGGAAAGAAACATTCTTGAGTATGAAGTTATCAAACAACTTGACAAATTCAGATGCGCTGAATCACCCAGCGTAAACATCTGTCTGGCCTGCTTTTGCGTGCCTACAACGAGGGTGGCTTATCCGCCTCTTGGTGAGATGTGGTATCTGTCCTCTGCTGCTATTTTTAGCTGGTATTTATTTGGAGGAGACTGGTACAATAATCTCATCAGGCCTGACTTGCCTTTAATTCCCCTTAAGACTGTTTTGGGAAGATGGGCTGTTAAAACACTGTTGTCATTGAAACCCTTGTGCATGCAGTGATGTGAAAGCCCCATGTGTACATGTGAACCCTGTGAACACTGGAGCTGTTGTTCCCTGTATCATTGGTACTTGGCTGTATTAGTAACTTGCTTTCTGATGTTGGGGCAAATGGCTTCACTTCACCATTTCCTGTTTACATTTTTTTTTTCCTCCTGGGCAAAGTTCTTCTGTGGCAAAATTGGCTGTAACTGAGTTTTCCTGGCCCTCGTCTTGGGGTGAAGAGGAGGGAGTCATGGCTGGGGTCTGTTAGAAAGCAGCTATATTCAAGCATAATCACACTGACCTCACTGAGACTGCTCACATGTTTTAAATTAAGTGCATCCTTAAATATTTTCAGGAATTGGAGATGGGTTAGTTTAAGCTTGAATAGATGAAGAAATGCATATACATTTGGGACCAGAAGGGAACCTGGATGTTTTAAATCCATTAAATGTAAAAGTACAATATTGTGTGTTGACTGAGGAGCAGGGAAACCAATTTTGATGTCGATATTCTCTATTGCTGAGGGGAGTGGCTGCATGGTAGCACAGGAGGGGAGCAGAGCTCCTTGGAAAAAGGCAACCACCTCCCTTCATGCAAGCAAACCTGAGCACAAAGAAGGGCTTGGTGCAAACTCTCTCTGATGACCACTGATAGGACCTGCAGGAATGGCATGAAGCTGGGTCAGGGGAGGTTTAGGTTGGATATCAGGGAAAGACTCTTTCCCCAGAGGGTGTTTGGCCACTGGAACAGGCTCCCCAGGGAATGGCCAAAGCACCCAGCCTGATTGAGTTCAAGGAACATTTGGAGAGTGCTCTCAGGGACATGATGGGATTCTTGGCCTGTCCTATGCTGGGCCAGGAGTTGGAATCAAGGATCCTTGTGAGTCCTTTCCAGCTCAAGATATTCTATGATCTAAATGTGTTTGCTTTGCATTTCCCATCTCTATGCCACAATGCACAACTTAGGTAGACAGTCCCACCTGAGAGAGCTGCACCTCTATGGCTTCCATACTCCCCCCAAAGGAGAGCATCATGGAGATGAATTTGTAGTTTACACTGAAGGAAAACCAAAAGACAGTTTTTCAGAAAGTTGCCCATACCAAGATTTTTACCTATATATTTTCTTATTGAGGACTCTGTTTCATGATAAAGATACTTTATTTTGGGGAAAACCTTTAGCTATTTCTTTTGTTTGGTGTCAAAGCTAGCTTGGAGGAGACTTTTTTTTCTTTAATAGCTGCCAGCTGCATTAGCATGGTCTTGAACAATGTTCTTCCTTCTGCTTTGAATATAAGCCTATAGCAAGGGAATATCAGCTTTTCATCTTGGCAATGAACAGTGTCTTCAGCTGCCAGTACTGGAAGTTGCCCATTTACTTGCAGGAGAAAGTTAAAATAAGCACTAATGAAGAAGAAAAGCAAATCTTGTATTTCAGGTCTGTGTTCCCTATTCCCTATGAGTGGGCACATAGTGCCTGCAGCAATTATGGTGACAGACTGGAAATCCAATGGGTGTGGCTTGTGCAGGTATAAATCCTGCTGGCTGTGAGCCATATTTTTCAGTTTATCTGCAGCAGTGAAACGGCTTAAAATTCAATTCTGGATCCTGAGGCAATGCTTGTGTCCTTGCTTTGGCGTTTGCATGTAACAGCAGAGAAAGTTTTACCTTTGTTACTTCTAAAAGAAAAAAAAAGTGAAGAAAAGAAGAGGGAGAGAAGAAAGTATTTAATTTGCTCCAGGAAGGCTCTCCTACAAACCTGAATGGAGTATCGTAAATGCCACATGGGTCTCCAGCCATAAAAGAGAGCTTGTCTAGTTGATGGACTGTTCAGGGGCTAATTCTGCTCAAGACCTTCAGTGCTGACAGCCAACATCGCAGGGGCCAGGCAGCCCTCCTCCTCTGAGCCATCCTCCACAGGGAAATGGGTGGCTCCCCTGAGATTTGCTCTCTTGTGTGAGCTCTTCATGGCCTCCAGTCACACATCATAGCGCTTTTGGGTTTTGGCTGGTTCTTAAAGGGTGTCCCAGGCAGTCTGAGCAGACACAGAGTCTGTGGTTTTCTCTCTTCCTGAGTTCAAGTCCTGTTAAGTGGGAGTCCGGGAAAGAAATCAGCCTTTGTAATCTTTTGGTTCACAACTGTCTGCTCATCCCAGTGCCTGTCATCACACAGCTGCCACAACCCTGTATTTATCTTGTTCCTTTTCTTTCTTCCTCAGACCATGGGCTTTCCCCCTGCTCCATAATCTGCCCTGCTGCTGATTTCTGCTCCTTTTCTTCTCTCCCCTTTGGTCTCTCCTTAACTCTGTACTTCTTTTTTCTTGCCGGTACATTTGTTCAGCACCTGTGTTCACCCAGGCTAGTGGCAAGAGCAAACTTCCCTTGGTTCTCTCGGAACCTCCCAGGGGCATTCCTGACATCTGCAGGAGGGAAGTGAGCCATGGGACAAAAATGAACTTCTGAGATTAGAGTACAGCAAGAAAACTCAAAAAGCCTATTCAGAAAACAAAATTAAACTAATCTTTCCTTTGAGTTTTAATTTGCCAAGCAGTGCTGGATGCCCTGGGCTTTCCCACAGAGCTGGCCTGGTTGCATCGCTGCCCATCTGAGGAGTAGGGATGGATGCTGGGCACAGTGACACTAGAGAGCAAAGCTGCTGTGGATTCAGGGAGAATTTTGGCATCCAGTCCTGCCTTCTTGGGGTGCATAGAATTGGAGCTGATGATCTGCTCAGCTGCCCCTTTTTTCAGAGAGCTATTCTGTTGGACTATGATCCACCTGCAAAGCGTCCTGCCCAGCAAACCCAGGAGGGATTGGGAGGATCCCTTTCTGCCTGAGGTCTATGCATGGTTAGGACTTGCTCAGAGGAATCCTATGTGTGTGTATAAAGGAATGAACATAAAACCATCTTCTCTGCTGTTTTCCTGCATCCTCACCTTCATACTTAGTGTTTCCAAAGATATCTTTGCAGCTGCACACTGACCATCTCAGAAGTGATTTTTTTGAGATGAACAGGCTTTGCTACTTCTACATCAACTTTAGTTTTCCCTCTGGCATCCTGGATTTGTTTAAACCTGAAGTTCCAGAAGGGCAAAACTGTGGCAGAAGGCTGTTGAAACATGTACAAACTGGCAAGGAAAACATACTCCATCTTACTAAGAAGACCAAAGCTTTCCTATGTCTTAGAATTATCCCTCTCTTTCGTAAGGGTTTGAGTGTCAACTCAGAACCCTAAATTTAGAAATTCATGTCTCTTAGTTATTTTATTTATAAAAAGAGCAGAAGCTCTTCTGTGTCCTGCTAAATAACTTTTGACCTTGAAAATTAGAAGTTGAGGTGTGATCCAGCTCTGTAGTTACAGTACTGAACTTGGGATTAAACTTGGACTTTTCATAGATGCTCAGGTATCAAATCTTTTGCTCTGTGCATGTGAGGTTTGTAGGGAGAATTGCAAAACAAGGCAATAGACAATCTAATGGGGTATTTGGTCAGAAAGAAAACCTAAAATTCTCCTTCAAGTATGGATGAGTCATGGCTTCTGTAAACTTATGGAGAATTAGTTCTGATTGTAAACTGAAATATTTACGTAAGAAATGGGAAATCTTTAGAATTTGGAATCTTGTGATTTGCCACAATGTCAAAAGGTAAATACTGTACCAGCAAATCATTCCTTTCTGTGTCTCACATCAGTTTTGGCCAGTGGCTGCTCAAGGATGAGAAAACACGGAACAGAGCAGCATGTGAGCCTGCAGAACTGCTACTGTCTCTGGCAGGCAATGAAGATTTCTCTTTCAGCAGAAAAGTTTTGATAGCCAACAGCTTCTAAGGTTTTCACAGTACCCATGCCAAACCTTAATTGGTTGTTTTAATCAAATGCTTCTTGGTTTCTGGCTTCATGAAGTTTCTTGTTAAATATAAGAATCTCCCAGTGGTCTGACTTGATATTTGGAGATAAGAATATATATTTTTATGCATATATATATATATATATATATATATATATATAAACATGGACACATATGCTGTTTAATGTTGTCTTTTTCTTTCTCAGAAGTCTTGCATTGAGATGTGTGGTTACAGAGGCATTAAAAACACCCATGGATGTCTCTTGTTGGTTTTGGAAGGGTTTTTTAGCAACATATCTAATTCACATTACATTGAGCCTCCTCCAAAAGGACTAATATAAAATGACAGTGAAGAGGACACTAATGTTCTTCAGCTCTTTCAAGGACGTGATGAGGTAAAGGACCTTCTTTTTCACATATAATTTTGCTTTAGTTGTGTGTTTTCTGTTAAACATATGTGGTGTATTCCCAACATATGGATGTTAAAAACCAAGAAATTACTTACAGTGCTGCCTCATGAATATCATTTTGACTTTTCACAAGGGCATGTAGTGACAGGACAAGGGGAATGGCTTTCACAAACCTGGTTTAGTGGAAGGTTCCCTGCCTGTTCCAGAGGTTGGAACAAGATCCCTTCAGATAGAATGAACAAATAAATATGTTTTCAGACCATAATGGCAGAAAAGTGCTTCTACTGAAGGGACCACTGAAGGTCCCTTCTAACTCAAACCATGCTGTGATTCTGTGATTATGATTCTTGTAATTTTTTCAGTAGTTTGTCTCTGGAGGGGGAGAAGGTGTGGGTCTCCTCTTGTTTTGCTCAAACCCCTCTGTCTGAAAGCCAGCTTGTTTCTAACCAGTGAAATGAGGGAGACCAAAACTAGAATAAGACTCTGTGATAGTAACAAGTCAAAAACTGTGACTGTGTTTGCGTATTAGAAACCATGGCCAAAAATCTCAAAATATTGCCCACAGCATTACCCTGGCTGCTTTTCTGGGCACATGGTGTGTCAGCAGAATTCAAGAGCAGGCAAAGATGTGTTGTGAGGTGATGTGACAGCTGTAATGCTTGTAGATGTGAGAAACCCTTGAGAAAGCTGGTTCAATGTGTGTGTGGTCTCCTCAATGTGCCTTTCTCATTTGTATGGGTGCACAAAAATTCAGTTAGATCAGGGTCATCTTAAATATCTTGTGATGACCCAGTCTGTGTTGAGATGCAGGAAGAATTGGTTCAGAATATGTCTGGAGTAATCCCAAGGACTTTTAATGATGGTGGCTTGGAGTTTTATACTTAGTTTACCCTCTGGAGGAAGAACGTGGGGGTTTGGGGGTTTAAAAAAAAAAAAAAAAAAAAAAAGTTTTCACAGCAAATATTTAATTGTTACTGAAAATCGGACCAGAGACTTTTGAGGCTGGGTCAAACACTAATCTCTGCATTTTCCTAAGTAGTCATGAGTGCGTGCCTCTCTGATGTTACCTCACAAAATGTGGATTTTTGTCCATAATCTTTTTTTTTAAAATGTCCTTTAAAAAAAAGGACACTTCCTTTGATCATTTCTGGAAGTCACACTCCTATGATGCGCTGCACTTTCTGCTACAGGGCTTAGGTCCATACAACCCTCCACTTCATTTGATAATTGCAATGATTTTCAAGCTAGATGAGTTCTTGATTGAATTAAAAGGGATGCCTGTACTCAACTGGATGTTAGCTATTTGCTTCCAAGGGTAATTAGTCATGAGTTTAAATAAAAGGAAATAATTCATGTACACATAGAGTGGAAGCACTTTTCTGCCATTATGGTCTGAAAACATATTTATTTGTTCATTCTGTCTGAATATGAAGTGGCTTTTCTGTTAGCATGGTAAAATGAGTAGGCATTTTTACGTAAGATTGTTCTGGGTCTTATTAGAAGCTATTTTTTAATTTCTGGAAGAATGGGTAAGAGAAAATGAATTTTCTCTTGAATTGTTTATACTCAGAAAAGGAAAACTCAGAAAGGTAGTTTCTTGAAGAGTGAAAATTTGTTGATGACATAGTGATTTTGGCATTGGCATCATGTGGCAAGTGTATCCTGAGGTGCATATGTACATATTTGCTTTAACAAAATCCTATATTTCAGAAAGGTTGTTGCTCAGGATTTCCATCTGAGATGTGGAAGACAGGTATCATCAGCCAAAAGCACAAGAAGGATCTTTTCTCTGTCTTCCTAAGGCCTTTTCCTCCACTGACCTTGTAGTTCCGTGTAACCCTGTCTTTCTTCTTCTTGACCCAACTTGCTCAGTTGTGTGGTTATGTCCTCTGTCTCATCTCTTTTATGCTTCCCTTAGATCACCCTCCAACCCCTTGCAGCACCCATGAGGTGCAGTCTCTCCTGATGCAGGCTGTTGCCATCTGTCCTCCAAGGAAGTAATCTTGAGTCTCTCTCCAGTTCTGTGTTCGCCATTTTACTTAGCTTTCCTTCGTGCCTTTTTGCAGGAAAGAAACACCTAACACACGGGATACAGATCACTGGGTTTTGGAGAATGTGGTGTCTTAGCTAGGGACAAAACTGGACCAAAGTCTGAACTAAAGGTTCTTCAAGGAAAGATTGGACCCAATCCAAGGCTGCCACATTCTGTGCAAGGGCCTGAGCCACCAGCCACTAAAGAATAGAAAATCTTTTTTTTTTTTCTGCTTTTGCTCATCTGATTTTGACTGAAATCCACAGATTTCTGGCTGACTTATAGTGTATTTCTGTATTAGTTTTATGAGGAAGCTCTTGGGTGAAAAATATCATCTATGTGTCGATAGAAGTCATAGCATCACTTCCCACTGTGCTCTAAATCTGACAGGAGTTCCATCTTACTACTGTACATAGGAATTCCCCCAGCTGCCCGTGGAAATGCCAGGCTGCCATTTCTTTCATGTCTCTTCCTGGGCTAGGGAAATGCCTTTGTGGAAAGCTGCACTGTCAGCTAAGCTGACAAAGGTTTTATTTAATATGAGGCAGAACTAATATCCTTTAATGAAAGCTGCCAGGCCATTAATTGTCACTCTGGTTTGTGTCAGATGCTTGCAAGAAGTGTGCTTGGTTCCTCCACAAACACAACAGCATCTTTCACTCTTAGTGAATAATGTGTTCCAGATGTTTCACCCTGTGAGAATTTCTTGCGCCCACTGCAATGCCAAGAAAAAAATAAAGCAGTTCAAATTATTTAACCAAGATCTCAGACTGTCTGTCTGCATCATCTAACTCCATCAAGCTGATGGAGCACATGGAATGGATGGAAAACATGTGGTTTCTATAGACTCCTTCATTTCATGTTGGTTAACAAACGTAGCATGCCTTTACCCAAGGCCATAACAGGCCTGAGCCTAAACCCAGTGTATTGCCCTGCCAGTCCTCCTGTTTTAACTCATGTGTTCAGCTTGAGGACTGTCTCATTTACCTTCTTCATAGGCCAGACAGAAATAGTGCCTAAGCTGCCCTTAAAAATTTAAACGGACTGCAATCCTTCTCTGCCTAAATATTTTGTGAATGGCATTGGGACCTCTTGTGTTCATGGCTGTAGCTAAATACTCATTGTAGCATTTCCAGGCCAACAAAAACTTGGGGCTTATAGTAGGGTTTCAGAGAGGTCCACTCAGGATGGTCTCTGAGCTGCCCTACACAGGCTCCCTTGTTAAATTAAATTCCAGGTGGGAACCTTCCTGTCACTGAGTGGTGATTGGAACTACTCAAGTGGATCATGGCAGGGAAGGGCAGGAAAACCACTTGTGACTCTTGAAGCACTACAAAGTCCTGGCTCTTCCACCTGAGCACGTTAGAAGGGGTGAGATCTCTGTATTTAGCCCAGGCACTTTCCATAAGAGGCATAGTTTCGTGGTGTAGGTACTGGGACATGACTTACAGAAATAGTGACACACTGCCCAGGTAATCCCACTCCCAAGGAATAGGAATCACATGTACTTGTTTTTTCCCTTACACAAAATGGATACGAGAGTTCCTGACCATTCAGACTCTCAAGAGTATATTACAAGGATGAAGGTTGTGTATTACTATGAGAATAAAGGAATTGGTGTGAGAATGTGTGCAATGAAGTCCAGCAAGGATGTGGAGAGTCCTAAAGGCTGGCAAATATCTTAAAAAATCCCTGGTGTGTTTCCAAAAGTCCCTTCTCTGAACAGAGTTCTAAGAATTATCTAGAGTTTGAATGGGGAATTTGGGGGAAGCCTGTGGTGCCTATCTCAGGTGCAAGACTCCAGAGCTGTCTGGGTCAGAGAGATTGACACTGCAATCACTGCTGTGCTCCTTCAGGGCACTAAGACTGTATCTTGCCCTGCAGTGAGAAGTGGTGTGACCTGACAGGAGCTCTGGTGTGCAGCTGGTGGGTACAGGAGGGGTGCACTGAAAGCAGGTTTTTATCAGGAGTCCTTCAGTGCCAGAAGGTTGCACTTTCTTTACAGAAACACATGGGACTTTTTTTCGGTGGCCACACAGTGGGGAAAAATTCTGTTTCTTATTGAAAGCTCAGTGTCACTTGAAAATATCAAGAGTACAACTGACCTACTTTCTATTGGCTTCCCAAAAGACCCTGTTATTCCCTGGTCCCTCCTGTACCTTACTGTGGGATCCACGATCTGATTTCAGGGAGGTGCTGAGATTCACTTTTTATACTGCCACGTACCTCAGAGGTGATGGGGAAGTGTTGCTGGCATGCTACCTTTGTGCTCCCTTCCAAACCTCCCAAACAGAAATGTCAGAGTTGCAGCTCCACTCTGCCCTCTCATATGGCAGAGGACAGGCCATCAAAGTACTTTCATCTTCCAGCCTAAGAAAGAAACTCTGCAGAAGATGTATCTGGTCACCCATGTCCCCCCATGTGTGCCTCTGCCTGTGCCATTCTGTACAGAATTACACGCAAATCTTTTGGCATATTCATCTCTACACCATGGCTTTCCGAGGTTTATTGAGGCTGGAGGACACTGATGTTCTCTAAGCCCTTTCAGAAATGTCTTCCTTTCTTTGAGAAAGGAAGATGCAGTGCCAAAGATGCAGAACCAAAGCAGCCTGCAAGAACAATTATGAAATGTTGTTAATTAGGATGTGTGAAGATGGTCTCTCCCCCTTTTTCCTTTGAAGCATGAAAGCCCAGAGGGAGCCTTTATTAAAGTCAGCAAAGAAATCTCAAAGGGAAAAATTCCCTTCTTTAATGTGGTCACACACATCATCTCCCGCCTGGTGTGACCTGGCATGTGAATGTGATTAAGGGCTGTGTCATATCAGGGCACAGGCACACTGTGCCCCAAGCCATGGAGGGGAGAGAGGAGGGGAAGAGGGAAAGAGTCCACACAGCTGGTCTTATATCCAGCTGCTTGGATCCTGTTGCTGCTGATGCCAGAAATTAAGCATCTGGAGCTTGCTTTTGATGGATCACGTATCTTTTGTTAACCATTTTTGATTTAGCAAGTTCTCTTTCCAAAGCAACCTCTGATAAAATGAGCTGTATGGTCCAGGCTAGCAGCTGGATAGTCCAACCTGAATTGTCCTGCCAGAGGGACGGACGTTGCATTACTCCTCAGATAAGTTTTGTCTGTGTGTTCAAAAACAAACTGGAGCCTCACAGCAACCTGATTATGGATGGGCTCAGGGAAGCCCATCAGAAATAGCAGAGATCCTGCTGTACTTTGGGAATTGAGGTAGAAAACCTCCAAGTTCAGCTTGGTTATGTAACAAGCCGTCACAGCATTACTTCCCACTCGAATTCCCAAATAGCATCCATTTGTAGGCATAAACACTTTGTCCTCTTTAATCCCAAATGTCAAAGGCAGGATTTGAGAAGTTCTTCAAAATTTTAGCTTTCTTCCTAAAACCTTATAGGGAAAGGTGGGGTGTGGTGAGCTGTGATCCATAGGACCAAAGACACTGGGGTCTTGCACTGGAGCTGTATGAGCTGCTGGATGCAGCTGATGAAGACAGGGCACAGTATATTGCATTATACTTTTATTGTATGAAAATATGAGATAAACATCTTCCCTGAGCTCCTCTGTGGACTGGTAAGAGCAAGGTTTAGTGGATTCTCAGGAATGCTTTGGTCATCATGGAGATAAAACAGGGCAGGGCCAGGTAAAACTCACAGAGTGGAGAATCTGCAGCTTCATGGATTCTTCAGGAATATCACTGGTTGTATTATCAGAAATGATTTGCCAGAACAAAACAGTTGAAGATGTTCTGTTCTTGTCCTGCTCTGTGCCATTTCTTTGGTTCAGTCTTACCATATTTTATCTAGATAATTTTCAAAAACACCAGGACTTCCTCCTTCCTTCATTGTTAATTTAGACATGGGGCAGTGCCCTCACTGAGCTCTTCTACAGCTGATATCACCAACCACATTCTTCTCCATGTCCCAGAGCTAGGCTGTGGTCTTCAATTTTTTTAACCAAAATTCTCCCTTCCTTTCTTTTCTAAAAAAGAAAAGAAATTTTTTTTTTTTAAAGACAAAGGAAAGGAAAGCTGCTTCTAAAGAGGAGCACCCAGACACTTCCTTCTGAATCCCAGATAGCTTGGCACATTCATATAATCTTCTGCCTTGACTGCTGGTCTGCCTGGCCACATCTGAAAGAAGGGGATCAGCCAGCAGTCAGAGCCTGGATCCATGAGCAACGTTGGTGGCAAGGAGACCTTGGCAGTGTGTTCCTCTCTTACAGCCGCCTGTTTCCCCCGTTGGAGGCTCCAATTGTTGGGACATGGCACAAGAGGCCTGGTGGAGCCCTGTTGGAACCGGCTCTGTGCTGTGAGCAGACAATGCAATTAACTGGGTTTCACAATGTTCCACTTCGGGTGACCTTTCCAGGGAAAATAACTAGAGGGGAGACCATGTCTGCTGTTGATAATTGGCTTCATTAGCTCTGAGGTTAATTTCAGAGATGTGCCCAGGAAGCAGCAGAAGAGGCTCAAGGGAGGCTGCCCAGTTAATTACTTGCGAAATGAAAAAGTCCATAGGTTTTGTTCTTCCATGTGTGTTCAACAGAGTCCACAGGGCAGCCTGGGCTGATGGGGAGGTTGGACCCTTCACCTGCTATCACAGTGA
This sequence comes from Certhia americana, assembly GCA_018697195.1. NCBI lineage: Eukaryota > Metazoa > Chordata > Aves > Passeriformes > Certhiidae > Certhia > Certhia americana. Next base: position 5,718,514 of record CM031868.1, on the reverse strand, counting down.
TGGTGGGATCAAACAGCCTCTCAGAATGGGAAGTTTCCAACCCCTTGGTACTGGCTTGCCTGACTATTAGGGGATTTGAAACCCAGGGTCTGGATTTGCAAGGACCCACATGGTTGTCCAGGCTGGAGTTGGAGGACAGGACTGGCTGCAGCACAGGCTCCCATTTCTTCGTCTTGAGGTGCAAAAGGGACATCCCCTATGGAGACCTGTTCACTGAGGGTGCAGAGGATGGGAAAAAGACAAGCAGGAGGGGAAGCACCCTGGCAGCAAAGCCACAAACCCTCTCCATACTGCATTTGGTCTGGCACCACAGACACATGGGCCACTTTCTGTTTGTCACCAGGGTTGTCCTTGCATTGCCCAGGATGTTTATCCATAGGACCATGTCCCTATCCAAACAGGCAATTAGAGCCCAAACCTGAAACTATACAGGCTTTAACTTCCTCTCACCAAAGCTAAACAGACTTCCAGTGGCTTTGGTGGGGTTTTCCCAAAGGTCTGGTGGGAGGCACAGACCCTGTGTGTTCCCTCAAAGCAGCATCAGATCAGAGACAGATTTTTCAGGCAGGAGAGTCAAAAAGGCTGGGACATAAGCACTTGGGAATCCATTCCCACAGCAAGCAGTTGGGCAGGAAAGAAGTGACCAGGTCAGAGGAAAAGCATATAAACAACCTAGAGAGAGAATCTTCTTGGCTGCCAGTTTGTTTACATCTTGCAGAAGAGAGCGTCATAAGCCGTGTGCATCTCTGCTAAATACCACACCAAGTTCCCATCCTTTCCAGTGATAACGAAGGGAGAGGACTCCCAGAAGTCACGTTTGTATATCCTGTCCTAATTTTGGCATAAGGAAGTACTGTAGGTTGTACCCTAATAAAATGATCAAAGGATCTTTTGTTTGCTTGGGTTTTCCTTTCCTTGGGCACACAATTCCCTGGGAATAATTTCTGCAGTGTGATATGACATGGATGGCGGAAAGGTGGGAAGTGTCTGGGCTGTGTATGAGAGACAGACCCTTCGTCTTGGCCTGAATTAACCCATTCCTGAGTGTGGCTGGACTCGGGGAGACTTTTTGGATGAAGGTTAAAAAATGCATCATCTGATAAAGACCAGAGCTTCCAAGGGAGCCAATAAAACCTGGAGATAGAGGTGCATTTTTATGCTCATGAGATTTTAGAAAAATCCAACTCAGAATTTCCTTTTTTAGGGGCTACTCATTTGTCCCTTACCATCCAGAATATTTAGATCAGCTCTTGGCACTCAATTACTCCCTAGCCTGTCCTCTTCCAGCAGAAAGTGCATCCACTTAGTGATGGAGAAGAAATTATGCCTTGATGGTGTTAACAGACTTTATGTTTGATCATCCCAACTTCAAGTTTCTCATTTGTGTTTGGAGTCCAGTTTTATCTTTAGCAGAAACTGCAGCTAAGCTAATGTACATCATGTACTTCTGTGAACCCTCTGGTGTGCACATGTTATGTGAGAGCATTAGTTCCATTTAACACTCACTAGAATGTTCTTCCCATTATGAAAAACATCTCTAAAATTCAGCATGCTTAGGAATAGCGAGGTCCAGCAAGATTTTTTTGAGAGCCTGTGCTCAATGTCCAACTGGTATAAATTCATCTAGAATCATGGAATTTGAAGCAGCCACATTGATTTCCACAAGCTCGGTGTACCCCAATAATCTGCAGCTCACACCTCATGAAAGGGCTCAAAGCCATTAAAAACCTGTTGCTTTCTATTCCATGCCAGAAGATCTCTTTTTTCTCCCCAAAGCTCTTACAATGAGACATGTTCATTTGTTCACAAACTGGTTCTGGCTTTTGAAAGTGTGTTCCTGGTTAACATTTTCTCAGCAGTTGAGAGGATTTGCACCAAAGGTTTGGTCTCTGCAGTTGGGACGGTGGGTGGCTGATGAGATCAAATGCCATTGTTTCTGCTCCATGAATCAATTTCCTGTTTCTAGGAAAGATCTTTGGAGAACTAAGTGTTTAGTCAAAATGAAGGACGTCTTTGAAACATTTTCACTAGTACCTGAATGTTTATTAATGATCATCTCAGCTGTGAAGAGACAGAAGCTACCCCAGCATTTTAGTGATGCCCTTTGTGTATCTTTTAAGTTTTTCTACTGGCATTAGTGCAAGAATTGCTTCATTTGTAATTAGTACTTTGAACAGAGTCTTTTGTTCTAAATCACCCATTCCTTTTCTCCCTTAGAATCACATCTCTAGCTTTATAAACTCTCTACACAAATACAGCCTTAAATCAACATTTGGCTTCAGGCTAGTGATATTTCTTTACCAGAAAAATATCTGGCAGCAATTCCCCAGTGGATTTGAGAATTAGGCTGTATTAAAAATAAGCTTATGCTTGGTCATTTCTCCTATACTGCCTTTGAGCAAGCATAAAGCTTGCTGCTCCTTTATCCATATAATTTACAGATTTCCATAGTGCAAAAGAGGCCCCCAGCATGTTACAAAGGCAGATTACCTGGAGTAGATCATATGATGAGGGTTGCAGTGCTACAGGCATCTGGCTTTGGGAAGATTTGATCCTTAAATGAGGTTTGATGATGAAGGTTAAATGATCATTTGGAAATGATGGGAATGCCCTCCATTTATCTGGAGAACTGTGAGACTTCTCTAGCATACAGGAGATCTTCATATGTGGTGCAACAGTTCCCTCACTTGCTCGCTTCCCTCACTTTCCCCTTTCCCTTCTGTCATGGTTTAAACCGAGCCAACAACCAAGCCCCAAACACGCTGTTTGCTTGGTCGCCTCTGGTGGGATGTAGAGCAGAATCAGAAGGGGGGAAAGGGAGAAAACTGGTGCAGAGATAAAGACAGCAGTAGTTGTGAAATCAGCAACATCATCCAAGGGCTTGTTTTGAGGCAGAATTGCTAGTTTCTTGGATCAAGGGCACTGTTGGGTTCAAGGAGTTTGGAGTGAGCAGATGTGGTCCTCGACAGCCCCCTGATGTGTTTTTCCTAGCTGTGTTCACAATTGCCTTTGTCTCTACAAACCCCATTCCACTAAACTGCCCTTCATGTGTGTTAATTCTTGTTTCTGAGCAGAAGCAGGAAACCAGTCAATGTGTGAAAAGAGGCGATAATGTCATGACCTGTCTAAGTTTGGAACCAAGACCTGATCTGCAGTTTCAGGTCAGCTCTGTTTTTCTCTATCAACTGAGCAAAAGGGTTTTAGGTAAAGCACAAGCAGTGTTTGCTGGGTAACACCAGTGAATAGAGGGCTCTGGAGCAGAGCAAAGCTGGCAGCTGCTGAGAGTGAGCTCACCTTCGCTGTGGGATTTTATTGTGCTTGGATGTGGCCTCAGGGAACCACCACAGTGCAAACACTCACCAGGAGTAAACATCTGGAGGCCAGAGCTGTTGCTTGGTCTGTGTGTGCAGTATCTCACACGGAGAGGTCCTAATCCGGGCAAGAAGCATGTAGCAAATAATAACAGAAAGAAGCAAAGCATTTTTTGGCAAACACAGATAATTAGCCCATCATTCTTCTGTTCCCTGGAGATGACCTAACAGAGTTGTCTTCAAAATCCAGTGACTTTGTAAGAATGTAAATATTAATTTAGTCATCTTTAAAAACACTTGTTCAAGTGTCAAGAATGGCAATAGTGTGAGAGAGGCTATCCTTTCAATTACATTTCCTCTTTCCTTTTCCTGTCTCATAATTTTTAGAGCCACCTCTGTAGACTATTTCGCAGTACCTTTCTTTTTGTCAGCAAGTAATCTTGTCACTAGTGCTGGGAGGGGTTCTTTTCTATTTTTCTTTTAAACCATTTTTAATGTCACTTTCTTTCTACAAGCTCTGAGATGGAAGGTTGTGAAGCCTTGTCATAACTCCAGAGCTCTGCACTTTCCTTGCCCAGTCTGACAGGCATGGTTGAGTAGTTCACACCTGGCCCTGAGGGTCAGGGCACCTCGACCTGTCTTAGGTCTTTCCTGTATTTACTGTGGGACCCTAAATGAGTCAGACTCTGAAAAATGTGACTGGAAATTGCAGTAATGAGAATTTCTTAGTCGTTGGCTTGACTGCAGTGAGCTGGGTTACCCATCACACTGTTCTTGGGAAGAACTCTCAATCCCAACCTTTGACCTACCCTGGTGCCTGGTATCCTGAGATTAGCACAGGGGATGGACGCTGCTATGCAAAGAACAACTGCTTGCCAGGGACCCTGTGTCACCAGTGCTGTCCCACCTACATTTCCTGCCTGTGGACTTTGAGTGGTATTAAGAAAGCCCAAAGCTTTTTTAAAAAATGTAGTTAAGCTTGCACAGGGTTTTATGGAATCCTCAGATGCTCACCACACTTGTTTGAGTGCCTCGGATGGTGGCCTAGGCTTTCCACAGCCATTTCCCTCATCAGCTGCTGAATGCTGTGAGCAAATGGATGTCCAGGGCCTTCCCCACAGTCAACTTCATTTTCAGCCGTAGTCACTTGGTAAAGTGCCTGCTAGGCCAGGATGCACACAGTGACCATGGTAGTAAAAGGGAGTCATTTGAAGAAGTACCTGAAACTTTTAAGTGTGTTACAGGAGGTGCAGATGGAACAGAGGATGTTGAAGGCCCCCAGGGTCAGTCATCTTGTAAAACACATGGAAAAGTTGTCTTCATTTCATGAAACATCTGCTTTCATAATATGGCCTGTGGATATTTAGCAAGCCAGCAGAAGCAGAATTTCTGCTCTTGTCTCTTTTGTGGGCACTAAACATAGGAACAATCTATACAAGTGGTTTATGTCCATTGTCCTGCCACTGCTTGTTCCCAGGTTCTGGTGCACAGAGGCACTCAGACAAAACAACTGAAGTGCATCCAATCTCTAGTTAAAGCAAAAGCTCTGTAAAATGCTCTCAGCTTTTCAGAGGTGTTGGAAGCAGTAGTTTTCACACCTCCCTGCTAAGCACTGGTGCTTCCTGCAGCCTCACCTTGGCTCAGGGGTCTCCTCTACCTCAGGCTGTGAGGAGGTGAGGGAGAGCCATTAATGTAAGGATGGAATAAACTGCTGTGTTTCAGCTGTAGACTTGAGTACACTGGAGTCCCCAGATGCTAAGCAAGAAGTCTTCCTCACCTCTGTGATGTGTCTGATCAAGGAAAGGAGGGAGCCCATGGAGAGGGAGAAGGGATGAAGGTGGAGGAGCACTGGCCACTCCTGTTTGTTGCATTTCTCATTAGTAGGAACCAGGGGTCTGAGAGTCTCAATCCCGTCTGAGTTTGCAAGAAACACTTAGGAAGGGCCTGTTTGTATTTATTAAAGTCCAAAAACAGCAACAAGAAAAAAAATAGTGTGCAGTCAGCCCAAGAAGTGAGCAGATAAAAATAAACTAGTAAAGCATGGGCTAGACACCAGCAAGAATGGGGCACATGGAGTGGATGTGTGGAACCCAGGATGGAGACAGAGCTATGTGGAGAGCCAGAAGAGGTTTTACAAGGCTTCTGGGGAGAAGTGCCCACATTGAGGGCCTCCGAAGTGCTGGAGACTTTTCCCCTGTATCACAAGAACCGTGAGAGGTAGAGAAGAGGAGGAGCAGATAACTGTGTTTCTTCTGGCAGGGCAGTTTGAAATTGGGAGATAAAGTGTTTTGTCTGTGCCTTCACACTTTTTCTTTATTGTGTCTCCCAGTGTCTCTTGCCATGGGTCCTTTCTCTTCATTACTGTGTTTTGGAGGAGCAGGGACTGCTCCCTGGCTCTGCTGTAAGCAGGGCAAGGCAGGTGCCAGCCTTGAAGTGCCTGTCCTGAACACCTTTCTGCCCTTTCCTTTGGGCAGATAGTCCCTACACCAAAGGTTGGACACCTCAGGACAGAGCAGGTCCAGAAGACATTCTTAGGTGGGTTGATATTGGAATCTTTGCCTGTCCTCTCCCACCCCTCCCTTCAGTCTTGCCCTTCCTTTCCCACTGTGGGAGATCTCAGCACCATCATTTTCAACCCCATTCTTCTACACACCACTTTCACAGTGGGGTTCATTCACTTGTCTACTTAGCTCCAATGTCCTTGGCCTCTGCTGCAGCAGTCCCCCAGCTCATGCCCTGAAGTTTGATTTCTCCCTGGATCCATCAGCAGGGCCTGCCCTGCACAGTCCTCTGGAACAGCACTTGCAGGCCAGTTGTTCTGGTGGAAGTGGCCAGTCTCTAGGAAAACCCAGATGCAGGATAATTGTCACTTCTCCCAATCAGGGCAGCAGAAAGGTACATCCCCAACCTGCCATGGAAGAGAGTGGGTGTTTGTCCCATTGGGTTCAGGATGTGCAGCCCTGGAAGGGATGTTGTCATTGAGGATGCACAGAAGATAAGGGAGACATAACTGTGCCCTCTGTCCCCCTCTGAGAGCCCTGAAGAGAGATGGGGATCAGGTGTGCTTTCAAGGATCCTTCCTGCCAGAGTTCAGCCTTTGTAGTAGAGACAGGTCAGTGCATAGGCTGTTCTCCCATGGCCCTTCATAAAGTCACCCATGACATACAATGCATCTCGATAACACCAAATAACCAGGAATGCCCAAACTTCCCCCATCTCCCCACTGCTCTGCTGTGTGATGCTTGTTGCTGATGCCATTCTGGGGACATGCTGGATCTTTGAAAACAGTGTGACCTTGTGCAATCCCAAGCGCTCAGATAGATATTTGCTGCTTAATTTTCTGCTTCAACATTGTGTTTTCTGGGAGAAAGAGCCATGAGATCAAGCTGTGATGGCAAAGAATGGTGCTTTCTAAAGAATGCTAGGTTCCTTGGGAAAAGAGTCAGGACCACTCCCCATGTAAAAACCATCTTTTCAGGCACATTAGGAGTAATGGCTGTCAGATGGATGGAGTGAGCTGAGGATACACAGTCAGTGCAATTAGTTGGTGAACAATTGGAGGGAACTAGTTAATTCAGGCTTTGATTCCATCCTCTCAGAAGAAAACAAATGAGAAGACATGCCATTAGAGGAGATGAGTTGTCTTAATCACTGGTTTGACCTTCCTGTTCTTTCTGTTGGTCACATTTTATCAGCAGAGATTTGGGTCTGGCTGAGGGTGTCAGACAGGCACTGCGTTAGTCCTGGAGGAAAAGTCATGGCATGTTAGGTCATGGCTCAGAAACTTCCCAGCAAAACTACACTGGTGTAACAAAACCCTGGTATTTGGGGAAGCCGGACTGTGTGGATGCATTGCTTACTGTGGGGTAGGAGAGACGCTACGTGCTTTCACTGCTCTAACCCGGTGGTATTGTCGTGAGGGGACACTTGTGACAGAATATTTACGGGGGTGGACGTGCCAGTGGGCTTATTGTGACTTAGATCACAGTATTTGCTGAAGGCAGGGTGTATTTTCCTCCCCTGTGTATACATATATTTAAGTCGGCAGCAGTTCTGCGGCATTGCTCACATCAGCCCACCAGCCCTACCCACCTCATGGATAAAAGAGTGTTACAAGTGCAGATTTTGGGGGAAATGCCATTGGGGCCTCTACCTGTTGTCCAACCCATAGGGTTGGGGGTGGTCATGGGGAGCCCATCTCCGAGATGGGTGTGAGGCAGGAGGATTTCAGCCATCCCCATGGATCCGTGGCTCAGCAGGGAAGGCTTGCTCTTCTCTGGACTGTAAAACAAGTCCTAGCTCTGGCAGATCCTGTGGATCTCAGTATGCCTCTGTCTAAACTTATGGTAGCACAGATTCTTAACTGAGGAGAAATCTTGCATGTAGAAGTCATAAATAGAGAAGTCACATTCAGCTGGAGGGGAGCCAACCTCAGAGCAGTTTTAATCCACTCATGCAGGGGACAGCCCCAGTGCAGGGATTTTCTTGGTCTTGTTCTGTGTTCTGATAGCTCCAAACAGACGTGAGTAGCTCCACTACCACTTTTATTAGAAAAGGGGGTATTTGGAGGGGCTGGGAAGCAAGGTGTGAGAGGCAATTACGCTCTGAGCTTGGAGCCCAGTTGTGACTTTTATGATCTCATTTCCTCATCCACACACAAACGCTTGGCCAAAACCCAATCTCTGCAAATGAGCTTTGGTCTCCACTGGTTTTAATTAGCAGGAACAGTCTTGTGCAGTGTTCCCAATAAGTTAATGACAGAGTATCAGTCTCAGTCTCTGGCAGTTTTCTCTTCTTCATCCTGCCAGAGGGCTTTTTCTGAGCCTCAAACCAGCCCCTTGATCTCCACTTCCAGGAAACCTTTATAAAATTCAGACCAGATTCTTGAGCAAAAACCAAATGTTTCAGCCAGAAAGAGTTCTTTTTTCCTTTTTTTTTTTTTTTTTTCCATTTTATTTTTGGGAAGGGTGAATGGAGGATGATTAAATCTGAACTGAATCTGAACAGATGATATTTTCAATTGCACGTTTAGCATTTCTCTGAAAAGGCTCCAGTGGGCACAACGCTGCCATTGTTTTCTTAAAAACGTCAGTCAGGCCAATGTGTTTAAACAAGTTTGGCTGTTACCTTCTTTCCTCATGTTTCACAAGTACAAGCACTGAGTCATGAGCAATATTATTTATTTGTATTCCAGAACAGCAGTGACGGATGGGCTCTTGTGGGAGGCACTGCAGAAAGCCCAGAGAGGGAATGGCTTTGCTTTTAAAGAGGAACCCAGCAAAACCCCCAAAGTGCTGGCTAAAATTGCCAACCCCCATCCATGCAGCAGGGATGGAGGTGGCCGCCCTCTCATGGCATGTGCCACTGCATGGAGCTGATGTGACTCCCTGTGGGGCACGATGGCCTTGCTGGCCATGACAAAGAGGGGGCTGAGGTACTCCAAAGCAAAAGACAACCTGGTGTCCTCCAAAGCAAAAGATAACCGGGTGCTGTTCAGTGACCACCTGCAGTGGAGCCAGGGCTCTGAGTTTTGCTGGGGTGCCCTGGGGGGGTTGCACACTCAGGGGCTCCCATCTTGAGCAAGCAGTTGGGTGAGTGAAGGAAGCCTGACATACCTGGAGGTCTCTACCTTCATTTGGAAAGTCCCCCAGCGTACGGCACTGAGCAAAGGCAGCGTTGCAGCGCCCATCCATCTGTGTTCTCTGACAGATGCCGTGGGTGTGTAGATCATCCTGTGTCTCCCTCACCCAGTGCCCAGAGTGGCTGTCCAAAGATGCTTTTCAGTTTTAAAGACCGACTCTCTCCAGACCTTAGTTAACTTCCCGATTAATGCAGAATCATGAATTATTCATCAAACCGCCAATGAGACCACTAAGTTTCCCACCCTTTGAAGATACTGGTACCTATTCCTATTAGAGAGCAAAGGAGGACGCTGCAGATCTAATTGCAGGCAACAAAGTGAGGAAGACTCCTCATCTGCTGCTCTCCTAGTCAGCTGAAAAGCCTCTCTTTTATAGAGGTGTCAATAGAAATTTCATTCTCTTTTCAAAGGAACAAGTGCCTTTAACCATTTAAACCCACTTAAACGAACGGCTTTTGTGTTTCGATTACAGACACAACACAGAGAAAACCAGCCCCTGTTGGATGCAGGATCCCCTGCTGGGGAAAATCCAGCCTGTGGCCAGAGGGGTCGTGGGTGCTGCTCTGCCCTTCTGACCCACCGACCCCTCCCAGATGGGACAAACCTCTCCCTGCTGATCTGAGCCTGGATGCGGGGCTGTGCAGGCAAGGTTTGCAGTATTAAGGCTGCACTTTGTGACATAGCCATAGGGCAGAGCTTATTACCTCTAGTGACACCCTTCCTCATCCACCAGACACTTCCAAAAGCCCCTACATTGCTGCAGGAGGCGAGTTCCTGACTTGGCATCTTAGGAAGTGTTTTCTATGCTTTGTTTTTCCCTGCTGGCTTTGTCCTGCATAAAACTGCTCATGAAAATGGCCATCTGAAGCCCACAGGATTAACTTTGCTGCAGAACTCAAGCCCCTTCCCAGGCATGGTGGTTCTCTTTGTTGTTCAAAATACTCCAAGAACTCTCGGCTAAGTGGAGGACAGCAGCGTAAATAAATAATAAAACACATAAATAGTTCTCGGGTATTTTATAGCCACTCCTATCTCAAGATCTCAAAATATTTCACAAAAGTTAATTTGTGGTGTCTTACTGATGCTCTTGACCAACTGAGTGGAAAAGAGTTGGGACATACAGGAGAACAAGAACCAAATCACAGCCTCTGCCAGGTCATGAACCTTTCGGGACACAGCTCTGATAAGCCTGCACTTGTGTAAACATCCAGGGATGCTGCTTTTGCTCCCTGATTTTTAGATGCACAGCACTATTTTGGTTGGATAGAAACAAAATCAGGGAGGCTTATTCCTCTTGTTGAAATTTTTTCCAGCAGCTTTTTGGTATAAATAGCCTGGAAGAGTGGTGGTGATACCCAGCAGTAAGCGCTGACCTGTTTATGTTCCATGAACCATATCTTGAAGGGAGTATAGTACCACTGTCATACTATTTTGACATTAAAATGCAATAGTATTAAATGATAATGGATGGAGATTGTCTGGTCCATGTAATTTCATCCTTCAGGTAAAGCTAAGCAAATTTATAGTTAAACAAGGACTTTAATTAGGTTTGAGGCTAGTATGCTTTCACAGTCCTTCTATTAGGGATTGTATTAAACCGGGTCCTGATTAGCTCATGGCTGGAGTGAACTTGAGAAGACTTTGCTGAGCAGAAGTACCACAACTGTAGGAAAGCCTGGAAAAAGACACCCTGTCTTCCTTTCTACATGCTTTCAAGGTGTTTGCAAGCTCACCACATTGACTTGTGTTTCTTTTGCCATTGCAGTGACCTTGACAGACATAGTGTTCAGCTTGGGCTGAAGAGGGAAGCAGACAGCAGCAACCAAAAATGAGAATAAGAAGAAGTTGCTTTGTCTGAATCTTTCAGGGCATGAAGTCCTGATGAACAGCAATATTAACAGAAAAGGGATGAGTAGGGAGTTTGGTACAAGTGGGAAGACACATGATCTGTCTGCCTGATTAGGAGCACACACAAATGCCCAAAACCCAGGGCTGCTTTTGGGGCATGTCTGTCCCCATATGGTCATTTGCATTTCCTAAATATCTTCATTTCAAACACAGCTGATGTGTAGGGAATCTCTCTAATTGTACTGTGACCCGTGCAACAGCTTCACACCGGGAAGAGCTCAGGGGAGGGGAAGGATTGTGGAAGGAGAAAGGGGCCAGTGATGTTTTTCTCTTCATTCCATCGAAACTGACTTTTTAGTCTTGGCACAAGGCAGCAGGGAAGAGAAGGGAGAAAGCAAGGCTCAAAATGTATCTTTCTCTCTGACCTATGCTCACTAAGCTCCTCTCTGATAGCTCCCCAGGACAAATTGTCTGTGCTGGCAGTCTCTAATGAGGAAAATCACATGGCCTAAGTGAAGCCTTTTTCATCCACTGAAGATTTAGTTGGTTTTCGACTGAAGGACAAAAAAACCCCCATGGGGAATTACATGCTCTTCTGTTTCCAGAAGCAAGGAGAGGAGGGAGTGATTTCCACAGCAGCAGCCGAGTATGTGACACGACTGTCCATGGTCCATTCCAGGGTAGCACACTAAAAGTTGTACCAAAGTGTACCCATTAATGATCACTAAAAAATGTAAGTGGATTAAAATAACTTAAGAAATAATTTTAAAGAAATCAACATAGGAATTCAGCATCTGCACTTATCTGCTAAACTGCAAAGCAGAGATTCTGGTTCAAGGGTGATGCTGGGAGCAGTTTCTGAACTGTTAAGATCTTTCCTGGCTAGTACAAGCCCAAAGTGGCTACAGCTAAAGCAAAATGCTTATGTTACTTTATAGAAAGGCTTCCCAAGTTCCTGGATTATAAGAGCAAAGGAGAATCCAGTTGATTTTGGTGTAGGGTTTTTTCCTGTTTATCAGGCTCAATTTTATTTTAACCCACCTAGGCAGAAGGTAGATTCATTTGGCAAATCCCATACTATTTGTACGGCAAGTCCCCTGAGCTGATGCTAGAGGCTGCAGCATCCCAAGGTTCAGTGAGCCACAGATGCAGCCCTGTCCCTGGGTTTTTAACATCTTCTCTGTAAAAACGGGGAAGGCACAGCACAGAGCCACAAAAAGAGAAGAGAGCTAGAGAAAATAGACGTCAAGGGTGAGAGACCTGTTTAGTGAGGCAGAGAAAAGGGAAAAGCAATTTGACTTCTGTACCCAAGTACAGAGAGAAAGCATCAGATATGGAAGGGCTCCTTAATCTTGGGAGGTAATTCAGGGCATGTATCCCAGGCTGGTGAGAAGAAGCAAATAAAGTTCAACAGGGCCTGTGTTTTTGGCAGCGGGAACAGCGAGCCTTAGGGACAAATCATCCACCGCAGAGGCTGCTTTGTCTCAAAAACTCTAATAGTCCTTCTTTTGAGATAGGCGTAATCAACAAAAGCCATTAATCTTAATTTTGGGGTAATTAAGCTTAATACAGAGCAACTGAGTGAAAATGAATAGGTTGAGATGTATGGGAAGTCAGATGGGATAACTCTTTGTGACCTTCCAGTACACAAACCAGCTTTGTAGTCCTAGCATGAGCCCCAGAGGCTCACTGTGTTTTACTGTGAAAAGATGTGGGTTTAACACCAGATACCCTTCCAGGCCACTTTCACAGAAGCTGGAGGAGATTGCTGGTGTAGAAATGGCACTGGAGTTATTTAGAACGTTGGCAGATCTGCTCCCGCTTTCCTTTCTGCCTGTAGAGCCTGCAGGATGGGATCCAGGCCCAACACCACGGCCAAGGGCAGCTCACGCCAAATGCGTGTGGGTGGTGCCAGGCCCAGCACTGGTGTCAGGGACGGACGAGCAGTGCCACACGTGTGCTCAGCAGTTGTCACCCGATGAAAGGTCAGCCCCAACGCTGCCATTTGCAGCTGGAGCGAAGCGGAAAGCTGTCCGTGGTGGAGGTGTCCCTGAGCAGGGAGGGAGGCAGCGCCGGGGGCGCAGGACTGGAGCAGTCTCCACAGTGTAAATGTCACTGCCCATCGCCTCCTCCTCTGCCCAGCCCTCCACAGCACCGTGACGGAAACCTCGCAGCTTTATTGAGGGAAATGCATTTCTTTCTGTCTGCTTTCCCTTTTGCAACAACTGTGCTGCTTCTGATTTTATAGCCTCATATTTATTTCATTAGTTTTTAAATCAGCACTAGTTTCAGCCACATTGTCGTGTTGCAAAAATGTGGGTGTGCTGTTCTCCCTGAACCTGGAGTGCATACAGCCAGGTAGCAGTTCAGGCTTGGCTTCTCATCTGGAATCTGGAGCTGTGTTTCTAACAATACAGCACCCACCCAGCATGAAATTGTAATGGATCATGCCTTGCCCTAGGTCCTCGGCTTGTCCTTGGTTGACACTGAATTAAAGGACATGATGTGTGGGACTCAGTAAATCCCTAACCTGCTGTCCCAGAGACAAGTATTACCAACCAAACCATGCTGACACATGAGATTAGTGGGAGAGGTACCCTCAGTGCCACAGGCAGAAACGGGTCAGCTCCTATTTGGAAAGCTTTCTACTTGAAGTGAGTAGTGTTGCAGCCTCTAGGAATAAAAGGCCAAAAATCCTGTATTTTCTACCTTGGAGCCCTGCTGAGATTCACAGGCAGTGAATCCTTAGCAGCTGAATAGGACCATTTTTTAGGTGGATATTAGCTTTGTGAATGGTATTTTATTAGAAATTAGGAAACAGTCCATCTTAGGAGCTTCACTTAGTAAGTGTAAAACTCCTTGCTACCACCAGAGTCCCTAAATTTGTATATCAGCCAAGAATTTGTTTATTAAAGGCTTTATTGTAAACTTTTCAAACACAATACCAGTGTCCCCACTGCTTCTAATAACTGAGTGCAGCAACAAGACAAATCTTATATCTGTTCCCCTTTCCCTCTTCTCTTTGCCCCAGTCAAATCCTTTATTCATGCTTTTTCTGACATACCGGGTTTTCTGGCTTGTTTCAGCAGTGACTAAGTAGCTCTAAGTAGCTCTACAGTAACAAAACAGTACTGTCTTTGTTCTGGAAAAGTGGAGAACTGAGATGTATAATCTTGAACTGAGGAAGTTCGCAAGTGAAAAGGAAGCCACGTGTAATCTGGCACGAGCTAGGTTAAATTTACCAGTGCTCCCTAGAAAGAGAGCAAAGAAAGAAAACAAACTCATTTCTTGTTTTGTTTTGCCACCTCTTAAATAGCCCAAAGTCCATCAGAGCTCATGGTGTGTTGCTGGTTAAACTGATAATACTCATCTGCCTCTCATACATTTGTCTTATTTTCTCTACTTCACTCTCCCACTGTCTGTTTGATCTCCCACGCTGCACATGCTCATCCTGCCAGTCGGGATCACGAGGAGTCCTGATTATGTTCTTTCTCCTTCATAGCCTCATGTCTTCAGCTGGTATTTTGGACAGCAAATCATCCCCAAATCTGCACTTCACTTAGTAGCCTCACTTCACAGCCTACTGTGCTTCTTCCATCATGTGGGCCCCACCAAAGACAGCTCAGCTGAGCAGTACAGGCATCCTGTAAGGAAACCTTAACTGTATCTCTTCCTGGGTTATTTCTGTAAGTCCTATTGTTTCACCATGCTTATAGAAAGCAAAACTGAAATGTAGAATGTTATCCCTGCTGTGGGAATCTTCAGGAGAAGATGGCATAGCCCATGTGTTTTCCATGGTGGTTTGAATGCCCCCAGTCTGCCTGTGCTCCTGGACTGGCTACAATCCCTCTGGGAGCATTCAAAAAGGGAGAGCTTATCTGCCACAAAGGTGTTACTTCTGCAAGGTGCAGGTGGGACAGAGTAGGCAGATCCACTCAAGCTGAGAACAAACCCCTGCTCCTCCCTGGAGCTGGTATAGCCAAGAGTTGAGCTGGAGAGCAAAGCCCTGTTTTACTTGCTGGTAACCTTGCAAAGTCTGCACAGACATTGAAGGCCTACCGCAGACAGGAAAGGGGAGTGCAGAAAGGGTGAAACCCAGATGTGAACTGGCTCTTTTGAAGGTTTGTGCACAGACCCGGGCAGTATTGCTTTGTCTGCTCTTCTGAGTCTGCTCCTTGAGCCACTCCACAGCATGTGCACCAGCGGTACAGATAATTCTGTACCACTGGTGCACATGCTGGTGCACCAAAATTTCCCCTGGGAAATTTGGCTTTTCCAACCATTGGATGGTGTGTGTAATCTACTTTGTGTCCAGTTGGAATGTGGGATTCTGTCCTGGTGGGATGTGCTCCTGCTCTAGGTCTGGCCCTGAAAGGCAGGAAGATCTGCCCTCCCAGAGCTTACTCTTTGGGACAAACATGTGAGTTGTCTATGGGGCACTGAGCCTAATAGGGAAAGGAGGCAGGAACAGCCTGACAAGGAACCCAACTGCCTGAGAAACCAGCTGGATGCTCCCCAGAGGAGCAGAACATGGGTGCAGAGCCAGGCCACAGAGCTGATGGGAAGAAGGATACCTGGAGAAGACTGTATTGAGCTCACAGCAGTGTAGAGGGCTCAGTAAAACCAAGCCTAAAAGGAAGGACTTGTCTTCCAGTCATGAGTGGGAGAGGAGTTTGATTTAATCCTTCTTTTGAGGAGTAGTTTTAATCCTTTTACTGTAGTTCTTTATTCCAGGAGTTCATTGCTCAGGAGTGTGTCATGGGGGCTTCTGGTGATGTGCTTACAGCAAGGGAGGGCTTGGATAGACCCACCTCAAGGGTCTTGAGCATCTGAAAACCCATGGCCAGATTTATCCCTTCATCCAGTTTCTGTGGCCTTTTTTGGCCAGTCAGGACTGGTTTCATCAGCACCAAGCCAGAGCGACTTCCTGGCCCAACCAGTGACCCCAGTGAGAGGGCAGCTCTGGTGGACTGAAAGCATGCAGCGTTACAGAAGCACTTTGCAGAGCAGGTCCTCAGGTTTCCAGCCTGATGGGATGTGTTGCTGTCGCAAATCCTGTTTCCCAGATTTTTCTTCACTGGTGGGAGCCTCAGGAAACATGGGACTACCTTCTGCTCTTTCTCATGTCTTTGGGGTCCTTTAGGTACTGTGGGCCTGTTTTCTCCATCAGGGTGGTTTCCCTGTGTGTCCCCCATGGGAAGAGACATCAGTGTGGTTGTGACACTGGAATTCATTATGAGATGGCTGTGACAACGTCAAGAAATAAACAGTGGAGCAGATGGGCTTACAGAGACCAGAAATCCCATTTCTATATGAACATCCTCAATAATTGGATGAGTGCAAAAACAAAGGAAGGAAGGAAAAAATGCTAAAGGCTTGGGACAGCCTGTGGGCAGAATTGCCTTAACATATGAGTTATGGTTATAAAAAAGCCACCACCTTTTCTGGTGGCTGCAGCGTGGTGGCACCTGCAGAGCAGTACATGAATCACCTTATATGCTCTTTGTTTCATTGTGCTGTTACTCATCGAGCTGTTGCAGGAAGATTTACACCCTGCCACCCCAAAGCATGGTTATCCTTCAGGACGTGGCGTTCCATCAGCTCACTGGTGTGACCCAGTTACCTGATGTAACAGGGACATTTTTTTCCTCCTTTAAGGGCACTGTTGTGAAAATATTCTTTGGTCTTGAGGAAGTGACTGAACCCCATCTCCTTCGCCCTTCCCCATCCCACCCTGCCCATCAACAAATCCTGTTGTTTGCATTAAAATGTCTTTGCTGCACAAGAAATTACATTCTCAGGGGTGGTATTTGGCAGTACATAGAAGACAGGAGAACTGGAGAAGGCTGTGGAAGCAATGGCCACTTAAAGTATTAGACACTGTTCATAGCAAACCCTCTAGGCTCCAAACCCTTTCTAGATAGTTTTGATTTTTTTTCTTAAAATGGATTTTAGAATTTGTGATAGGTTTTGTGTATTTCACAACACCTTTGAGTTGTGCAGGAAAATGAAAAGCCTAAAATCTATTGTATTATTTTTTCTGAAAGGGCTCAATATTCTCAGGATAGGGAGTCAATCTTCCAGCCACTTCTGAAATTGATGGTAACTTGGTGATTTTCTGGAAGTGACACTTGGTGTCTTCCAGAGGGCTAAGACATACAGTGATACCCTCCTTTGTGTTGAGAGTGTTCTGTCCTGGGTTTGCTCCCTGAGAAGAAGCAGATTGCCCTAAAAGTCCCTTGAATTGTGTTCCAGCCACCACTCAGCCATAAACTCACACACAGTGCTTTAAATTGCCATTGCAAATGAAAGTTGTTTCAAACAGCTCCTTGTCTGTAGCAATAAACTAAAATGAAGAGATCCAAAATATGCAAAAATGGAAAATAATCCTGGCAGGGGGGAATTAATCGGGCATTAAAACCCAGGGCAGAGTCCAGGCAGAGATTAGAGAGTTGTTCTTTAATCAGAGCAGCTGAGCTCATGTGTGCCTGCTAGTAACACTGCTTTTCAACCTGGAATTGGGGTTAGAAAAGCAAGGATTTCCTGTAATTCCATTAATACTATTATTATTTGTGCAATGATCTGGAAGCATTCTCTTCAACTGAGGTCTGGGATCAGCAGTCAACCAAAATCCTGTTCCTGCTGGAGCAGCAGTAGAAAGGGAAGATCCTGCCTGGCTTGGTCCCTCACATTGCAGGAACTATGGCAAAGTGTTGCTTGTGAAGGGGAACAGCTCACCTGGGCCCTGTTCCCAACCCTCACCTGTGCTGATCATTGTCAGGATGATGCTGTTTCTTACCTGCCCAGCTCTGGCAGCAGCCAGGTGCCAGGGCCTGGAAACCACAGCACTACTGGAGTAAATTGCACCACTACACAGCACATCAGAGACCTGGTTATGCACAGTGCCCAGCCCCTGCCGTGCTCTCAGCCAGGTGGTGATTTGGTGGTTTGGTGCATAAACTGGGAGCTCAGTCCCAGAAAGCTTTCCCTCATCACCTGGGGATCATGCTTTATGTGGCCTCCAAGGCTCCGGCACCAAACAAGAGTGTTGCTGCTGAGTAGCTTTAGGCAGCCAAAACCTGGGCAGACACAAAAAAGGAGACCAAAAGCCACTTGAAGGTGTCAGCACTGGATACACAGCAGTGACATCAGCTGCCTCCTGTCTAATGGAGCTGTGCAGATGTGAGAGCACAGGATTAGCAGGGCCCTGAGCTCCTCGCTGTCAGGATTTAAGGATTGACTTGAGCTGAGCAGCTCAAGCACAGGGCAGCTGCCCTTGCAGTCAGTGCTTGGTTTCTCCTGGCCCTTCTGCCACCTCTTACCAAGCTGCCTCACTGCACGAGTGCCTCTCTTCCCAACTCTGGCAAGGTGTCCACTCACCAAGCAGAGCAGTTTACTGGAGCTTGCTGGACCCTCCTGGATGCTTACTTGAGCAAAACTCTTTATGGCACTGGGAAGTCTGCCAGGTCTGTGAGAAACAGCACCAAGTTTGTAACTCTGCATCCACATGGTCAGTGAGAAATTGCAGCCCAAACTATTTGGTCCTTCCTAGTGTCTGGACAGGGTGGGTTGTTACCAGCCAAGCAGAGGGTGTAGTAGATAAGGAGCTCATTTTGGCAGTTTCCAAAGTTTTTTTGTGGCTCAGGTTTTGTTCAGGTCGCAGGTCAGGCAGACACATGTTGGATTTGCTTATCTCTGGTCTTGAAAAGCTTCTTGTCCTGATGCCTTCTGGAGGCTGACCTAGAACAGAGACTAGACAGAGCAAAAGGATAAAGTAGGTATTTAGGAAAAGGCCTCAATGGGCACACTTGGGCAGCACAAGAGCCCAGCTGGACTACAACCAAGATGCACTCCAAAATAGACACCTGATCACAAAATCCCACATTTTATAAGTTCTGGTCCATCAGCCTATTAGAGTTAATGGTCCAGTTACATCTTCAGGTTACGAAACTCCATCCTCCTTGCTTTTTTCTCTTCACTTCGCCGTTGTTTTTGTTCTTGGGCCTGAAATTTGTATCTGTTGTCCTTGGTACCAAGCTAGAAAAGGAATTGTTTTGTCTACCTACTCTACCTAATCTAGCTTTCTAACACTTAATATGAAACCCAGAACTACCCACTAAAAGAGCACAGAATCTGAAAAATATAGAAGCAAAAACTTCATCCATCCAAACCTGGCTGCAGTCTGTTCCTTTTGCCTTCCACCCTCTGCATTTCCATGCTGATCCATTTGAGCAGTGGTGTTTGAATGAGCTTTGCCCATCTGTTGCTCCGTGGTACTTCAAGGAACACAGAAATAGAGCAAGTCCCTTTATTTCCTCCAAGGGTTTCATGTGCCAGCTGGCTTGAGAGACATACAAGTCTACTTGCGTCCTAATTTTTTAACTAAAATATTCCAAATATTTCACTGTTCATCGTGACCTGTCTCCTCCCTAGCAGATGGACGTGTATTGGGACATTCCTCATTTTTCAGGATGAGAGAGAGGCTTTTCTCCATCCTAGGTGTTATGCAGCCATGAGAAGCGCTTGCCAGAGGCACTGTCTGCAGATGGGTAGTGAGTGGCTCGCTGGCTGACCTGGCCCTCAGCTCTTAAATTTGTTTTTTCTTGATGTTAATGATCCTCACCACTTTCCAGCTAAGATTGTGCTGTATGTTGTGGATCATACAGAGCACTAAAAGGAAATGAAGCATTTGGGAATTGGCCCATGCGCACGAAACTCAACTGATCTTCATCTTGAAATTCAACAACAAATTAAAGGAAGTAAAGACATTTGCAAGGACACCACCTTGTTGCTATTTCACACTAAAAGGCTATGAAATAAGGAGTGGATATGTGTGTGCAGACACATGAGGATGCTGCTGGGCAGAGTGTTCTCTAGGTCCTGTGTTGACACCCTGCTCCTCTCCATGGTGATGGGCTGCTGAACCCATTCCTTGCTGATTGATGCTTATTGCCATCAGGACTGCAGGGCAGAAAATGCACTGAAAACAGGCCAGCCACAAAAACGGCTCTTCTGAGTTGATTTCTGCTGTGTTAGGAGAAAAACAGTCTATAAAGGAAAATACAGAAGAGACCTGGGACAATCAAAAGCAGCATATGGGAGAGACTGATAAATAAAATCAGTGGCAGTGACGTGCCCCCAGCGAGGAATCGCTGCCTTCTCTGTCAAGAGTTAACACTGGATCAGCACAATCCCTATTTTTAACTGTCTCCAGCAGTTTCATAGCAGCCTGCTTTGACTGGGTTATACTGAAGGCCTGCCTTAATGTTAGTGCCATTGGGGAAAAGAGGAATTGCTGTGCTGGCCTGAGAGCAGCATGACGTTCCCAGAGTGTCCTGCTTTGCTCGTTGCCTTTTCCAAAGCTCCTGTCTGGTTGAAATAAGAGCCCTCCCAAAATTTCCAAGCAATTAAATGAAAACTACTTGGAAGGCAGGCCTGGACTGCCTCTCAGGAAGGGAGGCTGACTGCAAACAAAGTTAGCAATGCTGATGTTGAAGAGTACAGCAATGCTTGGAGCAGTTTGCCCTCCCATGGCCAGTTGGAGCTTGCAGCTTCTGCTCTCCAATGCTGCCACAGAGGTTTCCTTTGACTCAGATGGACTCATACTCTGGATTAGCATTGTGTTCCTTGCCTGTGTCTTTACTCCAACCTCAGGATAATCTGCCTGAAAGGGAAAGCAGGGCATCTTGGAGAGTGCCCAGTGCCACCTTCTCCAGCAGCACCTTCCTCCTTGCAAGTAGTTCTGACTTCTTGGGGATACCATGGGCCTGTTCTGCATTTTGTGGTTTGGTCACTTGTTTGTGGTTTGTTGAGGCTCTTTTGTAAGCTCCAAAACACCCAGAGCTGCTGCATCTCAGTGGGAGCACCTGATAGTGATTACAGGCTGGAGCACTGCTGGGTATGAGCTCTCTGGACACTTCTGCATTCACAAGACAAGGGAAAATGGCCTCAAGTTGTGCTGGGGGAGGTTCAGGTTGGACATCATATAGAATTTTTTCACTGAAAGGGTGGTTAGTCATTGGAACAGGCCATCATCCCTGGAGGTGTTCCAAAAGGAGCAGATGTGGCCCTTTGCGATATGGTTTAGGGACTTTGGCAGTGTTGGGTTAAGGCTTGGACTTGAAGGTGTTGGAGGTCTTTTCCAACCTTTATGATTCTGAGGTTCATAGACCCCATTGTGAGATCATTCCTCCGCTCTGGGTCCATGTCCCTCACACATCTCTTGCATTTGAGCAGTCTTGCTGCAGGGCATGCCTGCAACAAGGGTACGAGAGAGCAGGTTAGCCTGGCATGGATGGGATCAACAGAGCCACAGAGCTACAGAGCAAAATGATATGAGAACAGGAAACTATTTTCCTTTTCATCAAGGCTTTGCATGGGAAAACAAGAGATTAAATGTGTACTCCCAGTTTCTGCACTTTTAAAAAAAAATTCGTTACCTGAGATTCAGACTTTCAGGCATTTAGGCAGAAGACAGACAGCCATAGACAAGCTGATTTCTGCCTCCTGCTCACCATCTCCAGTGACATCCCAGTAAACAATGAGGTATGAAGCACTGATGCTTCTTTCCTCCATCCATCTGTCAAAAAACTTCTAATTTGCCCTTTGAATTTGTTGGGTTTCTCTTCCCCCAGCATCTTCACTAGATTCTAAACCCCCATATATCCCTGCAGCCCAAAATATCTGCAGTGGATTTCTAGGCAATATGTGCATGACAGCAGTTCTCTCCTTGGTGTCCTGTGGTGTCCCCAGCCCCACTCTCCAGGAGACAAAACATGGGAATCTGGTCCCAGCTAACAGGCCATTAGCCCCAGCAATATTCAGAGTTGAATGTCTTGGTCTTTGAGCAGCCAGCAGTTACTGTGCAGTGTCCAGTGCAGCAAGTGTGGAAAGCCAGATGATTTTAATGACAGGGTGTCCATTGAAGTCTCTGTTTTGCAGGAGGTTGTGATAATTTCCTCTTTTTCTCAGATAAAAGAAATGCAGAATAAGAGAAGTTCCTTGGCCACTGCTGGGTGGACACTTTGAATATCTCATTTAATTTACTAGATAATGATCACATTTATGGAACAGCTTGTTTCGATTTTCTCATTATTGCTAACTGAGATGATAGCTTATTTAATCCACTTCTGCACTACATCACAGACAATGAGAAATGTGGGAAGGAAAGTCATTCAGAAGAGCATGTGGAGCCCTGGCGTAAGCAGGTTGGTACACATGAACCTTCGGTGTGGAAGCCTCAGGTTTCTAATGAAGGTCACTAATTGGAAGCCATATGGAACTGAGAAATTTTGCAGGACCTGCGCTGCAGTCCATTCAGAACTCAGGTCATGCTGGAGTTCAGTGGCTGGACCAGATGCCAAAGCTTTTTCTCTGAGTCAGTAAGAAGCCTGTGCTGTTTAAAGACTGATATACTGTCTGTTAAAAGGGCTGAAGCAAATGATGAATGAGATCAGAGATGAATTTTCTCTAATACTAATATATTATATGTAAGAGCACAGAGTGTTTCCACTGATTCCGAAAGACATTTAATCCTCTGCCACTGAGAAGGAAATGGGTTTGTAAGTCTGAGGAAGGAATGCATCATAATCCCAGAAGAAGTAAGCAGTTATTTCTTGGCACTGGAGATTTGGCAGGATTTTGAACTGGAACAGGAGCAAGTTTAGCCAGTAGATTTCAGCAATGGCAAACCGGGTGAAGGACACCTGTGGTCTCTTGGCTGTCGCTTTGCTGCTGTGTCTGTTTTCATATCCTTACCTGTATAATGGTACCAAGATTAATTATCCAGCGTTTTCACATGGAAGAGAGCAAGTTCTCATGCTGCTAAATCACTTTCTTCCCTGATCACAGGGCATGTAAAGCCCTATCATGGGAGAGGATGGGATGCCAGCTTCACTGTCAGCCATGGAGGAGAATCACCTAATGGCCCAAAGGGAACCGCCAGAGAGCTCTGACATCATCTCTTGATTTTTCCAATGTGACAAAGAGATGAACCCACCAGATGTCCAAAGCAGAGCAGGGAGAATGTGACTGAAGGATTAAATTTACCTTCACACCTTTTCTGAAGGTTTATGCAGACCCCTGAAGTGTAAAGTAAAATTATCCCTCTCATTTCAGTTGGCTTCTAAAGAAGTAGGTACACAGGAGGGGGCTGAAGTATTCAGACACTGAGCTGTGTTCAATGGTCTCTCCCTAGAACCTTCTGGAGAAGTCAAATGAAAAGCCAAGTGTGCATTGCAGAGGGATTTGTTTTTCCAAATAGAAGATATAAGATGAGGAGAAAAGCTGTATTTTCAAAAGCAAAGAACTCTTTGGGCTCCAATTGTAAATCAAGCTTTCCTGCATCCATTATATAAAATATCTGCTTGACCTTTAGCTGTTTAGGAATCATTCTTTAAATATTCTTTTGAGCACCAGCATCAGAGCTCTGTCCAAAGTGTCCTTTATAATGGGCTGTTCTGCCTTCAGCTCCTACTCATTTTATGCTAATTGCTGACAAGTCATAGTTTTCCAGTAAACCACTCAGAATAAACTCCATGAAGATATTAATGATACAATAAGTCTTCGAGCAGCCACTGAGACTGAAACATGAAAAGCTAAAGGCATTTCCTTTTGGGATTTGACACCCTGATGTACAGCTTGTCTTCTAGGCAACAGGCACAAATTCTGTGTGTGGATGGTTGATTTCTAATCCCCAGATCCCAATGATGAGTTGAGCAGCTACCTCCAGGATTGGCTGTGTTGAGATGGGAGTGCCTGGGCTGCAACTTCTTCCCAGACTAAGGGGAATGAGGTGCTCAGGTCCCACCACCTCTGGTAGCAGGCAGTGCCATATTTACTGAGGATTTCTGGGGAATCCAAGCTGTTACCTCCGGCACTGCCAGCTGCACTTCTACTCCAGCCTTATAGAGGGGTGGCTGTGGGTGGTGTGACATGGAGGGGTGGCCAGGGTGCACTGATGATCAATGGAATGGTCAGAAAGGACTGGGGGTACCACTGCTGCCTGAGGAAAAAGCCCAAGTGCAGGCAGGCCCAGGAAAGGAAGCACCAGGAGGAATTTCTGGCCAGACCACCTAAGTTAAGGAATAAATCCTCCCATGCATTTAGCCCTGCAGACACACATCTGCTGTCCAGTGGTGAGTGGGGGAAATTCCACAGAGTGAGCTCGTTCCAAGAAGCTTTAGTCTTACTAGTTTTTGGAGGAAACCCAGGAAAAATTCCATTGGAAAGCTAAAATCTATTATGGCAGGATAGCTGCTAAGTGACTTGGTATGTGTCCTTGGAGACCAGCTCTCCCAACTTTATGAAAAATTATATAATCTGTTTCTTCGGTTTGTGTCACTGCAGGCTCAGTGTAGTGTTTTCTACAGAAAGATCATGATGTTCAACAATTGACATCATATTTCTGTTCTTCTCTATGGGTAGAACAAAAAGGAAAGTTAGAAAGAAAATGCTGAAAATGTAAAGTCTTATTGACTTGCTTCACCTTGGAGTCCAGTAAGTTGTGGAGCACTAGATTTTTCAGTCCTTTCAATTACTTTGTTAAATAACTTCTAGTATCACTTATGGGTGTTTAAAGAGAGGAAAATGGGATTTTTCTTGTCTGCTAATTAATTTATTGTGATTAGCACACAATCTTCAGGGCATCACCACCACCTGTGGGCCTCTCCTTCCTCCTCTGCTTCCCACCACAGCTGTCTGGTGTATCTGTTGAGCTGTTAACTCAGGGCATTGTCTACACCTGAAGATGAGGTTTGTTGACATATTGTCTGTAACAAGCTGACAGTGTACTTGGGAGGAGATGTCAAAGTACAAGGGAGCAGCCAAGCTAGGACTTCAAGGGAAAGAGGCAAGTAATCAATTCTTACAAATAGCTCAGCCCATGGTGGGGTTGAACTGGTTAGGAGCTGATGAGTACCTTCCTCTTCCTTCCTTTGGTTTTGAATGGACAGGCTGTGCTGCTGTGCACAAGCTCTAAGCACCTCTAATTTGCAGGGAAGGCTCAGTTGTCCATTTGGGCCCAGGGCTGGCACTGGTTGTGGCTGGAAAAGGATGTGGGGATCCAAGCAAGTGGTTTCTGCTACTCAAAGTGACCACGCAGCATTGCCCCTCCAGCTGCAGTGCCCTGCTCCACATCCTGCCTGGTGAAGGCATTAGGAGGGACCTGCCAAGGCCTCCACACAGCTCTTACATCTGTCTTGTACCCATGAGCTTGGGTTGAGTCATCCCCCAGGCAGGTCCTGACAGAAAACCTCTGACTCAGGAGGTCCCAGGAACACTATGACTGGGAAGAGCCACCAAACAAGGGAGGCTTTCTCCTTGCCACCATGCTGCTGATTCTGATCTGCCTGGGGGTAAACAGGACATCCAGACATGCTCGTAGGCTTAGGAAGGGAAAGGAGTGAATAGAAAACAGGAGAAAAACATGACAATAGGGATGGAAGGAGGAAAGCTGTTTTGGCCTGGTGGGCTATACAGCTGCCTATACCAAGATCTCTTCCCATCATCCCTCTCACACAAAAGAGGCTTCAGTGCTCACCAGGAAACCGATGAAAGGTACACAATGCAGAAAGCAGAGGTTGGAAAGCTTTGTTAAACACCAAGGAGCAGTGCCCAACACAAGTATTGTCTGCTTCAGAAGATAGTGCTCAGCATTGGGAGAGCAGGGCTGAGCCTCAGCCTGTGCCTGGGGAGCAGAGGGGCTGGGTGTGAGGCAGTACACAAGGATCTGGGCAGGGGACACACCACGGGCATTTTAGAGGGCCATGACCATTCCTGGGAGGCAGCTATTGTTGCATCTGGTCAAAGAATGAGCCAAAATGATGCTGTGGCAGCCTGAAGTGGCCATGTCCCCTATGATGTGAGTGGGTGAAGGGAAGGCCAGCCTGCACTTGCCAAAAAAATGTTCTATTGTGGTGTCATTTGCAGTCTAGGCAACAAGGCTAAAGATTAGTTCTTTGAAGTTCCCAGCCCTCTCCCACTCCACTGTCTTGTGGCTGGGGCTGTTTGAGGCCAAATGGTGTCTCTGTGCTTGCAAGGAGCTGTCATGCTGTCGGTAGCTAGTTAGAACTGACAGATAATACTTGATTTTACATTATAACCCATTTTTTCTCCCCACGCCAACTGTGCATGTCTCTTCATGCCCAGGCAGTGTCATTTCCGTTTGTTTCCACTTCTTACATCTCTCTTTGGCTGGACTTGCCAGCCTTCCTCCCACCTGCAGAGCACACGTCAGGTCTGGGCTGTGCCTGGAGCTGTGCAGACCTGCAGTGCTGTGATTCCAAGGGCACAGGGGAAGGGATGGCACAGCCTGGGTTGGGTGACACTGGGCCAAACAGGAGGCCAAGCCAACAGCTTGCCACTGCTCCCATAGTAGGTGTGGTACAATTAACAGCAAAGGTCTAAGAACAATTGAGTAATCTCCCTTTCAGACCCAGTAATTTCGTCTTTCATAATTATAAAAAAAAATAAATTAATTAATTCCCCTTTGTGCTCCATTGCTGCATCCTGAAGGCCACTAAATGTCTCTTTGCTGAACTAGATAATCTTTAAGGTCCCTTCCAACCCAAACCCTTCTGGGATTAGATATAGCCCTATCGTCAGTGTGGCTCCAGCTAAATCTAAACCCCTCCTGTGCTCATAAGTGTTGTGCATCAGACAGCAGGGATGTCCTGAGGTGCCATGAGGCACAGGAAGCCCAAGGGGGAGATTGGTTTTCAGATCAAATCAGCCCCAGTCGAAAGCTTTTAAGCATCTGACCACTCTTTCTCGTCTGATCTGGAAAAGCAGCAAAGCAACTTGTTCAAGTTAAATACACCAGTAATTTTGCTTTGATTGGCAAAGTCTGTGACCACCAGATGCATTCATTTTAAGGTGTCCCCAGTTTTAAGAAGGAAAAAAATAAAGCTTATTCAATTTAAATAATTTGGCAATTCATTTGAATCTTCCAGGAGCAAAGGCCAAACTGTACAGCTTGTGTTAAAAGAAAGAGCTGTAGAATTGCAAGGATTTAAACCCAACATTTTTAGGTTGCCATGACAAGTTTTTATATATTTATCTTTTCCTTCCCCATTGATGTGTTGGAGATAACTAATAAGCTGGTAAGGCTGATTATATCAGACCCAAAAATAAGAGAGATTCCCTGCAGCCCATATCCGACAGGTCTTGTCACTTGGATGCATTTGTGAAAAGTTGATTTGTCTCTCAGATGACAGATGCTTTGATGAGCTAGTCATCTCATTTCCATGAACTGCACATCTGTAAAAACAAGAGGATGAGACTCGAACAAGTGACTAAGCCCTGTTCTTATTTGCATTGTTTCATTGCTATTATTTGAGTGGAGCTGCTGTGGGGCTGCCATGCCCCAAGCCAGCTGACAGGTGATGTCACATGTGCTCTTTTGAGCTGATGACTCTTCTCCAAGATTCTGCTCACCACAAATCCTACAAGAGGTGTTTTGCCCACACCCTGGTGGTCTCTGACACCCCAGGAGCAATCAGCCTTTGCTCAGCCAACCTCTCATCTCATGAATGTATTTGTTGCTCCAGCTTAGGAGGCAGATGGAAAGGGCAAAGCTGAGGAGGCGATAGCCATGCAGAGGTTCCTGGGGGTGACAGATGCTCTTCTCCATTTCCTGCACCAGTGGCCAGTGTTCATCCCCACTGCTGGGTCTCCACAAAAGCTCCAAGCAGCAAGAGAGTCCTCTTTGTGCTCGACACGTGTGGAGAAAGTACTGTCCAGGGGACAAGGGTCAAGACTCTGCCACAACTTTTCTGCCAGGGCCATCAATTTTGTGAGGTCACCTGCTGCAGGAGGCAGTAGCTCTCTCATCCATGTTAGCTTGGACAGAAGCTGGATGCTAAACAGGTGGTTTCCTGCCTTTGTTATTGCCAAGCCATCGTTTCCCATTATTTTTTCAGTGTTTGTGCTCAGCAGCCAGTGAGGTACAAAGATGAACAACTTCTCAGAGCCTTTCTATTTTCTGTGCTTTTTCTTTACATTGTGGCACCTTTAAGCTGAAGCACCAAGGGTTCTGAGTTCCCACAGACTTCAGAGGAGCTAGTCTGGATGCTGAACGTGCATCAAATCTTCCAGCTCATGTATCCATTCTGGAGAAAGGGCCAACCAATAAATTTAGTGTAATAAAAATTAGTGGTAACTAACTTACCTTTGCTGTCCACCTCGAGTTAATTTAGATGAAATTTGCTGTATGTGCCCTACTAGTCATGTTTTCCTGGTTTTCCTCTTTAACTTTGTGGTCCTACGTTTCATTCCCTCATTTTAAGTGTTTTCTGGAATAATTTTATAGCAAAATAAATTGTAACTATGTCACTACACCAGTATGATTATCTTAATCATGAAGTTTGATTTTTCTTTATGTTTTTTATGCAATAGAGCTGTGATGAAGGAGGAGCAGATAAAGATCCTTGAGGGAGGTTTATACCCAGCTACTGAGTCTGCAAATCCTCAGAAGTTTGTTTCCTTTTTTCAGTTCAAACATGAATTTATTATGAGAAGGACACATTGTATGTTCCCCACCTCCACCTGTCCAGAGCCATTTATTTCAAAGCAAGAAAGTTTTTTCGCTCTGAAGTGGAAGTTTAAAAGGAAATTATCAGGTACTTTCTAAAACAGTTTTGCACCTTTGTTTCAGTTTAACTGTAGTAATCTTAAATGCTGGGGGTGGGATGATTTTTGATGGAATGCCAGCAGAAAAATAAAGCCCAGCTTTAACCCTTGGGCTCATCTTGTCATAGCTTCATACCTCAGGATAGTCTTCTGCGGACTGTAAAACTTTCTTGCACTTTTCATCTGCACTCTGGCAGATGTGAGGGGAATTCAGGATGTGTTTGTCTTTGTCTGACAGTGGGACACAGAGCTCTGAGTGTATTTTTTCATGGCCAGAGTGATGTGAAGGGAGCTGGCAGAGCTGATGGGGTGCAGCGTGCAGATCTGTGGCCATTCTCTCCCTGCTCTGTCTTTGCTGGTGCTTTGGGCTGTGTTTTCCTTTGGTGGGGGTTGCAGAGGAACAAGAGGACCCTATGCTGTCCTTACTGAGGTGTTTCCAGGCTGAAAACTCAGCACTTAGGCATTAGCCAAGGTTTCTGGGCTGGGATGCTGGTAGAGGACTATCCAAATCCACAAAAATGAGTTGAACAGTGAGCAACCAGCCCTGGTGAGTCTCCTCCCTCCATGTTCATGGATCAGCCCTGGAACATGGTTCAGTGATGGCTTTTTCTAAGCAAGTGCGTCCTGTTATTTTTTTTTCCTTTTTATCCTTTTTTCTTCTTTTGTCTTAGTTAAATGTATGAACATCAGAGCATGGATAGTGTGGGCTAATACTGCTACCAAGCAAGAGTTAAAGCATAGCCATTCCCCTTTTCCATTTCCTAGCTAACAGCTTCAGACTATCAAAACAGATGCTGAAGCCAAAAGCTAACAAAGGTGGAAATGATCTCCACAGGGCAGGCTGCTGTTTCCTGTAATCTGGTCTCAGGGCAAGCAGATACAGCTCCAGCTTCAGCCCCTGCTTGTGCTCTAGAAGTTTGCAAAGAGCTGCCACTCCAAGGCTGGAGCAGCTCAGGGAACTGTTCTGTGCAACCTGAAAACAAAACCAGGAAAGAGCGGATGTCCTACCTAAATGTTTGAGTTTGGACCAAATATGCATAAAAGGATTTTCTGGTTGTGGGTTGTAAGGGTACCTTCCCTTGGGAACCAGCTTTAGCTTACAGAGGAGTATGGTAGGGAGATAAAAGTCTGGAGGAACAAGAGTTTGGTAGAGCTACATCTGAGCTGCAGAAAAGCAGGGAAAGGCAGCTACTTCTGATCCCTGAGGCATGTGATGGGAGAATGCCGGCCCCAGGAACCCCATTTAAGGGCAGTGAAAGCTACACCAAAATTGTTGGGAAATAGGCCATGAGTGAAAAGGGTGTGAGATTCCTTCAGGCACTTTGAGGCTTGTGGAGGGAGGTTGCCTAAGTCAATTAGCAATACTCATATGCCCTGGTATGCAGGAGCCTGACCAGCAGCACTAAAGCTTTTAAAGCCAAATCTGATACAGTTGTGGGCACTCCTGGAAACAGGAAGGTGTGCAGGTCTCCTCTGAAAATGCTTCATGCTTCAGTATTAACTCAGTTTTTACAGGGCTGCCAATGCACGTTGCTTCACCAGTAGAAAAGGAGGAGAGGTTACACTATAAGAATGTTATAAGAATGGTGTACAGACATCCAGTAAATTTTAAATCAGGCTCATCTTGACTTATTTAAAGTTGATCAAGAAAAGGTTGGTGTTGAACCACAGTAAATCACTCTCAAAGAAAGGGAACAATACAAATTAATCAAGTAGGTAATTTGCTGGATCTAGAACACCCAGGTTGCATCTTTGCTTGTCCAGTTTTCTGTTAGGTTTCCTTTTGCATTTCAGACTTTCTCTATGATTTCCTCTGATCCTCTGAAGCCTTTTTAGATACCTGTTCTTTAGTAGTTTGGATTTTTTCTGTGGGTATTTTGTGTAAAAATCATTCAGGACCCTAATCCCCAAAGCTTGTGCTCAAATCCTTCTCAATGCTCTCTCCTTGCAGCTCCATACCACGGTGTGCTCTCTGCTCAAGACAGCTTGGGAAGTACTGGGGGTTAGAAATTCAAGCTCTGTGCATATAGGCTTTTGCACTGAGAAGAGAAGCAGAGTGTTCTCAATGTCCAGAGCACCTGAAGGGCAGGTGTAAGTCATAGGAGTCTGCAAAGGGTTTGGTATTGACAGAATTTTACTTAGGGCTCTCACCCTAATGCAGTCAAGACCTCCTTCTGTCTGAAAAGTGCTTTGAGTTCTTAAGATGGATTGGTCTTTCTAGAAAGAAAAAACATTGCTATATTTACCTTCTTTTTCAAAGCTTTCATTATAATTGCTCTCTGTGAGCACCATATTCACAGAAAAAAAATGTGTAAAGCATTAAAAAGTCATTGTTGTCTGTCTCCTTTCCCCCACAGATCGCTGAAGTTTCTCAGTTTTGTACTCAGTTTCCATCACTTGGGAGACACATACATCAAGCCAATAGGATCCGTAAATATTCTTAATCCCACTTTTCTGGCAATTTTTTCTTGCTTTAATCTAATACAAATGGGATCCCAATTCATATGAGAAGCCACGCTTCTGCCTGGCTGCCTCGGCAGCAATGCCCCCCCCAGCCCCAAATGAATCACACTTATTTTATGCTTACAAGATCTCTAGACTTTGAAACCCTTCAAGGGCACCCCAAAATACACCCTCAGTTTCTATCAGTTTGCAGGCACTGCAGGAAATACTGGAGGCTGTTCAGAACAACAGCCTCAAGGCAGGGATCGGGGTGTGCTGGAGGCTCATTTGGCAGAGCCAAAAGAAGGAAACACTGAGTTTCTGGAGGGTTTCTGAAGCGCTTCCTAGCACAGTGGGCATGGGGGTCTGGCAGAGTTGTGATGGGTGATGCAAGCAGGATCAGGCAGAATTAAGCTCCAGTTCCCAGCTCCAAGTGGGGCTGTTGCTTCCCCACACTCTCCAAAGGTGTGTTCCGTGCATGGCAGAACATGTCACCCTCATTAAGCTCCCCAACGTCACGCAGATCTGGAGCTGGTGATTTGCTTCTGGGACCACTGCCATGCCTCGGGGTGCCTGACAGGAGGATTATTTTTGTTCTTTGCAGAAGACACTGTTTTCCAAATGGATCATAAAAAGAAAATTGTGCTCGTAGGTGTTGAAAGAGCAAATGCTTTTGCTTTTGACTGCACTGTGCTTTTTCTGGTTTCTCTGCTCCTTGGAAGCAAATGGGGACTTTCATCAGGATTTTAAATTCTGGGTCTTTGTGGACTGGCTTTGTCCACATAACTGCAGTGAGGACTGTGATTTTGAGGGGAAGGCATTTGAAGCAGCGTACAGTGATTCACAGAACAGACCTTCTCAGGCTCCCTCTGCTCCCTCAGCCAAGTTTTGCCTTTTACATTTTCCTGGACCTTTTTGGCTTTGGTTCAGAGGCATTCATGCTCTCACAGCCCCTCAAGGGGTTTCTAGAGCTCTGTTAGGGCAGCAACTGTGCCTGGTTTGAAGCTCATTTCATCTGTTCTCAGGGAGATGCTGGTGACCCACTCTGCAGTATTCTGGGGCAGCCTGACGTGCCGTGTCCTGCCCATGGTGCTCTCATTACCTGCTCTTTCTCTGCTCTGTTTTACCAGAGACCCTTCTCAACCCACCTATGCCTGTCCTGGAAGTTGCTTCTGGTGCATGTTTTTTCCATGCCTCTGGCTTTTAGCTTGGTTTTCTTCAAGTCCTTCCCATGAAGTCCTTAGGACATCCTTATACACTGATTTTGGAGGATTGTGGCCTTGGTTTTCTGCACTGTAATTTTTGGATACATTTGGAGATTTGTTTGTTAGCAGTTCCCTATGGCTGGCCTGCTCTCCTACATCAGCAGGCTTTCTCCTCAGTGTGAAATCCTTCCCTTGACTCATACTTCTGATCCTTTAAACTGCCCACTCCAAAAGCACACTGTAGGCTGGGGTGAGGAGCTCACCTGGGCATGAGCTACGCTGGTGCCTTCATCCAAGCCTCTCTGAAGCTTCTGGAAAGGAGATAGTGGAGACTGTGACATGAGTTTGTGTCTTGTCTGAGGAAAAAATCCTGAATTTACTGAACCAAAGAGGCCTTTAACTTCAACTTAATTTTAACTTTAACTAAACATAACTTTAACGTATGCTGGAGGGCAGGCTCAGCTGTGAGAGTGTCTGGGGAAAGGCTGACTCTGATGGTCAGACACAATTCTCTGCTGCTGGTGTTTTGGATATGGTGATATCTCCTCTTTCATTCAGTGCTTTCTAAAAGCTCCATTTTGTGAGGTCAACAGAAGCAATTTTTCATGCACATTTTTCACAGTGGAGGAGAAGGAGCCAGTGGGGTTGCAACTGGGGATATCCCTCCCATCATAAGCTGGGTCCCACCAGATAGTCTGGAGGCCAAGCTGGCACTCAGTGAATGGCCAGAAAGAAATCAACAATATCCACAGCCTCTGCCACTGGATATGCAGGGTTATCAAATATTTCCTGCTGTTAAAACCCCATAGAAATGGAAATAGCAGCTTCAGAGAATTTTTTCCCTCCATCATTTCACTCACCAACCACCTGAGCTCTGGTTTCAGGGTCTGTCTCTGGAATAACCTTCCTAGGTGGGTGAATATTGTCTCTTTTCTCTGTGAATTCTTCATGGCACTGTTGATCTCCTGACTTAAATTTTTGGTACAATTAAGAAAAATAGTATCATCAAACTGTGCAGGAAAGTGATGATCAGTGACAGCCTGAAGTGTCACATAAGCAACTTCCTATGAGGCACTCGCTACCTCTACAGACGTTACTTGCAGATAGATTTAATTACTCTTTGACTTGTCTAAAGGGGAATGAGCTGTTCAAAAATTAAAGTGGTTAGTGGGGCCTGCAGAGATTGTCTCTTATTTCTGCGTGGTCTTTGGAAGTCCTGCTTTCCCAGCCTGTGGAAAGGAGGATGTTCTTTCTTGATGGAGGTGGGAAGTGTGTGGAGATGTGCAACACAAATGTGGCAGAGAGAAAGGTAAACAGGCCCAGTGCTCTGCAGTGAACCCAAACCACATGGGCAGAGAATGAGCAGAGCTGCCACTCCCAGAGAGGGCAGGACACAGCTGAGGTGCTTCTTGCTCCAAAACAAAGTCAAAGGGGAATGCACCAAGCAGGCAGCCATCCCTAGGAAACAACACAGTGCCTGCATAGGGGCATGTATTAGGTGGGAGTCATAAGTGACAAAGGAGCCTTGCAGAGAAATGTTATTACTGGTGCTTGTGTTTGCATGTATGTTTATTTTATTTAGCCTTCAAACAATGTATTTTTTTTTTTTTATTATTTTAAATACTTTTTGAGCCCAACTTCAAAGTGACCTCCTGAGGTATTGGTTCAGATAATTCCTGGCAGAGAACAACTTCTGAGTAAAATCTGGAGCCCCACAATGAGGCCTCGAAATATAAAACCATCATTTTCTCCAGATACCTGTGTGGCTGGCATGCATCCTCCAGATACTTCTTTGTTTGAACTATAGAATGGGCGACAGTGTTATTAATTAAAACTGTGGCAAGCACAAGGTTTGGAAAGGGAACAAGAAATGAAAAACCAGTGATTTCCTCCTCCTCCTCCTCTCCCTCCTCTGCAACTTATTCTATTCTTGGATTTCCATGTGATATCTTGTCCTGCAAATAAAAACCCCAACCCACCTTCCCCATGCAGATTTTGAGGAGGTGCTTGGGAACACCTTTCGCTTTGAACTGAATCACTATGGTATGAAGGCAGCATCAGGGACCCAGCCACCTGTTCCTTGTATCAGGGGTATTGGCACTGTGCAAATATAACACAAAAAACATGTAGGCAGTAAATGCCTAATCTGAGGATATGAGGGAAGTTCCCAGAAACACCTTTTCCTTTGGGTTCAGAGCCTTTTCTGAGTCAATGGTGGCCACTTATTGTTGCCTCCATCCAGATCAGGCTCCTGAAACGGAAAGATGTAGAGCAAGTTACAGGTAAAATCAAGGGTCCCCTGTGGTTATATCCTCTAGACTACAGCTCAGGGCCCATTATCCAGTCTGGCATTCTCCAATGCTCTGCTTCCAACAGAAAATCTTTTTTGTAACCTTCTTGCTGCTGGTCCCCATTGCTAAAGAAAACTGAAAACTGGTCTCCTTTACTGGCCTGGGTGCTGCAAGGAAAAATTCATTGTCAGTAGGGATGTCATTTTTAAAAGCGAGTGCATTAAAAATGCTTCCTTCCTCCACAATAATGATAATCTTAATTTTTGAGCTTCCTGCA
The DNA here is from genome assembly GCA_018697195.1 of Certhia americana. Lineage (NCBI taxonomy): Eukaryota > Metazoa > Chordata > Aves > Passeriformes > Certhiidae > Certhia > Certhia americana. The sequence goes on along the minus strand of CM031868.1, from coordinate 5,683,871 downwards.
GTGGAATATTTTCTTAATTGAATTCCTAATAGATTGAACATCTCTAAAAAGCATGAATGGCAATTTCATCTTGCTGGCTGCATTCTCCTAAGGGACAGTCTTTGGAGACTGTTTATGACACAAAGAACATTTTTCCTTTTCAGGCCAAGGTTTTTACTGCAGGCTTTGCTCACCAGTCAGCATCAACCCTTGATCTCAGTGTGGTGGGTCCTTTGTTGGTGGTCAGCTCCTGTGTCTGTCCCAGGGTACAGCTACAGCCCTACAAGAGCTACATCACCACTGGGCTGCCTCTCCCAAAGGTTCTTCTTAGCAACTCTTCTCCTGCTTACATGAGCACAAACCCTGCCAAGGACTTGCTTTCACCAGACCATTTTTGCACCATTCCCTTGCCAGGTGTGTCCTGAAGGATTCATGATGGAGGGCCTGCTCGACCATGCTCTCCATCCCAAAGTGCATCCAGAGACATCGCTGATTCTTTTGGGTGCTTAGGAGTTTTGCAGTGTTAGCAAAAGTGCCTTTGGTGGCATTACAATTGCCCTGTCTCATTGGAAATAACAAGAATGGAAAGAGAAAGGGGAGAGCAAAGGGAGGGTGGGAACATGCAGAATTCCCCAAGAGATCGTGTGCCATGCTGGTTCATTTCCTCTGGCAGAGGTTTTTTCCATGATTACTTTGCAATTGTACTTTGTACCTATCATTTTGTGACTATGGATGAAGCATTTTCATTTGAAAAGTTATTCCTTAGATCTGGCAGAAAAATGACAAATTTTGGGGGGAAGGGGGAAACCAGAAAAAGTACCCGGAAATAAACTCTTCACAGGAGGTCTGAATTCTTCCCCCTCCTCTGAAGGTCAGTGTCTGTCCTGAGCTCTGTGTCTGCACCACAGATCCAGCTGAAAATCTCTCCCTTGGTATCCAGCTTCATTATAGCTCATGTTATCTCTTCCCTCCCAGAACAATTGTACTGCCCTGGGCTGCTCACAAGGGAAGGGAGCCCCACAAACAATCCTGTTGGGCATGGGAGAGTCGTGGTGGAAAGCTGTTTCTGTGCAGTGGGAAGATGCCTACCTCAAAATCACTCTGCAGTCTTCCCCTGTGATCCATTTTAAGTGTGGCAGCGGGCAGATCAATCCTGCTGGCTAACACAGAACAGTTTTTTACCCCTGAAAAATTATTGAGTACAGCTGTTTAGAAATAAAGCACCGATTATCTCCATTTCACACCAGGTCTATGGGCCTAAGTGTGTGCAAGAACACCTTGAACTTCCAGGACTCAACATATCTTCCATTAGAACAAGTTGTACCAGGGACTGACTGGACCATTTCACTCTTCAATGGTGATTTTGCAAAAAATGCACTGTACTGAAGATGATTTTCCATTTGTAGTAGCACAGGAATGCTCTCCTGAAACACTGAACATACCTGGTATTTTTAACTTAAAATGGCTGCTCATAGTACAAGGAAGAGTCTAGGTAATTAAACCCCAGATCACTTAAAATTAAAGCATATGGCCCAGAGAACACAGCCCAAATCAATGAGAGCACAGCACTTTGCTAAAAGTATCCCTAAAAACAGGTGATACAGACTGGAAGCAGGGTCTTGAGACTTTTCTGCTCCCATCTACAGAGCAAAATTGTGCCCTTTTGTGATAATTTCAGTATTTTTCTAGTGACTTTGGTTTGCTATGTAGAAGAAACAAGAGATAAGAAACACCAAACAATCTACAGCTTCAGTGTTGTACTTTCCAAATGCCCCCCTTTTCCCTGGTCACATGTATGGAGTGCAGGACACATTTTACTCAATGCCAGAGCAGACCAGAAGCTCTCAGTATGTTTTATATTTGTTCAGTTAGTAACTTAAATTTAAAAATGTACAGAGAGATGATGACTGCAGCTCAGCCATGTTCCTCTGACAGTGGTCTGTAGGAAAAGCTAAGCTAAGCAACCTGTTATGTGTGTCAGAGAAATAAATCTCTTATCTCAAAGGGCTAATCCATAAAGGATTGATGATTCAAGCCCTGCTCTCAGACAGGTCATTTTTGCTACAAAATGTAAATGTTTTATCAGCATCAGAACATCCCATGGACTCACTGAGCCTACAAGAAAACCCAGGTTATCAGCCCAAGCTTCTCACATTAAAGGGAAAGCCCAAAAAGAGTCTCAGTGTCACAGGCTGGGGTCCTTCATTTAAAAAAAAAAAAAAAGGAAAACACATTTTTAAAAAGTCTACAGATGAGAATTTTCAGAGAGTGATCATGACGCTTAACTCCAGTTCTCTGTCTCAGACCCTAAATAGTTGAGGTCAAATTATTAATAGAGAAGGTATTAGATAGATTCCAGACTTTCAAGTCAGGCTGCCTCCTGACATTTTCTGTCTGTAAAAATAAGTTTCTATCTCTAAAATAAGTTTCTTTCTCTACTTCTAACAAAAATCTCTTCCCTGGCTTTCCTTGACGGTTTCCTCTCCTGCATCCACCTCCAGAGATGTCTGAACAGTACAATTTCCTTTTATTTTTAGCCATCTTTCATAATTGAAAGTATCTCTGTGTCAAATAGAAAACGTTCCCATGAATTCCTCAGAAGGCACTTAGAGCAAGCAATTGATGAGATTGAAATATTTAATGGGGTTTTATACCTGTGAACTTGTTGACACCAATGCATCTCAGCAGCAAACTTTTCATGACATTAGGATGGATGGGCATGAGGCTTTTCTCTCCCCAGCTTCGATGGTGTTTCTCTTTTGGGGTCAGTCCTGGACCCAGCCTGAGGGGTCTGTGAGTCAGTGGCAGGTGAGCTTTGGGAAGCAGTGGCTGCTCCTGACCCTAGAGATTCCAGTTCTTCCTGCTGAGGACCCAAAACTGCTGCCTGGAGCAAAGCTGATATTTCTCATTTATCAGATCACACAGGGCAACTGCAGCGCTCTCTAGAGATCCAGCCACACCCACAGGCAGTTGTCTCAGTTAAGAACCACTTGGAATCAGACCCAGGGTCCAACCAGCTCTGTTGGGAAGGAAGAAACAGGGAAGTCCTATAAATCTGACTACTTTTCCAAAGATGCTAAGAATGCAGAAACTAGAACAGACATTGAAATGAAAGCAGTGTTTGTCTGAATGTTTCTAGAACAGCTTTGGCTGACCAAAGGTCTTTCTCTCTTTGTTAAGAATGTGATTTATAAACTGACATACCAAACCAGAACAGACCCTTCTTCCTTAACTTGCCAGAAAGAGACCCCTGATAAGATTTAGAGATTAGAAAGTAGTAAAACATGGTAATGTAGCGATTCCTATAGGATGTATGTAAATGTAGAAAATTTGTATTCAACACTAGATTAGTTAATGAGAAAGTAGAATATTCAACATAGAAAGAGATATAAGTCATTGTAAAAGGAGAGCTCGCTCTCTTATTCTTATGCTTTCTTGGCACTCTTACTCTCTCTTACTCTCTTACCCTCTTACTCTGCTGCTCTTACTCTCTCTTGCTTTTGTTCTCTTCCTCTCTTGCTCTTATCCTCTTATGCTCTCTTGCCTTGTGCTCTCTCCTTCTCCTGTGTTCTCTAGCCTGCTCTGAGCTAACCCTGAGCTGGGCTCTTTTCACCCACACCCTATGTAATAAACTTCAAAACTTAACCATAGAGATCTCAGCTGAGTACTGTCCCAGACCATTCTGACACAAAACGGCTCCTACAGCTACTTTTCCCCTCTTGCAAAGTAGCCAGAGCAGATGCCTCTGGCAAAAGGTGACACGGGACCTCCTTCAGGTCTCCTGCATGCATGCTGCCCACACACAAGTCTGCACTCAGTATCTTCCTGAGTACCATTTTTGCCTTTGTATTTAATAGTCTTTGAAGGATTTTTCATCCCTGGATTAGCTCACCTGTTCTCAGGCTTGCTCTGTGCTCCTGTTTTGATGCTCAGGGAGTCAGACCCTGCTCCTGTTTCATCCTCAGCAGCTCAGCTGGATTTTGTCTCGACCTGAGGAGCTGCAGCAAGAGCACCTCAAAGGAAGTGGAGGAGCAGAAACAGCCCCTTCTTGGCCACAGAGAGGCAGGAGTTGATTCAGTTTAATGCAGGTACTAAACCTGACCCTGAGAATGCAAGGTTTTAATTGCATCCACTTCACAAATCAAGCTCTCTCTAATCAAATCCCCTTGTTGTGACTCACTCCTAGCTGAGAGCCAACTGCTGTGGAGATGGAGGAAAAAACCCTCAGTTCTCTCTGCCCTTTCTCTCTTCCTAACCAGCCAATAACACCTCCTTCATATATGCCCCCTTCTAGGCTGCCTCACCTCACCCCCCACATGTCACTGCTCTGTCCCCTGCCACCTCCCAGGTGGCTCATGCATCTGACAGCACTCTGGTGAAAAAGGTGCAAGGAACCCTGTCTTGTTCTAAAATTAAGGAGGCCCCTTAATGAGTACATGAGCCTTAGCGGGGGTCTCCTGTGCTACCTGTGTCAGCCACTCATGGTTTTCAGTTGCTAAAGCTGTGGAGGAGTTTTCAGCACATTGCATCCATTTGGGAACCACAACACCACTGGAATTTGTGAATCATAAAGAATCACATTGCCAGGTACAGGGAGGATTATCTGTGTGTGATCTAATAACTCCCGGACATTTAATCACCTGTGGGAGGCTAGTAACAGAACTGACCTTTTAAAGTGAAACCACCAAAAGGTGTTTATCTCACAGGTCTTTCCTTGCCTGGCCTGTTTAGAGCACCCCTGTGAGCAGCAGGACCTCCTGGCCTGGCAGGAGCAGGAGGGAGTGTTGTCCCTCAAGTGTTGTCACACCTCTGAGGAAATTCCCAGTGGGATTTCTACAGTGATTCCAACATCAAGGAAAGGAACTGAGTCTGAATTTTGAATGGGACTCTTGTTGTAAGGTGTCCATATACACTCAGAAGCCAACATGATCTCCCAGGAAGACTGGAAAGGTTCTGCCATCCCAAAGGAGACATCGCTGGGCCAGACCCATGACTGTAACCCAGCCCCACGGTGTGTGCAGGTGAGTTGTGTGGGGTCAGAGATGCCAAACCACTGCCATTTGTGCATCCTTCCTTCACTCCTACCCCACAACCCAGCGGAAACATTTTTACACTGTGAAGAGGTGCCTCTGCCAAGAAAATATGATTATGAAGAAAATGAGATGTCCCTTGCCTGTCTGTGCCAGTCCCTTCCTGCTGCCCTCAGCAGCACAGCAGCTGAGGTGGGTGCCACCAGCACAACGTTCTCCACAGCCTCATATGCTAAGCTTAGCTTACGCAACACAGCTACATCTGCTGTGTGAGCACAATTGCATTTAATTGCTGAGATAAATTTAAAATAATTGCCCGGGAAACATTCACCCTTCCAGGGGTGTTTGTGTGGATGAGCAGGGCTTTTCTGGGTAACCCCACACTCTGCCCAAGCACTGGCAGAAATTTTCCAGACAGCCAAAGCACAATTCCTGCTCTCAAATGCTTCCCCAAGGCCCTTGGGGTGGTTTCAAGTGCAAAGCAAAACAGTGACATTTTAAATGTTGCCTCCCACACAGTGTCTCTCTTCAGCCTCTGTTGCCACTTGCTGTGGGTTCACAAGTCTCTGGTGGATCAGTCTACCCCCAGAAAACTGTGGGTTTGCTAAAATAGGAGCATTTTTGCAGAAGGCAGTGATTTGGATGAATGTTTTGCCAGCACATATCTCAGGGACTTGCAATTTGTTTCAGCATTTTGTGGTTTTATTTTATTTCGGATTTAGTTGTCTTGTAGGCAATACTACCAAAACAGAATATTTTAATGTTTGTAAATAATTGGGGGGGGGGGGGGGGGAGGAGAACTGTGATTTTCAAATACATTTTGAAATGCCAAGATTCCCTACCCAGCAGCAGTCTCATTTTGTTCTCATCTCACAGTATCAGCTCTGGTTACATTGAAGTTAATGCCACTGGGAAAGGACCTGAATGTCTTTCCCACTAAAATGCTTTACTTTCAGGATGGTGAATTATTTAAAATGCTGTCTATGGCTTTAGTCTGTCCCAAGTCACAATCTCGTATTTCATTAATGTCAGTCTCATAATCAATTATTCCTTTTCTGGCAGCAGCTGGCATCTCCTGTCAAGGACCAAGGTACAGTTGGTACCTTCCTGGGTGGTGATGGAGAACAGGGCAAATGGAGGCTGTTGTGATGCACCAGCTCCTCCAAAGCTGGGGATGTCTGTGACCTTCACAGCCCAGGGTGAGTTGGAGGAGACCAAAGCCAACAGTTGAGCAGAGAATTACACCAGCCAAGTGAAGCAGACCCTGGGGTTGGTGGATCATAGAGAGAAAGCATGGGACAAAATAGGAACAGCTCCTTCAAGACAATGAGAAGCATTTGAATTTGAAATGCCTTGGTAAATGCTGCTTCCTGGCACCTGGAAAAACTGCTCAGTAGTCATAGCAGTAAAAAAGAGTAAGGAATAGTGCAGAATTGCGAGTGGAAATTCCTGTAGCTCTTGGCTCAGCAGAGCAGAATTATTGGAGACTGGAGCCTGCTCAGGACACTGGCGCTAACATCTCCACTTTTGCAAGAAGTGGGATCTTGGGTGACCACAAGTGGTGAGCTTAGGATGTCATTAAAATGCAACTCCTGCAGCAGCAGAGAGCCCAGAACTCCCTGCTGAGCAGTTTCATCATGCTGCAAACTGAGAGGGAAGGTGCCGCCTACTAAATCACCCAAACCACTTCCTGCAGTGCCTGTTTTAACTCACAGCGCCTGTTTTAATTCACATCCCCTGTCCCAATAGTGGCTAGACCTATGTGCAGAGTGCTGGATCTGCAGCACATGTTGCCTTTGGGATGGATGCAGGAGGAGCAACACACAGGAGTGACACCTGTGCCCTCACCATGGGCAGAACCAGAACATGGCCCAGTTCCATACTGGAATGAACTTCTCCAGCACTTGGCCAAGCTCCTGGACATGGACTGGAAGACAGGCAGAGATATTTCTTGGGCTGGCTGGAGCCTTCGGTAGGGAGGAGGACTATGACCCTCCCAGCTGCATGCTCACTCCTCAGCTTTCTCTTTCTCAAGGGCTTCAGGAAGCTGCAGAGGTTCTGAGATTTTTCTTTTCCCCTTTCTTGAAGTGTGGCTAAAAATAAAGGGAGTGTTGAAACCAAGCCCAGCCCAGAAAGCCGGGTGTGTAGGTGTGATGCAAACCAACACCTGGGGCTGTGAAGCATCCTGGGGGAGCTGGCACCTATCTGGCAGAAATGTTCTCTCTTTCTCCTCACTCTTTCTTTGGCACCTTGTCAAAGAGAACACAAGATGCTGAACCTTAAGTACTCCTGTTTGAAAATGGCCTAAACATGTTGTTCTGGTTATGAGGAGAAGAGAACAAGGAGAGGACAACAGTTTACATTTACAAAATTGTCTGGGACCCCTGAGCTACTGCTTTGCTCTCTGGTATTATTTCCTGTCTGAAGGTTTCTAGAGGTGGATGGTAAAAAACAGTGAGAGCAGACACTGCTTTGAGGTGGTAGACCAGGATATTTATGAAGTCTTGCCCCTGGCAGGTATAAATAGATCAGCAGACTATATGCAGTGCACAGGGGTGAGTTCTTGGACAGGGTCCAAAGGAAAGGAGCTCCTTCAAGTGTCATAAAACCATGGAACTTCAGCTTAGAACCTGTAAGGAGGGCTGTTGTGTCTCCTTAATTACAGGTTTTCTGTGGCTGCACAACAAGGACATGCCAGCCCCACAGTGCCCCCTTACTCACACCATCCCAACAAGCTTTTGGGCAGGTTTGGGGTGTGATGGGGAATCTCCCCTGAAAACAGGGGATTTACAGGGACTTTGTACAGTGAGAAAACTCATAAAACGTGTGCATGACACTACGACAGACCCCAGCGGAGCCACGTCTTCACCCTGCCAGAGTGGAGGGGATTTGAGCAGGGTGGCCATTAATGTGTCAGTCCTTAAACAGCCTAAGAACTACAGCTACCATGGATTAAGGGCTGTGATGGACAAACATGGACTTGGTGTCATCTCCAATGGAATGGAGATTGGTATTTGGTACAAGGGGAATGTACCCCTTTTGGGTTCAGTAAATTGCTTGGTGAAACTGTGATCTTGGAGCAGCTCTGATCCTCCCATTGAAGAGCCAGGAGAGGCTGTGTGCAGCCATAGGGATGGGATGGTTATCCTGGGACACAAAAAGGGCCTGGATTTGGGGAGTAAAGGTAGCACATTAGTTTGCAACAGCCTACACTGGAGCACCTCTCGGGCACAGCATCCCAGCAGCAACCTGAGAGGCAGTAATTCTCCTTTCCTCCCTGCCTTCTTCATCACCAATTCCTTTGGCAGGATTGAAAAATGGTAAGAAAGTATCCTCTAATCAAGCTGAGTCAGAGAGCCATGAAGGTGGAACGAGAGCTGTGAAATCCAGGTGGGAACCAAATGGGCTGTGATTCCAGGGGCAACCTCTCAGGGAAGGGCTTCCAGGGACAGTCCAGCTGGAGATGTCATCGACACCAGCCAAAGAAAAGAGCCATGGGTCTGCCAAGACCCTGCATTAACCTGCCCTCCCCTCATCCGCCTCCCTTGTGATGTAAGTGCAGAACTGGAAGCAGTTTGTTCCCCATGAGCCCTTTCCTGCTTATCAGAAGCCAGCGGCAAAAGCAGGAGCTGCTCTCACAGAGGGACCCTACAAATCCTCAGTTGAAAGCCTGGACCGAGAGCCTTTTCCCAGGGGGATTGGGTGGATTGGATAATTAATCACAGCTTGTCTGGGGGAGGATGAGGAAGTCTGAATAAAGGTGTTAACAGCTCTTAAAGGCTTTCCTGGTTTGCAGAGGGTGCTGCCTCGAACAGATTATCTGGAAATATTATTAGCTGTAGTGGGAAAGGGGGGTTTTTTCCTCCTCTAGACTCTTTGCAGCAACCCTAAATCTGCTTGAGCTGAGGAGACAGGTTTTATTGTGCAGGGGGAGGTGGGGGAAAGGTGTTGGCTGTCAGTGGGTCAACAATTAACTGGTTTATTCATTTCTCACGGTTATTTTCTAACCAACATTGGCTGAAGCCCCAGTGCCCACTTTGTCTCAGCTCAGCAAACCACAGGGATTTGCACTGGGGGGACACCAGGCCACGAGATTGGCTTTGCAGGAGTTGCTGGAAGGTTCTTTGTCCTGACAAGCCTCTTTCCCTGTTATCTCGTCTTAGGAGGAGGATGTGATTAGTGTTTGCTGCCATGGGATGTCAGCTGGGGGATGAGAACTGTGTGCCAAGAGGAGGAAAGAGTGGGGGTGAGTGAAAGCAGAGACCTGCGCCTTTTGCTCCAAAGGGAACTTCCCTTCAAATGTCTCTGTGGCCCATTAATTCAGACAAATGCTCTTGTTCTACCTTTTCTCCTGGCAGAAGTGACCCTCAGTGAGGGTGGGCTCTCCTCCATCTGCTGCTGCTATCTGGGAAATTATTTCTGATTAATGCAGCTTTATTGAAATGACATTCCTGTTTACCTGTGTCTTTGTTACAATTCTAGAGCCTATCCAGGTCAGAAACAAGGGGTGCCATCAAAGCAAAAACCTTGTGCCCTGCCAGCTCCAGCTCAGCCCAGTCTCTGCCACCAGCTCTGCTGCAGTGGGTGGTGGGGCTGTTCAGGCAGAGCTGTGCCAGGCAGTGGGGCTTGCTGTGAGCACAGTAATTGCTTTGAGGGTGCACTTCGAGCTGAGAAATCACCTTTCAGGCTAGAGCAGGGATAGAGAAAGTGTACAGCCTGATGGATTTCAATTGTTGTAGCTTGGCATCAATCTGGCTCAGAGAGAAAAGTGTAAATTTTGGGCTTTAGAAAGATGATGGAGTGGGGACTTTAAAACTGCTGGTGCACAGCAGTCCCCTCTCTGAGCCTTCCTGGCCTCCACAAGGACTGCTGGGCAACTGGGAGAACCCCACCATGGACAAATTAATTTGAAATCACATTGTCCACAGGGAACATTCCCTGTTGCAGTGCTGCTGCTTCTCTTCCTATTTCTTTAATAGGAATTAGACATTCTGAGTAGAGTCCCATGGGCTGCTTCCTTCATGGTTGCACTGATTTCCAACAACAAAGCTAGCCCCAAAGAAAGCCTAATGAAAGCAGCATGTTTCCAGGTCTCTCTTTTTCCTTTGCAGAATACTGTCCCTTTCGCACATGAAACAGAGTGCGCCCAAACTGGATACCCATTCTCCGTGGGGGTCAACCTGCAGGGATGCCAAGAGAAACAGAGTGAGTTGCAGTTGCAGCTCTCCAGAGCTCAACTGCAGAACCACAGGATTCACCAAAGCACTTCAAGCCAGCTCATTCCCCTTCTCTCGACTCAGGGCTGGAAATAATGGCAGGTACGGAGAATCCATTACAGAGTACAAAACAGCCCTCAGTGCAGCACTGCTGGCTCCATAAGCACTTCTCCAGCTGCTGGGAGACTGCAGCAGCACTCACTGGAGCAAACAGGCACAGGTGGTGCTGGCATGTGTCTGGAAGCAGCCCAACAGTGACAGGACGCTGAAATTTCTAGATGTTTGGAGCCTTCCCCTCTGCCGTGGGACCTTTCACCAAGCCCTGTGGTTTGTAGACAGCCCAGTGTCTGCCCCTGGTGGGCCAGAGGCTCTGGGATCAGTGATTTGAAGGCAGTGTTGGCAGAGCAGGGATATAAGCTGTTTGCTGAGTTAAAATTGCTTTTTCCTCCCAAATGGTCCTTCAGGATTCACAAAGCTGTTAAAAGCAGAGGGGGATTTGGCTGGCCAGCCTGCAAGGCAGTGGTGGGATGGAGGGGAAGGGAGCAGGTACTGGAGACAACACATTAACCATGGGAAAGGAATGCTGGCCAAGGGCTCCAGGGAACCCTGAAAGCAGCACATGCTGTTGAGTAGGGGCTCATACTGAACCCAAGAGCTGTGTCCACACATAGCAGTGCAAGATTTTTCTCCAATGGTTCCTGGAGAGCATGGAGCAGGCAGGAACCAGGAGAGGGACAAGCGCTTTGATGCTGGACTGGTTACTATGTTAAGCTAACCCAAAAGCAAAGGGCCAGTGTTCCTGGTCTGCAATGCAAGCTCTGAACTAAGTCAAGCTCTTGCACATTCAGGTATTATTTCCTTCTTGTAGGATGTTTCTGGTATCACATTTCTCATGGAAATTAGACACATGGTCAGGAGGCTGGCACACTGAACCTGACAGTACTTGATAAGACACATTGATGCTCCAGGAGGAGTAACTGGACAAGGATCTTGTCACAGGCATCTCCAGCTATATTCCCCCTGTGCCCTTCACTTCCCTTCAGCCTTTATCTCTGCAAAGCAAGTTGGATTGCAGCCACTGGGACTGAATGCATGGAGCTGGTAGTCTTGCGCTGCCCACTGCAGTGACACATAGGCATAATGTCGATGATGGAGAAGAGACCAGCCACTTGTTCTTGCCTTGAAAAGCCTCCTGTTGCCAGGCAAGGACCAAGGCTCAACCCCAGCTTGCGTGTCATCAGTTACCTTCCTGCTGCTAAAATTGCGTTGTCTCTCTTAGTCATAAAAGGTTTATTTTCCCACACTGGCAAATGAATTCAGCAAGCTGGCAAAGCTGGGGGCTGTGAAGTTTTAATTACTGTTTGTACAGTGCTCTGGGGTGAATGGTGCTGGAGGCCTGGGAAGGGTTATATTACATATTAGCAGTTATTTATATTGTATTTTATATGTGAGTTCTGTGATCTTGTGAGCAGCTCCTTCCTGATGGCCCTGCAATGTGGCTTCCTAACACAAGCAGTACAAATCCCCCTGTCCTGTCACAGTTACTGATACTGGGCATCACCAGAGAGTGAAAGGGGGGCCTAGAAAGTCCAATGTTCACCTACAACCAAAATAAATGCAACCAGAGCATGCCTGTAAATACCCACCTGCTATGCAGGGAAGGAGAGCCCTAAAGCTCTCCTCTCTCAAGGCTTTTTCACTTAAAACATCTCTTCCTCAGGCAATTCAGCCATGTTCTGCATTAATCTTCTTGCCCCTTCCTTGTTCAGAACAACACCTTCTTAATTATAATCCATCAAATTCCTCTCCCCTCTACCTGGAAAAAAATGGGATTTGAGGATAAGGAACAAATGCAAAGACGTAAGTCTATTTTCATGGGAAAGGAAATCAATCCAGCACCCTGCTGGGAGCCCTGCTTTGCCTAAACCCTGGCAAAATGCAGTAAGAAGTTAAGGCTCTTAGGAGGTGAGCACTGCAAGAGCTCTGTTAAGCAGAGCTCAGGTCTTTGTGGTCAAGTGTTCCCACTGCACCTAGTGCTCCTTGTTAGGCAAGACGGGGCAATTGTGGCTGCACCCTGCCAGCACCCTCTGCTCAGGGGACAAGCTGCTCAGCAGCCCCTCACAGGCCAAAGCCAGTGCTTTGGAAAATGATTTTGCAGGGGGATACGAGTGTTTTGATGCTATCAAAGCCCTGGAAGAAGGCCACATTAGTTATCAATTAGTGTGTGCCTGCATGTGTTCAACTGCAGGTAATTGATGGTGTCTAGGCTTGTGATGCTACCCATGTGAAAATCAGTGAGAGAATATGATCACTTTGACCTAACACTTTCTAGGGTTTTTTCCCCCCACACTAGTGTTTTGGTGACACTTGGTTTTCTGACAGTAGCTTCCAAAGTACTCCATTGTTTACTTCAAAGGACAAAACTGGAGTTATTTAAAACTTGCCTAAGCTTACCAAATGCAAAATTCTCTCCAAAAGACATGCTTTCCCTCTCTAGCCATCTGCCACCTGGTGGTTTGTCCTAGTTTAGGGCAAGTTTGGGGAGAAACTCCCAAAGTGGCCCCTTGAGAGAGCAAACCCCCACGGCCCCTTCCCTCCTCAACCGGTTTAGGAAGGATTCCTTGGAGAGAAGTGGAAAGAACCTGTTTATTGAACAGACAGAGCACTCCCCAACACACAAGATGAACAATCACCGTTCTGAAGGGATAACAAATTCAGACAGTCTCTCTCTTTGGGGAGTGGTCACTTTGTTGTTGCTCTCTCGGGCGCTGGGCAGGCTGCTGCAGGACACAGAGTGCAGACTCTCCGTGTTTCCCAGGTCCCAGTCCAGAGCAGGCTTGAATGATTCCACGAAAGGAGAGAGGGAAAGAAAAACAGTCCAGAGGAATCTTAGACTGTCTAGCTAAACTAACTAAAGAGCTAAGCAGAAGCAAGAGCAAGCAAGCAAAGCAGCAAGCAAAAGCAGCCACAAAAGCAGCACAATGTGTCTGTGTCCCTCCGACTATTATCAGCAAGCTGATAAAAAAACCCAAACAAAACTTCCCCGAGCCAGTCTTGAAGAACATCTCCAGCCCAAACAGAACAGACAATTGGGGATACAAACCTTACAATGTCACCCCAGTACATGTTTCCTCCTGAACAGTGGCCCCTGGGATGGTGGGCAGCCCCTTGTTGCCTGTGCCAGGCATAGTGGACAGGGAAGAGAGCCCAAGGAGGTCCCCAGGGTGAGGGCAAGGTCAAGAGTGGCAGCACTGCAGTCTGATATGTGGGTGACATGCCAGCACTGCTTCTGATATTTCCTAACAATCTGGGACAGAAAGAAGGCAGGAAGAGGTTTAGCTGAGTCTCTGTGCCCCTGCTGCTGCTGCTGCTCTGGAGGGTTTCATTTACTGCCAGGTCCTTCCTGGCTTCTCCCAGGTGGCTACTGTGGCTTTCCCAGGGCAGGTGACCTCTCACAGGTCACCAGACCCTGTCACTGAAATCAGGCAAGGATTCACCAGTCTTTCCAGCAGCACCAGAATGTGTCAGGGTGTGATGGAGCCAACCCAACCTCACAGAAGGACAGAATAGGACGAGGGTGACAATCGAGCTCACATCTCACCAGCACTTCCCCACTGCTGAGCAGGTGTCAGAGGAATGTATTTTGCAAATTGTTTGTTCAATTTGGAAGAACTCCTCTCTCAGAATATACTTCTCTTCAGCCTGCGTAGCATAAAGTGGGGAGGGATTCAGCGTGAAGCCACAAAAGCAATCTTAGGGAGAAACACAGGTTGTCTCCTATCCCCAGCCCAGTGATCCAAAGTGGAGAGACTGTCCATGGATGTTCCTTCAGGTCAGCATCCTGGGCAAGGCAACATCCTTGGGTGCTCAGCTGTCCTTTTGAGTAAAGTTCTGTGTGAGTTAGCTGCTGTGCTGTGGAAGAAGGGATTTCAGGCAACCTCACCCCCAATAAGTCACAGTTGTACTAATTATCAAAGAAGAGGAACAGGCTTGCCCTTAATGCAGCTGTGACTAATAAAGATAGGAGTGATAAAAGAGGTGGGTGGACTGCTCAAGGAGGACCCTGAGGAAGAGAGCCTTGAGGAGGTTAAGAAGCCCTGAGGGAGAAGGAAAGCTCCAGAGAGACACAAAGAAGAATGAAACAAGAGAGAGTTACTGCTGGCAGAAGATCTGCTGTGTGGTCAGTCTAGGTCTGATGGAGTTGGAGCCTGCAGTCGCAGTCAAGCTGGGGAAGGCCTGTGTTCAGAGTCTGCAAACTAATATTTGCAGTTGTAGTCCAGCAGGAAATAACCAGCAGTGGGAGTCTGCAATTGGACCCTACAGTAGGAGCTTGCTGAAATCAAAGTCAGGGTGGCTAAGTTATAGAGAAGAATAAACTGGGACACTTTTCATATTGTTAAATGTCTGTGTCTTGGCTCACTTCTACCCCTAATGAGAGGTCGACTGCAACAGGCTGTCACTGATCCCAGCCTGTCTTTTGTTCCCCATCTAAGTGAGCAGGTCTGAGGGATGTGCTGCATGCTTACAGAGCCCAGCTCAGTACAGGAACAGGGCATCTGAGGACATCGCGAGGACAGTGAAAGGATTGTCATACAGCCTAAAGTCATAGAGCAAGTGTCTGTACCTGCACTTCCTCCAGGTATTTACAGTGCCCTTTCTCCCTGTTAGCTTTGAAAACCACAGCTCTGTTCCACAGAGCAGTTCTTTTAGTGATGCGTTTGGTGCCACAAGTGTGTTTGACTGTGGCTGTGCACTGGTAAAAACCTACCTCATTTTGGGAAGTGAGCAGGATTTCCCTTTAAAAATGATCTGTGTCTCCAGATGAACCTATCCAGCCTATCCTCTGGGAGCCTCTGCTGTGGAGTCAGTGCCGGCTGGCTTTAATGCTGGCTGAAAAAGGGAGCCACCTAGCCCACAAAATAGAGTGGTGACAGCATCAGTACAGCCAGCAAGGTCACTACCTCCTGGGCAGGTTATCCCAGAGAAACAGGGAGATGTGGGGATCTTTGGAGGCTTGCTAGTGTATGGGGACCCCCAAAAACCATAAAGGGTGTCTGGTGTCTTACCCTTGCCCAGGACAGGGTGATGCTGCCCACCGGAGTCCGGGCTAACTCTGGAGGCCACATCAGGAGTGGGGAACCACCACGGCAGGGGTTAGGGCCAGTGGTGGAACCTGAAGAGCTGGATGCTCTACGATGGTCAGGATAGGAACCTGCAGCTGGGTTCAGGCAAAGGAGAAAGGAGGGGGCACTCCTGGGTGAGGTTCCAACAGGTTTATTCCAGGGAAATAAAGCCAAGGGGACACCACCAGGAGAGACCCCAAGCACTGCTGTGCATGGGGTTAAATACAAAGTAACAGGGAGGGGTGGATACAAATGAACAACCATTGTGGGGATTTCAGGGGAGGAGTGAAAGGGTTACATCAGACTCCCTGGACCAACTGGGTTGGGGGGGGCGGAGCAGGGAGGGCACATCCCCCAATGGGTCATCGAGTGGAGGGTGACACCCCAGAACACCCAGGGGGTGGTGCACACATGGGATTGGTCTAGGGAAGGACTGACAGGGAAGGTGCTGGAACAAGGGTAGGGCTAGGATGATGGACAGGGAAGGCACTGGAACAAAAGGTGGGGACTACCATATACGTAAGGATAAGGGAGGATATAAAGTAAGGGCAAACCAACTCAGGGGAAAAACAGGGGCACATAGAACGAAGCATTTACAATACAAACATTAACATGGAACAATGAGTTAAAATAAATTCTGTCGGCAACAGCAGGGCTCCTTGTGCCACGCTGATTCTTGGGCAAATTAACCCAAACTGGCATAGCTGCGAAGTGGAGCCAGCTGACAACTAGGATAGGCTTGGCCTGTGAGTCAGATTGTGCTGGAAAGGTAAGGAAAGAAGCATTTGCAGCCCAGGGAAACAATGGGGAAACTAAATAGAAATTGGGACCTCTGAGTACCTCTACCTTTCCCTATGGAGAGCTCTGGGGTGTAAGAGCAGTTCCCAAAATCCAGCACTGTTATAACTCAGTTGTACCCTCTGAGAAATGTCTTTTTGCTGTTAGATAAACAGTTGCTGGTGATTTCCTTCTCTTCAGCTAGAGCTGGAGACAAAGGACAGAATCATTGGTAACGAGCTATTTAGCTATTTATGGAGAAATTGATCATGATTTGCATCGCTAATTCCAAGCAAGATGGTGCCATGACTTTCTCACCATGGTTAGGGACAGGACTTAGAGGAGGTTGAGAGCCTTAAGGTCCTGTGAGTTTTAGGAGCATGTTTCAGCATTGCTGGGTTGCAGGAGAAGAGCCCAATTTGCCTCACTGGAAAAACAGCCCTGCAGAAACCACAAGAACCCGTCGTTCTGGTCAGGCCCTTGGTGAATACTCCTTCACAATTAAAATTCCCACTGAGCTGTCTTGCAGTTTGCAAGGCTGACTGAGATTGGGATTGTGCAGGTAAACTGGCAAGTGGGATTGCCCTGGAGCATCAAACTCTATTCAATTAGCCCCCTGTGCCTGCAAAAACATGGTGCTGGCAGCTCATCACCCCTCCTGGTAAATTAGATATCGCACAGGGGGTTAGTCACACTGGAGAAGTACAAGGCTCACAACTTGCTGAGACAAATTTCTCCCAGCTTTAATTAGCCGTGAGATTCTGAAGTGCCTGAAGCTCTCTCTGTGCCCATGTTTATACTTGGTGAATCAATACTGTTTGGACTGAGGTCTCCAAATATTTGCAGTTAGCAAATATTGCTGTGTTTTGCCTTTCCAGCTCTCTGCAATTAGCTGGAAAACAATGGTTTGTATCCCCAGTCTTTCCAAAAAGTGGATGTTCAGGTCCCAGGACTTCAGTAGGAGAGCCAGTGCTGCTCATCCAGCATCTCTGCTGTGTGCTGGCCCTGAAAAGAAATGAGAGGAGGAGAGGTTTCTGGCACCCCAAGTACTGAGCAGAGACCGCTTAGCAGGAGCTGCTACTACAAGAGAAGGATCCCTTAACATTTGAGTCTTGATCCTGTCTTTGCTGTGGTTTTTTTTTCCATTTGAGGACACTCTGTCCTTTCCACATCTCCTCTCCTCCCTTTGTATTTCTCTTACTGACATGATGACAGCCAGGTAGCTGAGGTGTCGTTCTGATGGTGGCATGAAGATTCCCAACCAGCCAGCTCACACTTGCAAGTGCTGGACTCTTCCCTTCTTGTCTAACAGCAAATGCATTAAAAACCCTAAAAATAACCTGCATTTTAACCATAGTCACACTAAACAGCTTTTAGGATGCACTGCTGCAAAAGATGCATTGATGTACTATTGGCAGTTGTTAAATAATTGTGTTTAATTTGCAGTAACAAAGCACATGAAATCCATGTCACATAAACTCTGCTAAGGGTAAACATTGCTTTTCTATAAAAATGCACAAGGTTAATTTTTTGCAGATTTTTTTTGCAAAATAATTTTGCAGATTGCAGGTCTGCTGACCCTCCAGATTGTTGTACAACCACTGTTACGTGTAAAAGCGGAAGTGAGGGGCAGCCCAGGCGGGTTTACATGTTCCTGCTGGCAACAGAGAGCTGCAGTTGCTCAGTGGGAATGGCTGGGTTTGAACACACCTGGCACAAAGGCACGCACTTAAAAACCTCCAGCTCATAAGGACTCATTCCTATTCCAGGGGCTCTGTCTGAACCTGACTGCAGTGAGCTGTGCCAGATAAAGCTGGGACACTTACTGTCTTGTCAGCTGGTAGAGACTGTGGCACTAACTGCCAGCTGTGGCTGTGGCCACACAGCCCTGGCTGGTGGCAGCCTAGCCTTGGCTACTGGGGAAGCAGCCCCAGAATGGCAAGGGGACAGTTTGGCACTGCAGCAGGAGAGGGGAAGAGCCTGTTTGGCTCTGATAAGTGATGCTGTTCTCCTCAAGCTAAAATGGAGCTTGAGCTAGTACTTCGTTTCTTCCATCCAGGCTCAGAGAATGGAAGCCTTGGTTGCTGGGATGTTTTCTTTTGCCAAGCCTCTGCATGGCTCAGTTTTAGCAAAAGGTAAGCCCAGCCCCTGAGACATCTGTGTTGAGGATATGGGCCTTGGTAATGGTTCAGCATGTATATTTAAGCCAACACAAGCAAGTGACATGGAGAGAAAACACATTGCACAGCCTCATGGGTTTCTGCCTGAGTTATAGCAGTGTGAAGGAAAAGAGGGGCAGAAACAAGAGGAGGAGACAAAGAGGTGACCCTGCTGTCAGGAAAGCATAGGCCTGGCCCTGTTAATGTGGTTCATCAGAGTGATTTTCTCATTTGGACCCTCCAGCATCTTTGTTGGGAGGTGCTGTCCAGCCCATTATGCCCAGCCAGGTGCTGCTGTGAAGGAGGAGCTTCACCATTCACGTTATTTTGCACCTTGGAAAGGCATTTGCTGTGTGTGCTGTTGGTTGTGATACTCAGGAACAGAGAGGGTTTTCTCTTCTCCAATTACCAGAGTGGCTGAAAGCCACAAGTTCTGTAGTATGTCATGTTTTATCTTCCATCTGTCTCTGAGCTGGAAGAAGCCAAAAAGGGAGTAGAGGATTGCATTTACCCCTTCTCCTTGCATGGGTTAGGAGAAGCAAAATGATAAATCAGGACACATTTCAGCACTTACCTCTTGTTTTTGCAGAAACCACTATACATTACAAGTGCCTTTGCATATTTTATAGCACTTTAAAAAGCCAATGTAGCTAATCTGGAAGTTGGCTTGTTCAGAGAAACACAAAACATGTGCAAACATAAAAATCCCTCATTTGATGTCAAGCTACTGCATTTTCAAGTGTCTGAAAGGCAATCACAATTATGCATCCAAAGGGTTTACCTTGACTCGCCCCAGCTCCTCCTGGTTGGTGAGAATGAAAAGATCAGCACAGCTGCTTGAAAAGTTGTGTTGAGTTGTTGCTGCATAGGACAGATATTTTGGTAATGAAGGCAGCCTCCATCCAAGGTCTCACCTTTAGAAGAGGGGCAGTGTGGTTTTGTACAGTTGGAAAAGGAAAGGTAGACTGGCTGAAAAGAGTAGAAATAAGCCAGATGACACCAAAAAGTTGGAGGACTAATGATCCTAGAGCAGCTGGCATCCCTCTCAACATGGAAAGGTGCCTAATGGGGGTTTGGGGTTGCAAAGTGCTGTCCCATCCCTGAGAGATGGCAAGGGGTTGGATATTCATAAGTTTTTTCTCTTCTGATTCTTGCTACAACAAAATCTGTGGGAATTTGTCATTTTTGGAAAGGCTGCTTCTCTCTGCCTAGATAGATCAAGAGATTTAGCAGTTACTGGTGGTATCTATAACATCTGTATGTGCATGCACAGATAGGGTGACCACATGAGCCCTCATCCCATGGAAAACCAGACAGAAAACTGGCCTTTCCAAGTTCTTGACTCAAATTCCACTCTAAGGACTGTTCCCAGGTCCCCTTTTTATTGTCATTTGGACATTTGCTGTGCTTGATTGCTGGAGGGAAGTGGGGGGAGGACAAGTGTTGGGGTTAAGAGTAAGGGATGCTGGTTGTCTCCAAAAGTCTTGCTCTGCCCTGATCCAGGTGATGACCAGGTAATCTTGCTCCCTCTTCTGCTGCAAAGAGCAGCTTAGCCAGGCCTAATCATGTTACCAGCTTCAAAAATTGCTCTATCTGTGGAAGGAAAGCCATCTTCAAACAGGGAAGGGAGTCACACATGCCGGGTGTGTGGGTCCAGGCAGGGGGACAGCTGAGGGCTGGCCCACGTGGCAGTGGCAGCCTGTTCAGCTGCAGCAGAGGACAGCAGTGAGCTGGCAGTAGCAGTTGGTGTATTTCCTGCCTGTAACCTACTTAAGGGGAAAGCTGAAATCTGTTGCAGGAACAAGCAGCCAGGAGCATTGGAAGCTGCTGGAAGGAGGAGTATGATTCAGCCACCTGAAGGCATCTCCCTGTGGGAGGATTACCTTCCCTATAAAGCAGCAGGCATTGCTCTTAAGTGTTATCAAGCTTAAATCGGTTCCCTAGGTGACATCCCGGTAAGTGGATTTCCCAATTAAGCACATCCCGATTAAGTGGGATGTACTGTAATTACAGAGTGCTCAGCACTAGGAGCAAATCAGATCCGTTTACTGCAGAAGGGCCAGATTGAAGCTCTTCCCCAGTATGCAGTGGGCTGTACCCAGGCATTTCTGTAAGCATGGATGTGGGCAGGCAGGAGATGGGATTCTGCAGCACCCCCACTATGCCAGTCAGCAGAGTGTTCCCTGCAGGAGGAAGAGACTGGAGGAAGCCCTGCCACATCTTTAAACACTGATAATGGGAGCATTCTCCTCTTGAGGTGGCACTTGTGTCTCCTGCTAGTCCACAATCTGCTGGACTAGCAGGAGACATAAATCTCCTCACCAGAGAAAATACACATTAGCAGAGATGGCTGCCCCCACCAGGCAGACAGCACAGCCCTTCAGAGCCAAATTCCCTCTGCACAACCCAGTTTTTTCTGTCACGACTCCCTGCCCATCCTTCTGACTTCCTCTTCAAAGATGTCCCACTCCCAGCATGAGGCATCGTGGCCCTGGAGTCAGACTGGGGCTACATAAGCCCACTCCTCTAGAGCTTTGTGGTTCTTTGCTGGGGACATCATGGGGGAGAGGAAGAAGATGCTTCTTTGTTTGTTGTCTATTAGTGAAAGGAAAAAGAACAGCATTTACTGCCTTGGACAGGTCAGAGCATTTTCAGCTGGATGGGGATACGAAATCTAACTGGCGACCTTCTGCCAATTAACTGGTCAAGGCAACACTTAAACACCGGAGATGGGACATAAGGTGTAGATGAGGTGCAGCTGGGGGTAAAATCTGTGTCAGGAGGGGTGGAGGAGCACAACCACTTTGGAACTGGATAAGAACTCTAGATCTTGAACATGAACCTTTGGACCAGGCCAGTCTCCAGTGTAGAGCCTGTTTTAGCACTCTCAAGCTGCCTCAGGATCCTTAGTTCCCACTTGGCCAGGAGGTGATGCAGGTGATGCAGCACACTTTCCCTGGGGGTTCCCAGTCCCCTGGGTCACAGACATCTTTGGTGGCCGTGGTGCTTCCAGGGTTCCTGTGCCTGCAGGCAAGATGGCCCAAAAGCTCTCACACCTATCACGCCATGCTCTTCACTGGGGGCAAGAGCCTGTCTGCTTCTCAGGGGTGATCTCTTACATTTTAGGGTGACCCCTTACATTTTAGGGTGATCTTTTACATGACTTTTAGCTGCAGACAGAACATTACAGTAAGAGAGCAGTGGAAGCTGAGGAGCTGCTCCTACCTTTGAGGAAGTTATCCACATGGACATGAATTGGCTCTGTCCCATGTGGACATGGAGGGATTCACACTCCTGCTGGCTGGGCTGACCCCACATCACCGCAGCACTCCAGCCCGTTGGTGATGCCTCCTTGCCTGCCCCTGTGCCTGTTCCTCTCCCCCCCAGCAGCTTCCTGCTCCCACCAGCCAGGCTGCAGCATCCCCACGATGCCCATATCCAATCCACGGGAGATGTGCACCGCTCTGTGAGTACAGTGTCTGCGCTACTGTTCCACCCCCAGGCCCTTGCGTTACTGCTCCTTCCATACTGCTGGTTTTGCAGTGCCACCCACTGGCAGAGGCTCTCCAGAAATTCTCTGCAGCTTTTCTCTGCCGCAGGTGATGCTCCAAAGATGAAATACTAGAAGGATTGCTCTGGTGGGTGTAATTCACAGAGGATGTCACATGAGTGCTGGTCCTGGACATCTGGAAATCTTCTGGCATCCTTTCCTGTGTATCTCAGTGTATGCTGAGCCCAAGCTGCAAGGTCACTGTGTGGATAGTTTCATGTCTCAGTTCATACTGTGTTTAAGGCAACTCATCCTGTCTCATCCCAAAGGGCCATCCAGCCCCGAGTCCTGCCTGGAGCTTGGTGGGGCAGGCAGAGGCAAGGGAGTTCCCCTCCTGTTTGCTGGGTCTGCCAGATCGGTTTATGGAGGTCCTGCATTCCTGTTTTCCTGTGCAGGATAAAACACAATTCCCTGGCTGATATGAAAACCCACACTGTGCAGGAGGGAACTATGCATTCCAGTTGGGAGCATGCTCCCAGAGATGCAGGCTTGGGGACTCCTGGGAGAGGATGGTTTGGGGTCACTTCATTTAACAATTGCCATATCTCCCCAAATTCTCCTTGTCCCTTTCTGACCCCATTTACAGTCTTGTCCACATCCCTGGTCAAGAAACAGGAGGAGAGGCAGCAAGGGGACAGAGCAGTGCAGTTCTTAGGGTTTCAATGTGGTGGCTGCCACATGCAGGGACTGCTGCCAGCCTGATGCCCCTTGGGGCAGCCAGAACCAGCCCCTGCCCAGGTGTGATTGCCATGTCCATGCAGCAGCAGCACATATGGATTGTCAGGAACTTTCTCCCCAGCCTCCCAACAGGCAGGGAGTGTGCCTTTTAAATAAAACCTGACAAAAAGCATCTTGAGGGTGTCAAGTCCTGGAGCAGTGTCTTCTGAAAAGCATGAAAAGGCCCTGGAGGAGAGCCTGGCACAGTCTCCCAGATTACAGTAATTAAAGGCTTTTGCACTCAGGCGCTGGGAGCTGCTCCTCTTGCAAATTGACCTTGATTGAAGAGGAAGAGAATGATTGGGCTGAAGGGGAGTGATGGGGGTGGCAGGCAAAGAAAACACAGAGTTAACTATCAATTTGTCTTCTGATTTTTTTTTTTTCCCTCTTCCTCTCTCCCAAACAGTGTCTGTGTGGGTGGAGGGAACACTGCTCCAGCTCCACACAGCCTGGCTGGCTCTGCCTGAGTGCTGGGGTGGGGGGTTAAGCTGAAAAGGAGCAGTTCTTCTCTAGTCCTGCCCACGCAGCCCCAGAACATCACCCAGTGTTTCCTGCAACTGGCCCTGTTCTGGAAAGCTCTCCCAGCTGAATGGCACCAGGGTCACCCATCCTCTTGCAGAGCTGGCAAAGCAGTTAACCCCTGGCCTGGGTTATATCCTTTGCTTCCAGTAAGAGCCATATCACCATACTCCCTGTAAAGCTGAGGGGTTACAGGTCTTTCCCATATTTTAATTATAAAGAGGATATTGATAGCTTGTTTAATCCAGGTTTTGCTATGATATGTGTGTTAGACCCTTGGTTTTTATTAAGTTATCTGAATCTATTTCGCTTCACTGCTAAGCCCTGCATCAGCGTGAACAGTTCCTGAAGGGTAGGTGATGGCATTACAGAAATATGCTCCCTTCCCTTCTCAGAGTCATCCAAGATGTCCCAGCCATGGCTGGGGTCCCCCATGGAGCAGTTTGTACTGAAGTACTTGTAGAAATTACTGTGCTGTGAACATGGATGCTCCAAAGCCAACCAGATGTTTCACCATACAAGGCCAAGGAACTGGTCCAGAATTCAACAAGAGCCTTTGACCTCTGAGCCCAGACCATTAACAGTCAGATAAAACAACTTAAGCTGTGGCAAGACAGAACATCTCTTTTGTCCATCTGTGAAGGGAAGGTAAACAAAGGGTTGATTGAATGCAACTGTAAAAGTTCTGGCAATGAGTTTTTGTGCAGTCAGCCTTGCTCAAGGAAGCTGCTGGCTCAGTCTGCAAACGGGTCCAGCCCTGTACCTACCAAGCCCAGTGGCCAGGCTTCGCTGCAGAAAGATGGGGAAGCAGGCCCATGGCTCTGCATTTGGTGCTTGGTTGATATTTGGATGAGCTAAGTGGTAAGCTGAGTCTAGTGCAGCAATTGGGTTTCCTATTGAGCAATAACTCTGCAGGGTTACCCTGAAATTCAACACAGTTTATATGAGATGCAGGGTGGTGCAGAGGCAGGGCAGCAAACCTTTGGTAGGAAAACACCCTGTTGTCTTGGAGCAAACCTTAAATCACAAAGGTGATGTGACTGAAGAAGGAATGGTTTTAAAGATAAATCAACTTTATCTTTAGGTTCAGGAGAAGTGTGATTACCAACTGCCCCTGCTTGCTCTACCACAGCCCATTCCCAGTCCCTGCAGCAGCACTCAGCCACCCTCAATCCCCCCTGGCCTTTCAGAGGGGAAGCTGCTTGCTGGAGAGAGCAGGGTAAGTGAAAGAGGCAAAAACAACCAACCTGCTCCAGCTCCTTCAGCAACAGAGGTAATTCCTGTGTGAGCAGGGCTCACAGCATGAGCTCATTCAGCACAGCAGTGCTGTGTACCCAGACCCCCACACACAGCAGTCTTTGTGCTCTTCAGGTCCACTAAAAAACTACTCAAAGCCCACGGATTATCCCTGAGCTTTGCATCTGGCCTCAAATACTCTACTAAATATCTGCAAAACAGCTCTCATGGCCACAGAGAGCTGGAGCCCTCAGACTGGGAAATGTTGCAGCTGTGAGCAGCTGTGAATTTCCAGAGGAGCACCTACATGATGCTGAGGGTGACAACACCCCAGTTCTATGCTGCCAAGTGGGATCACACTGCTCTTGAGGGGTGTTCAGTGGCTCCATGTTCAAGTAAGGCTGGATGCTCCTCTGGGCAGGGTGTGCTGCTTATGGTGGTTGCACCAGGTCACATCCCAGACTGGTTTTCTTTCAGAAGGTGAACAGAGCACACTTTCTCCTCCAAACCAGAAGTAAAGCTGGATTCTCTTTCCTCCCTAAAGTGCCCAGGTTTAGTCCATACCCTGCTTTGCTTTACCAAGGGAGCAACGGCATCTTGCAGCTCCTTCCCATGATCCCCATTCAAACCATCCTGGATCCCAGTTTCAGTCAGGCTCACCAGTGGGTTCAGCTGATTGTGTCCCAAAACAGCGCAATAAAACTTCCAGAAATAATTTTTTTCATTTCCACATGAAGTGTGCCAGCTGCCTGCAAGGCCTGTGCAATGCCTGGCTGCAAGAGGTTCCCTGGGGCTCACAGGGCTGGGCTGCAGAGGGTGGAAAGGAGGGTCTTTAACACCCCCAGTCTAAAAGGCACCTTTGTGGCCCTGCTGCTCCTCTCTGCAGGTTATACACTGGTGTGACTCGACAGCAGATGACAGAGGTTAGGACAAGGCCTGGGGTGGCTGGGATGCTGTTGCCATGGAAATCACCCAGTGTCTGGAATAGCAAGAACAAGAGCAACTCAAAAAGTAATGATCTGTCACATTGATTAAGGGGGAGTTGGAGGGATTTTGTTTGGGGAAAACCTTGTGCTTCAAGTAATATGAATCCATATGCCACATCTCCCTGTTTGCCTTTCCCTGAAGGGCTCTGTCAACAGGAAATAATCTTATTTGTTTTGACCAAGGGTTTCTCTGGGGAGCACCGACAAGGTGCCTGCCCATCAGCTGTGCTGCACAGCTCTGTCATCCTGGGATGAAATGCACCAAGTCAATGCAATATTCATTCACTTCCTTTTCACTCCTTCATTCATTTCTTCTTCCATTCATCTGCTTCATTCACATTTCCCTGGCACTTTAATGAGCAGTGCTTAGCCCCTGCAGCCTGCAGAGCCTTCCCCTGTGCTCTGTGCTGCAGATGGCTGGCTGCAGGCTTTGTTCTGCTGCAGAGCACAGCTCAGGGTGGCTGGAGCAGGGCTGTGTCATGCCCAGCTGGCACCTGGATCTCTAAACCCCCCACAATACCCCTGGGTTTTGCTGTTCCATCTTTCAGATCTTGGTGATTTCCCTTTGGTGTGATTTCCATGACACCTACCTCCTGCCCTCTCCATAGAACGACTGAGGCATCAACACCTGTTCCTGTGGCAGCTCTCCTGGGGGCGGGTGGCATGGCTGAGGAAGCAGGGGGGAGCTGAGCATGGAATGGGCATCACTGGAGAGCTGGTGCCAAGCACTAGTTGCAGGGCCAGAGCCAAAAGCACAAACATCCTCAGGGCAGAGTCACTGCCCACCCGCTCCCGCCATGCTGCTGCCTTTGTGGCACGTGAGGAGCATGGGGTGACTTCTTTTTTTAATTCTGCCCCATCTCCTGCTCTCAGAAACCAATTCATCAGAGGCAGGTGGGTAATAGCCCCTGCATGAGCTCCGGGCTTATGCTGGGCCAGCAGAGCTGTGGGCCCGCAGATACAGGGCAAGCAGACAGGCCCTAGGTGTGAGCAGCTTGGGCAACAAGAGGTCACAGCCATGTGCAGGAGCAGAAGCAGGAACAGGAGGCACCTGCACCATGCACAGGCAAGCTCCTGGTTTTTAACATTTTCCTCAGCTAAGCATGGCTCAACCCTCCTGTTGCCCAGTATTAAGCACTCACAGGGTGTGGATGGAGAGAACAAGCACATCTGTACCTCAATGCCCTTTTTTAACCACCCCACAACAGGCTTGCATTTTTCCCCCCACTGATATGCAAACATTTCTCTTGAGGAAAAGAAAAGAAAATGCCTGGATACCAGCTGGGTAGAAATCCAAGAAAGACTAAAAGAAGAAAACCAGTTTTCCTATTCATGATCTCAGCAGTGAAGAACGACCCCTTTCTCTCCCAGCCCCAAACCTCTCTTGCTGTGAGTGTGGGTGAGCTCTGCACCATCTCAGCCAAGTGCATTTCTGAAATGAAGGAAGTAAACAGAAAACATCCGCTCGCTTTATAATAGAGAAAGCTTTCTCTTTTGTTCCCTGCTTTTTATCAAGTATCTGCTGCCATTATTGTTACTCACTGAGTTATTACCTCTGAGTGGCTACTTCCACCAGCACAAGCTGGTTTATTGTCTGCTCAGAGCAATTATGGATCGGGATAATTCCTGCCAAGCTGTTTCATTGTGGAAGGATCTGCTGTGTTCCATGGCTAAGGTAACTTGAGGTGATTTGTGCTGCTGAGTTACCCATCAAGTTAATTAGGAGTGGGTGGCTGGTGCCTCACTGAATGCTGGGACAGAAGGAGCAGCAGAAGTTGAACCCAGGCATCTTCTCAATATTTGAAGGAAATTTAGTGGAGCAAACACCAGGTAGGGTTTTTTCTAGGACTAATTCATCTTTATTTACTGTTGACAAAATGTTAGCCAATGCATCCTCCCTCCAAGGGTGTGGCACCCTACTGCTCTGTGTGTGTAGAGCACAGGGGTGTCTCTGCAGGAGGACTTGCAGTGTGGCAGAAGACACTGTCTGGCTCATTGTTCATCTATGGAGGACATTTATTTCCTCACCCTGTATGACAGAGACAAATGCAGGAAACTGTACCTTGGTCTGGGCAGGATTCACCCTTAGGAACTGCCTCATCTGGCTGGTTGGAGAGGCGAAATGAAATGAAAATGCTCCTCTGAAATCTTCTTGATCTGTGTAGATCACAGCCTCAGTGCTTGTCCTGGTTTAGGGCAAATTTGGGAGAAACTCCCCAAAGGGGCCCCTTCAGAGAGCAAACCCAGATGGCCCCTTCCCTCAACTCTTTCGGGAAGGATTTCTCAGAGAGAAGTGGAAAGAACGTGTTTATTTAACAAGCAGAGCAGCCCCCAACACACAAGATGAACAATAGTGGATGACAAAATTCTTTCACCATTCTGAAGAGATTACAAATTCAGAAAGTCTCTCTCTGGGGAGTGGTCGCTCTGTTGTTGGTCCCTCTGGCACTGGGCTACTGCAGGCCACAGAGTGCAGACTCTTGGTGTTTCCCAGGTCCCAGTCCAGAGCAGGTTCCAATGGTTCCAAGAAAAGGGAAAGAAAAAAAACAGTCCAGGGAAAATTCAGACTGCCTAGCTAAACTAACTAACACTAGAAGCAAAAGCAAGAGCAAAAGCAAGAAGCAAGAGAAAAAGCAAAAAGCAGGAGCAAGCAAGAAAAAGCCAGCAAGCAAAAGCAAAAGCAGCACTATATACTGTCTGTGTCCCTCCAACTATTATCAGCAAACTGATAACAAAACCAAAACAAAACTTTCCAGAGCCAGTCTTGAAGAACATAATATCCAGCCTAAAGAGAACAGACGACTGGGGATACAAACCTCATAACATCACCCCAGGACATTGCTGTCTTGCTGCCTCTTTGAACTGGGGGGAGTTTCACCCCAGGCAAGGACACCTGGATTCATGGCAGAGGGCTCAGCCTGCAGGTTGCAAAAGTACCTGGTTATTTTCATTCCTTTGATACTTGATCTACTATCAAAACAACTTCTTTGTTTCTCTTTTACTTCCTAGGAATCCCAACAAACTTGCCACGGGCAAAAACATTTATTGGTAAGGTACTGCCAGATCCCCCGAGCTGTCCATGAACAAAGGGGTCGGGTCATCCTTCGTTCAGCCCCCCACAGCTGCAGCAGGTCTTGGCACAGGATTTCTGCTGAAGATGAGAGGTTTCGGTCCTCCCGAGGCAGCTGTGTGGGTTTTGCAATGCAGATACTCAGGTTAGTAACAATGTATTTATGCATTCACTTTGTAATAAATAAACACAAAAGTGTGACATTTTTAAGCCCTTGCTAAGGCAGTGACAAACACATTTTTCCCACAGTTAGTAACCTGTGGATTAGGAAGCCATGGTTTTATTTATTTTTAATAGCATGCATGAGGACAGATTAGCATGAAACTATAATGCCATCACATGGTCTCCAAATCCTTTGTGCCAAGACCCCCCCCATCCAGGTTCAGCACAAGCAGCAATGAGCTTTTCTAAGGAGGCTTGACAATAAGAAGTGCTTTTTCTTGCTGGCTTAGAAACTCTAACAAACAGGGTTAAATTTCTAGAGTTATATGTGTGCAGAGAACATTTCAAAATGACATTGTGCCGTTATTTACTCCACTTTAAAGCTTGGACCTCAGAAATCTCTTGGTGTCTGGCCTGCACCTGACACAGGTCCTGCTGGACCCTTGTACCAGCACTCTCTTAGGTTTGATGCTCAGCTCACAGCCTGGGCCTGTTCAATATTTGTCCATTTCCCCGTATTTTCTTGAGCAGAGCATGGCTTCACACTTGCTTTGCTATTCAGTCTTAGCTCATCTGAGTTCTCAGACATCCCTTCTGCAAGAAATTGATGGCTTAAACTGATCAGAACAGACACAAAGATTTCCTGCCACAGGTTGGACCCTGGGGAATGTTATTTGGGAGTCAGGACACAGTAGAAAGCCACCTCCCTCCTGCTCCTCTGCTCTGCCTCTGGTTCAATAGGGTCTGGAAATCTTGTCTCTAAGGGTCTGGAAATCTGTCCTGAAGTTTCAGAACAATCTTCCTGGTGTTTTCCCTTATTGGTCTGAGTTCCCAGAGCCAAGGGATGTGGTGTATGGCCCTCAGCATCTGGGGGTCTGGAGGACAGCTCTGCCTTGCCTCGGGAGGGGGCAGAGAGCAGGCAGGACAGTGGCTCTGCTGCTGTCCCTGCTGCCTTCTTTCCGCATCAGCCATGTGAGACAAGTTTCCCTTTTTTGCTCAAAAAACTGCCTGGATCAAGGTTTCACAGCCACTCTGACCATTCCAGAGTGCACCAAGGTAGGACTGATTTTCTCCACAGGTAACACAGTGCCTTAGTGGGTCGTGAGATTCTAGGATGACTTGGGAGACACATGGAAGCCAAAACCCACCTGCCAGCTGTGGATGGGCTGCCTCTGCTTCGAGGCAGTACCATCTCAGGTCCAGACTGGCACCCAGCAGTGGCATCTTGGCAGGGAACTTGAGATTGCCAGCAGATGGAAGATAGTGGAAGTCTCCAGAGACTTTTCCTACATAAGGTTGTTGCCTTACATCTCTTTGCCCTCATATTTTTGGCTCCTGGCCTGCCCACTCAGCTTCTTTGCCTTGCTCCCAGCTCCTGAAGCAGTCCCAGGGCTGGGCACACTGCCTGCAGGTACCTCCTGACTTCCCATCTGTATTCATGAAAATAATCCTATCAGGATCTGATGGCATTTGTAAATATTTGCATTTTTTGAGGAAATACCCTGTTTAAATATAGATTGATATTAATTCCATCTTCTTTGCATTCCCCCACATCCTTGATCTCCGTTCACCAGCCCTGGCCCCTGAGACAGCTCTGCTGAAAGGAAATATGTCAGTCTGCACTGTGCAGGGAATATTTTAAGGCTCTGGAAACAAAGTTTCTTATAGTAAAGCTGCCAAAAGTGTAACCACTGCCATGCTAAAATATCCTCAGCCTCCTACATTTGTAACGTGGGAGTCTTTTATATCCTCTTTACTGTTGCTGAACCTTACATTTGTATTGGCAGCAGATGTATATAGACTGGGAGCTATTTCAGTGTCATGCAAAAGAGCTCTTAGGTTAAAAGATACATTACAGCTTACTGGAAAGCTTGAAATTAACTGTGTGGTGATGCCACACAAGATAAAGAACCAGCAATTTTATTGAATTATGATTTTATCCTTATGGGCTGAAGGTTTGAACTGTGTTAATGCCTCCAAAGGTCTCCAGCTGCCAGATTAACTGTTGAGGTTTTGAGCAACTAGTTGGAGACAGGGAAAAAAACACCTGATTTAACTGTTTCCAGACAGTTAAAAGACTGTCCAGAAAAGCACTGCCCCCTTCTACACTGTATAGAAGTAACCCAAAAAGAAGGCAGCCAAACACAACCCCTGTTCCAGCTCTGTCTGGGCAGTGTGAGGGATGCAGGGAGGGCACAAACTTCCTTGGTTTTCAGGCACAGTGGCAGGAAAGACTCAGTTGGTCCCTATGAAGCTCTGCTGTGGTTATTATTATTATTATTATTATTAGCAAACCCATAAATCTCAGAACTTCAGTGATCAAGTTCCTCTGCAGTGCTACCAGACCTCTGTAGATTTAAGCACCAGAGCCAAAAAAGGTGTCCTCAGACAGCCCAGGATTTCCTTGGGTATCTGGCAGTGGCAGACAAAGGATTAATGATGGAAAAACACTTATAGGTTTAGGGGGAGGATGAAGGACCTTTTTTTCTTAATATATGTTTTTTGCTTCACATCTTAGCTCTTGGCACAGCATCCCCCGCCTCTAATCACACCTTATAACTGCAGTTTAAATCAAAACCCACAAGGCTGGACCAGTTGAATCCAGTTTCTATTAAGCTATTTGAGCTGTGACTGAGCAGACTTGTCACGAAGCCAGTCCCCTGCCTGTGCCTCCACATAATGAGGATCCCGCAGCAGCCGCTGCTCGGTGCAGGGGAATCCATGAAATCCCGTATTGGGGAAGCATCCCCTGTAAGCAGCCAGGGGGTGAAGTATGGACACCCACGGGTAGAGGCTCTTGCTGGGCTGTGGAACACACCTGAAAAACTTTGGTCATTTCATAGGTCCACAAGAAAAGGAAAAAAAAAATGTTTCCAAGTTAAAGCTGAATCCCGTTTGTGTCCCTCCCTGTAATTTGTTGGGTCATTTGTCCCCTGAGGAGGCTGCTGGTGGTTTGGTGGGAAGGGGACTGCCCAGCCACGAGCGGGTGTGCAGCTGCAAAGGATGAGATCCCACCCTCTCCGTGTGGCATCACTTCTCCAACAGGCTGTGGGTTGGAGCCACAGCTGATAAAATTGCCTGGGGCCCGTTTTTCTCCCTGCTGGTGTCAGTGAGGGAGCTGCTCTCCTGGTTTTATAGACCTCAAAAGAAAGTCACCATTTATTCCCTAACATGGCACACCCACCAATGCACACAAGGATATGGAGGAAACAGTCCCAAACACAATCCCAGACCATGTCTGCTCCCAGGAACCTGGAACATAGGATGGAGGGGAGCAAGGCCTTGGCATCACTGGGCTCTGGTTTGACTCTTTCTTGCAGCCATTTTGAACACTGAATAAAGGAACAAAAATAGCATGAGCCACAAAAATCCAAGCTAGTCTCTGAAGTCAGATGTGTTTGAAAGTGGAATTGCAGCTGTGACAGGGAAGGAGTGTATTTACTAGCACTTCCTGCCTTTTAATCTGATCTTCTAAAAAGCACTGGTTAGGGTGGGAAGTTTGTTTGAGTGAAATTATTGAGGAGGGAATTGGAATTATTAATTGGATTTTATTTTTTTTCTCCCTTCATATATGACTGAACTGCACAAGACAGCCATAGATTCTAAACTGTGAATCCCTATTCCCGGACTCTGAGCTCCTGAGGTTGATTTTACCACTTCAATAATAAGGAAAAATTATGAGGATTGGTGGCAGAAGCAAGTTATACAGTGAGTGGAGAAGAATCTCCAGAGCTGTGTTAGTGCTTCAGACCAGGCTGCAGCGGGTGACAGCGCCCAGCTCTCCAGGCACAGACAGCTACAATGAATGACCCAAGAGGCCCTAGTAAAAATTAATTGAGTTAATTAATTGATCATCTGTGGCATGGTTATTTTCTCTGCATGCCCTGGCTCTTAGTCCTCATCTCTGAGGGGAGAAATTGCCATTGAACCAATTTATTGGCAATGCTGCTTCTCTGAGGCAGAGGTTATTGCCCTCAGTGTCCCTGTGACTCTGAGATACTAATTGCAGGTGCCTGAGCCTCGCCTGGGACTGGGCACTGCTTTACCTTGTCACAAGGTTTTCTATATGCATAGAACAGGGAGAAGAAAATATTCTGGAGAGTTTCTATGCTAATGTTCACTGAGAGATGGCATTGCCTTCCCTCCAACTACTGTGAGCCCAGGATGGGACATGGTGCTGAGGGCACCTGTACGGAGTAGGGCAGGCTCAGTTCATAGTATGTGCCTAAAGACCCCTCAAAAATTAGGTAAATTCAGTTCTTCAATTTCCTTTTGTTATGTGCAGCAGGTCAGGTCCTGCTCTGGGAGTCACTGACTTGTGGATCAGCTGCTTAGCTGATGGAAACACTGCTGCTGGCCCGTGAAAGAGTTTTATTTTCCAGCCAACACATACAGGAAAGAATAAGGTTTTATTTTCTTAGCCATCACTTTTTGCAGCCTGTGTCAAGATAACAATGACTGGGTATTCCTCTGAGGTTGTAAATTAAACTCATTCATGCTTTCTTTTCTCTCTATTTGTTGTAAGAAAAATCTACTGATCTTCTCTTAGCTTTTGAGGTGGAGTCCATGGCATTGCACCAGAAACCAAGTACTGCTATGGTCAAGCATGAGGGCAATGCCATTTGTATTCCCTCAGCCACATGGATGCAGAGAGAGGAAAATGTCAGTGGGAGCCTTTTGTGGGCTCTTCCTTACTAAGGAGAGCCTCCCTCCCTCCCTCCTTGCTGCCTTTGCTGTAGCTCTGTAACTTCCACCACGGACATTGCAGGGAGTAGTGACCACCTTCTCACTGAGTCAAAACTGAATCATCACCCATACTGAGCACAAGGGGCCCCAGGGCTGCTGGAGATGCTGCTTTGGTGGTGGTGGAAGCTCATTGTGTATCAGTGTGGGGATGGATGGGGGATGTTGTCACTTGGCACATAGTGGTGGCCGGTTGTTTTGTGGCATTAAGGTACAGAAGAGACTATGGGGGGAGAGGATAAAGTGACATCTGTGTCTTTGGAAAGAGAGTCAGCCAAAGATTCACCTGACTTTCTGAGAGGGGGCTTGGTGGAGGAATTTGGATGCCATCCCAAAACTTCCTGCCAGTGACAGGAGACTAGTGATGGCAATATTGCCAGCATGGCTGTGGGACAAGGACTGCAAACAGCTTTACCTGCCAGGAGCAAAATGCTTTAGGAAGTACAGCCCAGCATTGGGAAAATCTTGTAGGATTTTCAGGGAAAACATGGTTGAGTATGTGGCCATCCTGGAGAGCCCCAGGAACAGCAGTTGTTCCACAGCTGCAGGAAGAGGTGAGCACACATCAATGTGAGACTGGGTCTGGTTACAGTCTAAATGTCAGAGCTCATTAGCAACACTGAAATCCTGGTGGCCAGACATAGCTGAAAAGCAGACCTCACCAAAAATTAGGTGAATCCATAGGCAGTTGGACTTTCCAGGTTTGAGGAGATGCTTGATCTTGACTCATCTGGGCTTAACCCATGGGCATATCCTGGTTGCTTTGCTGACAGACAGATCTGGCCAGAGCTGTTTGGGACTGGAGGGGCAGTCCACAAGTAGGAATCACACATGGAGAGGAGGAAGACACACAGGAATGGTTGAGGAAGGAACAAGAAATCTCTCCCATCCTTTCAGCAGGTTTGGAGCCTATTCTTTGGTGTGTTTTACTGGTCCAAAGGCAGAGCAGCCTCCTGTCCTTAATTCCTCCACAGTTCTCCCATCACAGTGCTAACAGTATGAATGCCAGCAGCTGGAAGACTGAAATAGCACCTACCATTGCTTAGGCCCCACTGATTTGTCCTGTGGTTTTCCCATGTCCTTTAATCTCCAGTAAATAATCCCTCACTTCCTTGTGGTCTTTCTAATTCCATGCTCTGTGCTGGTGCTTTCTGTAAACAGCAGAGCTGGTGGCCCATGCGTCGGCTTTACTCATTTTTGGGAAGGCCCAATTGAGGCTCTCCCCTGCCATGCAAAGGGCATGTGACAGGGCTGTTTGTCAGGCTGCATGGGGCTGTGTCCATGGGCTAAATACTGGAAATGCCAGATTCTCCTCTCCATCGAGCCAGAAGAATCAGTCAGGGCTGGTTCTGATGAGGCCATTGGATCATACAGATGCAAAACCAGCACATGTGAGAGCATCAGGTCCAGACACTCAATGGCTTGCACCATCTGTCCCCCAGAAATCATGATTGGGCCAGTGCCAGAAAGAAGAGCAGGGTTAAATTATAGGCAATGAGGTCCCTCCAGCACATGTTTGCACTGGTACTTGGTGTCTGGTGCAGGAGCCATGTCCCATGAAGAAGCTGTGACCAGACCTTGCTCAGCCCTTAATTGCCACATCTGTGGTCTAAAATTTTGGGTGAAGTACTAAAATAAAAGGAAAATATTGAATGCTTAATGAAGGCCCTTCCTGATGTTGAATTCTTTGCACTCTTGCAGGTAAGAGGCCA
Source organism: Certhia americana (assembly GCA_018697195.1). Classification (NCBI taxonomy): domain Eukaryota; kingdom Metazoa; phylum Chordata; class Aves; order Passeriformes; family Certhiidae; genus Certhia; species Certhia americana. Next base: position 5,648,892 of record CM031868.1, on the reverse strand, counting down.
CCAGACCCTCCAGGGCAGCAAGGAAGGCTGAGAAGTCATTTTTCTGATCAAAATGTCTCCAGCTGCTCTAAAGGAGCAGGAACTATAAGATTTCTGTGTCAGTTGTCCATCCTCAAACCTAAGAGCATTTATTTTCCCCAGTGAATTTGTGTTAAACCAATGGTGGATCACAGAGTCCCTGGGCTGGACTCTTTGGATAGCACAGCTTTTCCTCCTGTCTGAAATCTCCCCTCTCTGGGTTTCTGCTGACCAACGGATCCCTCCACAGATACCTGAGCATCCAACAAACTATTTCTGCAGGGCCTTCTCTGCTTCCAACAGATCTTGGGCCCTCACCTGTGCCTGTCCTGGCCATGCCTGGATGCACATGCCACATCTGCACATGTCTGGATGGAAGATGACAGCCTGAGAGTGTTTATGTTATGAAGTGTTTGTCAGATGGGTGCAATTTTGCCAGCGCTACCAACATTTGCAACTTGCAATGTCAGTGCTGAGGTATTTACACAACCATAGGAAGGATTCTCTAACCCTTTACATATGCTCTTTTCCAGCACAGCTGCTTCCAGAAATCTCCAGGTTTCAATCTGTTGGCAATTTCAACCAAGTCCCAATTTATTTATTTTCTTTTCATAGGCTCACAGAAGCCAAGCCATGGCAGCCAAGGGAATCCTGCTCAGTCTTTCAGCATTAATGTCTTAATTATCAGAGCACTGCCTTCTTCCACATGGGGACTGAATGCGTGTGTGTTGGAACTCCTTGAAGTATTTTCAGAGCTGAAGTGTAAGCAGGGACTGTTTGGAGTGCCATGAGGTAAAGTCCAGCCTCAATTTGTGTAATTTGATGCCACTAAATGTCTGTCACCTTTTTCAGAATGGGAAACTCAATAGCAAATATATAACAGAGCTGAGTTTTTCCTTTAATGCTAATGACCCAGCTGTATCTCACTGTGGTGCTTGTATCCCAGGGATTGCATGGATCCTGCAGCTGGCTCATGTGCTGAGTGCCCATCATGCTCCTCATGCTCTGGTGTTGGCTCAGGGAAGTCAGGAGGGCTGATGCAAGGCAGCAGGTGGGAAGTTTGGGTTTCTGGCTGCTCACACAGCTCCAGAATGACTGAACATTGGCAGGAGCAATCCCAGAGCATCCCATGGAGATCAGATGGGGAATATAATTTCCTTGGAGGACTGGGAATTGCTGGTTTTTTTCATTGCCACCTTTCCCTTGCAAAGTAGATGCCCCATTGTCACCAGGCTGGGCTGTTTTGGCTGGAACTGCCTTATGCTCAGTTAGACTCAAGCAAAACTCCTATGAGCTGTTTGATGGTTCACTGAGCCCTCCCAAAAGTGCCACACAGGTGGGGATGAAACTCCCCAGTCTGCATTTCTGCCTGTGCTCCTGCATCTTCCTGGCCTCAGGCTGACCATGTGCCTCCCCCACTCCATTTATTCTGACAATGGGGATGTGAGAAGCCTTGAGAGGAACAGAAAGGCTTTGCCCAGGCAGCAGTAGGAGCCCTTCAAACCTGCAGCCAATAACCGTTGCCTGGAGCTGGTCCCTTTGGCTCCAGGCACAGCTGAAATTGTGCTGGAGTGGAGAAAACCACTGCTTTGGATCAAAGCACTGTTAAAGGAGACTTCACAAAAGTGAATAGCTCATGGTCAAGAAGAGCTGGCAGACTCCTGCTTTCTCAGTAACTAATAAAAGTGCTTTTTAACACAACTAATGTGATGTCTTGCTAAAGACCGAGGGAAATTGGAACTGAGGCATTTGTATTTTGACAGACTTTGTGGAAAACTTCTGTTCAGACTGCTAGGAATGAAACCAATAAATTTCTGAAGAAACTTTCTGAATTCAGCCTTCAAGATAATAGATAGGCTGTTCTGAGTGTGGATAAATAAACTCTGTTTTTATAAGCGCCTAAAGACCTTCAGGATGATGAAGTGGAACATACTTCAAGTCTCCAAAGATGGGAAGTGGCTTCTGAGTCAAATGCCCTCCTGTGCCAGGGCTCGTATTTTAGACTGAGATCACTCTTTTGTGACTTGTTGACAGGTTTTTTGTTGTACTTAAAAAAAAAAAAAATTTAAAAAATTAAAAAAAAAAAAAAAAAAGAAGGAAAACATCCCAGGATGAAAATAGCAGTGAAACATTCCCCAACTGGCCAACCTGTTCTTCAAGAAAACTTCCCAGGGAACATAAAGCTCCATCTGCAGCCCCAAAAACACTGGCTAGGAAATGACAACTTAAGTAATGATTACAGTGGAAAAAAACTATTTTGGCTTACTACAGCTTCTGCCTGAGCATTGCTCATCTCTTATCTTGTGGTGCAGGTGATCACCTGCAGAAGGAAGATGTGGTTCTACCAGGAATGTTTGGAGGGTGGACTCTGAACATGGGAAAATTAACTCACTCCCTTTTTGCTTCCCCTTCTCATGAACAACAGCCCTCCTTGCAATTCCTGCCCTCCCTGGCAGCCATCCCAAAGACAGGTGGAAAAAAGGCTGGATCAGAGCTCATGGCATTCTGGAAAATCAGGGCAGGTCTCTGCATCTGTGCCAGGCCAGGGCTGAATTCTGCAAATGAAACCAAAGGAGATGCAATCCAGGGCCACAGGTGATGAGCAACACTGAACCCTTGGCACTAAGCTTTGTTTGCTTTGTCTTCCTGTGTAGCTACCTGCTGATGGGAACTGGTGGATGTGTTGGCCAGCAAGATATCCTTTATTTGAAGTAAATATAAAGACAGTGGTGAAGGAAAAAAGAGATGTCACAGATACAGAGTGGAGCCCAAACCAGGTTGATGGGCTCTGAATGGATTCCTGCAGTGGCCAAAGGACAGTCCTGACACAGCGGTGGGACACCAGAGAAATGTGCCTCAGGATCAAACACCAGTGTAACAGCCAAGGGGCTGAGGCTCAGAGAGAAGACACCAGCACGTTCTAAGAGCTGGATCAAGGAAGTCTGTTTCTCTGGTTTCTCAGAGAGAAAATGAAGGGAGAGCAGGTCAGGGCTTGTGATATGCAAAGGTGATGGAAATGGGGGAGTAGCAGGATTTAGGAGGCAAAGGCTTATCAGGTGGCAGGAAATGGGCACCAAATGAATCCAGCCTGTGATAAAGGGTCTATTATTTAAAATCTATTACCCAGGGAAGTAACTTAGAAAGGCTTATGCTGATCCTCCTTTTCTGAGAATGTTTTAATCAGGACTGGTCCCTCCCCACCAAAGCAGATCCTCTGTTTCATGTGGAAATGAATTCAGGTCTGAGTTGCCCCAGGGATGAGCCTGGATGGCTGCCTTGAAGCCTAGATTAGGGAAAGGCAGCTCGTCCTTGCCAAGGAGCTGAGGGGAATCAGAGAAGGGTTTCAAGAAGGTGCTGAGGCTTTGACTTGTGTGCAGATTTCCCGGGGGCAGCCAGTCCCTGCGGGTCGGCACTGGGCTGGTGCCCAGGTGCTGTCTTTAGCCCTCCTGGGCTCTGGCTGCTGGGGGCTTGGAGGGCAGAGGGGGGCTTTTTTTTTAGCAGGGGAAAAAAATCAATCTGCTTTCAGTTCAGCGGCTCACACTCGGGCTGGCTGCAAAAAATGTGCGCTCTGCCGCCAGAAACACCGCAGTTGCTACAGCAACTGCAGAGCGCGGAGACACCCCCCCTCTGCCGCCCTCCGCTCCCCCAAAACACGGCAGAGCAGGGAAAGTGATGGTGGGGAGGCAAAGGAACTGATAGGAACGGCCCTCGGCAGCCACGGCTGCTCCACGCTCTGCTCCCACCCCACCACGGCCGGTGCTCGGACACCGCTGTGTTCCCGTCGGTCCCGACGGGCACTTGGTTTCCAGGTCATTAAGATTCCAATCAGCAGATCTGCGACCCGGGACGGGCTGGCAGAGCACGATCTCATCCCAGGCAGCCCATCCCACGCACCCGCATGCGGTGGGACGGGGATGAGATGTCGGGGATGCGATGCCGGGGATGCTGCGGGGAGGGCGGCAGCGAGGGGAAGCCACGGGAGGATAAAACCGAGTTGTGCTGCCATCTCATTACTATTTAAATCGGGCTCCGCGTGGTTCCCAGCACTGTGCCATCCTGCCTCCATAAAAGCTCGTGGTTTCCCCTGGTGCTGCTCTCTTAAATATTTAATGACAGGAGGAAGAGCTCTTTTAATAAACACTTCAGTGCTTCCATCCGAACAGAAGGTTGTTTCAGGTGGCCAGAGCAGGCAAGAAAAACCTTTAGCTGTTAATTTTTCAGGATTCTGCTGCAATTGAAGGGGCGGCAGCATGATGATGCAGACTAGGGGGGAAAAGAGAGATCTTCTACGTGTCTGCAAAGAGTAAGGACTCCTGAGGTCTGTCCTGCATCCTCTTCCTGACTATGTGCCAGCATGGCTTGATATCTTATGCTAAAACACTTGAATGAGGCTACAGTTTTGGAGCTTTAGTGAAAAATGCTTGAAGTTCGCCTGCCCCCAGATCTTAGCCAAGCACTCTGCCCTCCCCATCCCCTCTGGATTTATCAGATTTGCTGAGTGGCATGGATATTTGAAGGTGTCCACCTGACAGAGACTTACTAAGGATTTATTTGGGTTCATGAAGTGTTTGAAAAACCTGAGTAAAACTACTGTGGAAGGAAATGTCTTCTAATGCAAGCCAAATCATAAATCAGGCCATCCCTAACACAAGTAAGATGAGGCTGATATGAGAGGGGAGGGCTGTGCTGCTCCTTCATTGGCAGTCCTGTGTCCCAGTGCATCACTCCTGTGTGGACAAGCTCAGTTATTCTGGTACTCAGCTGTCAGGGGGTGGGATGGCAGCAGGGCTAATGGAAGTGTTGCCACAGCTCATATTATTTTCCTAATAAAGCCCATTTTGTCACAGGGAAGCAGCTGGTATCAGTGCCCCTGAGCACCCTCTCCAGAACATGCTGGGCACAAGCAGTATTTAAAGCAGTCAGGTGTCCCAGGCACAGCCCTGTGGTGGCCTGCACCCCACTGTTTCTTGGTGGGAACTGGGAACTCTGCACCAAACCTGTTTGCCAGTCCCAGTCCCTTCCCCTGCAGCCATGGTGCAATTAGGTTTTCATTTGAATTATGTAAAAGGATGCTGTCAGTCATTTCTCAGCACTGATTTTGTGGAAGGGCAGCTCAGTAATTTATGTCTTTAATATCCAAGGATATCGTTTGTGGAACCTTCTGTTGCTGCTACCCGGGATAAGGAGCAGCCTTCCAAGAGAGACAGGGCAGCTGCAGTGGGCCCCAAAAAGGTGCAGGGAGAACACCAACAGGTGTTTGCATTAGTGGTTCCGATGGGGACGGGATTTCTTAATTAGCAAGACCACACGAAAAGATCCTGGTACAGGACCATGGCTAAAATCAATCAGCAGACTCAGTGGATTTTATTAATAAAAGTGGATTTCTGCACATCTCAGGGCAGGAAAAGAAATAGCACAAGATATGCTGCAGAGGGGAGGATTTTACTGCTGCTGAGCAAAATCAGTGTGCAGCATCTCTGCATCCCAGGAAAGGTGGGATGACCCAGTGGCTGGAGCAAGTAATACAACCAAAAGAAAGTGAGGAGGGGTGGGAAAGGGTAGCCTTAGTTTCGTGGAGGGTCATTAATTCTCTCCTGACGAAGCACTTTGAGATGTGCTACAAGAGTGCTGAGGATTACTGGTTTGTGTCTCTTGCCACCAGGTCCCTGGGTTGGAGGGGCAGGAGCTGAAGGCAAGGCTAGGAGCCCCATAATCTGCCTCCAGCCCTGCCTCTGCAGCACAGGAAGTCCCTTTCTAAAGGTTTGGAAAGGGATTGTGTGCAAGTTCTTTCCAAAACCCCCAAATCAGGCTTCTAACCAGGGGTTTAACCCTGCTCAGAGGGCAGTACACACAGAACCTGGCAGGATCAGGCCCTACTTGTCTCTTTATCCCTCCCCAGCTCTGCTTGAGCAATAACCTACTTCTTTTGCTTTGCAGAAAGAACATCTTGGATTATGTTGCTGCAAATGAGAGGTTTCAGTCATGGTATTGGATGAGCTGCAGGTAAGCAGCGGGTTTAATGTCAGTTTTTTTGGCAGCTTCTTTATTCTCTCTCCACTTTGCACAAACAAACCGTCTTTGTGAGGAAGTTCATTTTCCTTTTTAGCCACAGCATTTGCCAACATGGCTTCCCAATAATCCTCTCCATGCAGATAAAGGCAATCTGGCAGCCACACCAGAGCCCTCACCTCAAGCCTGCTGGTTCATTAAGGGAACTTTCCCCTCTCTTGCAGGGCAGAAGCTGTGCCCACACGAAGGATCCTAAATCCCAGAGTGACACTCAGCTATCCTTAACTCCATCCTAATCAGCCCTGTGCAATTAAGGTGCCAGGAACAAAACTCCAGGCCCCAAAGGATGTGGGATGTAGGGCCCTTCTGCTCTCATTAGGCAATCTGGGGCATCGCCCACCAAAATCCAGTCCAGGGTAGAGAGAGGGAAAGAGAAACTTCAAATCAATTGGGCTGCATCTGTCCTTTCCATGTTCATTCTTTTTGGCCTTGCAAGGCTCTCAAACCAAAGTATCACTTTATATCAAAAACAACTACCAAAAAGCCCTTCAGATCAAAGCCTGACACGGGCCAGGCTGCACACACTGTGTGTTGCCAGCACAGGACCCTGCCCAGGATTCACACTGCCCCAGTTTAACCAGTGAAGGCAGGAGAAGGAGTTGACTGTGCCAGGGAAGCAGTACCTACTTTCACAGCCCTACACCAAACTGTTTCCTTTCGGTGCCTGCTGGTTTGGAAGACTTTAACTTGCAGCCTCCTTAACTGCTTCATTTCTGTTAATTTGCACTATCCCACTCCCAGCAAGATCACCAAACTCTCCAACAGAGTGAAGGCAGGTGAGCTGAGATGCCCCTGCTGCTGAGCTAAACAGCATTAGGGCTCGTTTTACTGCTTAGAAATCTGTAAGGAACCAAGCAGGTCGGTGAATAATCCAGTTTAAAAATCATAACAGAGGGCTTGGGTAACTGTATACAGCACTGGCCTAAATTCATACATCAAGTGACAAACTGTAATGAAAAATTAAAGGGCCCTGCTTGGCACAAGTTGGGTGCTGTACAATTTGAATCCCAGGAAGCAGTTGTTCACATGGAGCAGCTCTGCCTGTGTCCCTCGTGCCTGCGCAGAAATGGTGCAGGGGTTCAGACAACCTGCACAGGCATCAATTTTTTTTCCCTCAGCTCGTGGCTGTTCAAGCTCAGCAGTGCTAAAACGTGACATGGGTTCTCAAAGGACACGTGCAGCCCATGGGGTGAACCACAACCTGAACAGCTCTCCCAGCAGCTGTGGCTCCATGTCCTTCTAGTAATAAATTCCTCCTGTACAGTGTTTCAGGAGGTTGCTAGGATTTGAGGGGAGAGGAGGCTGGCTGGAAGCAAGACAGGCTCCAGATTTATCCTTGAAAGCCCTGGCGCTGCAGAGCCTAGGGCTGCCTTTGGCAGCCTGCCTGGAGGAAGATGTTGGTGGAAGCTGAAGGCTGCCTTGTGCTGTATGAACCCACCAATCCCCTCCTCAGCCACCTAAGTTGGAGATAAATCTCCCTATTAGCAATGCATAAAGCACGCCAAAATTTAAACAGCTTCTTAAGCAGGAGGTAAAGCAAAAGCTCAAAATAAATTAAGTCCTTTCTGTTCTCTGGGCCAGACAGGTTGTTTTGGCGCTTTCCTGTAGTGGGCCTGGACTGTCTGCTGGGAGAGAGGGGTGCCGAGCAAGCCAGCAAAATCAGGAAAAAAATAACCCCATCCCAACGTCAGCAGCAGAGCTGAGAGGAACCAGAAGTCCTGAGCTGTTTCGAAGTTGTGTTAAATAATAAAGCAGAGAAATGAATAAATTAGCTGAGCATCTATTTAGGTCAGCCCTCTCCGTTTCTCCCAGCCACCTCCGTGCGCCTCCTTCCCACAAGGATCAGCTGCTCGGTGCACGCTGTGCCTGCGGTGCCGCTCCCTCCTTGGGAGCAGCCGGGCTCTCGGGAAGTGCGGGTTGAGCAGGTGTCACGTCGCCAGCACACGTTCACCCCAGCCTTCGGAAGCGGCAGGCGAGCTTCCTTTTCCGTTTCTGGGGCAAAAAGTGTTCTGGAAAATCCCATTAAAGCACCAAGCGTAGGCTGCGCGCACACGGCTGCTCCCTTCCTGGCGCTGTCCGCCGCCCGCAGCCCCGCAGGGAGCTGCACCGTCCTGTTCCACGCCATGCAGCTGCCCAGGAGCTGCATCTTCCTCTCTGCCTGCTCCACTGCTGCCAGCCTGGTCATCACCCAGCCATTTCCCGTTCCCAGCTTCCTACCACGGCAGCACCTCCACCTTTGCAGGCCGTCGTTCCCCACCTTGCAGGTGCCCCAGGCTCGGTTATGTGATTGCAGTCATCATCTGTTGATTTGAGGACATCCGGGCAGATGGACCAGGCTGATTGACACAGATGGAGAATCAGCTTTTAAAACCCTAAGCTCCCCTCATATCATTCAAATGCTTCCAGGAAAATGAAACGACTGTGCAGTCCTGTATATATGTCCTTATTTACATGTTTCCCAAGCACGAAAAGCCCTCTTTGATGTCCAGAACATCTCGTGGGTTTCAGCTATAAGCAAGCTGGATAAACACTGACCAAGATGGAATTTATCTGCATCAAGGGCTGCTCCATCTCAGCCCAACTCCTGCTGGTCCTCCCAAACCCCACAGGTAGCTGGAGAAGGTCTCCAGCGATGAACCCAGCCAGAAGCAGCATCCAGGGTGTAGGCAATGGAAAATGAGATGTTTCTAAGTTTGGCTAGGCTTAGCTGGCTCCTCGCAGGTCCCAGCCTGTGAGTCACCGGTACGTGGGTCACCAGCACGGCCTCCCCTCTGCAGGAAGGAGTGGAGGTAGAAAAATAACAAGAGGAAACCAGCTGTTAGTAGTGCCAGCTCCGGGGAGAGTGGGAGGAGGTGGCAGTCCTGGAGAGTAAGGTCAGGGCTGCATTGCTGCCTGATTTTTCCTCCTGCCTTCATGGTAGGAAGCTGCTTACAGGAACTCGCTTGTGCAATATGTGTGGAGGGTCTGGGCTGATCTGAGGGGAGAACAGCAGCCGGGGGAGGGAATGGAGGATTTATTTCTGGTCCCTGCTCACTCACCTCCTCTGATTTCTACTGAGCTGAACCTGAGTACCCTTTTAAATGCAGATTTTAGCCCCTTGCAAACATTGTAAAAGAAAATGCACTTTTCAGATGTAAGGGGAAGAGACACATCCAAATATAAAATAAAAGATTGCAGGCCCCAGCCTCTTCTGGTGTCTCAGCTTTCCTAATTGGTGCTAACTGGAGTGCACCAGTGGAAGACACAAACTCCAGCTACTGTTCCCATGTCCCTGCCATCAGTCCAGGAGACAGCTCCCCTTCCCATAGCGATATCTGCAGCTGTGGATCAGCACTTCAGATCTCCATTGCCTTGCAAGAATTCCTTTTCTCCTGAACCCTCCCATCTGAAAATTGCTGCCAGTTGCCAGATATTTTTCTCACCTCCTGTCCCAAGTGCTTAGAGCCAGCTATCTCTTCCCTGGCAGACTGACGCTTTCCATCGATGAAACTATTTCTTTATGTCTTCAAGGAAATTTTAACAGCTGTCAGGATAAAAAAAGGTACAGCCAGGTAGGATGCCAGGTCAAGGGGGAAACTGCTGTGTAAAACTTGCTGTTACTCGCTGGTGATGCCCCTTCTTCCTGAGTGGGACTAATTCTCCTACCCTGAGCCAGAGCAGGATCTGTAATGCTCAGGCTCCCTCTAGTGCCTGCATGTCCCGTTGTTCCTGGCTTCTCTGGAGGCCCCGGGGACTGTCCATCGCCCCGCTGGCCTCCAGTATCGCTCGGCTTTACAGCACAGCCAAGCCCTGTTTGCTCACAGGCTGGGAACAGCCCTAAAATCGCTCAGAGCCACCGGCACCTGCCAGGGCAGGGACCTCCTTGGGACCTGCCAGACAGCCCAGTCCTGGCTCTGCTTGCTGGGATGAATGAAGGTGATGAAGGTGGCCATATCCCACGGGGTGCTGTCCCTGACGTGGCACAGCCCTGCACGGTGCAGCTGCACTTCGGTGGGGTCTGCAGAACGAGGTGGGAGTGGGTGGGGTTGGGTGAAGTGCCTGAGCTGCCGTGGGAGCAGACCAGGGTGGGAATCTTCCATGTGAGCCATCAGGGATAGCCAAAAGCATCCCTGCACTTGTCCCACTGTTTGATACCTCCCCACGAGGGAGCAGTTTGTAGGGATGCCCCATAGTCTGTGCCAAGCAAAATCGGCTGGACTCCTGATCAACACCTGAAGTAGCTTATCACTGGTTTTGTGTTCAAGGCACTGGGGAGCTGTGCTGTCATGCTGTGTCCAGCATCCTACACGAACATGGCCTGTCCTTGTCTTCTTCCTGTGGAAATGGGGAGGAAATTTCTTCATGTTTTGGGAAATGACTGGACTCAGCCTCTGTTCAAGCCCTTGCAGAACTCAGCCTGGCTCAGCCCTGACACTGGCACCATGCTGGACAATGGACAGTCCCTGGCATTACTGAATGGGGGCAGCCCCAGTAATTCTTTATCCCAAGTCAAAGTCACCTCACAGGGAGGGAGGCTTAGGGGAGGGTTAGGGGAGGCTGCTGAAATGTGGTGTCAGCATGAAAACCGTGACAAACCCGAGAGAGATCTGTCAGCATAAGTGTGCATGATGCAAGGACAGTGACTGAGATACAGTTGTCAAAGGCACTGTGAGATTTTTATGTTATGATTTTTTCATAATTGTTTTGCAGCTGGAGTAATTACCATCCTATTTAATGAGCACAGTTCCTTTAATAGAGGACACTTGGGCTAATGTGCATTAATTAGGTCTGTAATCACTAGAAACGTGACTAAAGGTTTGGAACTGGCCAGTCGTTCCCAGTAACACCATAATTAGAGGCACAGCAGCTCATCAGGGCACAGGAGAAATTCGAGGGGGCTTGATCACCCAGCAGTGTACACAGGCCCTGATCCTGCCTTGGATCATCCTTTTCACCTCATACTCTGCATTGGTTTGTGGTGATTTATAAACTACCCTGAATATGTTACACCCAGCCCCATGCACTGAATGTTCTTCCACAGTTTTATTTCAGTAATTTGGCTTGTGATCTTGTAATCACCTGGGCATTAAGCACAGCTTCTCCAATCCCCACCTGTCTGACTGCTCATCTGAGTGACCGCAGGAGCAGCTGGGAAAGACTCTCAGGGAGCTCCAACAGCAACAACTGCCACAGGACCCTGAAAAAACTTGGAAAAGGTAGACAGAACCCTAATGTAAACCGTTCTGCTTCTTCCTATGGAGGAAGGCTAAGAAATTAGGTAAAAAGATCAAGAGTTTTCATAATCTAATGGCCAAGTTAAAGGGCCTGGCCACTTTTCTGCCTTTTGCAATGCAATGGGATTTATTCAATGTCTGGGATTCAGTTCTGTCTTCCACTGAACTTGGCTCTTTGTGTTATCAGGAAAGTCAGGTGTTCTCTCTACTGATGTCTGCAATTAGCTGGCCGCAGTGATGTACAAATATTTGAAGACTGCAGCTCACTAGAGAGGAAGGAATTTAAAAAAAACAACAGTTTAAAAAGAAAGATGTTTGCATATCAAGGAGAATTTTGAGCAGACCTTCATATTCCAGCTGCAAAATGCCACTGAAAGAATAATGCTATTTTCATCTATTTTTACACAACAGCTGCCTAGAATAGGGTTGGGGCTGTGAAGTAAAGCCAAATACACTTTGCATCTTAGATCTTGCAAATACTGACATTAAATTGCGTTAGCTTTCTTTTTCCTGCTTATTTTCCTTTCACTCTCATCAGTGTTGCCCAGCTACCAAGGATAATGTATTTTTTCCTGTCTTTATAATAGGCGAAGTTTGTATATAGGTATCTGAACTTGAGACAGAGAAGCAATTGCTCTGTAAGCAATCAACCACTGAAAAAATGTCCAGTTCATCCTCTGTACTGAGAGTGGGTCATGGGGCTTTTGGTCTCTGGGCTATTTTTTTCAGTCTGGGTTACTTGAAGCAATTCCCTTGTGCCTCCCATTGTAAAATAAAGGCAGTGCCATAAAAAGATGGCAGTATGTTCCCACAACACAGAAGAGCCTGGGCTTTTTCTGCTCGTTTTTCAGAGGTTCCCATTTGAAATCACAGACCTCGGCCAGAAATGCTGCAATTGGTCAACAGATACAGCCCAAGGGGCTTGGGCAAGCTTGGCCTTTGCTTCCCCATATCGCGTGACACTTCCCCATGGGAGATGCCTCAATCCATGACCACAAATCCAGTCTTTCCTTGAACACCTCCAGGGACGGCGGCTCCATCACCACATCGGGCAAACCATTGCAATGTCCACTTTTTCCACGGGGAAACTTTCCCATCGTAGTCATCATTTCAGTGTCTGTGACATTCTGAAATACCTAAGTCTCTGTATCTTTTGCAGGAGCGAAACTTTAAGCTCGCAGCAGAGCCAGCAGACAGCACAAACCCCTTTGCTGGGCATGGGCGGGTGAGGGTGGGGGTTTGGGGGTCACTGAAGAGGCACAGCCCAAGCTGCCACTTGTCTGAAAGCAGAGCTGTTCGAGCCTCCGGTGCTTCATACAAATAAAGATGAAGGGCATTGAATGAGCCCGCCCTGAGGAGCATTGTCTGTGCGTGACTGTAGTGCCCGAAGCCGGGGGAAGGCGCAGGGACCCGCGGCAGCGGTGCCGAACGCCTCAGACCCGGCGGCGGCAGGGCGGACTGGGCTGCCTCACCCCGGCCGGCACAGGCCGTGCTCCGGGAGCACCTCAGGGGAGGGACCGTGTCAGTGAGAACCCTGTTGGACGGGGAACCTCGTCACCGAGGAACCGGGTCCGCCACGTCGCTGGGTGTTGCGGGGCCTGCCGCGGCGGGGCTTTCCCGGGGCGGGAGCGGGGACGGCGGCAGCGGGAGCCGGTGCGGTGCGGGCAAAAAGGCGGCGGTGCGGCAAAGCCACGGAGAAACTGCTGGGCGGAACTACAGAAACATCAGCAACTAAGGACGCGGGGTTCCGGCCCGGCCCCGACTCCCGGCAGCCCCCGCGGTGTTCCCTCTTTTCCGGTTCGGCGGCGGCGGCGGCGGCAAGCGGGCGTCGGGTGAGTGCGGCCCCGGCACCATCCGGGCCCATCCGGCACCATCCGCCCCAATCCGAGCCCATCCGGCACCACCCGTCCCAGTCCGGGCCCATCCGAGCCCATCCGGCACCGTCGGAGCGGGGCCATAGCCGGCGCTCGGGGCCGGGCGGGCTCGGAGCGGGAGCCGGGTGCCCCTCGCCCGGCTGAGCCGTGTGTGTTTTTCCCGCAGGTGCGACCATGGCCAAGTCCAAGAACCACACCACGCACAACCAGTGTGAGCGGGGCGGGGATCCTGGGGGGGTTTAACCGGGCTGGGACAGCCGCGGTGATGGCAGTACGGTCTGCCCGGGGGGTTGCAGCGAGGTACGGTGGTGCTGTGCGGAGATCGTAATCGGGGGGTTTAAAGGAGTTTGATAAGAGTCGGGACTTGCTGGGACTCAATGTAGAATTAGCATGTAAGCAGAAAAATAGGAGCTTTGACGTTCGAAAACTGGGGGTCGGCCTCTTCTCCCAGATAAGCAGCAATAGGATGATGTGACATAGACTCAAGGTGTGCCAGGGTAGGTTTTAGGTTTGGCATCAGGAAGAATTTCTTGGCAGGAAGGGTGTTTAGACATTGGAATGGGCTGCCCAGAGACACCGTCCCTGGAGGTATTTAAGGGAAGACTGAAGGTGGTATTCAGTGCCATGGTCTGGTTGGCTGCATGGTGTTGGGTCATAGGTTGGACTCGAAGATGTTGGAGGCCTTTTCCAACCTGAGTGGTGATCATCAGCAACTAAGTAGGCAGAGGGACCTTTTACAAGAGCAGGACACAGGGGAATGGCTTCACACTGACAGAGAGTAGGCTTAGGTTGGGTATTAGGAAGAAATGCTTCCCTGTGAGGATGGTGAGGGTGCCCAGAAAAGCTGTGGCTGGAAGTGTCCATGGCCAGGTTGGACAGAGCTTGGAGCAGCCTGGTCTGGTGAGAGATGTTCTTGCTCTTGGCAGGGGGTTAGAACAGGATGGTCTTTAAAGTTATTTCCAGCCCAGACTGTCTTGTCATTCTCTGATGTTCCTGAAAAGTTTCACCCCTGGGATCCTGTGCAATTCAGAGATGGCCACAGTGATGAAGTAGTTCACGTCTGGGGTCTTCTCATCAGAGCTGTGACTTAGCAGAAGTCACAAGTAGGTTCTGCTTGGTCCTGCCCAGTGAGTGACAGTGCCCTCTGATGCTGACCACAGGTGCTTGAATTTATTAATGAGTGAGGCCTCTTGTTCTGCTGGTAGTGCTGTCAGGGTGTCATTAGTTAATGAGCTGTCTGAAATCTTTGGATTGGAAGCCCATGCAGAGGGCTGAGCATAGAAAAGTGTTTTTAATTCAAATGTAGTTTGGATGGGAAGAGTCTGAAAATTGTCTATTCCACTTCATTTTGATAGTCAGGTACATTTAAAAAGAAGCTAATGCAGCTGCTAAATAATAGCAGAAATTGTAATTTAAGTAATTGTTTCATTTTCCACATAGCCCGTAAGTGGCACAGAAATGGCATCAAGAAACCCAAAACCCATAGATATGAGTCTCTCAAAGGGGTGAGTATTTCTGCTGATATTCCCAGGCTGCTGAGTCACATTTTTTTGGGGAAAAAAAATCCAGAATCTGTATTATTTTGACTGACACATTTTGTACAGACAGAGGCCTGTGTTCCAGGTGGTCAGAACCACTGTAGGGTTCAGTTCTTTTACTTACCTGACATGCAACTGGTATATTTCTAACCCACATGAAATCTGCCCTAGTATGTCTCAAAAACTGCATTTTAGTCCGTGGCCAGTTTTGTCCCTGTCCTGTTGTGGTTGTCACCGAGTGCTGTCTCCAGTAAAACAGAAGCTTGCTAGTTAAATGGTTCTTTACCCTTTTGAGTCCTGCTATGTCCCTTCCTCCCCCCCCCCCCCCTCCCCTTCTGTATTGTTTTACTGTCTATACTAATCCAGATAATTTCACTTACAAAATAAGAATTGGCATTTCTGGGTAAAACACATGTAAGTGATGTTATATTGCTTTTTCTGAGATTATCCAAATGGTACAACAGAACCTTTTTCCACACTTGAAAGTGAAAACAGTCAGTTTTGTGTTAGGTGAGGGTTGTGGTTTTATTTGCTTTGTAGGTGTCACAATCTTCAAAGTTTCTTGGAAATTATGTAAAAATTTGTCTTCTGCAAATCTGTGCAGGATCTGTCCTGCCACTTCTGCAGATTTTCCCATCCTTTTCTTTCTTTATGTTTATTGCTGGGGGTTGGGTTTTTTTGTTTGTTTATGACAGTTAAGGAAAATAGCTGTTAAAGCCTGGTTGCAGATGACTCAATTTTGGTGAAAAACCAGAAAAAAGTACTAGTCACAGCCTGCATTTGGGAAAAATTGGAACAATATGAATATATAAATGTTTTTATATATGTCTCTTCTGCAACATAGCTTATTTTTTTCCTTTATTTTTATAGGTTGATCCCAAGTTTCTGAGGAACATGAGATTTGCAAAGAAACACAACAAAAAGGGGCTGAAGAAGATGCAGGCCAACAATGCCAAGCAGGCAGCTCAGCAGGCTGCTCAGCAGAAAAAGGACTGATGTGCTTTAATAGGAAGACCCAGTTTTCTTACTGGCATGTGTATTACAGCATTTTTTTAAAATAAAATTGCATGTAACAGAGTCTTCACCACCTCAATTTAAGGACAACCCTCCAGAAGCCTTGTTTGAATTATATTTTAGCTGCCAGCCTTGTATCAAGCTTGTGAGTAGTGATCCAGGGGGGGGCTGACTGGCTTGTAGTTCCCCATATCCTCTTTGTGCTTTTGAAACTGGGGTGTCATTTTCTTTTCACAGAATCAGAAAATTCCCAGGTTGGATGAGACCTCCAAGATCATTGAGTCCAGCCCATGCCCTAACACTTCAACTGAACCATGGCATTGAGTGCCACATCCAGTCTTTTTTTAAATACATCCAGGGATGGTGGCTCCACCATCTCCCTAGGCAAAGCATTCCAGTACTTTATCACTCTTTCCATAAGAACTTGGTAATATCCAACCTAAATTTCCCTTGGTGCAGTCCCCTCGTTCTGTTAGTTGCTACATGTTGTCAATAAAAATATTGAACAGAACTGGCCCCAGCACAGACCCCTGGGGGATACCAGTGGTGCCTGGCCCCCAGTTGGAGGCAGTACTGTTCACCACCACTCTCTGGTCAGCCAGCCAGTTCTGAACCCCGCATAGAGTGCTCCTGTCCAAGGCGTGGGCTACCAGCTTTTCCAGGGAATGCTGTGGGAGACAGTGTCAAAGGCTTTGCTGAAGTCCAGATAGGCAACATCCACAGCCTTTCCTGCATCTTCCAGGTGGGTCAGTTGTCATAAAAGGAAGTCAGGTTGGTCAAACATGACCTACCCCTCCTAAAGCCATTCTGGCTGGGTCTGATACCCTGGCTATCCTGTAAGTTCTGCATGAACGGTACTTAGTATAAACTGTTCCATAACCTTACAGGGTACTGAGATCAGGAAAACTGGCCTGTAATTCCTAGGATCATCCTTCCCACCCTTTTCTCAGGTACCATGACTTTAGTGATAAAAATTCCTGGTAGTGTTACAGCAAGGTGAAATTTCCAAGGGCTGTTACGTGTATGCTGCTTTGCTGTGTGGTTCCCTACAGCTATGGGAATCCCAGAAATTAGGAGGGTAAGGAGTGCTGGCCGTGGTATTGGAGACCACAGGAGTTTGTGTTGCGGTTGGTGTGTGTTGTATTCTGAAATACTTGCAGATATACATCCAGGGATGGTGACTCCACCATCTCCCTAGGCAAAGCATTCCAGTACTTTATCACTCTTTCCATAAAAACTTGGTAATATCCGATCTAAATTTCCCTTGGCACAGTCCCCTCGTTCTGTCAGTTGCTACCTGGAGAAAGAGACCACCCCCCACATGTAAGGGAACACGTAAGGGTTTAGGAATATACAAAATACACACTTTTTAATAGTGGCTGATTTTAGGGAATGTCTTTCACTCCAATAATAAAAGTACCGTCTGATGAAACGTGCTGGTTTGGGGAGATGAGGGGAATAACGTTCAAAATCCCGGTAGAAGCTGACATCAGGAGAGGGCTTCACTCTCCAGAGCCCCCCCAAAGCTGACTCAGGCCGTGCTTCCCCCTTCTGCCGTGAGACATCTGTTGGAATGCAGCCAGCTGTTCCGAACCTGCAGTTCGGCGCTTGTCCACCCGATGGGGTAAATCCGGGGAGCCACACGAGGGCTGGAACTTCGCCCCTGCCTTCTGACTGTACCTTCTGATTGCAGTGCAGCGCCAAAACGCTTGCCGATGAAAAACATCATTTTAACTGGAACATCCAATTCATATAATTTATTTTTAGAATAGTTCAGCCAATTCCCAAAATTATGTGTGTTAGTTTCAATTCTTTCTGGCTTAAATTCAAAAACCTTTTCCCAGCTACCACTTTTTGGTTCTGACTGATTAGGAGAATCCACCCGCCCCTAAACCACACAATATAAGGAGATTTACTAATTTGAAACTCTCAAGTCAAGGGGGATGTAAAGTCAGGGATGTCTGTAGCCCTCAGCTGTCTGATTCCTGCTGTGTACATTTCTTGAGCTTTTGTGGAGGTTGGTGTTTGTCAGCCTGTTACAAACAAGTGTTTGAGGAACTTAGAGGATCACCAGCAAAGGTATCAGTAAAAAAACCACTGATTTAATACTAAGCGACAGCACAGCAGAATTCATTGGCAAGGTTCACTCTACTGCTTGCTGGATGGTTCAGGCACACGCAGAGTGGAGTTGTAGGTGGTACTGCAGGACGTGGCAGTGGCTGGTCCAGTAAGGGTAAGTGTGATCACTCTGGAGTAGATGTGTGTTACAAGAGTGAAAGAAATAACAACTCCAAACAGAGCACTTGGTGTTTGTCAGTCTACACTTTTACCTGTGTGTCTGCAGATTTTCTACCCAGTTTAAGTTCTGCATTTTAAATCTCTAGCACTAAAACTTTTCCCTACAAGAAAGGATATTTCATCTCAACCCCCTTGATGTCTTCCCTAGAGTGCTTGTGCTGTGGGGGTAGCTCACCCACAAGATGCAGTCTGAGGGGAGAGAGGCAAGGGTCAGGCTGAAAAAAGGATGTTGGAATGTTAAAGAGAAGCAGAGAGCAAGATTTGGGCTTCCTGTGGCTCCAGGCAGCTCCCCCAGGCCTGTCTTTTCATCTCACTGCCCTTCATGCTGCCCTTCAGTGGGACAGCTTACCAAATAAGGGCTTGCTGACTTTCTGACCAAAATAGCGGCTGCGTGACAAAATGCAGCACTGAGGAACGTAACCTTAATCCAGGCATCATTGTGTAGCAAGGGACAGGAATTTTGTGAGCTTCCACACTCAGCAGGTTGGTGTCAGGTTTGTTGTTGTGTGCTCCCTGTACACATGGTGGTTTCTGCAGGATGCTGCCTGAACATCAGTGACTACTTACTGCATTTGCTTACCCTGTGACACCTCTGTTCACAGCTTTCCGCTTTGTACAGTTGTCCTAGCTCAAAAGGGAAAGCTGTGGAGGGGAGTTTGTGCTGATTCTGCCTCCAGGTGGGTCTCCATCCTCTTCCTCCTGCCTTGTGAAATCTTTTAAGTTCTGTTGGTGAAGTGAGGTTAGAGATCTTTTTTGGGGGCATTACATATACAGAGCCCAGGACGGGGAAATGGCAGCTGTGGCCCACTTGAAACTATTCCTATTATGCAGAGCTATGTCATCTTTGATATTTAAAAACTTCAAAACTCTCATGATTAAATGTTTGGTATCCTGGAGGAAGACAAAGAGCTCAAAAGCACCTCAATGCTTAACAACTGCTGTACATCAGCTTATACATCTCCTGCTTGCTGCTGCTGTACATCATACATGCTGCAGATTTCTCCCCTTTGCAATTAAGAGGACTCAGTATCAAGTTCTAGTTTGGCTCCTTTCTCTATTTTGATTTAGAAAACAAAAAGAGCAAAAGGCATGTAACCAAATACCAGATCATCTCATTTGGCAAAGATGAGCCATTGGCCTGAAAGCCAAGAGCACAGATCTGGAGAGGGGGAATCAAAGCCCTGCACGATGCTCGGATGGGGCAAGGTATTCACTGTGGACATTGATATTCGCAGTGATGATGAAAAGTAGGGCTGGGCACGTGTTGCTCTGTCCTCCTTTACTGCCTTTCAATACTATGGTCAAAAAGAAGCAGCAACAGAACATGAGTTCTGCTTTGCCCAGGTTTCAAGGCTGTTGCAAGTGTTTCTATACCACAGGGGCTTTGGCTTGGTGAAGTGTCTGTCTGGTGTACCTTAGCTCACGTTACGTTACACTGCCACTGCCCTGCTGGCAGATTTATGCAGAGGTTTTATTAGGGCAATGTGTACAAAATTTCATCAGAGCTTCCTGCAGTCACTTGGTCCACACAGCAAACTTTCATTGAGGGCTGAGGAGAAACCTCAAATACACTGATAAAGCTGGAAACCAGGGCAGGAGTTTGAATCTACAGCAAAGGCAAGCAGATGAACGGCCTGAAAACTGCAATGTTCAGTGGCATGGGCTGCTGTCACCTGCCTGCACAGCTCCTGTCTCTGCTGAGAAGTAAGAGGTAAGATCTGTGGATCTAGGGACGATTTTAGAGACTGGTAAATGACTTCTTGCCTGATTTTTAAAAAGAAAAGTTAATTGCTTTTTTTTCCCCAGACAATGTGGACTTGTGTCATGTCCCTTAAATGCTTTTGGGCACCAGAGGTTCACTACACATGCAGTGAAAACTGCAAACTTGTTTGGAGTTGCACAGATACATGGATTCCTCAGGGTTTTCATTCATTGTTAGCACAGCCCCTGTGTGGGGGCTCAGCCAGGCTGATCCTCCAGGAGTGACTGTTTTTTCAGCCTGCTCACCCACTCGCTGGCCTGTCATGTCATGTTACATTCCTTGTGCAGTTGTTCCTGTGTTTTAGCCAACAGTTGAAATCCACCCACAGCTCCTCACCCTGCAACATTTGCGGTCTGTCTGGAGGGCAGGCTGAATGTTAAGGCAGTCCAGCAGTTTTCCTGGTTTCCCAACCTCCTGTTCTAACGACAGAAAAAGCCTAAATAGCCCCAGTGTATCTGCTCTTCTGGTGACAAGTTTTGGCTGCTCCAAGACCTTTGTCTTCCCTCTCCAGCCACCACCTTCTCTGTTTACTCTTGGAAAAGGGTGGACAGCCAGCGAGGCTGTGGCTTTCTGCTGCCGGTGCCATTGAGCCAAAGGGGAAGAGCCAAGACACAAGGCCAGGTGGCTCTTCTCAGCCATCCTTTTCCCTGGGTCACAGCACAGTCTAAGCCTCCAAGCTGACTGAAGGGAAGGGGTTAACCTTATTTTTTCTCTTGTTCACCCTCCAGGGAGCCAAAGCCTATCAGTAAGCAGTGGGGAATATCTTGGAGAAGTCCTTTTTGGATGCTGGGATTTGGGCAGGACAGAGCAGGAGAAGGGGGTTGTCAGTGATGCCTGATGTGATGTGAGTGCAGGGGTGGGTTGCCCATGGGCTGGGTGGCCATGGGTGTGGGGACAGCTGGCATCACCTCAGCTCCTGGCAGAAACCCAGCTATTAGCAACACTGGAGGTATTACCAGGCCTGAGGTAAAATATGATGACATGCTGTGTCTTCACAGGTTTCAGTGCGAAACAACTGCTGCTGAGGCAGAAAATGTTTCTTTTTCTTCTCTAGGCTACAGATTAGTTGGAAACACGATCTGTTAACACCTGGGAGCATTTCCTGTCACAAGGTTCTCAGACCCATATTTCCATTGCCTTCTGGTGCATCTGTAGTCCTGCTGAATCTGCAGTAGCCAGGGCATCAAGGGCTTGGAACCCTTCGGGAGACCCCTTGAGTGGGTCAAACAGATGTTTGCATTAGAGCTGTTTCCAAAATGCCTTGAGTTTCTAGCTGACAGGTTCATTTTCTTAGTTTTTCTGTTGTTAGAGGCCTTGGCTGAGCAAAATATTTAGTGCTGCTTGTCCAGAGGAAAGACACAGACATATCCTTTCTCTCTCATTCCCTCTTTTCACCTCAGGCCTGTTTGCCCTGAACTGCAATATTTCATTATTGCTATAAATGAGATTATATAAATGAGTGTCACAGCTGCTTTAGGATGTTATTTCCACAGAAGTGGGGAAAAAAAATCTGGTTTAGGGAGGAAAGGCAGAAAAACAACCCAGCAGACCTGGGGCAGTGGCTCAGCAGCGTGGCCACCCAGGGCTGAGGGCAGCATTGCCGGGGCTTGCACCAACACAGTCTCATGCCTTGCCCAGCCAATGTTTATTTTGCTTGGGTAAACGATTGACTTTAGCAACACGACTGCAATGTGTGAGTTGTGCTGGGGCTGTAATTCGATGGGAGGAGGCAGCTATATGCAGGGAGAGCTGCTAATGCGGCAGGAATGCTGCACTTCCTTGGGATGAGAGGAGACAGTGCTCAGGGCCCTGGAGACAGCACAGCTCCTTGGCCCTGCTGTCACTCTGTGCCTGAGAGCTGAGACCCAGAGTGGGGTTGTGCATTTCTCAGTGGCCCAAATCAATGGGATTTGTCAGGGAAAATTGGGTGTCTCATCTTTTTGTAGTAAGGCTCCCACACAGGGTTGCAGGAGGACTATGAGGGGACAGTACCTGCCTCCCACCAGGCTGAGAGAAACAGGAAGGAGCATCCAGTCCAGCTTAGGAACGGCTTTTATTCATGTTTCCAAAATAAACTGAGGTGTTCTTTCTGCATCACAAGGTGCCAATCAGGCTGGTGGGAGGAGGAGGGGATGTATCCTCGGGATAGCCAGGGTGAGAGTAGGCAGGAGAGGACTGTCCCTGGCACACGGATTTCAGTGATGGCTGATGTGGGTTTTAATTCATATTTCATTGCTAAAATGCTGCCAGTGCTCCAGTTAAACCAGCAGGCACCAGTGTCAGCTCCTGAGCCTGCTCATCATGGCAGGGTGAGGAGATGGAACGTGGCAGCTCCCTACCCATGGCTCTGTTGGATGGACTTTGCTATTGGGCTGGCAGCAAAATACCTCCTTAGAGGCTTAAAGCTCCAGCTGTGATGTCACCTTGCCAGAAGTAGCCCCCAGTAGTGGTTTCATTAATCATGAGTACACAATAGGAATGAAGCTGTCACTGAGCCTTCAAGGAATGACCAGCTGAGGCACTGGATATTAACAGGTTTTATTTCCCCCTGGCCACCCTTCTCAGCACTCAGTCTTCATGCCAGTAGCCAGGGGACTTAGTCAAGGAGATGACATGGAGAGCTGCAGGGTTTAGGAGATTCAAGCTGTCCATCTGGCCTCAGATTTACTCAACCCCCTTCATAAACTCCAGGAATTCTGCCAAGGGGAAGACATTGGATACAAGAGGTGTGAGGTGAGACCGAAGTGCCCTCACAACTGCCAAGTTGTGCTCTTGGCAGCTTTTCCCAGCCATGTCTCCTTTTCCACCCTCACGATATGTGAGAGGCCAAGGGTGGGATGGCTACTGTTCCACTGTGGTGAGGACTCCTTGTGACTCCTGCTGGAAATGTCACTGGAGCCCAGCATCACTCTCAGCTGCCACCAAAACACTGGAGGTGAGTGCCAGGGGCGGGGGGACATGGCCTCTGACTCAGCTCAGAAATGGTCTGGGGGTCATTTGGTCAGCATCACTTTCAAAGATACAGCCCCTCAGAGACAGTGCTTGTGTTAAGGGGGCAAGAGGGGACTGGTGAAAAGTGGCAGTGCTTCAGTGCAGCAAGGGGACAGTTAAGGCAGCCCCAGGTCCTTGCTCCCATTTCACAAGTGGAAGAACCCCCCACCCCTGTGCACACATGCTCCTGTCGGATGTATTGCCCAGCTCTGCCTGTGTGAGCTCACACTCATCTGAGAAGGCAACCAAGACTGTGGGAGCTGCCCAGTGGGATGACCAAGGGTTTGTGACCAAACCACATGCAAGAAAGAGTCCTACCATCATAGTCAATCCTGCCATCATTGTTTTTATCCCCATCTTTCATCAGTTCTTCTATGTCATCCTCGGTGATGGTCTCTCCTGTCGCCTGCAGCATGATCTTCAGCTCCTCGAGGTCAATGTAGCCATCAGCGTTTCTGTGCCAGGACAGAAGAGCTCAGCACCAGACAGAGCTGTTGGGGAAGGGAAACCAGGCTGGCTGCACCCCTCCCACCATCCCACCACGCTGTGCTCATGGCTCTTACTTATCAAACATCCTGAAGAGGTCTGAGAGTTCCTCCTCGGTTTTTCCTTTGCTGTCATCTTTCATACACCGGACCATCATAACAAGGAACTCATCAAAGTCCACGGTGCCACTGCCTGCAGGAAGAATGGACTTTCTGGGACAGCTGGTGAGTACCAGGACCCTGACTGAGCTCCACACTTCACCATGAGCAACTCCACCAGACTGGCCCACCCAGCTTCCCTGCACAGCCAAATTAATTCAGAACCCCAAAACCTTAGGTGGTGCTGTTAAACCCATTATTGTTTAAGTTAAAAACTAAGACTGCCATCAGACCATGTCTCTACAAGTCAAACTCAAAGAATATGCAAGGTCTGAGATGCCTCTGTCTCTTCTCATATGGGGCTTGAAGAATGCAGGAAAGGAGAGCCCAGCTGGAGCCATCAGCTGGAGCTATGGGGGGTGAACAGGCAATGCTAATGAGAGATCACACTTCCCTTCAGCAACCAAGGGCCAAAACTCAGGAGAGTAGCCCTGCAGCAAGATTCAGCTCTCAGAATGCTGGAATAAGGGATCAGGCCCTTCTCTGACCTTGTAAGTGAATTTTTACATTTTGCAGTCATTTTGCCTTGGCAAAAGTCCTTCTGGAAGCACCAAAGAATTGAAATTCCTGCTATGGAGATACCTATCCATCTCACTTGGGTATAAATATTGAAAGCCTCATAAGGCAGGTATTCATGCAAAGTCGTTTTGCACCCAAAGTATTTTTCAGTGTTGTTTTCAGTCACTCAGATGCTTTTATTTTTTGCCTGATTTTTAACTGCTTTTTTATATTTCAGTTACTTAGTGTGGTATTTCTGCACAAATGCCCACAATGGATTTTGTTATGTGTGATCATCAGTACACTGATTTAATCGGTATTGACAGTTATGTGGGGGTGTGTACCCTTGAACAGTGAGAGACTTTCATGATGACAGAATCTTCTATGTGTCATTTCTGAAATGGCAGTTCCTACATTCAGCCTATATTTTGTTTTCTAAAAGGATCTCTACAATTTCACAGTACCCCCTAAAATAAGTTCAAGCAGTCTGATCATCGTTGAAGTAAAAATTTCTATGGTTTCTCTTTGCCTGGAAATTCCCTAAGGGAACCATGCTGAGGTTTGGTGGGTGTCTAGTGTGCTTTGAATTTCACAACATGTTGCACTCCACAGCTATGACTGTTCCCAGCACAGATCCTGCCAGCACTACACAGATGGCCCCCACACCCCCAGATGTGGGAATGGTGCTTGGGAGAGTGGAAGAAACCCAAACTTCTCACCATCTTCATCCACCTCATCTATCATCTCCTGCAGCTCCTCAGGAGTGGGGTTTTGCCCCAGCATCCTCATCACCTTCCCCAGCTCCTTGGTGCTGATGCATCCATCCTCTGCCCCCAGCACGAAGATATCAAAGGCAGCCTTGAACTCTGGAGAGAGAGAGGAGAGGACATGTGAGGGGGCCCTGCCCTGCATCTCAACCCTGCAGCCAAGCAGTTCATCCCAGGCACAGCCTCCCCTGAATGTGCATCCCAGCAGTGTCCAGGAATGGCATGTAGGACACCCAGGCACACCACAGAAACTGCTCTTCTAGAAATGCTGGTGGATCAAAATCCAGGGTCATGCCCTGCCTTGGCCAGTCTGGCCAAAGCATTTTCCAGAGTGTTACTGCTGAGGCAGGCAGGGCTGCTGGCTGAGGAGCTCAACTTTAGGCTGTGGTGTCAGGTTGAAGATGCACCTACCATTTTTTTGCTCTTCTGTCAGCTGCTCAACCTGTAAGGAAAACATAGACACCAAGTCATTTTAATTTTGTCAGCATCACTAATTGCTAAAAGGACATGTTATTTGTTCAACAGCCTTTGCCAGGGTCAACCAAACCTCAAAAGAGGCAATCTTGTGGACCAGGGAACAGCCAGGGGGGTTGACACCACAAGTTTTTGTAGTCTGAGAGATTCTTCCCCTTAAAAAAATTATTCACGTCTCCTTTGAAGCGTAACTTTTCTAGAGTAGTAGACGCTAGAACCTCTTGTTGCTAGCAGGTTTCACTGCAGGATGGCTGCACTGCTGAGGGCTGCTTGCGTGTGGGCCAATGCCAGATCAGAGATGAGACATGCTCAAGAGTTTCCGGGGAGGGAGAGGTAGACAAGACCCTGGTATCTGTTTTTTAGCCCTAGATTCAGGAAACACCTGCCCTATCCAGAACTTAACGGCTCTGCTTCCATCTGAGCCAGTGTTATTACAAAGGTTTCTGGCTCTGGAGGGTTAGGCTATTTCCTTTAGCCTACTTTGGGAACCTCTCCGAAGAAACAGCCTGTGGAGCCAATAGGCATTAACTGACATTAATTGACAGTCTGAGCTGGCAGACTGTTCCCAAACTCTGCCCTAATTCAATCCCCACAGACTATCAGTGGGAGCTTATTAGATAGCATGAATTAATGAAAATAATCAATAAGGAGAGCAAAGGGGGATCAATCAGTTCTGTGCCATACCTTAGGTACCATTACATCAACTGCATTTCTCTCTTTGGCTTCATTCCAGGTACTGCTCAGCTGAACTTGCTGCCCTCACCACCATGTCCAACTGCCCCTTTGGGGCATCCATGAAAACATCAACTGTTCCTTCCTATGCTGGTTAACAGCCTCTCTGGATCCAACCAGGTAGGAATCCATGCCTGCCTTGCCTGACCCCACTGAAGTCTCCTTGCTGCCACCCCCATGCAAGTGGCCTCCAACACCCATCCCTGCCATGTTTTGGTTGGGGCAGAACCCCTCAGCCAAGGGTTGTGGCACTGTCTTTGAGTGAAAGCTGATTATTTTGCCCCAAAGGACAATGGTTTTGCAAAAGCCAGCTGGTTCTTCCTGCTTGCAGCAAGAAGCAGAGAAAGTACTCTTCCTTAGCAGGACAGAGCCTGTGGGAAGCAGGCAGAGCATTTTATCCCACTCCCCATGCTCCAGGAGGTGAGGACTTGCGAGGAAGCACTAAGGACAGTGGGAGGATTTTTCTCCACTGCTGGGGAAACCCATGCCCAGTGTGTTTCTGGTGCTGCTGAAGGCAGGCAGGCAGCTGCTGGCCCTCTGTAGACATTGTTTGGGCAGAGCAAGGGCAGCCACCACCACGATGGCCACAGACATCCTGCTCTGTAACATGATACTCCTGGCACAGTCACTATTTATAAGCCTGGGTGAGAGAGGTGCTGGAGATAAAGATGAGCTCCCTGATTGTTCCCAGGCTTTGGTATTTATCCTTGCAGCCTCTTTATCTGGACACTTGTCCCTGGCACTGTTCTAGGCACTGCTTAACAGAGCCTAAAAATATTCCCAGAATAGCTTTTGTGTTTGCACACCCTTATCTAGGCATGACTGGGTAAGATGAAATGTAGGGGCTGCATGTAGGGGATTTGGCATAAATGTAATATTAATATATACTATACTATCAGCATGCAGAAAATATACTACTCACTTTTGAAGCCTCCTTGAGTACTGAACTGATAGATGTGGTGTGTATAAATTAAATGCATTGTTGCTATAGAGTGACGTTTTTGTCACAGAGATGTCTCTTGAGCTGTTCATAGTTTGCTCTGGACATGGGTGCTGTTTGCTGCCTTACTCCTCTTTTCCCTCCATATCCTTCCAGGAACAGGTTTTTCTGACTGCAGTGTGGGAAGACAAGCTCTAAACTCACAGCACTGGTATTGCCAAATCTGCTTGTATTTTGCTTTTATCAGCTCTTCTCTCCATCCCATGGTTCCATTTGAAGTCAGACAGGGGAAACTGAAGTTCTTCAATTTTGTTTCTCACAGGTAAATGTTTTCTTACAGTCTAAATTGTAGGAAATAGGTCCACCAAAGAGCTGTTTGTCTCAGCTGTGCCTGGCCAGGACTTGTTTTGCCTCTAGTTAATTTGCCTAGGAGTTAATGCCCAGGAGTCAAACCTTACATTTATCTAATTAATGGGAATGTGGTCCCTATACAATGAGGAAAGAGTCCATGCCTTGAGTTACAGAGAACGTATTTAATTAAAAACCTTAATTAGAAAGGCTTAGATTTTCTTTGATTTTACAGGTTCCATTTTTCTCCCTTTTGGAGGTGTTGGTTGGGGGACTCAGCCTTTCCTGAACCTTTTCACACTATCAGGATCACTACAGGGGCTCCATTTCCTGAGGTTCAAAGCTGACCAAAGATGCATGGTGTTTTTTTACTTCAAGTACCTACCAAGGACTATATTCCTTCCCTCTAAAAACCTTGGAATAAAAATCAGAGTTGTATGATGCATTTTTTGTGCTCTTGCTTAAAATCAAACTTGATCAGCTGTATATTTAAGGGGGGAAAAAGCACGAGGAAGCTCTTACTGTAAATCCAGTTATGGATGCAATAGCAATCCACACAATCCAGAATCTATTTCCATCCTTATTCCACTCACACATCTCTGTCTGTCTACATTACAGAATAATGCAGTGTTCTTATTTCAGACCAAATAGTTTGGGTTTACACAGTGAATGCAGCATGCAGCTGTGGAAGATAAAATAGCCTAAGGATGCTCCACGTTCCCTGGGGCATAGCTCACATTCTGGATTCTGCACAGCACAGAGCAGGAGCAGCAAAGCAGAGGAGGAGGTTTGGAAACAACTGAGAAAAAACCAAGGGTTTTTTAAAGTCCTCCTGAAAAATATTCAGCTAAGGAGGGGGGAACATAGCAATGGCAGAGTTGTAAAGCACCAGAAAGAAGTAGATGAGTTTTAACCCACACAAATAATGTTTATTTCCTGGGAAATCCTCCTCTGCTTTGTCTGGGCTAAAAACCAAGAGTCATCTCTTATGCCATACAGGTTTTATTGAAATGTATAGCTTCACCTAGGAGCCATCTCCCTGCTTTACAGTGGGGAACTAGGGATCATTGTAAATAATTTAACAGCAGGTTGACAGTTTCACATTTGTAAGAGGAGTGTGAAACTTCCAGAGCCATGAGAGGGAACGGTCTGTACCCTGGATAAAGATGTTGACTAAAAGTCGCTGCCCTGTAATGATTTCTCATTTCCATTTCTCCACTGAATTACTAGCTTTGGGGAACCTACAACAAAAATCCCCAGAGGTATTTCAGACCCCCCCTTCCCCAGCCCGCAGCCCCAAGGGGAGACACTCACCGCTGCCTTATAAATGTCATCCATGGCTGGGGCGGCCGGGGGCTGTCACGGTCCCTCTGCCGGCGCTGCCCCGCGGGCACGGCTGATATAGGGGGTGCCGGCTCCGGGAGCTGGGACAGCCCACGGCAGCCCCGCATGCCCGGCCCCCCAGGAATGCCTCCTCTGCGTGCCTTGGGATGGGGACACCGCCGAACCCGGCGCTGGCACGTCCGAGGCCGTCCCCAGCCCCGCTCCGCGGCCCCTGGAGATTTCCTCGTGACTTTGTTGTGGGATCAAGACACCACTTTTCAGCAGGACTTGCCGAAATTGCTGATATATTGCGGTTCTTGGCTGTCCTGACTGGCCCCTTGCCATCATGTCACCTCCACCTCTAGAGTGCTCCCTCTGGCAGCTGCGTTAGAAAGATTATACTGTGCCGGACAGAATTGGGATTATTACAGGAAAAGGCACATGTCCCAAAATATCCCTGTCCAGCAGCAAACGTCCTCCGGGGCAGTGGGAACAGGGGGTGTCAAGGCCCCTCGTCCCCTCTGCTGGGTGTCCCCAAATCCATGGGGGACTTGCAGCTGGGGCCGATGCCCCCGGGGCAGCCGATGCCATGTGGGGGCGATGTGCGGTCCCGGTGCCACGGAGAGACAGTGTGGAGGCAGATGGAGCTTCACCCCAATCTTCTGCTTTCAGCTGGGGCTGCAAAATGTGGGGATCAGCTATCAAAAGCAGGGTATCAACTCTGATTCCAGGGACAATTTTTGGTGATTTAGGAAATCGTGATTCACTTCACCCAGCCAGCAAGCTGACCTGTCCCCACTTCAAACAGCCAAAACGCACATACCTGGATTTGCTGTGGATTTACCACGGATTTACCCTGCTACAGTGGAGAGCAAAACACACCAAAGGCCTCCGAGTGAGGAGCAGTTTTTTTAGTGCAGTGAAAAGTGTTTCGATCCACACTAACCAAAGACAAATCTCTCTTTTTAATGATTCAGGACTCCCTCTTGTGTCCAGAGGGCTCTGAAACCTCAGGGTGGCAAAGTCTCACCTCCAGCTGCTTCATTTAAGAATTAGTTTGCAAAACTGAAAATGCAATTATGCAACTGTTGGCTTTCATCTTTTCTAAAAATCCCTCCTTAAGAGGAGTCATGCTGCAGTCCCTATGGAATGTCCAAGCCAAAGCAACATTAAGCAGGGAGCTGGGTGGTGTCATCACAAAGTGGGGATGCAGGTGAGCACAGATCCATCCCCACATCAAATCCTCACAGGTTTTGAGTCCTGAAAGATTAACACACTGCAGAGCCTGATAGGAACTGTGGTCATGTGGGCACTCGCTGGCCTGGATTTGCCCAGGCTTCAGCCCAGCCCTGCCTCTGCTCAGCATAGGGGGAGCAGGTGGAATAAAAAGGAAAACGGTTACATTTAAGGAATTGGTTGTTGAAGCAGTTAGTCTTCCTAATTTGGATGTATTTAATATCTTGGTTGCCTTTAACACACAAAAGTCAGAGAAAGCATCAGAGGGAAGTAGTTTTTTTGTTAAAGGGCATTGGAGCCTTAGGTGATTCTATTCCTTAGGTTCTTAGGTGGGAGTATAGGCTGGGATGGGAGACCTGCTGTTCCCCAGAACCAAACCATCACCCAAAACCTCCTGGGCAACTCCACAGAGACCTTCTCAATGAAGTGCTGTCCCAAGGACATCCCCAGCACCTGGCTGCTTCTCCTCCCTTGGGAGACACTGCAGAGACAGTGGGGTGGCAGGTGCCAGCTCTGGGCACTACCAGGCACCAGAACAAGGGCTGGGGAATCATGCCTGGCCCTGTCCCTCCATCCTGTGAAGTGATGGCTCTGAGTCACTCCCTGAAAACAGCCCCTGGGGTGCCTCAGAATATATTTAGGGTATATGTAGTGTAGGAGGGGAGGCTCTAACATTGCCTTTAAAAGGTCTGCTGGAGAGAACTGAGATGAAATTCAGCTTGGGATGTGGAGGAAGAGTCTCTGTGTGCTCAGAGAGGGGAAATCTGGGCCACTGCCACCCTACACACTGGCATGGGAAAGCTGCACTTCTGCGAACATCTGATGCGAGCAGAGATTTACAGACCAGAGTTGAGCCCGGGGGAAGGATGAAATCCCATCTGGCAGGGGAGGTGATGTTCCTTCCTTCTGGGGAAGGAGGCACAGGCGAGTGGCATCATGCCAACCCCTGCCTTCCTGCCAGCTGCCTGGAGACAAAGCTTCCAGCACCCCTCCTGAGTTGTTTGCTTACAAAAGAATTAGGAAGTGGGGTTCTATAGGGAAACCCAGAACCTCTGCCATGCAAAGCACAGGGAGAGGTGGGAAATTCTGAGGGAAAACTACCCCTTCCTGCTGCTTCCTTTGCATCCTCATGTGAGCCCCATGGCAGAGAGGGAGTGTGGCTATCTATAGCCAGAAACAGGCTGTCAGCACGAGTGCCCTTAATCTGGGCATGGCTGTATTGGTGGCACACCGGCTGTCACTGGGGTTATGTACAGCATGTTAGCTCTGGCTCCAGCTGCATCCTGACTTGCAGTCAGTCACTCCAAATTACCAAGACAACTGGGAAGCTTTACTGAGCTTTTTTCCTCCACAACCTCATTTCAGGTTTCCATTTCCAAGCAGCTGTAACCCACAGCAAAACTAGCAGAGGCATCCTTGAGGTCAAATATAAGGAAATAAAAGGCAAAAGTTCAACTAAGACACTTTTTTTTTTGAGATCAGGGATGTTTGCAGGGCTCCTTGGGCTGCGTCATGGCTCCAAACTACAGCAAAATGCTCCAGCATCCCCCTTCGCTGTCTTGGGCACCTGGCTCTGAGAGAGTCCAGACTCAGCAACAGCAAAATTCTTTAATGTACTGCTTTTTAAACCCTACTCGGAACGTTTTAGCTGAAGGAGCCCCCATTTTCCCCCTTCCCCAGCTAGATTGCTCCTGTCGTGAGCCAGGACAGGGCTGTTACATTGTGAACCACCGCTGTGCCTGCAGACAGGAGCTGCTTTAGGAGGAGGAGACAGGTACTGATCAAGCCAGACAGCCGCGCCAGAGCTGCAAATTGTTGTTTAATTAAGGAGATGGGACAGTCAGAGGAAGCTTAATTAAAGGTGCTCTCCAAACCCACTTATTATCTCATGAAGAGGCTGAGCTCAGCAGCAGTTCCTGATGCTAGGACAGCATTAGAAAATCCCTGTTGGACTGCCTGAACTCTCTGTGTTTTGTCCTTGTACACAGCATCCTTCGGCTGCATTCTGACCAAGGGAAAATATTCTTCAGTGAAAAAAAACAAAACAAAACGGGTTTTTCCGGTCCTGTTTGCAGAGGTGTGTTTGCTCATCTGCCACTGCAGTCCTGGTGATGTCTGCGAGACACCAGTGTTACCCCTGCAGCTCCACACATCCAGCCAGGGCATTTGCACTTCTGTTATGATTAATGACACCATACTGAGATAATTGCATCCTGTCTTAGGTAGCATAAGGAAGGGCAGACAGATGTTGCTTTCATTTTGCTAGAAGGTACTTTTTAACAAAATCTCCTTGACTTGACAGTCCAAAACATAGTCCCCCTGCGTGCAATGTAGCAGAGTGTATTTCAAAGCCTTGATGGATGCTTGCTGCATCCTTCTGCTAAAACATAATCTTTCTAGATAACCTTTCAATTTTAATACACTCAGATACTCGTAAAGAAACTCATTATATCCTCTCTTCTGCAATTTTCTCTTCCTGGGGTACACACTGAGCCTGTCAGAAAGGTTGCCATAATATGACTCCCTCCTCAGGGGAACTCAGGTTCAACACAGGGGAAAAGGCTGAGGAGGGTTTGCTTGCCAACGTTTAGATTCTCCACTTCTGTTGCAAATTGCTGGCAAGATCCTTCAGTGTGCATAGGCTTGAAACACTTCCCCGTGCTCAGTGGGACAGTGAAAGTAAAGTCCATGCCGTCAGTAAATCACCCCAAACAACACCCCGAGTTCACTTTGGGCTCGTTCCTGAGGTCTGGCCCATCAGCTCAGCTCCTCAGCTCTGTTTTTGGGTGGGACCAGGCAGCTCAGTCACAGAACCACCGCAGTGGCACCTCAGTCCGGCGTGGCAGTGTCCAAGCCTTGTTGGCCACAGATGTGCACCACTGGCTGCCAGCAGCTGGGGCAGTTGTCACAGCCACAGCGCTGGGAGGGGGCTCAGCCCACGGCAGCTCCGCACTGCAGGGACTGCATCCCACCGGATTGGGCTGGGCTGGATTCACTGGACTGTATTGGATTGTACTGGATTGAATTAGACTGCATTGGATAGGATTCTATTTAACTGGCTTCCACCGGATTCCATTGGCTTGGATTCTGTCCCACCGGATTCCATTGGTTTGGATTCTGTTCCATCGGATTCAATAGGATTTCACTGGATTTGATTTTATTCCGCCGGACTCCACAGGATCGCACAGCGCCGCACCGCGCCGCACCTCCCGGGCAGAGCGAGCGCGCATGCGCGTTCAGACAGTCTAGACTCCGCCCCCGTGGGCTAAAGCCCCCCCCGCACGGAGCGCCTCCTTCCAAGCCCCGCCCCTCTCCCAAGCCCCGCCCCTCTCCCAAGCCCCGCCCGCCCCTCTCCAAGCCCCGCCCCTCTCCCAAGCCCAGCCCTCTCCCAAGCCACGGCCCCCGCGTGCCCACCCAAAGCGGCGCGGCGGCGCGCGCCGCGCCCTGAGGGGCCGACCAAGATGGCGCAGCGGCAGTAGGGCCGGCGGGCGGTGGGTGCGGGCGGAGGGCGCCCGCGGGGGAGCAGTGACGGCTTGAACGGCTGCGCCCCGGCGCTTCTCCCGGCGACATGGAGGCGGCGGCGGGAGGCGAGGACGTCGAGGAGCCCCCACGGGAGGCCCGAGTCCTGGGCTCCGAGCTGGTGGAGACGTACACGGTGCGGAGCGCGGAGGCCGTGCGGGGATGGCGGCAGCGGGCCCGCCGCCTCAGTGGTGCCGGGGGAACGGGTGAGGCTGGGCTCGGTGCCGGGCTGCCTCCGGCAGCACTGCCCGGCCGGAGCTGTTCCCTTGCTGAGGACGGAGCGAGACATTTGGCACAAGTTGCCGAAGGGCTTTGGGGGAAGGAGCCGTGTGGGAGCGGGGCTCATCCGGGAGAAGCGGCCCCGAGTTACGCGTTGGAGCTCCTCTCCGTCCTTTGGGAGAGGCGGAGGCTCCGGCAGCAACTGTCATGTTCTTGCCCGTATTTATTTATGTGTCTGTGCGAAGGTTTATGGAAGATTGCTATCGAGTAAACGTAGCTTTCAAAGCTGGACTAAACAAAGCAGGAAATCTTTCCTTCGCGTGGAAGTACCATGAAAAAAACCCTCTGATCTTATTTCCAGAGGAAATCAGATGATTTAAGATAGACAGGTTTTTTTCTTGTCCCATCCAAAAAAAAAAATTGCCAGCATTTTTTCACTCTTCTGGAATTTGGCAAAATTACCAGCCCATTTCATTGGGGAAGGAATGAAGCTTTTGATATGTAACTTGGTTTTTATCTGGTTGCGTTCTACCAAGAGTTAATCGGTCTGTTTTTCAGGAAGAAGCTCGTCCTAAAACAAACCTCAGTATAACTGCAGATAGAAAATATCTTGAGCTCGCCACCGTTTAGTTATATAACTAAAACCTGTTTTCTCCTTCTGCCTCGTTTTAGTGTGATTTGAAAGACTTTTTTTGTGGTAGAATGCACATGGATGACATTAGGCTTCCTGCTGGGGGAAAGAAAAGGGAAAAGGGAGCAATGGTTAGAAAGACAGTAGTTGGAAAGTTGTGTGATGGATACAAGTAATACTTCATGCTCCTGTTTCTGTAAAGGTATCCAGGGAAGGCAGAGCAACAGGAGAGTGCTTTCTGAGTTGTTAATAGGACAGAGCTTACACAGCTATGGCACATGAAGAGCCCAACTCCTTCCCAGGTGATGACCCTTGAAACACCATTGTGAGAATGACTTTCAGGTGATGAGTTGTCATATTTATAGGCAAAAACATATGGAGATTCGGTGGAGGAGTTGACTACAATCTCAAAATAAATTTTTGAGAAGTGCCTGAGCTCATTCTCTTAGTTGCATGACACGTATTCTCAGCCATGGTCCCCCTGCTGTTGAGGTGTTACTGGGGGGGTGTTAGGATTGTGGTTCATCCCTCAGCCGAGAGGCACAGTGAGTGACTTGGGGACTGGAAACTTCCATGTCAGGTGAGAACCAAGACTCAGCAATGCTGATGC
This sequence comes from Certhia americana, assembly GCA_018697195.1. Classification (NCBI taxonomy): domain Eukaryota; kingdom Metazoa; phylum Chordata; class Aves; order Passeriformes; family Certhiidae; genus Certhia; species Certhia americana. Next base: position 5,614,174 of record CM031868.1, on the reverse strand, counting down.
TGGTATTGAGAATTTCCATCAATATTGTGCAATACCAGTGAATGAGATTATCAAGTGCATTCACTTGACAAAATGCCAGTGTCATCTGCCCCCTTATCACTCTGTAAGTTATGGTGCAGGAGGTTGAAACAGGAGCTCCCTTGATGCTTCAGCCTGCAAACAAGTGCTGATGTAGCACCAGCCTTTGGTAATACCATTAATGTTCTAGATTGAACTGGAGTTCAGGTGTGTAACTCTGCAGGTAGTGATCAGCTGATAGTTGATAACATTTTCAGCTGTTGCAGCTAAGCCCAAGGAGGCTTATTTTTTCAAGACCAGATTTTTTTCTTTATGGTTATGGAATTACTATGCTACTTTAATGCCATTTTTCTGGGGCATTTAAAAGTGCAGTGTATAAAATACAAGATTTACCAGTATTTTGTCCTACTTTTGCTGCATTTTTGAAGGCATGTTGGCACTAATCTTGCCTGTGTGTATACCTCCTGAAGCTGTTAGCAGGACTCCAAGGCTGCTGTCAGCTTTTATGAGACAGGCCCAAGTCATTAGAAATGTGGGAATAGATCTTTAGATGAAAGCAGAAGTTTCACAAAATTCATCACAGGGTGAAAAGTTTTGGAAAAAAATAGTGTGTGTTTAGTGTTCATAATTAGTTGAATGGTGCTAATGACCTGCGCCAGGACAGAAATTGTTAAATGGTGTAAAATTAGTCAAATTTGGTAAAGGTAAGCAAGGAAATGTAGCTGTAGCAAACTGCATCTTCATCCATCACCATGTCATCAGGTGGCAGTGATCCTATTTGCATCCTTGTTTTTAAGAGTTGTTTTTCTCGTGGCGTATGAGCTTCCAGTTGTACTCTGTATTTCAGAGCTCAATCTCAATAGAAAGGGACTGTGATGACATCCATTTGACAGTTGTGATACTAGAATGTACCACACTTCTGTGTAATGTTCAAGGTACGTTCAAAAACATGATTCTTGTTGGAGTTTCTAGCATGAAAGGCAAGGGATGGATAAATCCAGCAGGAAAAAATGCTGCAGTGGTTGATGTGTTCTCTGTTGGGTTAGTAAGGCAGGAGCATTTCTCCAGGGTGTTTCTCCTGGGTGTGCTGGTCCAGCTGAGGCTGACTAAAGACTGGTTTTGAGTAGAAGGCCTCAAGGCTGTCAGTGCTTCCTTTGTTTCCTGCTATGCATTTGTCTGGCCTAAAATTGCCTTCCTGCTTTTCCTGGGTTTTGCAGCTGTTTTTAACATAAGGACTACCTTTCATATTTAAGGAAAATATTGTTGCTTCCTTGAATGGGTGTAAACTGTCTACTTGATGAGGCAGGGAGGAGATGTGTCTGCTTCACTCTTCTGGAATTTGGGACCTACTGGCTGTAGTCAAGCCTGTCTCCCAGGCTTCCTGTGAAGAGCTGTCATTTAAGTATTGTGTTGTTTGGGTTTTTTTACAGTACTGAAGCATGTGCAGTGGGATAGACACGTTGTAGAAATGCAAGTTCTCCATGTAAAGTGAGGCGGGCAGGTTTTTGTACTGTGTATAGGAAGCCAACAAAAAGCAATCTGGAATCAGTGTTGTTCATTTAATAGCTGCTTTGGAAATGTTTAGTAGGTCTTTCACCCCTCAGTGTTTGGGAAGATGAAGGGATGCTGTTTGGTGGTGTGGGCTCTTAACTGCAAAGAACTTGTAGTGGCTTGCTAGAAAATAAAATATACAGCGCTCCAAATATGCCAAACGCTTTACAAAATAGACTGTAACCAAAAAGAACTGATTGATAGAAAGGTGGACAAAACTTTTTATACAGAAGGGTTTGGTAGAGACAGGGGGAGGAGGAAATCCTCTGAATGTCAAGGGTTTTGTGTTTTAGCTCAATAGAAGTGCAGTTTGTGGCGTAAAGGTAGGTGGGGGTTTCACGTGGTTATTTATGTCTGCAAGAAAGTGCAGTGTGAGGATGTCATCATCTAGCCATGTATTCCTTTAGCACTTGGTGTGACAGGCAGCCCTTGGAGAACCTTCATCTCTCAGCCTTGTCATATTAGTGCACTCAATATTTGTTAATGATGAGCTTAAGCTCCCCAAACGGTGAGATATCTAAGTGGATTTTTTGCTTTAAAATGATTTGATTCTATATGAAGACAAGTCTCAGCGTGTTGCATTTATATATTTATTCTTCAAGGCAATGGCAGCTTGTGTATTGATGTGAAATCAGTTGCTGTCTCTGCATACTGATGCTGTTTGGGGGGCTTGCTCTGGCTGCCTTCTGGATGGGAAATGCTACTGCTTTTTAAAGACTTACAGAATTGTATCAGTGCATGCAAACACTAACAGGTACTTCCCAATCAAACTGTGCATTTCACTTAGTGCTGTGTTTCTAGAAGTGGTCAGTGCTTGCCATTTCAGCAAAAGGATGTTGAACCTTTTTTACAAATTTACTTGGTGTTTTATACAGAGAGGTGGGGTTGCTTTGCTCACCTGGTGAGTTGTCAGTTGAGCCATGTGAAGTTACTGAGTTTCCAGTGTCTAATCTGAGGTTTCATGCCTTGTGTACTCAATGTGCATTACATTTAGAAATGCTGCTTACTCTGCCATAGTTTAGCACAGTTAGCTTTTCAAAACAACTGGTATTTTTATTGTGGCTTATAAATGTAGTACGACTTTACTTCTTCGTTTCTTTGAGTCACCCCTTGCTTTCCTCAGGATTATGAGGTGCTTTTGAATGCCAGTGTTATTCCTGTTCTGGTTTGCCACCAGTGCACAGTGATTAATCCTGACCTGCTGTTTCCTAACACAACGTGACAGGAAAGCAGGCACAGGCCTTAATTGAGTCCATAATTCTGTGTGGGCATCCTTCTGTGTTTTCAGTGCTCATCCCAGCCCTGATGTGTCACTCACTGTGTGCACTAATCAGACATCTTAGTTTGGTTCTCTGTAAGGCTTGTGTTTTGTTCAGTGACCCAGTGTCACATGCTTAGAAAAATAAAACTGTCGTGAATTATAGTTCATCTTCTAAAATGCAGGTGATATTCTATTTAGTGTTTGACATTGTGCTGCTCTGTACTTGCAGTACATGAAAACTGGTGTTTTATGTAACAGATTGAAGCAGTTGATGCGTTTTGTTTTCTCAAGTGGGTTTAGCAACTAGATGTGTATCATCCTCATGGTAGCTATGAGTCAGCTCTGGGTGATCTGTGGTAGTAAGCAAGTTTTCAACTGTATTAAATGCTTTCAAGATTTGATTACAAGTTGGTGTTTTCCCCAAAGTGTATAGCTGGATTGGATAATATAGTTTATTTAATTTGTTGTATTCAAGTAGCTGTGGAACTGGTTTTGCAGAGCCTTGTTTGTTTTCTGCTTGTGTTTTATCTTGTACCTTTAAAATGTTTTTGGGATGGCTTGTTTCCGGCATATCTAAAGGTAGGCTGAGTTTCCTGCAAAACCAGTACTGTTTAATCCAGAAAGTCACCTAGAATGAAAATCTTTGCTTGGTACATGCATGGCTAAAAATACTTAGTTTTGTACAAGAAGATATTGGTTTACTTTAGATAACTGTAGTGATTCTTTGGGCACAGTAACTCTTCAGGATGATGTCTTGTGTGCTTTACCCTAAAAGGAATAAAATAGCATCCACCGAACCAAAGGATTTGTTCCGTTTTCTCAAGGCTTAAGCCTCAGATTTCTTCTTAACTGAAGTAACATCAGGATGCTTGCCAAGTTCTCTGCCCACTGTGGAACTTGGTAGTTGGAAGAAGGGATGCTGCTGTCTCAGGCTTGTGGGTAGCTATGAATAGCAACTTCAGTTAGCAGAAACTTTCGGAAAAAGAATTAGCTTAGACACCTTGGTTATTAACTTTTGGGTTGCAAAAATGAAAGCCATTGCTTTACACTGGGGCATCTGCATGTTCTTGTTGTGGAACCACCCTCATGAGTGAGATCAGGCATCCCACATCAGCAAAGTCACCTCAGAGCTGGGGTTAGCATTTCCTTAGCTCTGATTCTTGCAGAGTATAGACCCACCTTACAGTGCTCCATCAACCAGCAGATCTCACAGTCAGCTTCTCTTTAAGGCAAATGTTTTGCTTGTCCTTACTTGAATTTCATCCTTTCAGGTGTACATTATTCAGGTCAGTGTTGGCAATCATCAGTGGACAGTCAAACATCGTTACAGTGATTTCCATGACCTGCATGAAAAGGTAAGAATGTTAAAACTGTGACCTTGGTATCTTACAAAACTTTGTACAGTTCTTTTAGTTCTGCTTTACAGAATTGTTTACATAATTTCTTTCATCAGTAAAGAGAGAGAATATCTGCCAGATGCCATCTAAACTGCAGACTAAGTCCTTTTTGTGAGAACATTATTACTTGCCCCTGTTATACTCCCTTCTTGAACTGGGGATGGTTGACTGGACAGCTTTAGCCTTGGGGGGAAGCTGTGTCAGAGAGGAGAGTTCAGGCTGGAGTCATTGAACTTTTTGCTAAGAAGGATGTTTATGATTAGCTGATTTGGTGACCAAAGTTTCATCAGGGTGGATGAGAAAAAGTCTTTGAAGTAGCATTGAAAAGTTACCAACCAGTGCTGATAAAAAAAAAAAATAAAAATGAGGAAAAGTCTACTTTATTCAAGAATGTTCTGCTTTCTCAGAAATGCACTGGTTATTTTGTTGTTTTATCGTATTTGTTACATTCTGCCCTGGTACTGTGATTGGTTTTTTTGAGCAGATACTGTTATTAAAGTCTGATCATTCCATGACAAAATGTTCTCTCTGAAAATACTTAATACTTGGAATGCAGTAGCTAAATTTAGTGAAGTAATTTTATTTTTGTATCTTTCCAGGATCATGCAACGTGTGCTTAATGTGTTCCGTTGCATCTTTTGTGCAAGTTCAGGTGGTGTGTCAGTTATTAACTTTATCTTTCAGCTTGTTTCAGAGAAGAAAATAGATAAAAATCTGTTACCTCCGAAGAAGATCATTGGAAAAAATTCCAAAAGCCTTGTGGAGAAAAGACAAAAGGAACTGGAGATCTACCTGCAAACTCTGCTGCTCAAGTTCCCAGTTACTGCGCCAAAAGTTTTGTCACACTTCCTACACTTTCATTTATATGTAAGTTATGTTTTTAGAGTCTGAATAAAGGCCCGAGTGTCTTTCCCCAGTTCTCTGACTTGGAGAGAATTCTGTGGAATCCTCATGAATATGCTGAAATGGTTCTTTTTTAACATCTTGCACAATATTTTTAAAGATTTTTGACACCACTTTTTATTGCAGTAGACACTGTGCTGGGAAGTAGTGTGGGCAGGGGCTCTAAGAAGAGAAAATAAATGCTGGCAGGAGAGTTGGAAGCTGTGAATAAATGTGAGGCTGAATTGGTTAGGCTGAAGTCAAACTGCTGGCTCTCAAATGAACATTGCATAATGGATCCACACCCCCTTACTTAGTGACTAATGGTTGGAGCTGTGGTTCACACTGAAACAGTTTCCAGTAGCCCAAATGAAGAAAAATGATGCTTCTGTGTGGAAGCACAGTGATGGAGTGGCCTTTGGAGATATGGCTCCAGCAGACAGGATGTTACAGTAAAGGATACTTAAAGCAAGAAGCAATTACTTGATTTCATGTTCAGATTGCAATTTGTTCATCTCTTGTGTGTAATTAGGCTTTTTTTGCAATATGGCATCGTGTTGTAAAGGGAAGAATTAATTTCATAAAGAGGAAGAAGCACTGGAGAACTGAATGGAAAGAAGGAGCAGTACCTGCTTTTGGGGCAGGATGTTTTGAGAAGGCCCTTCATGGTTTCATAGAAAAGTGTCAGAAATTAGTCACAAGTGATCCATTAGGTGTTAATTAAGTTTTAGCAATAAATGAAAGCATGGTTTAGTTATGTTACATGAACAAATATCTGACAATATAGGGAGAATTCTGTTCCAGTGAACACCAGCAAATTACATAATTTTTCTGTTCTGTGCCTGCTCTGTCTTGTAAATAACATCCGTTTCATTAAAGTTTCAGTGTTGTAACTTCCACATGGTTTTCATGCAGGCAGAAGTTCTTCCTAGCCCCTGATTTACTTCTCAGAAGGACTGGTTTTTTCCTCTTGTAATTTTTTTTGCTTTTCCAAAGAGCTAGAAATATTTGGATATTAATGCTTCCCTGTTTCTAAACTGCTCTTAGATATTAAGAGGAAAGATGTTGCTTAATCTGCATTTCTTTGCTTTAGGGAGTTCTGACTTAGTTGTAAACTCAGTTGGTTTTTGCTTGGAACTTTAGAATACTTTTAAATATTTACGAAAAAGTGTTAATTATTCAGGAGAAAAGCTAAATATTTACCACAGTAATTCTACTGGAAAAAATTACCTTTCTGCAGAACTTTGATCTTTTCAAATATATTTATTACCAGACAACCCATGTGCATACTGGAGCCATTATAATCCCTGATATTGCCTCACTAATTTATGTAGGAAGGCTACAATATTTTTGTCTAATCTTTTTTTATAGTATTTCCAGTAAGCATTATTTATTTTTGTTTCCCAGGTTAATAGAACTAAATGGAGTAGGAATACCAGCCATACATAAAACTCACTTTGTGTGAGGTACATTATACTCACTTTGAAACCTTTAGATGTTCTTGGGTACAGCCTAGCAAAGAAAAACAGTTGCTTGTGACAGCAATGTAGAACTTTATTACTTAGCCATTGAAAAGGACTTCTGCAGTGATATGGGGATCCTTATTTTCTTGCACGGTCTTTATCATCTTACAAGATTGGGTTTGTTAACTTACATCTAGAAGGTTTTGCAGGAAAAGTATTGAGTACCCACAAACTGCAGTTCAGAGACACCTGCAAACAATGGACTTCTGTGGGTGTGATGCATTTAAGTAGTTACAACTCAGACAGAAGTCTCTTGTAGATCCGACAGAGGACTAGAGTTCCTTTTACTTGCCTGCTAGTCACTGAACAGTCTAAGTCATAATCTTATTCCTTATAAATGTAGAAAAAAATCCGGGCTCTCTGGCCCAGATGACAGAAGATACACAGAGTAGAGTTTTCAACTAAGTTTGTGCTTGCCAGATGAGTGTAATTGGCTTATTCAAATGCAAATCAGAATTGTTTCATTTTGTTTGGAATACAGCTTTGAGCTTGTTGTTCTCAAAACTATGGCATGGAGGCTTTGTTGGCTTTGTTCTTCCCCAGTGAATGGGGTTTCTGTTGCACTAAGAATATGATTTTCTAAAATCCTTGCCTTGTCAAATGAGCTGAGCTGTCTGCTGCAGATGTTTTGTGGATGTATTCCCTTGTTATGAATCATGAGGTATTTGTCAGCCAAGTAAACTCATGAAATATTCATGTGGTGATGATCCATAATATCTGTTTATACTTTGCAGATACCTTAAAATGAGATATTTGTCTAGGGGAAGCTTCATCCTCACCAGCAGTTTTATTTTTTCTTTTATGGGCCTTTGAAAGGGAGCTGTTGGAAGTGCTCAGAACTATTTCTAGACTTGCACAGAGCATTTCCTTTTTGTGGAGAGAGGTGTGCCTAGGTGGGAAATGCTTTTACTGATCTTTATGCTTTTTACTTTTACTGATCTTTTACTGATCAGATTTAGAAAGTACAAATCCCTCATGGAGAGTTTTCAGCCTTTCATCCAGTGGCTGTCAGTGCCAGGAATGGAAGTTGAGCACCTGGGTGGGTCCAGGAGGGGGAAGAGAGATGATGAGAAAAGGAGGAGTTTGCATTACTTTGCAGCAAGCATAGGAGACTTGAAATCCAGAAGACTACCTACTTTTTATATCTCTTTTTTTTTTTTCTGTAGACCTGTTAATCTAAAGCCTTCTCTGTGTTAGTGATATTCTGAGGAAATGTTGAATGCTTGGGGCATTAGAATAGTCTTAATGTTAAAATTTGATGAACTCTACACTTGTAATATTTTCTTCAAAACAGACCTGTCTTCCAAGTTGAGCTAATGGTGTCTAGCAATAACTTGTTCTCGTTGCTGCTGCCCTTTTTTAATGTGTGCAGGATGTGATTATTTAAATGTACTTCACTGTCTTTCATCTTGGAAGTGAAAATCATATGAAACAATTTCAAGAAATTTTTATGGAGCATTTTCAAGTTACAAAGAAATCTGTAAAAGTCACTCCTGATTTCAATTAGGAAAAAAAAAAAAATCAGTCCTCTACCACAGCAAGAAAAGGATACTTCACTAAAGGTAAAAATTAAAAAATTTGAACCATAAGTATGTAAATAACTCTTGATTGCAATGGTTTGTTTGCAGGAGATCAATGGAATCACTGCTGCATTGGCAGAAGAACTTTTTCACAAAGGTAAGGGACTTGCAGTGTTTATCCAGGAATGTTTTCCTCTATGTTCATGCATTCACATACTTTTCATAGTTTACCTCCAGACAATGAGAGATCTGATCTTCCAAATCCCACTGATACTTTTTCTCTCCCTTCTTTCTTTTTTGTCTTTTTCTTGCTGCTTGGGCTTTAATTCAAGCTGCATTTTGTGAGAGCTGCAACAATCTTGCAGCCACTGCTGGAAAAAAGAAATTGGTGAATTTATGTTTTGAAAAGGGCCTCTTAGTCTGTGTCCTTAAAGGATAGGATGTGGCAGTTGTGATCAGGAACTTTTGCTAAGCTCTCTGTCTCAGTGTGTTTCAGTGTAACCTGTAAGGAAGCTTGGTCTGTGTCAGTGATTCCTGATAGTCTGTGTATTAAATGCAAGAGATCACTTTACTTATCTATGTTATTCTTCCAGAATTCAGGATACAGGAGAACTTCTGGTCAGTTAATTTAAAGGTGTGCTTTTCTGAGGCTGGCAGATGAAAATGAAATGCTCTTACTGTCACTACAACAGCTCCAGCTGCTCCATTAACAGCAGGAGGCATGTGAAAGGATTAATCCTTGCTATTTTTGTTTTGAAGGACATGCAAGATGCTACTGTATAATTCCCATTGGCTGAGGTGTGGTAGGCATGATCGGTGAAGCATGTTTCACCAATGCCATTTCAGATTCTTCTGGCCAAAAGTTACCTTTGGCTGAAGCCACCTCAGATTTTGGAATATCTTAAGGAAGCTTGTGAAGAAATATCTGCTGGCTTTCTAGCACCTACAGTCTCACTGATATGAGAATTGTTGATGTGTCACTGACTGCTCTGTATTAGTGTAACCTTCCAGTAATGTATGTGCAGCTGGACTCTTGGACTTGCTCCCACTGAAGCTGAAGGGAATTTTACTCCTCAGAACATTTCTGAGAACTCTGCTTATCATGAAAGCTGATGCTTTCTTGTCCATGAAGTCAAACTGGTGTCCCTAAAAGGAAGAAAGATATTCATTCCATGTGTGTGTTCCAGCTGCTGTAGCTTACATTGAGCTTATGGTGCCTTGGAGAGGCTTTTATATGCTGCTTCCTGCTGTTCCTACTGTTAAATTGGATTATAAAATTATAATTAGATAAGGCATTTTCTGTTCTGGGTGTTTGCTTTGGTACTAGCATGCAGAAAATCCCCATATTTTCCCAAAAACACATTCACTGCAATTCTGCATTTAGGCTGCATAGCAAAAGATATGAGATCTGTATTTTAGATAGCAAGTGCTGTGTTTTCTGAATTTAAAAAAAAACCTTAACTGCTATAAACTTAGAGATATCTAAGAAAAAGTTTCATACTCTTACATTATGTAAAGGAACTTTGATTCCAGTTAAGACTGAATCTTTGATTCTGTTAAGACTGAAGGAAATTTGCCATTAGTTGCATTAGGAACTTCGGGCCTATATGACAAGTGCCCACGTGAATACCTGAATTATTTTAGCATTAAAAAAATTATTTTGCTGCCTCAATTTTCATCTTCAAGTATAAATAGCAAAGGTGTGTCACTACATTTTCCATGTACCATTTATGCCTGTGTAACCCTTACAGCATTGTGTTTGATTCTAAGCTACTCTGTTTTTCAGGAGAGCAGCTCTTAATGTCTGGAGAAGTCTTCACCATCAGGCCCTTGCAGTTGTATGCTGTCACTCAGCAGCTGCTGCAGGGCAAACCTACCTGTGCTAACGGAGATGCCAAAACAGATTTAGGGCATATTCTGGATTTCACTTGTAGACTCAAGTATCTAAAGGTGAGCTCAGTGTTAAATAGGTGTTTATGCTGCCAGCCTTCAATCCACCTTGTCCCTTAGACACAAGGTGTTTGCTGTGTGATGTGGTCTTTTCAGCAGTGCCCTCTGTGTAGATGCAGCCACAGAATCTTGCTGTGCACCAGTTGGGATGGGTAAAGAAATAAATGATGACCTCTTCAACCTTGCTTTGTTTGCAGGCACTATAGGTATTATTATGTGAATAATTGTGCCGTATGTGCATCTATATAAATCTTGCTCCCTTTCTCACTTCTGACTGCATCTGAAAGTTAAAAATAAAACCCTAAAAAGAGCCTCAGTTTCATAGATGGCCCTGAATTTCTAACTAAAATGCCATTTCAGAGTAATTGTCAAATGGCCTCAGAACAGATAGTTTGTCAGGAGACAATTTGACTTTTTTACCTACCGAATAGGTGAATTATACTTTCTCTGAGTAATTTTTTTAACACTACTTGCTATGACTCAAAAACTCATTTTAGCCCCCTTATTGCAAGAGGAGCTGCCTTTTAACCATGTTGTATGTTCAAAGCTGAAATGAAACGGTGGATCAGGGAAAGAAAAACCACAGCTGTGCTGGTGTTCCTGGGGCTCCTTGGTTGCCTTTGTCATCCTCTGTCTGTATAAGAATTTTTGGAAGGGAGGATTTTCTGGCTGGAGAAGAGCTTATTGTTTAGAAAAATCGCCATCTGCAGAATTGCTAGCCCTTCTGAATGCTTGTGAGTGGGCACATTCAGAGGTTGTGAGATACATAAAGCCAGAGAAACCCTTAAGATTTTTCTCTCAAAATTCTATTCACAGCTAACATAAATAAAACCATCTGCTTTTTATGTTGCTGACATGCTCTAAGGCCAGAATCTTATCATTATATGGAAATACCAGATGCATTTTTATTGATGTGTATCAGTGTAATGCTTGTTTTCTTCAAACCCATCTTGTCAATGCCTTGAACTTCATCCCTTGTAGTGTAATTAAAGACAGCAGTGACTTGAAGGGTTCACAGGTTTCAAGGAGGTTGTTTTCAGTGAATGTAGCTCTGATTTTCAGCTGAGAATGGAGCCTTGGTCAGCCTTGCTTATGATGTTGCTTTTTACATGCCCCATGTGCTACAGAATGCAAGCACAAGGTGGCACTTAAAGTTCAGTGCACTCAGCTGGAGCAACTAGTATTTGTTTTCTTGAAGTGTTAACCAGCAAGTGTCATGAATCATTTCATATTTGAAAAATTGCTTGGAACTTTGGCTGTCTTTCCAAGCCACTGCCCTTGGGCCATTGCCTGTGTAAGACTGGAATGTGAACAAGTTGGATTGTGTGCACTAACTCAGCTCTTTAATGTCTTAAATGCCAGGTCGCTGGAACAGGGGGACCTTTTGGAACAAGTAACATTCAGGAGCATCTGTTGCCTTTTGATCTGTCTATTTTCAAATCACTTCATCAAATAGAGGTAGGGCTGAGATATTCTCAGGAATTCATAGGTGCTCTGCAAATACCAGGCCTGCTGCATATATCTGGGAATTGGTGATTCTCTGCTTTGATTTCCTGCCGGAATTGGGGAATGCAGACTTTAGGAGGACTGTTACATTTGTGAAACAATGTTTTTTCACAAGTTTTGGAAATAAGGACACAATGTTTTAAAAAGAAGAGCTTGCAAATGCTTATATGTTTCCAAATAAAATTACTTCCAGCATTAACTTCAAATCTTTACCTGCGTGCCTTTCCACTGCCTTGAAGAGCTAACAAGTGGTTATGGTAGAATCCCTTATTACAAAGTGCTTTTTATTTGGGGAAAAAAAAAATGTACGTTAAGGGTTTGTGAAAATGTCCTGACATTAAATTTGTTTGTGAAAGTGCACTTTTGGGTGTAGTGCTGCTTGCTTGATACTTAGCAGATTTTTTTCATTGCTCTACTTGCAATGTAAATGCCAGGGTTTCTAGCAGCTTTCAATGGATATTTTTTGAAATACCTTCTTGACCACTTCAGGTCTTTCCAGAGAGAGAATATCCAATTCTATCACACAGTCTGTGCTCTGTGCACTTTTGGTGGATGCTGTTCTTTTTCTAGTACATGAATGCTATTGTCTCATTGATGCAAGACAGTTGGTTGAGAACTGAAATGTATTTCTGAAGTCAGTGATTTATTGTCATTCTTATGTGGGAAAGAAACTACAATGGGCTGTAGAGTGAGTGAGTCTAACACAGCAGAGAGGATATTCCAGAATTGTATCCATTTTCCCCTTTTCTGCAAGCATGAATGTGGTGAAAAAAGATTTTAGATCTTGAAGACTTTTGAAATTGTATGTTCATGAAAAGTTTTGGATTGACTGGCACTAGATGAGCGCTTTCATCCCAAAATAAACACTGCCCAAAAATTATCAGTGGTAATCTGGGAAGAATCTTTCCAAGAATGGGAGCAGCTCTGTCTGTTCAGTGTGGTTTCCCTGATAACTGCAGCAGATGTGCCAGCTCTCATGACTGGGCAATGTGTGGGACTGTCTACAGGGAAGGACATGGAGAGACGCTGTAGCAAATTTTCAGTAATGTTTCAAATTGGGCTACAGAAAAAGAAACTTTGTAATCTTAAACTTATCTGTGTAATTAGCTGAGTGGAGGATTAAATTGTTAGGTTAGTGTCCTCACTTTCTAGGCATTTCTTTTTTCTTATGATAAAAAGGACATCTGATCATCTCATCCCCAAATGAAGACTGTTCTGCAGGCAGACTCTGTCTGCAGGCAGAGTCATACCTCTCTTTTTGGTAACAGTAAAATGCTGTGAGCTGTTAAATCACCTGGGTAGTTTCACCTTGAATACGTGGGACAGGTGGAAAGTCAATTGAGAAGCTTTTTTAAAATATATGTTTGAATTTCACTTTAATTATGTCTCTAAATTCTTACTTTAGCTTTGCCGAGTTTCTACCCTGATAATCTCAGGAGATTTTAGGAGAGTGCTGTCACTACTTTGCAGATAGCTGCAGAATCTGCTGTTGAAGCTTTTAATTGCCTCTTCTGTGTCTCATTTGTCTGTCCTAACATTTCTGACTTTGTAATGTGGTTTTTTTAAATAGATCAGTCATTGTGGGGGAAAGCTTATCAAAGGGCTAACTTCATCAAAACATACTCTGGCCACACTAAGTGTTCGATTTTCAGCAACATCAATGAAGGTAAGAGCAAGTTCCTATTTCTGCTGAGTGTTCAAAGCAAATGTTCAATGCAAAACCAACATGCACAATGGGGAAATATCCATTTGGAGTCTGTGGAGTTTTCTGTACTGCCTATTGCAGGTTCTGTTTTAAAACCATGGAACTCTAAAGGTTTTCTAACCTTACAGAACCTCAAGTTTCAGTGAAGGAAGTGTTTGGATGTGTCCCTTCACAGGGAGACTTTTGAAGCTTGCTTATATGAGATTGTTTGGATAGTTTCCAAAACCATTAGCTTTTCAAGAAGATGTAAGCCAAATATTGGTGTCCTTCTCTTAAATAGGAAATCCTGGTACCTGAGGCCTCTGAGTTTGATCAGTGGGAGCCAGAGGATGCATTGGACAATTCAAGTTGTCCAGTGACAGCAATTATCCCAACCTGGAGAACTTTAACTACTTTGGATATGAGTCACAATAGCATCTCTGAAACTGATGATTCAGTGGTAAGAAATACTTTTAATTTGTGGGAAAAAGTATGACTTTTCTGAGGCGCATTATACGCAGCGAGGATTTTGGATTTGCTCCATTGCTTTTTCTGGAGAACTTTCAGTTGCACTTTGTTGATTATCTACTCAAGTTGATGCTTAGGAGATTTGTTCTAGAAGAACTTTATTTCTTTTGCTAAAGGAGAATAGTTTTGTCATTTTGTGTTCTGTAGGCAACATTGCCATGAATTCTCTCTTTTTGAAGGATGCTTTTATTGTTTGCCTTGGCTGTAGGGGCCAATTAGAAATTTTGTATTTTTTTTTAAATAAAAACACTTCATGGCTCAACTGTGGAGTTATCAAGGCTGAAGCTTCCTGCATATTTAAAAATCTATGACTTGCTGGAAGCTTTCTTGACATCAAAACAATATGAAGAGCATGAAAACAAAATTTGGAGTATTTTGCCAGTACTTTAGAATTTTGTTTTGTTTATCAGATATTAAGAAAAAAATTAACATTCATCACAAGAACATGGTAAAATATGAACACAGCTTTTTGCTTGAGCTACTCTTATGAAGCAGGAAATAGTTACATGTGTAGCTCAATTGGACGTCATAGACTTGGAGCATAATTATCTTGTTCATGATTTTTTGTGATGTAGATTTAAGATGCTTCAGGGCTATGTGTAGGTCTTAACTATAAGGCAAATCAATGCTGAGATTACAATCAAAATAAAGCAGAGTTTGATCTATAGTTAGTAGAGATAAACCAGGATAAATTATTTCTCTTCATGAGAAAGCAGGTTTCAGAGTAAAAGTTAACAATTCCCCTCAGAATAACCTGGTTTTCTTAAGAGCAGGAGTCAGCACTTTTTTGCACCAAGTCATACAGAATGTTTTCATAATGCCAAAAAGCCAGGAAGACACACTGTGTTGGATAACACCTTTCTATTCCTTTTGTTGGTCAATAGATACTGAAGGAAGTGTGGCCTGACATAAAACTAAAATGCATTTAACACATGAATTTTTTTCCCTTCCAGAAATTAATTCCAAAGATTGAGTTCCTGGATTTGAGTCACAATGGGGTGTCTCTGGTAGAAAATTTACAGGTGAGTGATGCTTTTTTTTTTTTTTTTTACCCAACTGCCCGAGACCTTAGAACACAGATTTTCAAGCTTCAGAATTTTGTTGGTCATCTTCACAGAGAATAGTTTGAGCCCAGATAGCTTCTCTGTAACATCAAGTACTCTTTTAATGGTGCATTGCTGAACTGCTCCTGGATATTTTAATTTCTCTGCCAATAATGACATACAACATTTAGTTCTTAAGTAAATTTGTTCCCTGCCAGCTGTATGTGTGGGTTGGTAAAAATGCAGTGGAGGAAATTCCTTTTCTATAAGCTTTAACCTTTGCAATGAACAGTTTCATATCATGTCTTTCGTGCTATGTAGTGTCCAGCATGAAAACGCTGTTGCACAATAAAATGAGGCAGCCATAAGATAGCATCTTTGTTCAGTTTTAATTGGTGTATGATGTGAATTTTCTGTGCTGTTGTAGCATCTGTACAACCTTGTTCACCTGGACTTATCCTACAACAAACTTACATCACTAGAAGGTGTTCACACGAAACTGGGAAACATCAAAACTCTGAATTTAGCAGGAAATCAGCTGGAAAGGCTGTGTGGCCTTAACAAACTGTACTCATTAGTCAACTTGGATCTGAGCAACAACAAAATAGAACAGGTAACTGTTGACTTTTGGTGTCAAAATATGTGTTTGGTCACAAGCCATTTCTTTCAGTGGATCAAACTGCAAATAAATAAAAGTGGCTGTAGTGGTTTTTCCTGCTTGTTGTATGTATGTAATCTATGCAAGAAATTCTCAGTGTGCGCTCGTTTTCATTTTGCCAGTCTGTATTCATGCTTTTATTCAAATACTTCCAGATTGATGAAGTAAAAAATATTGGCAACCTGCCATGCTTAGAAAAGGTGATGTTATCCAGCAACCCACTGAGCATCATCCCTGATTACCGGACCAAAGTACTGGCTCAGTTTGGAGACAGGGCCTCAGAGGTGAGCCCCAGTGCTGCTCTTCTAATACTCTTTTCAGCCTGGTGAAGAAAGTGGTGCAAAAGTTCTGAAAACCTGATGAGTTTTTAGTGTGCTTTGGGGTAGGCTGTTTAGACGATGAAACCCTATACTCAGCTGTGCTCCTGGATTGAAGTGGTGTTTTACCCTGCCCTCATGGGGTAACAGCCTGTTAATATTGAAACACTGCTGTGTTGGAAAGGTGTTAAGCTTTACAAACCTTGCTGACTTAGCATTAAATTGATGTTAGCTCAAGGTCTGATGTGGTAATTGTTTCTGTGTAATGGTTACAAAGATGCACATAGTTTGCCTTGAGCTAGAGTAATTTTTGATTGTTCCATTAAGGCCTGGTTTTCAATACTTATAGATGTTTTAACTTTTTTAAGGTTTGTTTGGATAACATTGTTACCACAGAAAAGGAACTAGATACAGTGGAAGTGCTGAAAGCTATTCAAAAAGCAAAAGAGGTGAAATACAAACTCAGCAACTGTGATAAAAAGGTGAGTCTGGTGCTATGAGAACAGTAGAATGTGCAGCATACAAAAGCTTACAAAATTACTTCTACAAGTTAGATGTAAGCAGAGTGCACTAAATATTCCTTAGCATTAAAATTTTTTATGCTTTGTGTTTTAAAGTGGTATGAACTTTCAATGTTGCCTTTTTTTCCCGTTTAGTTTTCAATGCAGTTTTGGTAGTTATCTGACCTTCCTTTTTTTGGGCTGGCTTGGGAGAGAGGAAGTGGGAGGAAGAGATAAAATGACTTAACAGTGTACACACTGAACTCACAGTCAACCTTAACAGCCATATTTTTTATCTTATACAAGTGTTGCAGAGCTGTGATTTTACTGCTTGCGTTGCAGAGTACTGAAATTGCTTCCACAAACTTTCTTCCTGTGGGTGTTCAGCAGTGGGAGAGAATCATAAATCTGAATTCTCCTTGCCTTCCGGCATACCTGGCTATGTGCTTTAGTTGGTTAGTCTTCGTTTGGAAATCAACTCAGGGACAGAAGAGGTTCTGTCCCTACAATGTAGAAACCTTGTTTCCATTCTTTTGACTTGTGAAACTGCCAATTCTGTCAATACAGTGATTAGTCAGTGATCAGAATGACTTCTTTAAAAGAATTCTTGGTGGAATTCCACCTCATTTGAAAATTGTGACTCAGAGGAGGTGACTACCACCCCCCATCAAAAAGAAAAAAAAAAAAAGAAAAAAAGCTGGCATTAACTTTTCTTTTACTAAAATTGAGAAAGTTTGTGTAGATTTACTTTAGTTCAGGATCTCATGTGTCCTGTGTATTAAGGTTTTTCCTTTAATTGCTGCATACTTTCTTCATTAGATCAGTGAGGACTCCAGGCTTACTGCTGCCAGCTCCAAATCAAACTGTTCTTCTCTTACTGTTCGTCCTTCCTCTCCCTCTCTGCCTCGTCCTGTCAGCTCCAGCCAAGGTAATCATGTATGTATCGTGCTGCTGGGGCTGAGCCTTTTGGTTCTGCTTTTCTAAGCTGCATTGATATACATGCATATTATGTGCATGGATTTAGGGCTTTAAAGACAAGCACAAAGATCTGGTAGAATTGGCTTGGAAAGTAAAAGTTGTATTGAATGTGACTCAGCAAAACTGACCTGTAGTTCTCAGTAGTGGTAATTACCTGGAGTGAGAGTTTGGGTAGAGAACCTTTTACTGTATCATCCTGCAGAGGACTACATGCCATTTCCAGGTTTAGAGTCATGCCTTAATGGAAAACTGTGGCATACAGAGACTTACTTTAAAATTGCTTCTCTACCCCTTTTTGGTCTGCAAAATGTGAGCTCAAGCAGCATGTGTTCCATTAGTGCTTTTTGCAAGAGCTGCATTTTTGTCACACCAGGGTGAATATCGAGAAAGGAGATGTGTGATAGACACCTGTGGGATTAGTGTTCTAGCTGAGCTGGTAATTTCAACACATCTGTTGTGCTCTACAGTACCTGCTGACCTCACCTCATGTTTTTTTTACTGTATGTTTCAAATGAATGTGCCTGTTGCATTAGGAACTTAGAAGTTTGACTGAACTTTCTTCTTTAGCCCATAGGACTGGCTTATATGAATATTCACTTGTGACTGAGAAAAAAAAAGAGAAAAATACTTTCTGATTTTAGCTTTTGTCTGATTGAAAAGTGCAGTAGAATATGCTTAGTCAGAGACTTTGTGTACCCATTTAAAAGAACAGGGATTATCTTGTCAGTCTTGGAGTGGCACAGCTTCCTCTTACCATTAGTCAGTGCATTGGTGGATAAGTGAGAGAAACATCCCTGAGGAGCTTGATCTTTGGAAAAAAGTCCCTTGCTGTGACTTTTGCAGAATCAGCAGAGGTTTTTTAGTTCACTCGAGAAAAATGAAACTGTTTTGATTTGATTCAAACAGCATTTGATGAAGGGGCAGACACCTTTTGTTCAGATTTAGTTGCTATTTATGTACTTTGCCTTTGTAGCCCTTCTAGGTAATTTCTCATCTACAGAAAAATGCCAGTTTTTCCAAAATCAAGTCAATGCTTGCTTTAAAATATTAAACACTTGACGAACTTTGTCAATCCTGTAACTATATAATAACCTGCAGTTTTATACAGGACTTGTGGTAAAAATGCATGTTGGCAACCCCTGGGACTGTTGAAATTGTTTTCAATAATTTTTTTCTGCTACAGTAAATGTTTAGGAGTAGAAGAATCTTGGGAGAAAAGAAAATATTGATGTTTCTAAAGGACTTAGGAGTTCTATACAGTGTTATAAGATTCAAGGTTTATTTACTGTAGTTGTTTTCCATAAGATTCCTTCAGTAGAATTTTGGGGAAGGCTTTTATAAATAATGGGAAATGAGAAGTGTGCAGACTGTTTCTGAGCTTCAACAATAAAAACTGATTATTTGCTATGTATCTAACCATTAAGGGTTGTATTCGAAATGCTGGTTTTGAGAAATTTATTTTAAAGAAATGGAAATATGCTAAGCAATTAGTTTCCCTGTTAGACCTTAAGTCATGAATAATGGAATTAATTTCCTGATATGCTATTTCTATGAATAGTTTTCTCTGCATTTTCTAGACACCATCTGTTTCCATAACATATTATTCATATTAAATGTCACTAGGAAGTGGCTTATGGAAAAAGATTAAATATTTATATAGGAAACAGAAAATCAAAAATAATGCTGTCATGTTCTGGTTTTCCTGTCAATTTGAGTTTCCTTCTTGCTAACACAGTATTTTGTTCAAGTAATAAATAATACCTCTTGTGCTTCCTCTGACCATGAGATGTCTTGGTGCAATCTGCTGAACTTCACCATCAATCCAGAAAGATACATACAGGAGTCATTATGCTTAATCCAGAAACACGTCCACGTATAATTTTGTTAATTATTTACATATTTAAATACTTGAACTGGCTGGCTCAGTGGCAATACTGAAAATTGATTTGCTCTGTTGTGTCAGTTTGCTGTAAATATCAAACTGGCAAAAAGTCAAATGTCCCTGAGAATGTTGCCTTGTATTCACTCATGATAAATTTCTACTGATGATTCAGTTTAGAACCCTTGAAAAAGGTTCCAAATAAGGTGAGATAATATCTTAAGTGGCATTTGAGAGACCAGAGCTTCTCAGGCTGGTTGAAGGTTGTACACAGATATTACAGATGTTGTTTACTTGAAGCTTGCAGAAATTTGGGAGTGTGCTACAAAGTTCATGAAGAATGCTCTGCCTGCCTAGCAGCTGGAAGTTTTTCTGTTAAAACTGAATTGTGGGAAGATTTCTTACACCAGAATTTGGGATTCAAATTGCTTGCTAGTTTGAGAAAGAAGCTGTAGCAGTTTTTAATGCAATTTTAAGTTACTACTTTAATTAAACTAAGCGTCTGCTTGCTTTTTTGTCCTGGCTATTGTTTGAAGATATCCTTTAGGTTTAATGATTTATGATTAGATCTTGATTATGCAGTTTTAATTCCATTTGATTGGTAGATAATATTAGACTTTTTCTTTTGTTTTACTTCAGTGGTGTAAAGTACAGTTTATATTTGTTCTAGAAATAATTTGTGAAGAAACAGTCCTAGCCAGCAGTTTTTTGCAATCCAGTGGTTCGACTCCTACAGACCATACAGTTCCCCAGAGATGCTTTGAAATACCAGACTCCAGATGTAAAATCCAGGTAATTGACACACTTCTGTTTATATTATAGTATTTTAAAAAGCTTTTGCAAACTTATTTCTCACGTTAAACTTAGATTATCATAGTAATCTATAGCAAAAGGGGTTTTTGGTTCTCAGAGCTATTTTAATGGAAAGGGAGGCAGCCCCAAATTTGATTGTAGGGGGTTTGGTCCAGTCTGTACATTAAATGCACAATCCTAGTTTACCAAAGTTGCAGAGACCTGTTGCCACTGTGGCTTTGAGACATTTACCCACTACTAGTATAACATCATTTAGTAGTATTTAGATGCTGAGTGTAAGAATTATGTCTTATCATATTACAGTATCAGTTTTTGAAGGGTGATTCTCTTGTTGGTAGAGTGGAAGAACTTTCTCCCTGTCAATAGGCAATGGCCTTAATTTGTCTTCCTCAATCTCCTCTTGTCTTATAACTTCTGGTTTGTGATTTGATTTGTGGTATTGGAAGCACTCTTCCTATGCATGGCTTCAAGGAATAAGATAGCAAGACTTGTGGGTGTCTCTTCCTTTTCTACCAGTGTAGTTGGTCTTTGTCAGGTTCCTTTATTGTTTTGCTTCATGTAGCACTAATTCAGTAAAAGTTTGTAAAGTGCTGAAATGCCTGGGTCACAAGTTGGATCTGTTCTCAGGTCAACAGTGGAGTTCATTCGTCTGCCTTAGCTGAATGCCCAACCTAAAGCAAACAGTATTTGTGGGTCCTTAAGGAATGGCTGTTAGGCTGCCTGTGAGTACAGCAGGACTTGGCCAGCTTTAAAAAGCCAACTTTGCTTCTCATGTGTGCTGAACTCTTGAGTAGTTTATGGCTTCCTGATGTTACTTTTTTCTCCTTAGGCACCTGCCTCTTTATTGACTTCATGCAAAGAGTATGGTGGTGGTCATCACGTCTGGTAAGCTACATAAATTCTGGTTTAAATCCTTGTTAGCTTTTGGGTAATTACAGTGGATACTGTTTTCTTAAACCCAGCCTTTAAGGCAAAACGGTCTCTTTTATTGTATTCTGCCTCTGTTTTTTGCAAACCAAAATATGGTGTGTAGTGTTTTTAACCTTTTGAGCCCTGGAATGCAGTTGGTGGTTTCAAAACCAGCAATAGCTGTATTGTCTAGTCCTTTAGCTCATGAGGTTGTGCTTACTGGGGATGGGAAAGGAAAGAGGAGTTAAATATTTCAGGTTTTACTTTCTACAGAATTACACACTACCAGCCTTTAAAATCAGTGGCTGTGCGGTACAAAGATGTTCTACAAAACATCTGATTTAACTGTATTAACAAGAGCAAATATCAAAGTTCTGAGAAGCAGCACCATGAATTGTAGGTAGCCATAACTGATTTTAAACTCAAGTTTGTACTTACTGTGGCCTCTTCTCTCTTTTGAAGTTTGGAGAGTTCAGAAGAAGAATGCTGTGCAGTGCCTGACCCCTGTAACACCATCATCTTGCCTTTTAATTGTATGTCCTACACTGCCACCAACCAAGACTTTATCCAGCACCTTTCTGCCTCAATAGTGCAGGCTGTGCAGAAATCTGCCTCCTCCCTCACAGAGAATAAAGGAAGCCCTGCTGGTAATTCCACAACCACAGACAAAGAAGATGGATATTTTGAAATGGGACTTCATGAGGGAGATCAGACTTTTGAGTTCAGCACTACTTCAGATACTCAATCATCTGACAACATAGCAATGGAGAGTGTTGACATAGTCAAAATTCTCTGGAGCTTTTCAATTCACATTCATAAAGGACTCAGACAGTTTGCTTCATGTTTGGTTTTGACTGATGAGATGCTAGCTGTGTTTGAGATTCCTCATCAGGAATTGAGGGGAAATTGCCAACACATCCCTTCTGCCTTGAAGTTAACACTGTGTTTTCCCTACACTGATCTAATAGAATTTGGCTTTCTCCTTCCAGAAGTCTGTTTAACTCTGAAGCTGAAAAACAGTGACCACTGTTTGTTTATTGTTTCAGACTCCCAGAATCTTCAAGACTTTTATTCCTGTTTACAAACATGTTGCTCTCAACACGACACCTCAGTGTTACCAAGCTCCACATGGTACTGTAGAAAAGCAAATCTCCAAGAATTTCTCTGTCAACTCATGGAATTGAATTGCATTTCAGCAGAAGATGTTGAAATAAAAGGTTGTTTTCCAACATATCTTGTTTATGGGAATAAAACCAAGGCTCAGAAAGTCTTGCATCAACCAGAGTTAGCTGGCAATAACAAGGAATGGTCAAAGAATGTTTTGTGTTCTGCACTTTATTCTTCAGTATATAAATCTTCTCACCAGGGTCCCTGTGTGGTCCATCCATGTTGGATATTTTTAACACCCCAGCATTTGTACATAGTTAAGGTGGATTTCTGTTTGCTGCCAGGTAAATGGGTAGGCCCAGAAGACTTGGGAAGTGTATTTAAGCTGAATAGAATTCCCCTGGCATCACTTGTGCTGCATCCAACTCATGGTGCCACACAGCAGAAGGGTTCATTTTTGGATGGACACGTGCTGGAGTTGCTTGTTGGATACAGAT
Organism: Certhia americana; assembly: GCA_018697195.1. Taxonomy (NCBI): domain Eukaryota; kingdom Metazoa; phylum Chordata; class Aves; order Passeriformes; family Certhiidae; genus Certhia; species Certhia americana. The sequence goes on along the minus strand of CM031868.1, from coordinate 5,591,653 downwards.
TTGTTACAGCAGTGTTTGTTCTACCTCATGAGAAATTCCACTTCCTAAGAATCTACAGCCTTTTGAGGACACTCCTGCAGGATGTTAAGACTATTATTATTTTCAAAGCTACAGGCAAGTCAGATGCTGTAAGAAAACATGTTGTGGAGGCAGACAGACACAGTCAGGCAGCCAGGTAATGATTCTTGTGAAAGGTTCCTTGCACAGTGCTTGATGTGGCCTGACCCCTGCTGTCATTGTGATTTGGTTTAGACTGTAGTATTGATGAAATACTTCTGCATTGTGCTAGTCTGGAGTAAGTGGGAATGGTTATCATGGACTGTAGCAGTCTACCTTTCTGTTTTGTTGCTTCAACATAAGATGTAATTTCTGATGGAAGGAAACTTCCTATTCCGTGTGCCTGCAGGCTGAGGTCATGGCAGGTTGACAGCTATGCTCAAGATATAAATAATTTAAGCTATTAAAAGTGGAAGTTACCTGGTTTTAATTTTTGAATGAAATACAAATATTCTTGAAGGGGAAAAGCTGTGTAGATCTTTACATTTTGATAATTTATATTCTGGATCTTTTCTAGTTTTTGCAAGCCTCATCTGACACTGTCATCCTTATACCCATCTGAGTTTCTTCTGCAGAAGATAACAGAAGACAACCAAATTCCTGTTCACCTTCATGTTTCTGTGTCCCTGCAGTATGTGGCTGGGCTGAAGGGAAGAGCCCTGATTGACTTTTTCCATAGCAACATTGCAGAGGTATCATGTCTATACCAAGTGTACAAAAGCATGCTTTGTGACCTTTCTGTACTACACACTATCTATAAAAACTTTCCTGATCAAATTTAGCCACAGGAATTAGGATCTGGATAATCTGGAAGCATTTTGATCAAGAATCTGTGTTATTGCATTTTGGGTTCCCTGCTACAGCAATTGGGATCCTGCAAGGCCTATCTTGCCTTCAGGATCTGTGATGCTGAACAGGAGAGTACACTAGTGTATGTCTTGAAGATGTGATTGCTCCAAGAATGTTCCTCTTTTTTCTTTAAAGAGGCAAAAGGAAAGAAAATAACAGGAATTAAATTATTTTGGGATGGTTCTTAGCTAAATCATAAATAAGTATTCTGACTCATTTTTGTAATACTGTGCCTGACTGCAACACATGTACATGGCAGCAATACTGCAGAAATAGGAACAGACAAACCTGATTTCTGAAAAACATTGAAGCATATCTGGGGAACATCAGATTGAAAAGTAAAAATATTACCCAGAATTTATGATACAGCTTTTTGAGTGATAAATCACTGTGATCTGAGTACAAATGTCAGTTGAAAAGCTTGAGAAATAGATAAATTTTTCTTATTCCCTTACCTCCCTTCCAAGTGCTTTAAGTGAGCACAGTTACAGGTTGTGCTTCCCTTTACATCAGGAGAAGCTGATAAAAGAAGCAGGTGACTCATTTAAGGATTCACAGTAAGCCCATCAAGTCAGAAGCTGGGACAATGCTGAGTGGTTGCAGTGGCAAGTGGTGGTACTGTCCTCTCTCCAGGGTCTTTGAGTCCTACCCTCAGGAGCACCTGAAGTTTTGTCTGTGGAATCTGCCCTAAAAAGTCTCTTATAAATGAGATATTTTTCTGGTTTTTTCTAATTTTGGTCAGAAAACATGGAATAATTTGCTTATAGCAGAAAAACAGTTCTTTCTGTATAAACACAAGGTATTTTCAGTGGCTGCCATTTTATTCATTTAGCAGCTTTTGAGGTGAACTACCTCTCTTTGACCAGAGCATATTCAGATGCTTAAGATTTTGAAGTTGTTTCTCTGGGCATCTAAAGTTGCCTCTAAGGTGATGAAACTATCTGAAATATCTAAGTTTATGTGTTTATGAAATAAAATGTACGTCTTAGGTGGAAAATGAAGAGTTGAGACACCTCATGTGGTCTTCAGTTCTGTTTTACAAGACTCCCAATGTGGAAGTGATGGCTTGTATGCTTCTTTCAACAAAAGCTATTTACTTTCTGTTGGATGATTCTTTCATTCACGCAGATGAGCACCAGTCAGGTAAAATAGTTACTTTGATCTTTTAATCATGTTACCAGCTAAATCCCTCTCTGTGTGTTTGTCCTCAGTCCAAGTACTAATTTTTGCCAATATTCTTAATTAGACCTAGTTCAAGGGGTTAGTATTTACATAAGGCTTTTATGTTCAAAAAAACAGGGTCTTGAGTCATGTCTGCTTCTCAGCTGCCATTGGATCCATACTTTTCTCTGATGTCATTTCACAGTCCCTTTCATAACAAAAATGGAAAGTGAAGAGAAATGAACCTCAGGGTGGGCATTCAGTTAAAGTGTACCATTAATGCATGTGTTGATTTAAAACTGATGTGTCACAAATGTTTAAAAAAATGCTGCTAATAAAATTTGCTTGTATTTTGCACGAGAAATTTTTAGCCACTATACCTAGTTTTTTCTTAACTTCTTTCTTCAAGTGTGAGATAAGTACTAGATTATAATATAAAAATTATGCTTATGGACAGAACAATCTTTCTCTCTCAACCTTTTTATCATATATACTTCTTTAATAGATTTTTGGAACAAAGAAAACTCAGACTGTGAAAACAGTTCTTTCCACCCCTCTTGCTGCTTTGTGCTAAAACTTAATGACCTGCACTCAGTATATGTTGGCCTGTTTGACCAATATTTCCGAATTACTGGTGAGTACATCTTGTGCTCTAAGTTTTTCCAGTTCTGTTTTGTTCTAGACTTATTTAGATGGATCCATGTCTTTATTAGTGAGATGGAAGAGAGGTTTTCTGTTGCTTCTTTTTCTTGAATCCCTAGAGAAGAATTTGAATAATAAGTGTACACTGTATTTTAAATGAAGAGAAATTATGTGTTTTCTGAGGGATTCGTAAGGATTCCGTTGTTGTTTTCAAGAATTTGAAACATTTCTGAATAATGATGCATGTTTTCAGGAGAAATAATCCTTAAAAAAAAAATCTGTTCTGGTGACAGTTGCATGTTGGTTAAAGAAATGATAATACCATGTACAGATCAGGGAGGGAATTGTGTTCTGTGTTCTCAGGACATTCTGCAGGTCACATTGTCACCTGCCTGACAAGAGACAGTTACAACACTCACACCTTCATACAGCAGCTTATGGCAGTCCTGTCACTGCTTGCACGCACTCCTTCACCTGAACCAGTAGATAAGGACTTCTACTCTGAATTTGGGAGTAAAAACACAGGTGAGTGGTTTTTTCTACATGTTGTGACTTATTTAGGCATCATACCGAAGGGTTCACCAAACTGTACTGATTAAAAACTCTTTTGAGGGATATTTATGTATCAGTCATTTCCTATTTGATACTTTATAACTAAACTGCCTGACTTTAATTATCCTAGGTGTGCCTTATGCAAGCAGAATCCTTAGATGTATGCAAGAGTCTTGCACAAGTGAAGTTAGTGATGGCTTCTTGCCTTCACCCTGGGCTTACACGGTTAGAAATTTGCAGAAAAGTATGTTTGTAATGCAAGAAGGACTCCAGCAGAGACCTGCAATCCAAATAAAATTTATCCAATGTTGTTTATGAGCAAAAGCATGTACTAATAGATACAAAACTTAAATTCTTCCAGCTGCAGCCAGCTGTCAAGGGTTGTTGTTTATCCTAGTACATTAAGAAAGTATTGTATAGCACTAAATAGAGATATAATAATGTATATATTTCTTGCAGGAAAAATGGAGAATTATGAACTGATTCACTCTAGCAGAGTAAAATTTATTTATCCAAATGAAGAGGAAATTGGGGACCTTGCTTTTCTAGTAGCAGAGAAGATGGATGGTTTGACCAATCTTCCATTCCTCAACATCCTTCTGTATGTGTTGGCGTTTCAAGTAAATCACTTTGAAGGATCTGCTCAGAGCACTAGTTCACTTCAGCCTAAAACACTGATATTGACCAGCTCTGATTTGTTCCTCTTTGATGAAGATTATGTCAGTTACCCACTACCTGAATTTGCTAAAGAGCCACCAAAGAGAGACAAGTATCAACTTGCAGATGGAAGACGAATCCGGGATTTAGACAGAGTACTCATGGGCTATCAGACATATCCACAGGCCCTTACATTTGTGTTTGATGATGTTCAGAATCAGGACCTGATGCAGAATTTAACACTGGATCACTTTGGAGAAACTGATAGTGTCCCAAAAGGAAATTCCAAACAAGAGGACAGCAGGAGCAGAGAGGTCCAGTGGTACATTTTTATCCCAAGTGCAGAAAGCAGGGAGAAATTAATTTCATTGCTTGCAAGACAGTGGGAGATCCTATGTGGCAGGGAATTGCCTTTAGAACTCACTGGGTAGTTACTGCACAGCCAAGTGATTTCAGTGTATATTACAAGGTAAAGCACAGTGTTTAAGTAGATAGCACCGTCGAGTTCTTTGTCTTCATGAGGAGCTGACCTAGACTCCCTTGCTCCCTGGTGCAGTGAACATGTGAAATATTTGGAAGTGTTAACTGGGGACTGACCTTCTTGTACGGTCTATTTTTTATGCAATAGTATATAGTAAAAAAAACCATAAGACATCCTGGGAAACTGTATGGAAAATTTAAGGAGTCAACACTAGATATTCTGTTGTCTGGGGCTGTTAAGGTTTCCACTATTTTTCTGTATATATTAGTCTTGCTGTTCTATACAAATTTAATGTGTAAATAAGGGTAAATGCTTGTGTATGTTCAAGTGCAATGTTCTTTGTACAGGAAGTATTTTGGGTATGCTGCTAATGCTTATTATTTAATGATCTTACAGTTTTACGTATGTTTTTCTTTGAGGCCAAGTGTAATTATTTGCTGCCAATCATGAACTTAATAGTCGAATTCGAGCCACAAGCAGGTAACAAATTTTCATATGAAACTATTTTCACAGGCATTCATTTTCTTTATCCAAGGATAAAATAATTGCTTGGTAAAGATCCCCTCAGTATTGTCTTGAAAGTGGAAATACCCAATGTGGGTATATCAACATTTTGTCAGCAAATAATGGATTTGTATCTCTGAACACAAAGTCTTTCTTTCGCTTATCTTGTCAATACAAATAAAGTGTAATTTGACAGTTTTCTTTTGGCCTTGTCTTTATTCAAGTTTATGTCTTGTGTTTCCAGGATACCATATGGCAGTTCAGCAGCACAAGTTCTGTTCCTAGAGTGCATTGTAAATTATGAAATGTGCAGCAAGATGAAAAAAGAAAATAGTTCATTCTACAATAACAAGATTATTAGTCCAGAAATACAGCTGAGTCATGGAAACTGAGGATCTGCAGCCACTAAACACCGTTTGAGGATCTATTTCAAGTACTTTTGGTTGTCTGTTAGATAGGGATTTCTTTCTAACCTGTCATGTTGAACTTGATGGTTACTGTGCCCAACAAGTTTTAGCCTCCCCCATGACAGTGGAATCCCTACTCGCTATTATGAAGACAGATATTGAGACTTTAAAAAAGAATGTTCTATATCCAATGGGGTTAAGAAGGGACAAACAGTTTTGATACTTGTGGCAGTTGATGCTGCTTAAAACTGGTGCCCCTTAAACACATAGAGGAATCTGGGTTGGAGGAGACCTCTGGAGGTCCCAAAAGTTGAGCTTTAAACCGGGCAGTCTTCAAACAGATTGCTCAGGGCCTGGTCCAAACAAGTTATGAGTTTCCTTCAAGAATGGTGAGTCCACAGTGGTGTTAGGAGTTTGGTGGTTTCACAGAGTATTTTTCCATGCTGTTGCAGAGCTTGGCTGTGCTTTTTGGATTTCAGAAGCCAGGAATGTTGCAGTCAGTGCAAGGATGACAAAAACCGAGGAAGCCAAAGTCAAATTGTATTGCAGGATGCAGTGGAGTTCCCTAAGCAAGCAAAGATAAGGAGCCTAACTGGAGTGCAGCTCTGCTCCCAGTTTGGCAGAGGAAGCATAACTCCTTAAGCTTAGACTGAACTGAACAGTTAAGGTAGGTACTGCAGGCCCTTGGGGAAAGCTATTATTTTCCTGTACTTTAGAGCTCTTCTATCCTCTGAAATATCAAGGTTGTTTATGTTCATTTAAGCTTAATTATCATTGGGTAGAAAAAACTAATTTCTAAATTAAACATCCTGGAATAAAGTAAATAAAAGAAATCTTAGTTCTTCTCTTGTTCTTTCAGAAGTAGCTCTGTTAGTCACTTACTAATAATTCTTCAAGGTAACACTTGAGGAGCCTGTGGCAACTTAAACAGTCGGATTTTCAAAAGCATTTGCGAATTTACCAGATGAACAGATAATTTACAAGTGAATTTTAAGTGGATACAAAGGGAATCTGTAAGGAGTCCTCTGGAGCTGCCTGGGATTTGAACCAACATGGACAGATCTGTCTCTCCTAGGAAGGTTATACTTGTTGTTGCTTCTGGATAAGGCAGCCCTGCTCCATTTATAAGAGCTGTTCTGGGGGGTGCCCTGTGCTTGAGACAGACATGAGTTCGGTTTTAAGCATCTTCTGTAAAACCCAACTGTTTCAAGGTACTTTAATAGAGTAGTGGGTATCAGAGAATCTTGTATTAGAGTAAGCTGAGATAACCCCCTGCTTGTTATATATCATATAGCCTTTGAGCAGGTAAGGCCACTTTTTCATATTTTATTGCAGAAAAAAACACATATCTGGTTAAACTTGAAGTTGTTTTTGAGTTCACAGCTTAAAATAGTATGTTTAAAACATAGAAATCTGTCCATTTGGATCAGGTTATTAATCCAGGAAATAGCTGCACTTCCTTCTGATATCTTGGTAAAGATTGATCACACTTTAAGATTAAGGAAATGTTCACTGCCTACTGCAATGTGTTTTGATTATTCCATTAACTATCTTAACTGTGATGCTACTAGAATTGTTTATTTTCAGGCCGTTTTTTCAATACATCATCTTTTATTCTCTGCTAAGTAGGGCATGGGCTATAAAAAGCCTTTTGCCTGATACTTCATGTCTTTTTCCATTTTTACACGTAAAAAAAATTAGAAATGACAACCCAACCAAACCCCAAACAAGAAATCCCCTCTCCTGCTCCCAAATATCTGATCCCTTGTTGCTTTCATAGAATCACAGAATGGTTTGTGTTGCAATGGTCTTTCAAGACCATCTCAGTCCAACCCCCCTTCCATGGGCAGGGATGCCACCCACTTGATGAGGTTTCCAAGGGCCCCATCCAGCTTGGCCTTGGACACTTCCAGGGATGGAGCATCCACAGCATCTCTGGGCCACCTGTGCCAGGGCCTTTGAGTAAAGAATTTCTTCTGAATATCTAATCTAAGTCTCTTCTTTTTAATTAAAAAATTTCCCCATGGTTGTATCACAGTCTGCTGAGATAAAAAGTCCCTCGCTAAAAAAAAAACCCTTTAAATACTGAAATACCTGCAGTAAGGTCTCCCTGGACCTGCTTTTTCTCCGTCCTGAACAGCTCAAGCTCTCCCAGCCAGTCTCCAGAGAAATGCTCTGTGTTAGAACCTGCTGGAGTCAGTGCTTTGTGGGCATGCATTTCTGTTCATTTGAGTGTAATATTAAGCTGAAAAATTTTATAAACTGTCATTCTTCAGTACCAGCCTGTTGTCTTTATTGTCTAATCTTAATGTAGTCTTTTCTTCTTACATACAGGGATTTAAGTGAGATCTTCTTGAAAATGTATTATCATTCATCTTGAAACTAAACTGATTGCTTCAGTTCATAAAGATTTCCCAGAACTTGCCACATTTAGTTTCTACAGAAAGCTCTGCAGAATCAAGTCACTGTCAACAGCTGAGGTCACGTAGAATAGTCTTGATTTCTTCCTCTCTTTTTGCAAGAGCACTACAAAGTCCTGCAGGCATATTTCTCTTCAGTAACCCTTTGTCCTCAACTTCTTTTCAGCTTCCAACCCTTGTTCAACATTAAGACAATATCTGAGTAGCTGAAGTTATGACCAGAAACACACAGAGGCAGGTGGGGGGACCTTTGTTGGGAAAGTATCTCCTGAGCTCTCAAACTTCTGTGTTCTGGCTTTGCAGCTGATGTAGATTTTTGCAACCCTAGGAACTCCCAGACAATTATTTTTGTTCAGTGTCATCTGCCAAGGGTCTGCCTAAAGGTTTTAAAACTTCCCTTGTATTACAATTAAAAAACTAAATGTAAATTCCTCATTAGGGAGGAAAGTAAATGAGGTGCTGACATGGGCTACACTGTTTTCTCTGCAAGAAGAAATTACAGTGTGACCTGCATCCTGTCTGTCCTGTGTCCATTCCTGTGCTGCTTTTACAGAACTGATCTGCCTGGCTGTGGATGTACTGCAGTCATGTATTTCCATCAGTCCCTCTGCCTTGCCTTCTTGTTCCTATCAGCCCTGGTAATGAGGTGGAGTTTTTTAATTGATGTAACATAAAGTGCTGCTGCATCTTACTTACATTCTGATCAGAAAGTTTACTTCTGCAGTACTAATCTTCGAACATACCAAATCTTAGGCAGAAAAGCAGCAACATGAGGAAAAATGTGAAGTTGTGGTTCAGAGCAGAGGCTATAAGCTTCTGTTTCTAGATGTCCACCTGATAATTAAGGGCATTTAGTAACTTGGAAAGCTAAAAAGTGATGTGGAAAAGGGAAGGAAGTGAAATTCATTAGATCCAGAAAGCACTAAAAAAAGACTGGCCAATGCTGGAAAAATCTACCTGGATAAGTACATGAAGAGCAGAAGCCAGAGTTGATAAGATGGGCACTAAACCCTTGTGCTTCAGTCTTCAGGGTCTCTGAGAGGGTTCTCTGAGACAAGAACTCCTAGCATCTCTGAGGTTGCTGAAAATGCAGACAGGATTCTGTTCTCAGGAAGACGTTTAGTGCTATCCTTGGCAAACTGTTTGCTACAGCTTGAGTCAAGCACATTGTAGGCCCTTTCTATCCCTTCTAGACAACAGGACCCGAAGAATCAGCAGCACTTCTGGGAGAGCTCACTGTCTCTGCCATCGTGTTCCTGTCAGCAGGTACTGAGTTTCAACAGCTCACTTACTGAGCAATTGAAACAAACTGTTTTATCCAGAATTGTAACTAATATTGGATGTCTGTGGAGAATTTAGAATCTGACTTTTGAGTACAATCTCAGAGTCCTGCTTAATACATGGGAAAGGCGCAAAACTAAAACCAAGAGACGGGAAAATGTCACTGGTTTTCACTGCAGCAGAACATGTAAAGGAGCTCAGAGTCAAGAGAAAGTGATAGGTCAGACTTAAAGCATTTATTTACTGACGTTGGTGCTGCTGCCCAGAGAGCTTTTGGAGTAACAGGATGTGAGCAACAATTTCTTTCTGAATTGTGTGACAACATTGTGCCCAGGCAGCTCTACCTGTGTGCTTGGAATTGGACTACTGTGTCTGTGTGAGAAAGAGAAGGATAAACAGACTCCTGTTCCCTGTGCGATCCTTGCAGGTTTTTTTGCTTTTATGAGCAGACCTTAAAATTCCTGTACTTTCCAACCTCCAACAGGGGGAAAGGAAAATTAGGATTGTGTCCTTGCATCTTCACCGGGACTCTGAGGGTATGTTGGGTAACTGTGGTTCAGCTGGCCCCCTTCCTACACACAAGCACTATTGGCTTGGCCTGTTTATTCCTTTTCAGACTCACAGCCCAACCCTTACAATTCAGAGTAAAGGGACTTAATGTCCCTTTCCCTTTCCCAGCTATGCCAGAAGTGCAGAACAAGAGTCCTTTTCTCTCTGTCGATGTAACCAAATGGTCAGTTCCCAGAGAAGCTGTGTGGCAAGGTGGACTGGATGGCAAATACACTTGCCTTGGCTCTGTAGTTTCTAAACAAAAGATTTCAATAGCAGGAAATTGCCCAATCTAGCTGGAGCTGCACACACTTCACAGAGCAGAGCTGGTGATCCTGCATTTTAAAACACAGTACATGGCATAGGCAGGTAGTCTGGGAGTGTTTGTAGCCTTTTCCTTTGCCTTTGTCCAGGTGGGGATTTGGTTTCTTTTCCTGTGAAACAGGTTGAGTGATTTTTGCCAGCAGCTTCTCAACTCTAAATGTTAATGAGTACACAATAAAAATGCCAAGTCTTAGATAAGTTGCTTTAGAGGATGAAGCTTGTCATTGATGAATAAAGAAAAAGAGGGAATTTCTCCCCAGACAGAAAAATCCTGAGTGTTCCTGCTGCCAACAATCTGCTGATGACTGGGGAGACGGAGCCCACAAAGTAAATTTTAAGTGTTTGTGGAAGTCATCTCCAAGAAGTCAGGGCCAGAATTTGAAGTTTTTTCTGAGACCCACATCAGTGACTTCTCCTGCTAAACCAGCCACCTTCTGTTTTTATATGTGCAAGAGACACTTGACAGATAAGTCAATCTCCACACTTTCCAAAACAAAAGTCCATGTGTGAAACCTCACAGTTAAACACACTGGCAGACAGTTGACAACTCCTACTGTATGTTTTAAATTTGCTCAATCCTATTTCAATCAAACATTGACTAGGATGTGAACAAAACCCTCCTACCCTGCCTGCACAGGGCTGTCTGTGTGTTCTGTCATCAGATCTTTACAAAACTTGCCTAAATTTTCTCTTTTGATGAAGGCTCTCTGGATCTTGCTTTAGGAGATTTTGGGGGTTTGAAATACTTTGTAGAGATGACTCTGTGCATGAGTGGGTTTAATATTGAAATGAGTGAGGGAACTGGGGTTTCTGTTTGTTGACAGTTTTGAAGAGTATTGGACAAAACCGTGGAATCAAAAAATTGATCCAATGCATTTTGCCTCTAAGGCATAAAGTTTTTATAGATGTCATCCATGAGAAAATACACTTATCTGCCTAGGAGGAATACATCTATCATAAGAGAACAGAAACTGTAAGTGGAGCAGTAATTTGGGTTTGTTTGGCATATTTTTTTCATCCTGTGCTGTGTCTTTGCTGGTGTTGCTGTCTTTGATGACATTGCCAGCTGAGCTGCTGCTGAGAGCACCTTGGCTTCTGTGCACTGAACATTACTAATGGCTCTTGGCCATCTATTAATTTAGAGGTGTTTGGTGTTTCTCCTTCTTACTAATTTCCAGATTCTTGAAGATCCAAAGTTGTTGCAGGTTTTGGTGTTCCAGATCCAGCAGTGGTGGTCAGCTAAGTTTCCGTTCTCTCAGAGCAGCTCATAGGCAGTGGCTGAAACATGCACTGCTTATGCTGCTTGATCAGGAAAGCAGCCTCTAATGACAGATAACCTTTTGATTTTTCAGTTTATCCACTGCTGCTGTACAATGGCACTACTCGCTGTTTGCATTTTTAGCCTGTGTATTGCTGTTTTATTGCTAGCCTTTAATTGAGGTGAGGTCAGATAAGGAAGTTGGCTGTGAACCTTTTGATGTTGTTGTAAGTCTGATTTATAGAATTCAGATAGGAATCTCACCAAGCATTTCTCTCCCTTCCTGGTTTCCCTGCAGTACTTCAGATACAATGATGATAAGCAGCAGTGGAATGCTCTGGAATCAGTCTTTGTGTGTCTTTTCTTTCCCTCTACCTTTTTCAGTGCTGAGCCATTTAGAAAATTGTCTGAAGACCCATTAAAGAAGTCAATGCAACTTCGAGTGCCCCAGGGTGAGCTATTTTCACCTTAAAAACTTATCAGCTATGTGTGGATGCTGGCAACTCAGTCCCTGTGTCATACAGCCAGGTCTTGGAAAACCCATTAAAAATGTTCACCATCCTTCTGGGGCAGCATGAAGCAGATGAGCAGCCTCATTCTTGTGTTTCCATGGCCAGCCCAGGGCCATGACTGCAGGCCAAGAAAACACTGTACAGCTTCCATTCTCTACAAGAGTGTCCCCACTGTCCATTTGTGAGTTTCCCATCCCACCAGAGCTGGCTTGAGCCATGATGCCTCTGCCTCATTTTGAAGACCATCAGGTTACCAAATGGTTTCCAGAGCAGTGTGAGCCCTCTGATCTTGACAGAGCAGCACCACTTGGGCAGAGACAGTCCCAGGGCTGCAGTTGTCCTGTGGCAGGACAAGTGGGCTGAGCTGTCAGGTTGAGCTGTGGGCTGGTGCTGCTCACATGGGTTGCAGTGGATGGTTGTGTGCCTTATCTGCTTCCTGTTAGTGCAGGATATATAGCAGGGCTGGCTGTTCATCATGCTGCCTTTCCTTGTAGGATGAAGGCAGAAGTAAAGCACAGCTAACGGCACTGGTAAGTACAGCAGCTCCTATGTGCCTCATATGTTACAGCATGTGTGTCTTTGTGGGGATGCAGGGGCAAAAAAGTATTAATGCTGTCATTATTTATGTAAGCACAAGAACAGCTCCCTGTTCAGGTTTCATTTAGGCACCTTCATGTACTGTTAATGGCTTGAAAATATGAAGATCCTCATTGCTTGGTGAGATTTGAGCTAACAGAAGTAGTCCTTAGACTGCTCAGGATAGTGAGCTCTCTTGGCAGTGCAAGGAGATGAAGTCCATGGAAAATCTGTCAGTAATCAATTCTTTGTAATGTTCAAAAGGAGAATATAAATTGCAGACTGTACCTCAGGTTAGTGTGTATTTTTTTTAATCCTGTTTTGGACTTTCCTGTTTTGAGTGCTGTGGAAGTGCTCCTTGGATTCATCAAGCTGTCAGCAGAGAGTTTGGAAAATTATAAATTTTGCCACTGCTGCCACAGCATCAGCCATTCTTGCTGAGAAAGTCAACTATTTAAAAAAAAAAAAGTCAAAGCCTGCCCAGACTGATTGATGGATTGATTGATTGATGCAATGTTCTCCATTTCTGCTCTGAAGCACAGCCTGTCACTCACATTGCTTTGTTCTTACATACTTTGGGATAGGCAGTGCTCAGCTCTACCTTCATTTTGAGGTGTTATGGACATATTCACATCAGTGGCAAGAGGAAATTAACTTACCCTTCATGAATTTATGGTATTCAAGTTTGCCTATTGGATTTGCCTTCTGTTAAGAATACAGTTAACCTCTTTTCATTCCAATTAGTTGAAAACTAAGGATTTCCTTCCTTCTGTTTTGAACTGATATGTAAGAGGATATCCGTAGATGTTCCTGTTTTGAGTGAACCTTTTACTAATGAGTTCTGCTTGTGCATTTAAAAAAAGAATAGAAAGAAAAAGGTTATGTTGATTCAGAAATAACTCTAGAAGTAGCAGATCCATTTCTGAAGGCTTTGCAGCCAAAAAGCACCATGCAAAAATGCTCTCTCCCTGTTTACTTTTAACTTTAACTTTTCTTTTTTACTTTTTCTGGTTTGTCTTGGATCTGATTCTTAGTAGGCAGTGTTATCTTACAGAAATTGCAGCCTCTCTTGCCGCCCCTTTTGTGTAAAGGGTCCTGCCTGTAAAAGCATGAAAATGCATCCTCCTGGATTCCTGTTTTTCTTCTTAGCAGCATGCTTCACTCCCACAGCTGATTGCCAGAGTCAGAAGGTAAGTCTGTGGGTCTTTGTTTAAATGTTCGTTCAACAGTTCTTCATATTTGGATGTTAGGAAATAATCCTCTCCACATAGCTTTTTTTCATTTACATTTAGTTAGGTGCAGAATAAAATCAGTAAGCTGTAGGGCTGTAATGTTTCTTCTCTGTAGTACAAACTGAGGAACTAAAATATAAGGTTGAAGGAAGCTGCTTGAGTTTTAAATCAGATTAAATTCATGTGTATGTTCAGCATTGAACTTGAAAGAAGCAACATCAGGGAGAAATATTCAGCATCGTCTTCTGCTAGTTTCAGTATGTGGGATGAGATAGGAACTTCGTATCCATCAGGTCAGATCATAAGTTTAGGATAGGTCTTATCAATTTGTCCCTTTGCAACAGTTTGTTTCGAGTATATTTCCCAAAAGCTCCTCAGTAAGGATTGTTAAATGCTTTCCATTTTATTTCAATTTTGTTGATTTTCTTTTGATTCCTTCATCTCTGTTCTTGTGTTTAGCAGCAGCACCTAGGAGAATGTGAAATACTGTTGTAGATGTGTTTTCTAGACTCCATGTTGAGGCAGCCCAGTTCCCATGGGCTGGAATTCACGCTAATTCACATTAGATTATCTTCTGCCATCCCCTTCCTTGTGTCCTGCAGTTGGAGGAATGAACTGGCCTGCTACACCTGGAGTTAGGGGGAAGGGAAACCTTTCCCTTCCCTCCCTTGGGGAAGGGAAACCTGTTTTGTTGTTTTGTCTTGAATGACACAGCAGGGTCTTGTGGGGAGTGGAAAGACCTGGGAGTCTTAAGGACTTGATTTAAATAAAGCCAGAGGACTGGAAAGGTGCTTCAGTGTCAGACTTTTGGGTGGAAGCTTCTGTGTAGACTCTTTCGTGAAAGGGCCATAAATGAATTCTAAGAAGGCTTGTAGGGTCATTATGGTGACTTGAACACAAGCATGAAGTGTCTCTAGGGGTGGATTTCATCTGTCTGGAGACATGGGTTCCAGGCACATGGGGTTTAGATTGTGTTCACAGACATAGGCTCGTGTCTTCAGCTGGTGTAAGTGGAAGTGTAGGCCTCTCTACCTGGAGACAGTCTGTTGATCTCTGTAATCACAGATGAGTGTGGCTTGGCATGAAACAGTTACATTATCAGGTAGTGGGTACCTGCTTACAGAGAAGTTAAATGTTTTGAGTCACCTCTGGAGCAGTTTATTTAATCCAGGAATAAATCCCTTTTAGAGTTTTTACCTCAAAACTTCCCACTTTATGGCGAAAGAGAAGAAACATTTATGAGCTTATAATGGGAGATAAGGAAATATAAGGATCTAATGAAGCCTTCTCTGGCAGTTTAGAAAACCTGTTGGATCTGATTGAAATAAAAAGTGCTTTGATTCCACAGGAGGCTTTTCTTTGCTCACAGGGGCCATTGAGAGAGGAGAGATCGTGTGCTACCTGTTTTTCAGTGATGTTACCTCAGGGCTCAGCTTTGATGGTTCAGACACAACAGCGACCTTGTTAGTTTGATTTGGTTTTTTATACCTCTTGCTACGGGCTGGGGAAGATGCAGCAGATGTGAGAACCATGAACGCTTTTCTAGGAGGAAGCCAATCCCAAGCTGTACTGGAGGAGGAATGGAGGCAGGGGGGAAACGAGGAGAGTGGTCTCAGTATCCCCCATGTTTCCAGTGCTCTGCAGCTGAGATGCTGGGAAACACCCAGGGCAACAGTAGATCTCATGTAAGGTGATCTCTGAGCTTGATTGTTCATCCTCATGCTACAAAGTGTCTTCCTTGAATAAGTGTGAAGGGTTTGCTTGTCCAGGAGCTGCTACTCTGTTCAGCTCAAGTGTAGTTGAGAACCACCTGGGGAGGTACATTACTATAATGACTCAAGCATGTGTCTACAGCTCTGTTTTGTAAAGGAAAAATGCACTGGAAACTTGGTGATTCATTAGATAATGGCTGTTTCCAGAACTGGCTCCCAGGATTGTTGGAGCTGTACACTGACATCCAAATATGTTTTTCTTTCTTTCTTGAGATTTTTACTGTGCAGAAGGATTTGTGTTATGGTTTGGGAGGAAAAAATAAAGAGTGAAAATGAGAGGAATGAAACTAGCCCTTATGAAATACTTCTCAGCTTATTCTCTTGACGTGGAATACGAGAAATGAGCACTTGAGAAGTGAGGGATGGGACATCTGTTCAGAGAGGAGGGAAGGAAACACTGCAGCATCCAGAAGCTTCTATGTGTCTCAGCTGAGTGCAGAGAGCAGTGGTTGCTCTTGCACAAGCATTTGAGTGCAGGGAGTGAGCACAACACGACCTGGAAGACAGAGGCACCCTGGCTCTTCTTTTAGCTACAGCTGGATGTCTTCTGCTTTAAAAAATTTCTTTTCATTTTGGAGATATTTGAGAGCATCACTCCTTCTTTCCTGTTCCTTCGTACACAAACTGTGACCCAGTCCAGGCCCACATCACCTGATCTGAACAGTGACTGTCACCAGGCAGCACTGGGACAGACATCCTCTCTTGCTGCTTCCTTTCCAGTGGCTTTGCACTTAGAAACAGCAAAGATGAGCCCAAGGGAGCAGTGCATCATTGTCTTCCATGAGGCTGTGCACCAGGAGCTACTTCTGACTCAAACTTCTGTCTATCTTTCATCCTCTCCAGAATTCAAGTATCCAGACTGCTGCATTTATGTCCCTCTTCCGCTTTCCTAAGAAGCAAAACTCCAGAAAATGACTGCTTCATCAGTTCTGTCACTCAAATTAGAAGGGAAATATTTTTTAATACTTTTCCAGTCAGCTGTTTTCTTCCTCTTTCCTCCTGTCTGCTGCTGCTGACACAAGCATATTTCCTTATAAAAAAGAGAAGGTCTTACTGGAAAGCTGCCTAATGCTTCTCAAGTCCTAGTAGGGTAGGGGGGATTCCACAATAACTGTCCTGTCTTAGAATTCTGCAAGTAATTAAACATGCCAACGGGGAGGAATGACAGATATCCACCTCTCCCACTCCTCATTTCCATTGAGAAATGGAGCCACATTGATGAAGGAAAGCAAAGTGAAATAGAATAATATATAAATAATGGTGTCTTCCTCCACCACCATGAAAGAGAACACATTTAATGGTTCAACTGTGTCTAATGCCTGAAAGCACAGATGAAATAGAAGGTTGGAGATTTTTAATTTAGTGTTTTGTACTCTATTGTTTATTGGTCTTTTTGATACAGATAGGGTGGCTCGGATATCTGCTAAAGGTTTGTGGCACAATTCTAACTCACAGGAAGGAGACCACATCTGTATTTCTTGCTCAGGCATCTTCCCATTCCTTTTTCCAAGGCACTGTCTCAGGAAAGGCTAATGCTGGGATTTGGTGGAACTAAAAAGGCTGGAGCTGGGCTGTTCTGTGAGACCCATGTGCCTGTCTTCAGCTGGCTCCTTTCAAAAGCCCAGCTTTAATCTGGAGTCCTAATTTAAGGACAATCAGACAGCTGGATGGACTTCTTCCCTGCCCCATCAATGGCACTGCTGATCTTCGGAGGCAGAGTACTCTGGAGGCAGCACCTTGTATATTCATCCATATTGTTTGTCTTCTCTGTTTTGCTCAATGGGAAATCTCTTCTGCCTGCTCTGTGTAGGTGGAAGTGTAAGGAACAGCAAAGCTGACCTCTGTTCTGCTGGATAATATCAGTAAAGCTGGTGCTCACAGGAGAGATGGATTTGGTGGATCTCAGACTGGTTTTGAGCTCTTTATAGTGCAAGGGAGTCTTTGACATAAGAGATTCCTTAGGGATTCTGCTGCAAGGGGAACTGGAGGTAAACCTCAGAAGCACAACTAGAAGTTAATATACATGGGGAGAAACAGACACAGAAATAATTTCCTTCACTGGGTGGCATTCTTGCATGGATGGCTGTATAAGGTGGATCTATAAACATGAGAAAAATCTCAACAACTCCAATCAGAGGGAAGGAGTTGGGAAACATTCCAGGGACATGTCCCTGTGGACTTGAAACTTCAGGGTTATCTCTCAGGAGGTTTTCCTGACAGGGTCTGCTGCCTATCATCTGGGAGGGCCTTCCTGAGCTCTTGATAACTGATG
The DNA here is from genome assembly GCA_018697195.1 of Certhia americana. Classification (NCBI taxonomy): domain Eukaryota; kingdom Metazoa; phylum Chordata; class Aves; order Passeriformes; family Certhiidae; genus Certhia; species Certhia americana. Next base: position 5,574,147 of record CM031868.1, on the reverse strand, counting down.
GGAAGCTGCGGGCTTCCTCCCTTGCCCTGAGGCAAATGTATGTATTTGGGCTTAAGTTTAGAGGAAGCAAAGCTGAGATTGCTGATGGGAATCCAAAACAAGGACTTCTGGGGACAGGAGGGCTGCAGCATTAGCAACATTGTTCAGGATTGTCTTAAAAATTCCAGGTCAAGGCCTCCTTCCAAAATTTGATCTCATGTTTTTATTTTTAGAAAATACAGTGCCTGTAGAGGCACAGTTGAGATGAGCTCTGTGGGTCTTTTCCAGTCAATGACTTTCTGGGGCATACACAGCTCATGCCTTCCAGCTTTTCTCTGGAAAAGAAATCATCAGCAGTGGCGAATATTGTCTTTTTTCAAAATTACCAAAGAGGTTTCCCATGCAGTTGTTTCCAGAAGTTTAGAAATTCAAGGAAACACTTTTTGGAGCAAAGTCACAAGTTTTAATGAGAGGTTGGCATGTGATGTTGATCATTCACTCTGAGGCTGTACTTTGTCATCTGTGTTTTACTTGGAGAAGCAAGGTTGAGCAGGGGTGCAGGAAAACCCTGTGAGGAAAACCAAACCCCTAAAGTTGTTCTGGTTGGGTGGAAGGACTTAGCTGACTTATTCACCAGCCATGTGATATATCCAAGTTTCCTACCTGACATGATCTTAATGCCAATGTCTATGGAGTCCTTCTCACCTGGGGTCAAAGAATCAAGGTGTTCAGAGAGGTGCAGAACACCTCTCCTTTTCATCCACCTCCCTGTGCCTCCTCACAGACAATTGCCATGAGAAATATTTCTGTGAGCTGCTCCTGGCTCTGGGAAATAGACTGAACTAACACAGTCAGCTCTGAAGACCTGTGAAACAGCAATGAACTGGATTTTACCAGTGGCATGGGAAAGATAAATGCTGTGTTGCATTTTAATTCAATGTCTTCTGACAAAGTTTACTAATTTAGGACTTGTCCTCACAGACCACTACCACATGTTTGTAAGAGATCAGCTGAAATTAGCAGTGCAGAGTTGTGATTATTTTGGAAATGGTTAGAATGTGTGTCATGTGTGTCATATGTGAGTCATAGGAGAAGGCTGACAGCTGTGCTCTGCCCTGTTGCTTCTAGCTGAGATCCAGGTGGATCCAAGCATGCAGCACCGTTGCAGGGGGGTTTAGTCCATGGGAGTGTGTGGTACTTCCCAGCAGCTGCACTGGCCACTGCCGTCCCCAGTGATATCTAACAAATGGTGCAGCTTGGCAAAGGTATTACAAGATTGGCAAGATAAGTGCCTAGGATAACAATTTAATCTGGGGCTATTTCCGTTCTGTTTTTTTTTTTTTTTTTTTTTTTTTAAGTTAAAATCCATGCGATGCAATGTCAAGACGACGTTCACGTTGAATACAGCATGTACTTCTTGTGCTGCAGCACCTAAAATGTTGTGTCCAAGAGGCTGGTTAAAGACCACCCAAAGATCAGGGGTGAGGGACTGCAGGTAAGGCCTATTTCCTAACTGTATTATGCCTTTGGTACAGCCCTTCTATGCAGGGAGTAGCATGTGTCTTCAGGAGAACACACATGTGGTTTTGAGCTGTAAGGGTCCACAGAGTTTTGTTTTCAGATGGGTTTATGGCCCCTATTATTGTTGGTTTTGTCTCCTTGCAAATTTCACAGATATTTTGCTGGGCAGATTCTATATACACAGAGCAAATTAAACAACAATAGCCTCTTAACTTGCCCTAAAAAACCTGAGTTTGCTAATCCTGCTGTAACAACTTAACAGAGGTCTGTCTAGCAAAGAAACCTGTTTCAGACCCAGAATTCCTTAGTGGCTTATTAGGAAAATACTATAATGATGGTTCCCTTTGTATATCCTCCTAGCTTCCAGCAATAATTCTCTGAACTTTTAACCTTCCTAGTTCACTTTATGACAATTGCTTGTTCATGTGTTCCTTGCTCATACTCTGTTGAGCTTGGCTGCTAGGAAAAGAATCAAGGAAAACTGAATTTACTAGGAGGCCTTTGTGAAATGAAACATTATAGATTATTGTTTGTGTATGTATTCAGTAGTGAATGTTAATTGTTAGTATATAGCTCCATTGTCTGCTCTTTCTCTGATTCCCTAAAAATACTTAAAAAATAGCAGTGGCAGTTTTGCAGTTTATAGCAGTTTTTGCACATGCAGAGGAGTCAGATGGAAGCCAAAGCAGCAATGCTATTGAGACAATTTCCAAGTTCCTCTTGGGAAGGATGTGATGCCAAAAATAAAATTAAGTGCAAGAATAATGTGAGTCTATGCAGCTTTTCTGAGTGTTATCTACTCTTGTGGTGGTTGTTGGGCAGACCCAAGAATAGTTTTGTACTGTGTACGTGCAGAACAAGAGGTAACCAAGGCCATCAAGGGCTCACCCTGTGTGCAGAGGGGAGGGATGATGGGTTGAAAATATGCTTCTTTGAGGGATTTAAGGCATTTGTCCAGGATTAATAGCCAATAATATGGCTATTAAATACAAATTTACAACATTTTGAGCTGGAATCTTTAGTAAAAGACAGAAATGAATGAGTCCTGAAAGGAGATATTGTTCTTTCAAACTTATTTTAGATGTGAAGTCAAATACTGAGTCACCTTGAAACTCCTAATTTTGTTTCTATGCTGTTTAACCCTTCAGCACACAAGGTTTCCATCTTAATGCAAGATTCTCATGCTGGATTCTCAAGAAGTCTCATGCCCAGTCCCTGGCAGGTTTCTTAACCAATCTTTGAAGCTCAAATCAATGGGCCTCTTTAGAGAAGACATAACTGGAGTGAAACCTTGTATGTGTGTGTGCATAGTGCAGGGGATGAGGGCTCTTCCTTCCCTTCAGAGCTCAGGGCACTGCAGTGTCACTGCCTAGGTACCTTCCAGCAGTCCTGTGCCAGGCTTGTGGTATAATCATAATCTTGGATTATTCTTTTTAAGATACTCTGTCAAGTTAGGAGAAAATACCCTTTCCCTGCCAGGATGCCATCACATGTGTAAGAAGGAAATTGAGGAGAGAAAATGCTGTCCAGGATTCTGGGGTACGGAGTGCTACGGTAAGTTTTAGGGTTTTTTACAACTACTTCCAGCTGTTGAATGGGTCAAACCTGTTTTGATAGGAGGCATTAAACATATATTGAGCAGATTAATTTTTATTATTCCTTGAACACTCACAAGGTCTCCATTATCTGTCTAGGAGCATATCTGTCTGTTCAGCACATAATCTCTTTGCTCCAGAGGGCCCGAATCCCCTTACATTTAACACATAACACAACCTCCTGTGGTGAAACTTCCTTTTGTCTCTTCTATAAAAATAAACTTCTGGAAAGGGATGTTTTTGTTCCTCTTTACAAAAGTTTCCAAAGGAAGAGGAAGATCTTTCTGATATCCCTCTTGTCTGCAGCGCGTGTGCCACGTGTGCTGCTCTATAGTCTGGAGTTAGCCAGTTGTTCAGCCACAGAAAATACTTAGCAATTCCAACCCAAGGTGAAAAATAACCATCCCAAAACTGTCACTCAAATTTATGCCAAGTAATGAGAATTTGTTTTGTCTTGTGTCAAAAATCCAAAAGCAAGACCTCGTAAGCTGAATATTTCGCACAACTTTGACTGACAGAATATGGAAAGAACCTCTCCAGTTCTGCAGAAAATGGAGACTGAGCGCTTGAGCCTGTTCTCATACTGCCTTTAAATAAGCAACTAGTTTCTTCAGAGAAATCAGAGATTTCAGAATTACCAGAAATAGATAGTCCTATGAATTTGGAGGTACCCCACTCTAAGGATGTGGGGACCCTGTTTTTCTGGGCATGCTTCCATCTCTTCATGAAGTCAAGGACAGCTGAAAATGCTCAGTGTCTTTGCAAAGCAGGCTCCTGTCTGTTCCTAGTACCAGAACTGCCTCACCTCTCAGTGCTGCTGGCAGCAGTGGCCCAATCTCAAAAAATGTTTCAGTGCCTTTGTTGAAATTTAGTTATGGCTTGTTAGGACTTTTCCTTCGACCTTTCGCCTCTGGGCCAGTGTTAGGCGTGCTGGATAATTTGCTGGTGAAGAGGCCTTCATTTTGTACAGCTGGAATACCTGGGGCAGGAAGAGATGGAAAGGTGCTAGTTGTTCAATTTAATCTCATCTGTCCTGTTTCTTACCTGCTAGAGTGTCCAGGTGGCTCTGAAAATCCCTGCAATGGCCATGGGACATGTTTGGATGGTATACAGCAAAATGGGACCTGCATCTGCAAGGTCAGTGCATGATTTACTCTGAGGGTGATGTGCTTTGTCAGAGGGAGTTGTTTGTGTGGTGTCTGTGCAGGTGCTCTGGGTGGAAGAGCACCTTCTGCCTGGAAAGCCATTTGCTGTCTGCAGCTCCTTTCATCCCAGCATCAGTGTCTGTGGTTTTCCTGCAGCATTGATGTTGTTGGCAATAGCACTAAAACACTGTTGGTGATGGTGTGGAGTTGGGAAAATCTCAAGGGAGAAATAAGGAAATAATTGCATTAATTTAACCCCTCATTAGTTGAAATAATTGTGTCTGTCTGTGGCTGCAAGAAGCCCTGAGACACTTGGCCATTAATGACCTGTACCCAGGTAGGCAGAGGCTCCCTCTCTCAGGAAAAGCAGGAGAGATGGGAAAGAGAATTTAGGGCAGATATTTTTTTCTTTTATCTTTATCACTCCAAACTTAGTACAACAAAAGTATTAGCAATTCCTGCACATTTGAATTGAACAGAGTGGTGTTTCTAAAATGTGTAGGGTAATGAATCAGTGTTAGACTTGAAACTTTCCCTGATGAACTGTATATTTTTACAGCATTCTTAATTAACAGCTCAAATCCTACCTCTTGGAATAGTCCTTGAGAAAAGTTGATTTCAGATTTAATGCAAAGACACCTTTTATCAACTGAAATGTATGAGGAAGGTCCCTGAGCCCTGTAAAATCAATGTAAAAAATCTCACTGGTATTAATGAATTCCAGATTCCTTTTTCAGTGAGATATCAGGAGCCAGCTGGAGCATTCTTGAACATTCTTGCCTGTGTCTAATTAGGACATTATTTCCTCAGTGCTTGGAGGAAAGAGCCCACCAGAGCTTCCTGGCATTTGCATGCCCTCTGTGTGTCAGCTTACACTGGGATCTCCTTTGCCACAGGGGCTGGTTAGTTCTGCAGCACTGAACAGATCAGTTTCCTTCACTGTGTTGCTTCAGACATCATAGAAAATTAAAAATGGGGAGAGACTTTAAAATATAATGATCTGTGAAACAGTAGAGTGATATAGAAAAATAATTCCTGGCACATTTTGGGGCCTTTCTAGGAGCAATACAGTGGGTATGGATGCCAGAATTGCTTGGATGAAAATCGTTTTGGCCCAGACTGTCTGTCAGGTAAGAACAAGTCATTCAAATGAAACCTCCACAAAAATAACTGAAAACAAGGAAGGAGGAGGAAGAGACTGAGTGAGGAAGGTGCTGGAGAGGGGGAAGTGGCAAAGAGTGGACAGTGTTCAACAGCATTTTGTCTTTGTACTCTTCTGCACTGTTCCATTAAATAAATGATTCTAAGTCTCCCACTTAAACAGTCCATTTTTCCTATTGTAAATCTCTCTCTCTCCCCTCCCTTAACAGGGCTATCCCACTATCCTTTCTTTTTCTAGCCAGGCCATTACCTACATCCCTGAAACAACCCACACTCACTTCTCAACTGTTTATCAGACTCCTTTAACAGCTTTACTTGTCTCCCAGCTTCTTCCTTGCTGCCCTCTATTAAAAAAATTATTACGCATTGTGCTACGTCTCATGTACAGCATTTTGGGAAGTGAATTATGGGCAGTGCAGCTTGGCTGTTACAGGAACCCTTTGTGTCTAGCTCCTGCTACCTTGTGTCCACACAGGTGAGACAGGTCTGATCTTGGGGGTTGTGCTCATGTGTTAAAACACACACCAGAAAAGCTGGTCTAGGTCTTGCATTCAGGGCTGTTCTTACCTCATCTACTTGAGCCCAGGACACACAATTTACCCTCTTAAAGCTCTGACTGGCATGGCCAAATTTTAAAAGGAGCTAGTGGATTATTGGTGGGAAATCAGGATGCCAAGTCTCAGAGCAGCTGGCCAGTGTGTTCCTGGAGCCCTTGCCTGGCAAGCAAAGGCATTGCCTGGCAGCCAAAGGGTTGAAGGTGGTCTGGACTTCCCTTACAGAGTGTGACTGTGTGCACGGGGAATGCAACAGTGGCGTCGCTGGGAATGGGAGCTGCAAGTGCTATGGAGGCTACACAGGCCCCAGGTGTGACCAAGGTAAGCACACAGGTAGCTGCAGAGGGGCTGGAAGAGCAGACCTATGATATGGGCTTGGGTATCCCTAAAGGAGCAGGGAGGCACTGAATAGGTTGGGGATGTAGAGGAAAGATGATTTGAGCATTGAAGATCGAGACAGAGAGAAGAGCTGGGGTCTACTCACCATTTTGTGACAGGGGTTAAGATGTACCATGTCTGTATGTCTCTGTTCTTTCCCTGGACACCACCTAGATCCCTTCTCTCAGCCTTGGGAGACCTGACTACCTAGGCTGCCAGGAACATAGAGCTGCCTGCACTGCTCATATCCTCTGGTTTTTGTGCCAGTTTGGGGACCTCAGAAACTACATTTGCCTTTATTTCCAGATATTCTGTAAGGGGAATTATATGTTCTACCAGTGCCCTACATGCTCAAAGGGGAACTGTCTTTGCTGTGTGATTGCAGAGCTCCCCCTTTGCAAAGGTGTGACATGCGAGGCCAACAGCGAGTGTGTGGTGAGGGATGGCACAGCCATGTGTGACTGCAAGCTGGGCTACAGAAAACAGGGCAGCACTTGCCAAGGTGAGAAATTTCTCTGTGACCCTAAATGGTCCTGTTGGAAAAAATCCTTTCGCACTGATATCTGATGAGGAGTTTGAGTACTGTGAACACAATGCCTTCTTCACTGCAGAGGTTTAAAACCCATTTTTTACAGAAATACCCATAAGATTTAGGGCTAATATTTTGGCTCTCCTCTCACTTAGTTATAAAAGCAAGAAGTGAATTAGAGTTGCAAGTTCTTCCAGCACTCACTTGCAAGTTCTTCCAGCACTCACTTCTGATTATGTACTAAGTAGTGACTGCTGGATGTTGGTGAGTCTGAACCAGTTTAAATAAGGTGTAGTCCAAAGAGTTCTTCACTGATTTCAAATTTAAGTTTGTGAATTGGTTTCCTTAAAAGAAAGTCGATAAGATGCATATGATCAGCTAGCTGTGGATAGCCATTTACACTGACTCTTTACAGGTTTTGCTGATCAAACTGCAGTTTCATGTATCCTCAGATATGATGCGAATTCAAAATCAATCCTTGCATCCTCTGTCACTCACATTCCTGTTACTGAAGTAACATGGAAAATGTGTCATCCAAATTCCTCAGAATGAAAACCCCCAAATGTCTGCTGTCTGGAATGATTTCATTTCCTTGTGAAATTTTAGAAGTTTAATTGTGCAAATTCCTTATGCTGCATTCTTTCCATGCCTTGCAGTGTGCTGTGCTTGAAAACAGAAGTCTGGTTCTGCTCACCTCTAATCTCTTAAATTGCAGCTCAGGATCCTTGTGCTCCTTCTCCATGTTCCCCCTTTGCTGAATGTAAAGTTCTTGGACCACGTACATATGAATGTACCTGCAAAGAAGGATTTCAAGGAGATGGAAAGATTTGCCAGCCCATCAACCCTTGTGTTGACAGCAATGGAGGCTGCCCAGAAAACTCTACAATTTGTGTTTACAGACGACCAGGAGAGGTAAGGGCAATAACAGCCAAGACCTGAAAAATGGCCAGGGGAGAGGTTCTTCACATGAACTTGAATGTGTTGGTCAAATCTGCTCTGCTCACCTTAGATTTTGCAAAGGGAAACCAGACAGCTCTTTTATAGGATAACTCACAGGGTAAAAGACGGTGAATGCAGCTCTATGATCACTGTGTTGCCTTCCCTTAGGCAACTTGTGTTTGCAAGCCTGGGATGAATAGGAGAACTCCTTCATCTGAGTGTTTGGCATTTCCCAGCGATTGCCGGCAGTATTTTTGCGACATGACAGCCACATGTGAAATTAACTCTCAGGGGACTCCTAGGTAAGACAGTTTGAAAAACTGCAAATAAAGAAGCCTATTCTGCAGCTAGAATGGAAACTTGGTTTGGAGCTGAATTTTGAAGAAACTGAGGGTGATCTCAGTTTCCCATCTGGAGGACAGGCCAGAGTCACCCTTTGAGAAGAACCTGTTTGTAACTAACCTATTGAAAGTAGAGTTTTATGTCTGTCACTGTAAATTACTGCGTGTGGGTCACAAAATGCTTTAAATCTAGAGTTGCAGTCTTCTGTGATGTGAGCTGGAGGTGTAGCTCCCCAAGCTAGTGGTAGTAGAAGTTAATAACCAATCATTAAAGGGGAAATATGTGGCTTGTTTGCCCACATTTGCGCACATTTGCTTCTGAGGAATAAGACTGTCTCTTCTCCCAGTCAGACCTGTAAGCAATAAATAAATTAGAGTTCATAGCGACAGAGAAGAGGGAAGTTGAGTGAAGAAACATCAGCCCTCACATAGTCCTTCAGAGCAAATCACCTACAAGTTTGTACCCCTTAGATGAGAAATATGGCCAGATAGAGGATAATTTTTGCATAATGGCCTCTCAAACACCAGAGGAAGCTTCACCAAGAGTTTTAAGTGTTTTCAAGAAAAGGTAGAGCTTCTCTGACACACTGAAGAGGGAAAGAGCAATCCCATCTCATTGATCCTTCTCCAATGCTGCTAAAACTATTAGCATTTACTTGCTCAATATGTGCTCCAGGCCAAGACTAAAACACAGTGGCTTCCCTTTCTGAAGGTCTGCCAGCACAGTGCGGGACACAGTGTTCAGCGCAGTCCCTGCCTTACAGATCTGTTCCCTAGCAGCTGGCACTGAGCCTTCTGAGGCTGGAGTGATGTCAAATTCCTCCTGTGTCACATGTCTTTGAATGCCTGAAACAGAAAGGGCAGAGCTGATACTTGGACAAAGCCCAAACGGGAAAAAAACATCTTTGGTAGTCTCTGAGTGATGACTACAAATCCGTGTGAACCAGAACAGAGATTTTCACATGTAGATAAGCTTTTCTGGGAAAGTCATTAACCTGTCTGGGCCCCTCAGTGAGTTCCAGATGAACCATAACTACCTGACGTGCTTGGGCTGGGTTCTCACTGAATCTGGGGGGTCACATAGGAGCCATTTGATAGATTGTCACTTAGCCTGTGGGTTTTATGCATTACCTCAGCTTTTCAGAAGCTGAAATTACTACAGCTGACTAAATATCTAATTAGAAAGGTGTCAATAATTATATTGTGTCAACCTGAACTCTAGAATAGACAATCCTTATGTTGTTTCTATCTGAGAAAGCGTCTCCATTCTCTTTGGGTAGATACAAATTGACTTGCCTGGCAGAAATGTGCGTCTTTTGTCCTGACACCCAGTGTAGGCAGAAATTATTCAACCCTTACCTGCACCCCTGGAAAAGTTCAGTGCCAGATTGGGTGGGGCCCTGAGCAACCTGGTCTAGTGAAAGGTGTCCCTGCCCATGGCAGGGGGGGTTTGAAGTAAGTGATCTTTAAGGTTCCTTCCAATCCCAAACCATTCTCTGATTCTAAGATCTTAGAGCTGGGATTGGTCTTTCAAGTGTAGATACTGACATGTTGTTCTACTTGGCAATTGTTGAATGTGTTGCAAACTGCTTTATAATGGTTTATTATGTTTCATCCTTGTCTCATAGCTGTGTGTGTAAAGAAGGGGAGATTGGAGATGGGAGAAGTTGCTATAAAGATCTCTTAGGTGAAATAAATCAGCATAATTTGCGAGGAAGGTTTACTAGGAAGCTAAACGTCGCCAAGAAAATGTTTGGTAAATGCCTTTTTATTTTGCTTGGGGGATGGAGCAAGCTAAGGACAGGGTAGCAGTGCCAAACTCCCTCTGCTTCCTTGTAAATACTTGCTGCTTGCACCAGACTGATAATGTGTAGATTGAATTGTGCTGTTAACAAGAGGAGTATTGCTGTGTTTAAACTATTGCTACCTAACTATTTCACACTGCCCCTCTTTTTACAGCTTCTGGGTGCTCAACATTGCTGACTAAATACGGGCCCTTCACAGTCTTTGTACCATCCCTTCTTCCCGTTCTTGATAAAATGGAATTCAACGTAAGTTTTCTTGGTTTTAGCATATTTTTGTCTTAAGGTTATTTCCTGCTTGAGCTCTGCAGCCTGTAAAAACTGATTGACACAAGAGAGGAACTTTGGCATGAGCTATTTATAGAAATCATCTCTTGGGAATACTTTTCATTGTCAGGTTAAATTGAAGCCTTATAGAGGATGTTACTTCCCTCACATTATTTTTTCTTTCTTCAATACTGTCAGAGTTTGTTTGTTTTTAATGTCAGAAAGTGTAAGACTTTCTGGCCATTCCTCTTTCAAAGCTCAAACCTCTTATGGATGACTGTTATTAAAACTTTAAATGGCTTTTTACTACCTGAGAGTGTGATTTTCAAAAGGAGACACATATTACACCAAAGTATTGGAATTTCAACCTGTGGTCAAAAATAGTAACTTCTGGATCCATAGAAAGCATATCAGGAGAGACCCCCAAGTTACCTAGTCTACATGTTCCCCCAGGGATCAGTTCCACCTAAATCAGTATTGACAGAAGGTGAATATTTGAATACTAAATCAGTATTGACAGAAAGTTGTTCTAAAAAACACCAATGATGTTGTAAGATGGTAAACCCGGAAAAGAAAGGAAGAAACTAAATGTAATTTCAGCAGATTAGACCACCTGCATAGTCCAGCATTGGCAAAGATTGCATCTGGGGTGATTTAGCAAATTTTATTATCTGGAACATGCAAGGATAATTTTTAATTTGACCACATCCAATAGATTTTTGTCCAGGGGATTCCTCGAAAGTAACTTGCAGGTTAATCAGTCTCCCTCTTGGATGTGTACACAAACAGAAGAGTTTTGCCAGAGTGCTACTCCAGTGAATCAAAATGAAGAGGAAAGCTTAGTCTTGTATGCTAAGAATTTCTCTCTGTGTTTTAGCTGAGAGAAAGGTGGTGTTGTGGTAAATGAAGTTTTTGAAAGAACGTGTCATGTTTCTTTTTTATGTGGGCTTTCCTCCCCAAAGGCCACTACTGCTGAGCAGTTGTGCAAAATGCACGTTGTCCCTGGTCTGCACTTGATAGAAGACATGATAAAAGCCAAGACCATGTGGACCTTGTCAGGACATCAGCTGACATTCAGTAGCCAGGTAAGGAATCTCCTAAAGGCCTAGGGCACTGTTTTCACATAGGACAGGCTGGAGCTTGAGCATGGTTTCCTTGATGGGCTTTCTTCACCAGAAAACCTTTTTCTGTGAGCAAAACAAGAAGCTCCTTTGTGCAGTCTAAACCTAGGTGATTTAAAACCAGACACCCCAAGCAACAACATCTCCTGTCTCACAGACAGCCAAGAATCAAACATGTGAACGGTCTTTCCATGCTCTCTATATGCACTGTGTTCTGGAGAAGAGACCTTTTCCCTACACCTACAATACCCACATGGCTGACAAGGAAGAGGCAACACAGCCTGCGTTCAGACTGAATGCTCCCTTGGAGTTTGTGTGCTTGAACACAGCCGCATGCTAAATATTTCCTCTTCTAGTTTCTCTTTTTCCCTCTTTGTATTTTATTTTCCTTAGTCCTCTTAGCAAAGAAGTTTTCATTGTTGTGTTCTGATATGGAGGGCTCTTCTTTTCCTTTTCCAAATGACTCACATTTTCCGATATTCACTGCTCTCTCTCTCTCCATCTTGCACCTTTCCTGCATGCACAGGTGGCCAAGGGGGAGAGCCCTGTGTTTCCTCTCTGAGGATCCAGCCTTGGCCTTGAGGTCTAGGTCATAATACATCAAAAGGACAAAGCACTGTTGGGAGCAGGGGAATCTGAGCTGAGTGTGTCAATGCTCTTTTTAAAATTCTTTCCTGTTTGTATGCTCAAGAGCCTTTTGATCTGGGAAGTCCGCACTCCTCTTCCTTTGTTTGAGACAGAGTCCTCAGTGATGTGAACTCAAGTTTGGGGCAGGGAGGAGCCATTCAAAATGCACATGGTAAAATGAAAAGCACAGGAAAGCTGTGCTTCCCTGAATTTGAATCATGGCTACAGCACCAATTCTCGGATGCTTAGTTTGTAGGTTAACCTTGGGACACCCTGATACACCAGGCTTCAGTGCATGGATTCCCCACAAAGGGAAAGGACCAGGCATGTGCCTGTAATTCAGTGAGCCTGGCTGCTCTGGCTTTGGTATGAAGAATCCTTGTAAGCATAATGAGTCAATAAAAGCTGCAGTCAAAGCTGTAATTCCAGGATTGTCTCCAAATCAAATGTGGTGGTCAGGGCCTCCTTTTGTGATCCAGAGCTGTGATCAAGCATTACTCACACTCAAACTGAATTCTTCTGGAGCAGGGTGTCCCAGGTGCAGTCTTTTTTTTTTCTGTATTAAGACTTAAAAATACCACTCAGGATCAAAATATCACCCAAACTCAAGTAGGCTGGGGTGCTTGTCTTACACCAAGGCCAACCCTTACATTTAGTTACAGAGTAAGTCTGGCTGTGCCTTCCCCTTGCTGACCCATAAGGACTGATTTATAGCTGCATCATGGTAACACAGATGTACCACAAGGAAATAATCTTTTTAAATTATTATTACCCAGACATACATCAAATCTTTTCGGTATCAAGACCTGCCAGGGGAACTGTACAACATCTTGCAATCAAATCTCCCAGCAGCCAATGGTATAATACATATTGTCAACAGCCTGAGGAAAAAAACCAGCACTGACAACCTCAGAAACTCACAGGTACAGAAGCATTCATATGTCTTCTCTTTTATGGGACAGCAAAATAAGCACTTAAAAAAAGCAATTTTCATCATAATCTTCAAAATCGGAGAGGTTTTTTTAAAGGGAAAAGGCTATTTATTTTGTTTTCAGCTTCTGTTAGGGACTATGAAAATACCTTTAAAAGTAGCTAATAGTATTGTATAAGCCAGATAAGTGTCACAATGATGCTTTTACAGTGCTTGGATGAGAATTCTACTTTCATGAATCAAAAAAATTCATAGGAAATGAGCTCTTCTTCATCTGTATCTTACAGAATATGTACCTTACAAGACAAATATTAAAAAGCATTTTTCTAATAAAAAATCAAATTAAGATTTTCCTTAATTACTCTGTAGTGCCTTTTGAAATTATAATCGAAAAGTTGTGTGTGTGTTAAATGAGAACAAATCATTAGATTGTACCCATCTCTTTGAGGATGATGGTGTCCTGTAGATCTTTACATGCAAACCACAAGCTGGGCATTACAGTATGTGCTCAGACCTGGCTTCAGCCCCAGCCATGTTTTTCCTCTTTGTATCTTCTTGCAGAAAACCATTGGTGAGATCCTTGCTTCAATGGAGATCTTCAGTAGATTTGAAACTATACTGGAGGTAATCAAGTTTGTGTCTGCCCAGGATGCTGTGTTATTGCTACTGTACAAAGCCTGCTGCTGATTTTGGGGGAATTTTGAATAGCATTTAAATACATTTGGCATTCCTTCTGGATGTTTTATTCTGTGTCATTTCTTATTTTCTTACTTTACTTAAGAAAATATAATGGAAAAGATTGGAGTTTTCACATCTATAGGGGATCTGGCACAAGCAGCAAGGGTACATGCCTCTTTCCCATCTTCCTTCCCACATCCCTTTCCCCTTGTCCCTGGAGAGTTGTACTCCAAAGCATGTTTTGTTCTTGACCACAGTTTAGTCTCTGTGTTTAAAGCAAGTTGGGAGCATTAGCCCAGGACTCCCTTGCTCATATTTGCTGCATTCCCACCAATGGCTTCCTTGTCCCAGATGTGGTTTTGTGGCACTTATACTTTCCTGGTGTCCAGTTGCCTCTTGCACATTTTGCATTGTGCTTTACAACAGCTCTGCCTTCAGTGAGTTGTTTAATATTTCCTCTCACTTCCTGCTGCACCCCCCCCTAAGTAACTCATGTTAGATCCATGATGGAATCTTCTGTTCTTTTTGCAGAACTGTGGCCTGCCTGCAATACTGGATGGACCAGGCCCCTTCACTGTGTTTGTACCCAGCAATGATGGTGTGGATAAGCTGAGAGATGGAAGGCTCATTTATCTTTTCACAGAGGTGGGAGCCCATAGTACTGTAAGACACCCTGAGCTGGCTGAGTTGCACTGGGCTGTGCTGGAATGACTTTGTGCAATGGACAAAAAAAATGGTCATTGCTGAAAGTTGTTCTTCCTGGGGGTGGCTAAACCATGTCTTTGTTTCTGTAAGGTTTTAGGAGTGAAGTGGGTGCTGATGGAACTTGCAGTGAGAAATATCTTCAGCCAGATTGCTTAAATCTGGACTTTGACTTTCATTCTTCACCCCAGCTTTGGGCAGGGGAAAATGAAGGAACTTATTTACCAAGTGAATTCACTGCTGTAGGCATTGGCATTGTCAATCACTGATTAGAAGAAAATGTAGTTGCCTCCTCTTACTCATTGAAGAGGTATCTAAGTCTCGTGTTCTTTCCTTAGGGCATAAATAAGCTTCAGGAACTGGTGAAACATCACATCTACACTTCAGCAGCGGTAAGGCAGGCAGCTCTAACCCCAGACCTCCTTCAGACCAACAGCTTACCAACTCTTGTCTGGCACAGAGGTCACAGTGATGATGACTTCAGTTGCTGCTTCTTGGACTTCCCCTGGAGGAGCAGAGATGTGACTCAGGATCTAATGAGGCAAAATGTTTGCCATGAAAGGAGTTACCAAAAGGGACAGCTGTGCTCTCCATCAAGAAACTCTTGAGTTTTCTGGAGTGCTGATGATCCCTAGTTGGATGGCCTTTGCAATGAAAATATTGTTCAGCAGAGTTTGCTGCAGGACACAAAAATAACAACTGTCCTGGCTCTCAGAACCCTATACTCAAATCATTATGTTTCTGAGGACAGAAGCTGCAGTTTACATTTTTTTCTGCCTTTAAGCATATTTTTTCAGTCAAAACATGTTCGCTATTATGCTTCTGGTTGAACTGTCATTGTTTATTGAATACGTCCTAGAAAAAAACATTATTAGTCTGATCCTACTCGCAGCTGTACTAGCAGGAGACACTGTTAGTGAGAATTGATTTCAGCTGTCCTGGATAGCTACCTAAACAAGGAATGAAAACCAAGGCAGCTGCTACCAGTACTGCTGTGTTTGTGGTACTGCAAACAGTTCACACAAAGTCCTGGATTATCCTCTGACCCACTGTTTGTTTTTAAGGTATTTCATGAAATTTAAATGTTAAGTCCCCTTGAGAAGTTTTTCAAGTGACAGGAATCACAGAAGGATTCTGTAAACTGCACTGAAATGACCCTGCTTTTTCATGGTACCATCCCCTTTTGTTTTATTTCAGGTGACTGTAGAGCAACTGATAATGATGCCACACATTGTTACAATGGCTAACCAGATACTTACCATCAACATTAGTGCAGATGTAAGTGTGAATCAAAACCCTCTGGGGCAAACCCTTCTGTGCTAAGAGAAAGTCTGCACATAGTTCTGAACAATGTGGTTTCAGCCAGTCTCTGCTTTCTCCTCTGCTTAAAAACTAGACTTAAATGAGATCATTGAATTAGTTTGCTTCTTATCCAATCTGTGACTCTACTAAGAGGTTTGACCATTTGTGTGGTTGCCCTTGATGTTGTGAACCCTCTGTTTTCCACATTGGCTTTATGTAGTTGATCCTGTCTAATGCACTAAAATTGTGTTTCTGCATCAGGGAAGAATTCTGATGGATGAATCAGGGATCCCCTTAAACATGCGAGACATTGTGGCTTCAAATGGTATTATTCATACTTTGGATGGCATCTTCATCCCTCCTTCAATTGTTCCCATTTTGCCTCACAGATGCAATGAAAAGCAACATAAGATTGTGATGGTAGGTCAGCTTTACCCATTCTCATGCTCAAGCACAGCTGGTGCTTGCTGTGCACCCCACACTCACCAAGAGGGCCAAAAGCAGGCTGTGTAAACTTTATTTGGGACATGTGGTCTGTCTGAGAGTTTCCCTGGTATGAACTTTGGCAGCACTGTCAGTGTTTCTTCTGCTTGCACTTGGCACTGCTTTTCTCCTAATGTTCCTTGTAGGTTGTTTTTTCCATGCATCCATTCTACCTTTGATTCCAAAGTACATTTGCCTTTTCCCTTGTATGATCTTCTTCCCACTAGAGTTGCTAACTCAGCTGACAGTGCTTTGTTCCCACCTCTGTCGGCACTGGTGCCCTGTAGCCTGGACAGGAACCAGGACCTACAAATGCTGTGCAGTATTCTCACATAAACTGTTTCATACATCTTATTTGAGGTGCTTGCTCCCCAGTTTTATCATTGGTAGGTTACTGAGGAAGGAACATGAGCAAGAGTATAGCAAGAGTGAATAGTAAGAGTGAATCCCAAGGGGCCAGAGTGTCCACATAACCTGCTGATTCAGTGAATCTTGCTGCTTGGATACCCAAAGTGCTTTCCAGCCTAGCAGGATGTCTAGTGACAGAGAAATTCAGAGAGTGTGGACAGACCCCAGCTTCAGACGGGTGCAAGCATCTTCTTGAGAAACATGAGAAATTTTATTAAGGGATAAACTTGGCACATTTTAGAGTGTGGAAACTAATAGCAGTTAAATATTTCAGATACATGTTGTGAGGTTTTGGATATATTTACTGGGAACAGTAGCTCTGTAACATTCTTGGCATAGGGGAGGGGTTCCTTTGAGAAGATTACATTTTTGCTTCTTCTTTTCTTAACAGGGCACTTGTGTGGATTGTGAGGCCCTCAACAACAGCATCTGCCCACCTGGCAGCAAGGAAATGGTAAATATTTGTAGTTATTTCTGTAATTTCTTCATGTAATGACAAACAGACACACTGACAGTTTCTAAATCTAGCACTTCCAAATAAATAGGGAGCAGGAAAGGCAGCCAGTAAATCTTTGTGATTCCAGACTGTTGCCCACTAACTGCTCTGTACATGCTCTTATTCTGGAGTCTGCTTGCTGAATCAATGTGGAACACAGTGAGAAACTCTGGTCTAAATGAAATTGTAGACTTGCAGGTTTTAGCACTTCTGCTCTGATTCAGACAGAGCTTTCCTGCTCACATGCAGGGTTTCCCAGCTCCTACAGAGTCTCAGAAGCAAACCTGATCCCACAAGTACCATCCAGTATTGCCTCTGCCTATGTCTTCATTTGGAAAGACAGGGGTGTCTGCTAGGGAACTAAAACTGGAAGCCTCCCTTGGACTTGTTGTAATTCTAAAATTAAAGGGGTCTTAGGCAAAGATGTAAGGGTAGGAATAACAGTTCTTTACTAGTGAGTCTAACGAGGTAAGTTAACAACAATAACTATAGTGTTGACAACAAACAGAACTAGAGAGAAAGAAAACAACAACAACTTAGGGTTTTTTTGGGCACTTTCTTTTCTTAGTACCATCACAAGCTACCAGAGCGAGCAGCAGTCCCGGGGGATGAGATGTACCCGAGGTTCAGTGGCGGGAGCTGGAGCTGTAGAAATGTCCCGGCTGGGCAGGGGGTGCAGAACACAGCGTGGGGAAACCTTGAACAGAACTGAAGAGACAGCGGGTGCAGGGCAATGGGGCAGGAGCTCTCGGCAGGACAGGGAGAGGACAGGTTCCCAAATCCCACAGGACACATGAAGGGACGGTGGTGGGTTACTCTGAGCTGAGCTCCAGGTGAGGGATGGTGAGAGCTCTCTGCCATCCTAAAGATGAGCAGTCCTGGCAGTTTTCTCCAAGAGCTAAAAAAAACCCGCTTAGAGCAAAGTGTAGTCTGGGTGCCACCTTGTCTTTCACTTAGCTGTTTCTTTTGTTTTTTTCTTAAGCTCTTATGAGTACTCTTTAAGCACTTAGCTATTAGCTTCTTAGCAACTTTTGGGAAAAAATTCTATAAGAAAGCAATCCAACGCCCAACAGCCTATATCACAGCCAGAGAATAACAACAACCTTTCTGCCCTGCAGAATGAGAAACAGTTTGTTCCTGGCCTGTGCTCTCTGTTGATTCAGAGATGAGCAGAGCTAGCTGAAGGTGGAGGAAGGAGGAGTGCTGCTGTTTGAGTTATCCCATGCTGAGGTCAGCAGAACATCAAGTTCCAGGAAATTGCAATGTGAAGGCCAGACCCAAAATGTTGTTTGTGAAAGCCAGAGAAGTGCTTACCACCCTTAAACTCTTGGGTGTCCGTTGAGAGGTCTGACTTTCAAGAGAACTTGCTAATGCTCTTTCAGCATGGATGTCTGAAGTAGAGATCTGCAAAATCACCAGTTGCTCATTTTCCTCTCTGGTTGAGGCTGGCAAAGTCAGAATCACCTGGGGCCCAGCTCTACCTGTGCCCAGCCCCAAGACACATCACTGAACATTGTTCCAATGTTATTTGCAACCCTTTCTCCTATGTCTTCATCTCACCTTCATCTTTTTCCTTCCCTCCCTCACTCTCTCATTCTCTCCTTACTCCTTCTATGCCCCATTCTCCCTCCATTCTCAGCTCTTCCCCCTCCTCTTTCCTCCCCTCTTTCTTACCCTCTGTTTCTCCTCCCTGCTCCCCGTATCTCCCCCTTTTCTTCTCTCCCTCCCTTCCTCCACCTGTTCTTGCTCTCTCCCTTATCACAGATACTATTATTAGAGCTAAAGGGCAGCACCTTGGCTCAGGCCTGGGGACTCTTGGGAGCAGGAGGAGGCCGCTGTGTGCCTTGTGCTGTTCACCTTGTCTCTTCAGTGAATTTCCCCTCTCTGAGATAGGCATAGTTGCTCTCTGCTGCAAAAAGAGCAAAGAGCAAGGTTACAGTGCCAAAGGCTTGTTTTGTTTGTGCAGGAACCAACACTGTCCCCAAAGGAATGTGTTTACATCCATGATCCACAAGGCCTGAATGTCCTGAAGAAGGGGTGCGCCAGGTACTGCAATCAAACCATCACGGTGAGTGTGATGGAGGAACACATTCCCTCTGGAAGGAGCTCAGCTCTGCCCTTCCTCATTCCCTGAGAAGAGCTCTCTGACTCTGAGTCAAGAGGGCTGGATGGGAGCAAAAGGAAAGCTGTCTCCAGGACCATCACATAAACAAGCAACCTGCTTTTCCTTTGTTTAAGAGAACACAGGGTACCAATCTAATGCAAGTGTTAGAAAGCAGCTCAGTTATACCTGAGGGAAATAAATAAATCAATCAAATAAGGCATCCATGTTGTGACCATCCCTGTTGTGTAGAAAGCCATGATGGTGCAGTGTTAACTGGAGTGTCCCAGCTTTAACATTTCCCCCAAAGGAAGCTGAGCTCAGGGAAAGTGCTGTAAGCTGTGAAGTGATTGCATCCTGTTTGTGAACCACTGTCAGATGGTTCAGGAAACCCTCTCAGTGAATTTATGGATTTCATGTTTGTCTGCAGCCCCTGAGCTGTCACAGTGCCAACACTGTGGAATAATTTTTGTGGGTGTTCCATTACATACTGCTGATTGTTTGCATTATGATTGTTCTTCCTTTGGTCAATCATGACAAGGCCTCCTATCCAGGACTGCTACATCCCTCCACAGGAATGCAGTCCTGCGCAAGGATAAAGTAAGAGTGAGTGGACCAGCACTATTAAAGAATTAAAAGTTCATAAAAAACGTGCATCCTGTGTGTCAAAGTCACAGAATAAGCAGAAAATAATGGTTTGTTCTAAGAAGAATTGGTTGTGAACAGGAAGAGGGTTATTGTTGAAAAATAATTTAAGTGCAGGAGCTCCTAAGGAACACAGATGCTAAATACAACATTCTGTTTCCCTCCATGGCAGAGACAAGGAGCAGAATTTGAGAATTATGAGCACAGCATTATTCTAGGAAATTCTTATTAAGTCATGTCTTATCTTACCAATTTTGTTTGTTTGGTTTGGTTTTTTGGGTTTTTTTTCAGAAACCTGGGTGCTGCAAAGGATTTTTTGGTCCAGACTGCATGCCATGCCCAGGGGGATTTTCCAGTCCATGCTATGGCCGGGGAAATGTAAGTATGGAGGAACCTTCTGCATTGCAATGAGCAGGTGCATCAGTGTGGTTGGAGAGTGTAGTGTGAGATAAGTACAGTTCAGAATTTGTGCTCCAGGGATAAGCCCACAGAGGTGGTAGCAGAAGATCCAGGAAGAATGACACATATTTAGCATGAATTAGGTCATGGCTGTTGGGCACAGCTCTGGCTATGTGGCATTGTGCATTACTACTGCCACTCTTCAAAGTCCTGTTTGTTACTGCAGGTATCAAAGTGCCTTTGATGGATATGCCTTGCATTTCTCTGAGTTCCAGTCACTCTGGATTTTTTCTTGTTTTCCTTCCAGTGCAGTGATGGCATTCAAGGGAATGGTAACTGTCACTGCTTTGAAGGTTTCAAAGGCACAGCCTGCCACATCTGTGCAAACCCAAACAAGCATGGCGAGAACTGTGATGAAGGTTAGTAACTCTGATGGAGAGTCTAAATGAAAATTTAGAACAAGGATATTGGTGCAAATTCATGTATATTGGATTCCCTTCTGGCAAGACCAGCATCATGACAGAAGTGACAAAAATGTCATCGTGTGTGTCCCTTCAAACAACAGTGGAGGAAACATGTTTGATATGGCAGTGGTGATGTTTTGGAAACATCAACCTAATATAGATCTCTCCTGTTATGAAACAAAAGACAGTTGGCAATGACCTTGATCTTGATTGCCTAAATTTGAGTCTGTTTTTACATCCTATAGAAAATATGGACCTAGGCAGTCATAGGATCTGTTCCCTGGCCAGACTTGATTTGTGATGGATATCTCTCACCAGTCATGTCTCTGTCAAAAAAATTAAAAAAGGAGTGATTATTTGGTGTCACAAGAGATTGTGAAAGAAAGTTGGGAATCTACAGCTGTGCTGGATTCTGGACTTTTTGTACTTACTGATCTTACTGAATGTATGTCTTTCACAGATTGTGGCTGTGTCCATGGTGTCTGTGACAACAGGCCTGGTAGTGGGGGGGTGTGTCAGTCTTGGTCCTGCAAGGAAGGCTACACCGGGAAATTCTGTGACAAGACATCCAAGAACTGTGGCCCAAGTGGGCTGTCCCAGTACTGCCACCAGCATGCTGTCTGCAGCCTTAATGACACAGCAAGGTCAGTCTCTGTAGCACTCTCAGGGGCACATTGTACAGGCACATGGCTGCCACCCTTGTGGCTGTATGTATGTGTGTCTGTGTACTTGGGGCACAGGATTTTTAGAGTAACTCAGCCAACCTGCTAGGAAAAAATCTCACTTGCTTGAGGGACTACTATACCTGTGTCTCTTTTGTGTTTCTGTTTTTAAGGTGCATCTGCATGGATGGATACGAAGGGGATGGGTTTTCCTGCCAGCCCATTGACCTGTGCAGTCAGCCAGAACGGGGAGGTTGTTCACAGAATGTAAGTGGGGTGAGACTGTGAAGCGTGGAGAGGCAGCTCCTCTCAAACAGAACAGGGATCCAGGACTCCTGGGACTGTTGGGGATTTTGTGTGCTGATATTTCCTGTCTGTCAGATGAAGTGGAATAACAAGTACCTTGGCACAGTCATTGTAAAGATGTCAATCATTTGGGTTTGTGCTAAAATGTGACACTCCAAGGATAGTTTGGCTGGTTCACACCAGATATTTTATCAGCCACACAGATTAGCTGTACAGATAATTTTTGGTTTGCAATGATATCCCCCTCAAGCTCTTCTAACATGTGTTACTTTCTCTGTAGCTTAACTGTGAGATCCAACTCATACTCCCAGCAACCATCAACACTACATTTTTATCCATGGTTAAAGTTTGTGGTGCTTCATGTTGGAAATTACTGCCAAATAGTCAGACCTCATCATAAATTAGACCCTTCAGACAGAGGAAGACATTGGGCCCTACACAAGAGAATAGGATGACACTGGGTACAAAGAAGGTCTTTTCCTGAGAGAGATCTGCCATCTATCATTGATTCCATCCCAGAAACCCAGGCAGGAGATTGTGGGTCTGTACTTCAGGGAATACTTACTGTGTAATGGAAGAGCTTTACATGATGATAAAGCATGCCCTGTGAGTTCTGAGCCACCTTAGACACAAATGTCTGCCTCTCTTAAAACACAAAATATCTCCAGAATCACTTTATTATGAAGTTTTCTGTGACTCTTCTGGAGAAGATGCTTCCGGCCTCCATCCCCAGTGCTGGAATCAGGGTTGGTCAGTCAGAAATTCTCCACAGTGTGAGGAAGGAGATTTGTTGCTGTATGTTCATTGCACTCTCTCCCTTCTGCTGGGTGTAATTCCTTCTCTCTTCCTTCTCCTGAAGGCCCTCTGCACCAGTACAGGCCCTGGAACTGCCAGCTGCCAGTGCAATGTGGGCTGGACTGGGGATGGTAAGGCCTGTGTGCCCATAGACAACTGCATGCTGGAGAGCAGAGGGAACTGCCACCTCAACGCCGACTGCATTTACATCGGGCCTGGACAGGTATGAGCGAAACTAAGCAGCCTGGTGGTACAATTAGCACTCCCTCAGCTGCTCTGAGGTGGCTTTGGATTGCCAGAGGTAAAAATTGGGCTGGCCAGCAGCCAAGCTTCCTTGTCCACTGCCAGATACGCCAGCTGCAGCTGCAGCATTACGCTTCCATGTGAGCTGCACCGGCGTGTTCAGGACTGCTGCTCAGCTGTGGGACTTGTGCAGCAAAGGGACAGGACTACACTCTAATACTGCTTGATCTAAGTCACTAGTTGCTGCATCCCCCTGTCCTCAGACCACAGCATTGAAGAGCATGTGCAGCTGTTCCAACAGTTTGTGGAGGGAGCTGGGCCAAGAGCAATGCATGTCGAGGTAGGAGGAAGGTGCATATGAGAGGAGACTTCTCAGGGTGCTGCTTCTCCCCACTGAGCATGGGGAGCATTGCAAAAAGTGCTGAAAAAAGATAAAAAGCTGTAGCAGATTTTAGTGAGGTGAGATGTGCAAGTGCTCTCCTAGATACCTTGAAAGGAGGAAGCTTTGAACTTAACTTCTCTTTCTGCCATTCACACAATCTGTGTCATTCCCTCAAAACCTGGAAATAAAGGAGGAAACCATCATCTTCAATTAACCCCCACAGCCAAGCAGTGCAAGGGATCAATGTGTTTGAGTAACCAGGCAGCTTGTGTGCTGTAATAGAGGATGATGCTCTGCTAAGGAAACAACTGCACATTGCCAGGTCTTGAGGGACCAGGAAGAAAACTTGGGAAAATAAATTAAGGATAAGTTTTGCTGCCTTAGACATTTTTTGGATAGTAAATGAGGATGCTCTGGTAAGTTTATAAAACTGAAATATCTCTTTATTGCAGAGCAAGTGTGTCTGCAAGAGGGGTTATGCTGGCGATGGCCACAGCTGTGATGCTATCAACCCATGCCTCATGGACAATGGTGGCTGCCATGACCTGGTGAGTAGTTAAAGAACTATCCTCAGGCTGGCTCACCTGCTCACTGACAGATTTTGCAGCAGCCATGGCATTGAGAGAATTGCAAAGGTTTTTGTTATCTCATCTTACTGGCCTGCACTGATGTGCTCCAAAGATGGATTCTTTGATTTTTGTGGGTTCACACAACCAAAGCAATTATCTAGACTTATCTGTGTGAGGGGAACACTCAGTGCCACCATAAAGGCAGGAGGTGGGAAGGTGTTTCTGTGTGCTACTCTAGCCCAGCCCTTGGAAGGCCAGAATTCAATTCTGACATAGGCGTAACACTACATAACCGGTGTTTGTTCTCTATTTTCTTCTTCCTTGTATTTTCAGGCTAAATGTGTATCCCTTGATGGAGGAGAGAGAGCCTGTATTTGCTCTGAAGGCTATGTTGGGGATGGCCTGACATGCTACGGGGACATTCTAAAAGTTAGTGAAGAGCAAATGTCTAAGACCTTTTTGAGACTGGAGAGAACTGGCTCTGGTCCCTCTTTACATTTCCCTGTTACCTGAGTTGACTCCTTCTACCAACATCAGTGTGAAGCCCAATTGTATTCCAAGGCCACAGGGACAGAAGTGATGCCAGGACTAATTACTTCCAGTAGGACCATAATTTCTAAGCTGCTTCAGCCCTGTGCAGGGAGCACCTAACCTGTGCAATAAGTAATCTTTCCTTTGTTGTTTGGAAAGCTTTTCAGGTCAGAGCTTTCAGGCCCATTTTCTATTGTTAGAAATATCAAAGGCCATCGTGGATTCAATCTTTTGTCCCTGATACACATGAACTCATTGCAGATGAGTTGAAAAGAATTTGTTTATTTGGAAATATAATTTTTAATGGCTGAAGTTTGATTTTAGAAATGCCTGTCTCTCCTCACAATACATGGTGCCTATAATGGTTGTGAAATGAGTGGAATGTTGAAGTCATTGTTGCCAGATTTGATCTTGCAAAGGGCTCCTTTTCCCCACCCTGAGTACCCCAGCCCTGTACCCTCAGGAGAGGTAACTCTTCTGTTGTTTCTATTTGAAAGGAGCTGGCCAGTAATTCCCACTTTGTAGGCTTCTACAACTGGGTTAAGGTAAGAGAAGTCATGGGACACCTGCATGGGTAAGTTCTGTAGAAGTGAAGTCATTCTGTAGAAATGAGTCTGTTAGAGGATAAGCAACTCCATTTATCTCTTTCTTTAGAGAAAACAAAACAAAGTAAAGGACAAATGCTTAAAGAGCAGGCATGTAGAAAAGCTGTGGTTTTTATGGTAGAATGAGGGTTATGAGTGTGTGTTTTGGGGGCTTTGTTCCTCTCACAAGAGGAAGCTGGGGCTATGTTACGCTTTATTTTCCTGACTGTATTATCTGTAACTCCTGCTCATCAAAAAACAGCACAGAAGGGAAAGAAGGGGTAGCATTATAACACTGTTTTTCAGAAGACCATCCTTTGGGACATTAGACTCATCTTTGTTCCTTTTCTCATTGCTGCTTCCCTGTCTCTAGTGTGAGAATAAGAGAGACCCTCCACAGACTGCATCAAGTCTGTGGAAACACACTATGATGGACAGCTTTAGCTCACCTGAATTGCTGCATACAAAATTGCTTTTGCCAGCAGTTATCTTGGTCCCTCCCCCAGGAATGATGTTCAGGATTCAAAAGAGATTTATGGATATGATTGAATGTGTTTGAAGGAAAACTGATTTGTGAAGGTAGAGCTTAAAGCAGCAGGTTTCCTTTGGCAATCAGGTGTCAGCTGTTTTGGCTAAACCACCTGTGTCATTCATTGATTGCCATGCCCAGGAGAGCCCAGGAGATCCTGCTGAGCACCTGCCATGTTCCTTCTCATTCCTTTCATGTGACTGCGAGAGTGGGATTGCTGTTGGGTGTATTTTGTGCTATAGATGTCGCAGTGGCATGTCTTATTTGTTCATTTTTGTGCTTTGGACAACAGAAATCTCTCTTCAGCATCCCAGCAGGAGTCAATGTCACTGTCCTGGTGCCATCAGAGGCAGCTATCAAGAACTTGAGTAATGCTGACAAAGATTTCTGGTTGACCCCTTCTGCACTGCCGCTTTTAGTCAGGTACAAGGAGCCTCCTACCTTTGCTTTGCTGGGCCAAGCAACAGTAACAGAGCTATGAAATGGATTTTTTCTTGTGCATGACCAGTAAGGAGATATTTTGAGATAAATATAGAACCAAATTTAAATATCTAACAGGCAAAAATTAAGTAGGCATTTAAAACATAACAGACCACAGAGCACGGGGAAGTGGGTTTATTTTTCATGTATTTGCAGAGAGGTTTTCCCCAGTCAGATGGCATCAGAACAATCCTCTCCACATGCCAAACTACTTCCTGTGGGAGATGTGAATCTGGGTGGTATGGTCTTATCTCCCTGTCATTACCAACAGTTCCCTAATCTTTTCTTTATCTGATTTTGTTCCCCTCAGAGCCCACTTCCTTGAAGGTGTTTTCACTGCGGAAAAGCTCAAAAAGTATGATGGGCCAGAATTACCCACTCTTAACCCACAGACCAGATGGCAGATAAACACCATGCGTGGTGTAAGGGTTTCTTTCATAAGGCTTATGTACTTATGTACCAATCTCAAATTTAACTGCTGAGGGGCTGCTGAATCCAGTGGGGAGCCTGGGTGGGACACTATTGCCCTCAAATGCAGGCATCTTCCAAAAACTGTACCCAGATTAACCATGTGCAGCCTTGAATGAACAATATATTTGTTTTGAACTTGCTTGGCACTTCCTAATCCTTTTGCTTCTTCCTCTGGTTCTTGCGCAGGTATTGACCATCCAGAATGCAAGTGTAGTTGTCAGTGACATCCCTGCCAGCAATGGCATCATCCATGTCCTCAGTAAGGTATGGCAGTACATGTAGCACTGGGAAATGCTGCAGTTGTAGCAGCAGGTTTGTGTAGCAGCCTCTGTGCTAGGGCCAAGGAGGAACACATGTCTGGATGGTTCAGAAGGGATATAAAGGCAAAATGTATGAGGCTATCACAAAGTCCTGATAGATTTTTCCTGTGCAGCAGTGTTCAATGTTTAAAACGTTTGTCTTCAGAACCAGTGGGAGGACAGTTCTCCTTCTCTTGGCTGATAGAAGAGTTCAGACTATTGCAGAACTCTGTAAAATGAGGCCTTTTAATTGCCTTTCTTGCAAGCAGGACAGGAGTCCAGTGAGCCTCTCAGCCTCTTGCTCAGCCTTGTTCTGAAGCCGCTATTTCCACAGGTTTTGTTGCCACCCCCAGGAGATATCCCCCCGAGCCCTCCTGGTCTGCAGGAACAGCTCAGCACAGTGGCCTCGTTCAGCATATTCAAGGAGTTGCTAGAGGTGAGCACAGCTGCTCAGTCAGAGCTGTCTTTTGAGCAAATGCCCACCTTACACTGTATTGGGGGACCCAGATTTGGACTGCCTGGTAAGAAAGGGAGATCATGTCCTACATGAGGGGTCTTCTAGGAAAGCTTTTGAGCAGCCAAAGAGTTAATAATTGCAGTTAGATCTCTAGATCACTGGCATTTGTTACAGTGGAAGACAACCTGTTTACTGCAGGTGCTCTCATCCCTATACAAAAGAAAACCAGAAGAAAGGGAAGGCTTTTTCATAGCAGGGAAGCTGCTCTTATATCAGCCAGAACAAGGAGCAAACAGTCAGATGTGTGTGGCTGAGTAGAAGTTGTGTATCCCATTTTCAGGCATTTCCTCTTGCCTTTGTAATTGATCTCATGTGTGGTTTGGGTTTTAATGAGTACAAAAGTAATTGGTAATGTTACTGTTTGGACATTTTTTAGGAGTATCAGCTCATTGGGAAAATTGAGTCCTCTAAACAATACACAATTTTTGTTCCTGGAAATAGTTCCATTGAGGAGTACTGCCGTGCTGCAAATGTGACCCAGCTGGTAAGCTCACTGTCTGCTTGCAGCTTGAAAATGTGTTGTGGTGGGTGGAGGGGCATGTACACTGCCAAACAGTAAACAAGCTTAGGGGATTTCAGCATGCAGAGGAGATGAATATCTGATGCTGGGAGAAATGGGGCAGAGAAATGAGAGGATTTCCAGGGGTGTTGCACCTGACATCTGAAAACAATATTTGGACCCCAAGTGCAAAATTAGTACGTGGATAGATGGCACAACATGTTCTGTTTCCTGGCTGGCTGTGGCAATTTTCAGATATCTGAAAGGTTTCAAAAACATTAATGGGTTCATGAAGTATAAGAAGCAACAAGTGCGGTTAGTCATCTGTGACAGATTTTCTAGGCACTGTGGGCCTAATTAGCCATTACTAATGGTGCTTAGTAACATTTCCTATGCCATACTTCTGATTGTAGTTTAGGAAGTGAAAAGACTCAAAACGTTTGTATTTTTGTGGATTTAGGACAATGAAACAGTGCAGTACCACATTGTAGTGGGAGAGAAGCTCTTGTCTGAAGACTTGAGAAGTGGAGTTCATAAGAACAGCATGTTAGGGCTCTCCTACTGGCTGATGTTTTACCAAAACAGCACTCAGGTAAGGCACTGCCTGTTCTGCCATCTGAGGCTCTGGCTAGACATGTCAATTCCTAAGGCTGCTTACTCAAAACTCCTGTTTCTCTTTTGCACACCCTCACAAGTTTATTGCTGGAACTGTCTTGGAGCTGCCAAGCAATCCATGCAAAAGGAGTTGAAGGTTATTGTCTCAGCTGTTATCTCCTGCTTTGCAGAAGTTTGTCAATAATATTCCTTTGGATGGAAAATCCTTTGAGACGAAGAATGGCATCCTGATTGGGGTGTCCCAGGTGCTCCAGGTCCAGAAGAATCGCTGCACTGCTAATACCACCACCATACTGAAGGTAATGGTGATGACCAAGGAGCTGACACCATTTCACAGGGTTCCTCCACCTGCTGAGCCAAACTGATGGGTAACAGACAAACTACCTTGGCTGTCCCCCTGGATAAGACTGTACCTTGTGGTGTAACCCCAGATCAGCGTCATGAAATGGGGAAGCATGGAGATTTGGCACGTCCTACCTGGAGGTTCTGCACATCTAATGCAGCTCTTTTGCAGATCATGTTCAGTTCCCTGGCTGAGCCTCCCTCACAGTGCCAGCCATGGGGCTGGCTAGTGCAGGAACTCCCAGATACTCAGCTCTGGAAGACAAATCCAGCCCAATTTTTGCATGCCATGACCACAAGCTCCCTTAGAAAATGCTCCCTGGTTTGCCTGGGAGTCATGGCCTAGAGTCCAGCTTGCATGTACTTTGTGGCTCACGGCAATTAAGGCACTAAATCTGAAGACTGCAGTATCAGACTGAAGTAAGTCTGCCTGCTTCAGATCAGGAAAAAAATGTATTTGTAGCCTTCTGTGAAGGAACCCTGGGGCTATAAAAATCCCTGAGACTCAGGAAAGGTGTAGCACATAATCTCTTCTTATGGTGTTTTTGAGCCACAGAGATAAAAACATCTTTGTACCAGCCAGCAGCCTGTAGAGCAGCATTTGTAATTCAAGATTAGTGTCTTGGTGTGATGTAGGCAGAGGGCACACTTGTGATTTGTCCTGTTCTCTGTGCCCTAGTCAAGGTGCAGCAAGTGTGACAAGGGGATCAAGTGTCCTTCTGGATCAGTTCTTGTGGTGAGTCCTGGATTCATGTGACAGCTCACAGACTGGTTAATAATGCAGATAATGTTTTGAGATCCTTTAATTGTTTTATAAGTGTCATCTTGATACCTGAAAAAATATTCCCTTGAGTCCTCTGTGGCTCATCCATTGCCAAGGTTTGCAAGAAAAAGCAGAAACCAAGGGAGGGTCACACAGTAAAAACATGGACATGAATCATGAAGCTCCACCCAGAGCTGGCACCAGACTTTGCCTGAATTTCAGGAGCCCATTAGTTTTCCCACTTAACAGGGAAGAAGATATTTCTTTTTTTAATTTTATCTTTGACTCTTTTGGCATTATTATCAAGGAAAGCAAATTTAAGGGTGCCTGTAGCAATTTCCCTGCCTGGACCATTGATTTGTTCACACAGATGGGCTGGTTGTGCCTGCAGCTTGTTTGTGAGTGAGTGACTAACATTTACAGAGAGGAAAATAACTAAATAACTAAAATAACTAAAATAACTAAGCATTTCATTTCTATGCTAGCTGTGAATTGCCTAGCTGGCTTCTTAGGCCTTGCTGCTTTACCCTATGCCAAAGAGTTGACAATTCTTTTTTTCTCAGTATTCAGACTAACGTGTACCATGTGTTTGGCAGGTAAAAAATAGACTCTGTATGGTGCCCTCACATCCAGAGATACCTCGTTGGTCTCAGCTCTGGATAGTTCAGATTTTTAGGGCTATTCCTGTTATAGATACAAAACAAGAACACTGCCATATGCACCAAAATGTACATTGTCTAAATATTGTAATATCTCCTTTCTGTGTCTATGTCGATTGTATCCTCAGGAGCCCCCTGGAAGCAGGAGTCTCGCTCACTGTGAATTGCGCTCTGCAGGTGCAAAAATACTGGGCTGCCATTTCACCTGTGCAAAAGTTTCTCTGGTGAGAAAAACATTTGCCTCTGTTTCATTTTGGCAAAAGCAAGATGGGTGTCAGAAGCACAGCCATGGAAATGCAGGCTGTGCTGAAATCCTGGCTATGTTTTTGCCTTTGCGTGGCTGAGACTGGGGTTGTCTGGGAATCACTCTCCATCCTGGAGGTGGAGGGCACTGGAACAACAAAAGATCTGCAGAAATGTCTGCACAGTGATGGATTGGGATCTGCTGCTTCGGTATTGTTGCTCTGGGTTTTGTCCTGCAGAGGAAGAGAAGGAGTTGAATGTTTGCAGTCTGGTTTCCTAAGGAAATGAGGCATGAATGATGGTATTCTGCTTGTGCCTGTGCCTTCCCAAATAACTGATGACTCACTGGAGCCCAACCAAAGGGAGCGGCAGAAGGTCTCACACCTCATGTTGTGTGTGTTATGGCCCCTACCACTTTTGTGAAAACAGGTTGCTGGAAGAAATCACTTAAAGAGAAAATGGTAAAAGAAAGACTTGTGTGAATTTGCTGTCTTATCGGTGTTGCAGCATCACTTTGAAAGTTTAGAGGGAATGGGAAATTGAAAAGGGAGAGAGGGAGCTAGACTTACTGTACTCACATAGAATTTCAGTCAGTTGCAAATTATTTGGTACTTCTGCATTGCTTCATTAGACAGTGTTTCTCATGATCTATACTGTTTAACTTTGTCCCATCATGATTTTCTTCCCTCCATGGTTACATGCAGAAAGAAGTGACAGCAGTTAAATCAGGCTTTGGAATCAAATCACCTCCTGGCAGAGCCTCTCTCTGCCCAGCAGAGAGACACACTGAGAACAAAGGCAGGAGATAGGCTGGAGGGACACAGGATATTTCAGTCACACACCAAAGAGCCCATGTTTCTCAAGGGCAGTGTAGACCTTTACATGAAGCTCTGGGCAACAGAGTGCCTCATTTCGGGGTGTTCACTCCATCCTACCTGTTCCTTCCGTGTGTTGTAAGAAATTATGGCTCAGACAGAAAGGGGACACAAGCAGCTCCCACAATAAATCTGTACCTTGTCTGTGCTGCACAGGATGGCTCACCCCAGCTTGTTCTTGTTGGTTTTCCAGAGGTCCGTCTGCTGCCCTGGCTACTATGGTCACATGTGCGAGATGTGCCCCGGGAAGCCTGGCCAGTGGTGCTCTGGGAATGGGGAATGCCAGGATGGCATCCAGGGCAGTGGGGAATGCCGGTGCCTGGAGGGTTTCCATGGCACTGCCTGTGAGATGTGTGAAGTGGGACGATACGGAACCGACTGTAAATCAGGTGAGACTGATGGCTGTGGCAGCTTGGCTCTACCAAACTGCTTGCAAGGGCAGAAAAGTGGCCACATCTCAGCTCTCAGGAGGGGTGGTGGGAGGGAAGAAAGGTCCCAAGACTCTGAGACAGGCAAATGGCTGCCAGGTCTCTGAGAGAGACAGCAGGAGTGAGCACTTGTGGCCAGCCAGAGGAGTGGCCCTATTTTGCAGCCTCAAACCTGCTGTGCTGCTCTTCCTGCTGCCACCCAAACTACAGCAAGCAGATGCAGGTGATCTCTTCCTGGGCTTTTTGGCCTGGCAGTGAGGATCAAGAGTTGATACTCCTGTGACATTTTCTTTTCACACTTCTGTGACATTTTTTTGATGGCAGTTTGATGCGTTGGATTAGGAACAAAGCAGCCAGTGAAGCAAGACTCAGCTGGTGAGCCCTGGCTGGTTTGTTCACAGTGGTGTTTTTATTTCCCATGCAGAATGTGCCTGTGACAATGGCATTTGTAACGATGGACTGCGAGGGGACGGGAGCTGCGAGTGCTTCCCGGGCTGGACAGGCCCAACCTGCCAAGAAAGTACGCAAGGGGCCTCTGGTGTAACAGTGGCAGAGAAACCTGAGGGATCCCATCAAGTTTGGGGCAGCTCTGTCTCCCCTGATCACACAGTCATAAGTACTCTCTCTTCTCTCAAAACCTTTTCAGACTCTGCTTTCTCATTCCTGCACACAAGCTGTGACATCCCCAACAATACACGAGCCCTTGAGTTATTTTGGTAAACCAACAAAAGCCTATCCCTACTTCTACCTCCACTGAGGTTAGAGACACCTCAAAAACAGCCCCTTGCTCTGGGAGAGAAATGGGACATTCCAGTCACATTGGGTTGGTCATGACTCTTGTTGCTTGCCTAGGACAGTGGCAGGGCTTGATTTGAATTTTCAAAAGGCCTCAGTGTGTTTGCTGAGCTGCTTTTTCTGCTCACAGATCCATTCACTCAGGTGAGCTCGGGCTGTGGTCTGCAGTTTTCAATAAATCTGTCATTGTGTGTCAAAGTAACATGTCAATTTTGATTAGCATTTGAGTGAGGAGAAACCTGAGCTTCTAAATACCTTGGGATTTTAAAGGTTTGCACATCTTACTGTGAATTTAGAAATAGAAATCAAGCAGAGCTGTCCTATCTAGTGTAAACGTCAAGCATGAAAGCAGTTCATCTTTTGCTTCAAAAGGGCCAAAGCCAAATGGCTCTGTATTCTGGATTAACAAGGTTTCAGTCCTTGTTTTGTTCCTACCAGTGCAGAGGCCACACAGATAAAATCAAATTGAACCATTAGTCAGAGAGAGAACATCAAATTCACTTCCTTGCAAAGTGCCAAAATATAAATCCCATGAGATTTTCCTGCTGCCACTTAGGACAAGAGAGTTAGCATCACTCCTGGTTTGCAGGCTCCTGTTCTCTAAATGGCAGAAATGGCCACAGCTGAAAATTCCAAGTTATGTATGTGTTTTCTCTTGCAGGAATCAAGACTGACTTATGCAATAACACTTGTCATCAAATGGCCAGGTAAGTGCAGACAAGGGGCTGAGTCATCCATGTGTGTTTGTGTGAGTTTTACACAGAAGTGATTCTGGCTTAGGGCATGGCAGAGGACTGGCAGAAGGTGCCTACTCATCAAAGATGCATAGTTGTCAGTTCCTTTCTGGGAACTCTCTTTGGACTTGAGCCACGTGTAGTCTCCCCAAGGATTTTGTCTGTCTGAGCATCCATTCTAAATTCCTTCAGCATATGTGGATGGCAGAGAGCAGAGATTACAAGTACTCCAAGGCTGACCTTATTCAGGAGCAAATCAATCAGCCGTTTACAAGCTCTTTCTGCCCCTGCCATGGGATGAAACATGGCAGAATGACTCCCTCATGCTCCCTTCTCCATCCATTATCCAGACTCCTGTTTTAGGTAGGGACCCTGCCATCCCCCTTGCAGCTTGCAGAAGCTTGTGGATGTGGTGAGGGTGCACTGTGGGAGGGACGGGCTGGACACCAGGTCCTGACCAGTGTGACTGGAGTGTTTGAAGCTGTAAAGGAATACCTGGAATGTGCCTCCTGTGGTCATTGTGGTCTCTTGCATACGCCAGATTTGTTAAGTGCTTCCCAGCAGCCAAGTAAATCAGGAGGTGTTGTCAGTGATTGTTTATCCCTGTCTTGTTTCAGCTGCCTCAACAGTTCCATAGATTCACTGCCTACCTGCGTCTGCTCTGCTGGATACACAGGGAATGGGACCCATTGCACAGGTGTGTCCAGCAAAGACAAAGTGAAATAAACGGCAGGAAGTTGCCTGAGGAAAGGTCACTCCAATCCTTTTCCTCTCAGCCATTCACCAGGAACTCTGCCATGCTTTGACAGAGATGTTTTCCAGTCCAGAGCTTTATACAGGATGCTCCTGATGTTGCTAAAGCCTGCAAAAGAGGGATAAAAAGGCAGGCAAGTGTAGGAGGGCAGCCCTTACTGCCTGATGAACATGAATGGATTGTACTCATTCTAATATCACAGTATTGGTGGAAAAGTTATAACAAATTTGGCCACAAATCCTTGGAATGTAGATGTTTCAATTCCCTAGAACTTTGTGATTCTTCTATTTGCTGGCTATACCAAAATCAGGTAACAATGCAACAGTAGAACGAAAATGAGGTGGGATTTCAGGATACTTCACCAGAGCAACATTACAAACCTTGTTTGTGTCAAAAGCAAACAGACCAGAAAAAAGCAAGTGATAAAATTGTAACAGACAGAACACTGGCAGACATTCCAATTTCTTTTCAGTATTTATTACCCTTGTCGGAAAGTGAGTAAGGGGGGGAAAACCAAAAAAAAAAAAAAAAAAAGACCCCAAACATGTACATTGTTCAGGTAAATATATTTTTTTCTCATATAATATATGACCGCTATATCATTAGTGGTCAGTGAGCAAATGCTGTGAGGAAAAGATTTCTAATTTGGAGGTTACTTAAGCTCAGCTTATTTACTTGGACTGACCTCTCTCAGGTCTGAATGAGGCTCCATGTCCTTAAAGAACCACCAGTTTCATTGGGAAACAAAGAGAGTTTAACAAGATGTTGTGATTTTGTTAAGATAGATGATCATTTTGGCACAGTTGGTCATTCCTAGGTGCTCTGAGCTGATTCTGCCCCTCTTGTTTTTGGTTACAGAAATAGATCCCTGCACTATGGACCATGGTGGCTGCTCCATGCATGCTGTATGCACCAAAGTGTCCCCAGGAGAGAGAACCTGTGTTTGCAAGGAAGGCTATGCTGGGGATGGGACACTCTGCATGGGTGAGTGTTCAGGGTGTACTTTGGGGGTAGCAGAGAAGCAGCATTAATACTAAGGGGGGTTTCAGACTAAAACACCAGTGTTTTGGTCTCAAACCAATGCAAGCTTTCTCAGTCTTACGCTTGTCATGGAGAGGCCCAGAAACAGAAAGTGAGGGCAGTCTCCCACAGTGGGGCTCTGGGTGAAGATGGAGCTAGGGGGACTCCAGTCTTCTCATATTCTGTAAAGGACACCCAGACAGGCTTGGAATTTTCTGTGGGTAGATTTGTCACAGCTCAGAGACCCACATGTGACAGGAGTAAACTTGCAGTTGGCCATTTTCCCAGGAAAGTGTTCCCCAAGCTGTTCTCCCTCTTGCTTTCCCAATGCATCTTTGGATCACCAGTTCCCTGCTGCCTTGAGCAGTCCTCAGCAATAACTTGGCCTTATTTTTTTGCTGCAGAAATTGATCTCTGTCTTGAAAGCAATGGAGGCTGCCACATCAACGCAGAGTGCATCAAAACAGGTCCAAAGAAGGTGAGTGTGTATTGTGGATGTCAGGGCAACATTATTATGGAAGTTGTCACAGCTGTGTCATTCTCCTAGAGACACTCCTGTCCATTGCAGTGCCCTACTTTGTGGTCACTCCCTTCTGTGTAGAGAAGGTTCCTTGGAAGAGCATGAAAATGTTGTTTCCATGAGAGCAGATGGCTTTGCTGGCCAGAGGCTGAAGGCAGTCTCAGGTTATATTTGTTGTGGACACAAGCTTGGTTATTCATGGAGGCAGCAATGCACCATATGCCTTCTGTGCAGGGCAGCACTTGTGTGTTTCCTTTATTGTGTCCAAGTTTGAGCCCAAGGCTCTGTTCTCCCTCCAGGTTGCCTGCAACTGCTTGCCTGGTTACAGTGGGGATGGTGTGAGCCAGTGCAACCCCATCAACTTGTGTGAACAGGTATGTCTGCATTTGGCTGATTCCAGAACTGAAGGCCACAGCCTGGAACTTTTCCTAAGAGTTAACAGGAGGAACAGCATTAGCCTGGTTGGTTGGAGCTGAAGTCTTGTCTTTCTACATACTGAAGGATCTCCTTGTGTGTTTGGTTTCCATTGCCTCCGGCAGCCACCTGCAATTATGTCAGTCACCCAGCATTCCCTCAGGGTGGAAAGAGGACACAGGGTTGGAGGCACGTGGGCTTTTTCCTTTGTGTCCATTTCATGTGGGATGTGCTCAAAAGCCTCAGAGTGTTCTGTGCTCACGG
The DNA here is from genome assembly GCA_018697195.1 of Certhia americana. NCBI lineage: Eukaryota > Metazoa > Chordata > Aves > Passeriformes > Certhiidae > Certhia > Certhia americana. The sequence continues at coordinate 5,538,286 of CM031868.1, read as the reverse complement.
CATCCCTGCCATGTCACACTGTCCCTCTGAATCAGGGGCTTTGACTCTGCATTCCAAAGTGAAGTGTGGAAGTCTTATTTCATGGGAGGATTTGGTGCTGGGAAGCCCTTGAGAATTTGGGTGAGGTTTATTCTAAGGCACTAAACAAGGGGGAGGGTTGGTTTCCTTTCACTGGATTGGATGGAGTTTGCAGCAGTTCAGGTGGTTGGAGAAGCCCCCCCCAGGAAGCCTTGTGCTTTCCCTGCCAGAACAACGGAGGCTGCAGCCCCTATGGGCTCTGCAAGTACACAGGCCCTGGCACTCGGAACTGCTCCTGCTCCTGGCACAGCATTGGAGATGGCTTCACCTGCCGTGGCAAAGTGCATCAGGTGAGAGGCGTGTGCTACACCTTCTGTGTCCCCTGCCCTGCAGCAAACCATTCCCTCTTCTCCAGAGGGTGAGCAGATCTTGGTGTCACATTGACACATGTGTGGTGTGGGAGAGGAGACATGTGCTTTGAGCACACTCTCCAAGAATCATAGGTGTGTTTGGTGTGCCAGCTATGGGAAAGAATCATGGCAAAGTGACTTTGCTCCAAAGGGAGGAAACACTCTACTGCTGTCAGCAGCATTGGCCATATCTCCAGCAGACTGCTTGCTTCTGTCACAAACAAATGGGAGTGATCTTGTTTTTCCCTGAGGCAACTCATTTCTGCCCAGTGGGATGAAGGCAGGTGTCCCCTGTGGCCATTCCAGGACCTGGAACTCGGACTGGAGGGCAGCAGTCTATGGCCAGTTCTCTTGCCAGTACAATGACTGTCCTTGGGCAAGCTGATGACCTTTTCAGGCAGTAGCAAATAGAAGCTTGTGCCCACAGCAGGGCCACGAGAAAAGAGATGGACTTGACTAAGTGTGTTCCTCTGCTCTTACTGAGAGTCAGTGTGGTGAGGAGAGGGCTTTGCCTTGCTAGGGTATGTCTGCCCTCTGGACAGCATCCCAGAACTGGCATTAGCAGCACAGTGAGATTAAAGCAGAGATTTTGGGAAGCACTTGAGGTGTCCCATTAGCACAGGCAGGTGCCCATAAGACAGTGGTGCTGCAGGACCAGCCAGCTTTCATCTTCTGTCCCCTCCACCCTGCAGCACTTGTGAATGATGCAGGCAGAGCTCACCGCAGCATCCATGTCATCTGCGCCTGCAGAGCTGGGGAGGGAGGGAGGGAGGATCACTGTGGTGTGTCAGAAGAACTGGTGTCTCTTTGTGCTGTGAGAGTGACCCAGAGTGGAAGGAGCAGGTTGCTGTGCTGATTGGTGAGGAGCAAGTGGAAGGCACCCTGCTAACACCAGCTGATTCCCTTTGTTTAAGGAGCTCGGAAGGATTCCAGATGCATCCATGTTCTTTAGGATGATACAGGTTGGTGACAGCTTTGTCCTTGTCTCTCTGCATAGTAAATCCCACCTAGAGCTTTCTGCAAAGGGTCTTGCTAACTGGAACAAGGTTTTCTGCTTCCCTTCTCACAAATGCTCTTCTAACACAGGCAGAAAGCATCAAAGAACTCAGTGGGGCAGGGCCTTTCACTGTCTTCGTCCCACAGACAGATTTCATAGGAAACACCACAGTGGTAAGTGCCCTCCCTTGCCAAGCTCTGTCAGGTGTTTGACAGCTCCAGTTGTGGCAATGTTCCCTCTGGGACTGTTCTGCCCAGTGAATCAAGGCAAAGGGGCTGCACCATGGAGAGTTAAAAGCATCCCCTGTTCTCCATCAGTGTAAAAGCTGAAATTTGGAGGAATTTCACTGAGGAAACAACCTGGACAGGGGTGGACATATCTCCTCTTGTAAGGACACCCTTGTTGGAGATGATGTCTTGTGGGCCTCAGAGACTCTGTGCCAGATCAGCGGTGTGTGGTGGCTTTGGTGCCCGTGGGGCTGGTAACAGCAAGGCTCCCATGCACCTGAGACAGACCCTTACTCCTTGTCAGGAATAAGACAGTGACAGCATTTTGGTGTCAGTGTAATGGAATATCCTAACCCCATCACTGACTAGTCAAGCTGGTTGAAATTTCCCAAAGCTCTCAAATGGTTTTGTGCCTTCAGTGTGTTTTGGGTGGACCATCTTCCCTGCAGGGAAGAGTCAGAGGGAGCTCAGCCAATCCAGATCTGCCTCATTGGGGCTGGGGGCCCTGTGTGCAAGCCAAAGTGCCCTGGTGTGACCTCACTCCTCTTTTCTGTCTGTAGTTTGAGGAGTGGAAGAGCAGAGGTCTCCTTCGGGACCTGCTTCGCTACCACATGGTGGGCTGCCAGAAGTTGCTCTCCAGTGACCTGGAGGGCCTGGACTCCCTCACATCTTTATCTGGCTACAAAATAAAGATCACAGTGAACAAGGTAATTCCCTTTGCTCTCCCATCTGTCAGGATGTCACTTTTTCTGTCATGTGAAGGCACTGTGGTTGTGGCAAGTGACTTGTCCAGGGCCCACAGACAGTGCCAGGGTGATGCTGTGGCTGGTGCAGGCCTCAGCAGGTCCCCTCTCTCTCAGAATAGCATCACTCTCAACGAGGAAGCTGAGGTGGTCACAAGTGACATCGTGGGTGTGAATGGGGTCATTCACTTCATCAACAAGATACTCATTCCCAGTGATCTGGTGGGCCACAATATTTCCTCAAAGCTCTCACAGGTAAGGCTGGAGCTGTGCCCTGGTGTCAGGGCTGTGGTGAGCTCAGGGACAGGTTCTCTCTCCCAGCGGTGCTGCCTCAGCCCAAAGCTGCCTGGGCTGCTATTCCCCCCTGTCCCTAACTGCCTAAGGGTTGTCTGAGGCCACAAATTTGGCTTGTGAAGGTGACAGCATTTGTGGCATAGCCATATTTGGAGCATAAGGAGCCTTTTCAATCACTAGGGAACAACAATTCTGGATGTAGGCAGGAGGATCTTGTCCCATGCCAACCATTACACTTCTTTTCCAGCACAGAGCAGGTTGCAGCATGAGTTTGCCAATGCCTCTCTGTGACTCCTTAAGCAAGCATTAGGGGCTTATAGATCCTGCATTTTACAGAATATAACACATTTTCTTTGCAGCACAACAAAGTGCTGGAATTCATCCCAGCTCCTGCCATAGCAGTGTCTGTCCAGGATGAATCAGAGAAGTGGTGGCTGCTGAATTGTGGTATCAGAGATAAACTAGTGTTCAGCTACTGTAGCTGTTGCCTGTCTGGTTTTTCCCCTGGTCCTGGATGGGGAACCATTGGTGTCAGTTGTTTGCTTTCCTCCCTCTGCAGCAGAACATTACGGACGTGGCCGAGGCCTTTGGGTACACCATTTACAGCAAGCTGCTGCAGGTGAGCCCCTGCCCCTGCTGCCCTGGGGGAGGTGCTGTGTGCCTGTGCACGGTCAGTGTATGCTCGGGGCTCTCCCTTTGTGTCCCTATGCTCTTGGGTAGGACGCGGAGCTACTGCCGCTGCTCGGGGATGCTGCGCACAGACCCTTCACGCTGCTCTGGCCCACGGACGCTGCGTTTAGCGCCCTCCCGGAGAACCAGCAGAAGTTCCTCTACCGCCGGGAGCACCGAGACGTGCTGGCCTCCTACCTCAAAGCACATATAATCAGAGACACCAAGGTAAATGTGACAACACACAGGCTTGTAGCTGCCACGGCCACACGAGGTGCCACTGTCTGCTATGGCCGTGTCAGAGTGACCTTGCCAAACATTTTGCTGCCATAGAACACACAGCATATCAGTTGTCTTGAGATGACCCAATGCTGTTTGAGCGTTTGAGGCATTTACAGGGTTATTGTGAACCTCTGGTGGCTGAGCCGAAACCTTCTGTCATCAGCTTCTGGGAGGCTGCAAGGCTCACAAACAGGCTCTTGTGTACAGGGGTATGAACGAGGGGAGAGTCCAGCTGAGCAACACCAGGTCCTGCTTTTTCACACTGGCCTCTCACTATGCAGGAATCTGGGACTAACTCAGCACAGCTGTGCTGTGCCACCCACACCAGCTTCAGGGACTGCCACATCACACCCTTCTGAGGCTGGCCACTGACCACTGTCCTCACCCTGTGTTAACATGAACTGCTAGTTTTGCCAGTCTCTCCTTCACATTCTTTTTTCCCTTTTAGATTGTTGCTGGTAACATGCCCCAAGTTGAAACCATACGCACCATGCATGGCTCCACCATCTCATTCAGCTGCAGCAAAGCCCAGGTGGTGAGTGTTGGTGATTCCAGGCTTGGCTTCCCATGGAGCAAGTGTCCCTGGGCATGGCCACGGGGCAACTGGTGCTTCTGGAAGTGAGTGAACAGAGAGCTGGGGTGCTTGCATGCTGGGACACCCCATGCCCTTGCTACAGCTGAGCTGTAAAGAGGCACAAGGCATGGCCAGCTGGCAGGGAAGTACAGAGGTGTGTGGTACCTGCATATGAATGTCACAATGACCTGGCTGCAAAGCCAACCCAGTAGTGCCACAACCTTTAGAGCACATGTGCTGCATGGACAGAGGCCATCCTTCGGAAAGGTGGCTGTGAAAAATGTTAAGTGGGAAGGGTGGTCAGGGACATGTGCACAGAGATTTTGGAGTGATTAAGAAGCCACTGCAGCCAAAACCAAGCAACTTCTGGGTGGTACAGCCAGGATGCAGGATGTGCCAGAATGACAAGTTGCTTTCTTCCTCTGTTAGGGGGAGATTCTGGTTGGGAACGGCGACACCACCATCATCCAGAGACACATGGAGTTCAATGGGGGCATTGCCTTTGGCATTGATAGACTGTTGGAGCCACCAGATCTGGGATCTCGGTGTGATGAGTTCACCCTTGTTGAGCTGCAGGTAAGCAAGCGCCTGTGATGAGCTGAATAAAGGATCTGGGCCACCCATGCAGCCCTGTGCCTGGGAAGAGGGATACTGCTCTTCCTTGGCAGAGCTCTGAGCAGCCAAGGGAGGCAGCAGCACATTATTGTGAGGTTTCTTTCTCCCCTCCACAGGGATCTACAGAGAGCTGTGGACTCTGTGGCTTCGAGCCACCCTGCCCTGCTGGCTCCGTTCAACGGGTAAAGCTCACAGCTTTGTCACCAGGGAGGGGACTGATGACAATACCCATGCGTCCTTCAAGTTTTAGCAGCAAAATGAAGGCCCACCTGCATGTGGAAAGCCCTTGGCTCAATCACATGGTCCAAGTCTTGCCCCAAATCAAGCAGGAGCTGGGCTGAAAAATATGGGGTCCAGTGATCTTTGCTTGGTCAGTCCTATGTAGGTGACAGTGGCACAGGGGTCCCTCCAACAGCTCGGGGGTTGGCCATGGGTGGTCTATAGCAAAAGAGCTCAGCCTCGGAGTGGTTCAGGGATCCCACAGTGAGCAGCCTTAGGAGGCAGTGGCTGTACTCCATTCTCACTGGTGACTTCTGAGTGTCAGAAGAGTGCGTGTTCCTGAGGTTCCTCTGAGGCTCCATTGTCACCAGCCTCAGCACAGGTTAGGAAGCCTCTGTTACTGGTCATAAAACTGAATGAGTGGCACAAGAAAAGTCAAGGTGAGCTGTCAGTGACCAGTGTGGCAAACTGTTTTGCCTGTTTCTTCACAGGGGGAAACCAGGCGCTGCTACTATTATGGAAATCACCTGCTGAGGAACACGTTCCTGTTCCACCGCAACTCCCTGCTGCGGCCGGCGTGGCCACACTCCCCGTGGGACCCCTTCAGGAGACACTTCTCTTCCAGGGGGCCTCTGAGGCGAGGCTGCAGGAGGAACTGCGTTTCCAGCCAGTGGGTCCCGCAGTGCTGCGCCAACCACTATGGCCGGGACTGTCGGGGTAAGGGCCACTCCCCCTGTCCTGGCCCGGCCCTGTCCCCTGCAGGAAGGTGGCATTCTTGGTTCAGCCACCCGAAATCCATGACTGTGCTTCACTGGAGAAAGGAGAGCTAAATCCCAGGCTGGGAGCCCCAGCCTGTGGAGGGTGCAGGGAGCAATACCCTGCGATTGTAACAGGGAGTTCCTGTTATATTTCCTTGGAGTATATCTTGTCTCTGTGAAGAGCCCTGGGCACAGGGCTGCTGAGGGTGGCTGTCAGACATGTCACTCCCCGCTAGATGTTGTCAATGCTCAAACATCCCCTGGCATCTACCCTCTGCCCTCTGTGCCATGGGCAGCTTTCACAACCTGGGGTGAGTCTGCTGTTAGTGTAGGGCAGGACAGCACAGACCCAGCATATCACAGCCGCTAGAAGCTGTGCCAAATTTGTCCCTCTTGCCCCCATTCCTAAGTTTTTCTGTCATGGGACGTCCCCAGCACTCAGTCTCCAGCCTGCTGAGCTGTCTGTGGTCTGAGCACCTCGTGAGCAGCAGGTCAGGGGTACCTGGTGTGCGGGGTCTGTGGGGGGCAGAGCGTGGGCTCCGCTCCAGCACAGGGTCCCTTTGTCATCAGAGCCTCACTAAGATGCCTCATTTGCAGCGTGCCCAGGAGGGCTGGAGGCACCGTGCAACAACCGCGGGACCTGTGATGACAAAATCGGCGGCTCAGGGATCTGCAACTGCAGCCAGGAGTTCATCGGGACGGGCTGCGAGCTGTGCGCACCCGGCAGATACGGCCCGGAATGCCGAGGTAGCGCGGCCGGGCGGGGCAGCAGCACGGAGGGGCTGTGGCACGGGGGGCTGCAGGAGAGGGGGGACGTACTGGGCTGACCTCCTTGCAGCCCACGGCTGATAAAGCCTCCTCGTTTGTCAAGCACTGCTGAGAGCCCCAGTTTGGGAGAAAGTATTTCACTGTACTGTGAGCTGGAGGACACACAAGTTGTGATGAACCCTGTACAGAAAGAGCCCCACCTGGGACATATTCAACAGGGACCTGTGCCCCTGTGAGACAAAAAAAAAGGGAGGAAAAACAGAGTCTTCCATCCTCCCATCCCAAACTGGGCCTCAAGAGTTCACAAGGAATGTTTCAGAGTAAGAAATACATTCCAGAAATGCCCAGGGGAGAGGAGTGATGGGGTATTGTGGGTGCAGAGGCTTCTCTTCCTCTGTGAAGGGCGTGTGTGACAAGGAGCCAGGACTGGCAGGAAGAGATGTGTCAGGTTCTTGTGCCCACCTTCACACATGCCCACAATGCCACATTTTTGGCACGTGGCTGTTCCAGGGCCTTTCCACCAAGGCATAAATGCTGTGTTTGTCCATTCCTCACAGAGTGTAACTGTACTGAGAACGGTGTGTGCAATGGAGGTCTGCATGGCGATGGCTTCTGCTTCTGTGCTGAGGGCTGGACTGGGGACCGCTGTGAAATCAGACTGGGTGAGAGATGCTCAGCTATTCCCTGGGACCCACCTGCTGTTCCCTGGGACCCACTGCCACATGGCTGCTTTCCCAGGAGCTGGGTAGTACAAGCAACTGTTCAGAAATATCTGCAGAAAGGAGCTCTCAGTTGTGAGGCTCATGCCGAGATTTGCCACACACTGTTGAATTTCACAAGGGTTGGGGTGGTGAGGAAGGGGTGGTGAGGAGAAAAGCTCTACTGGATCATGAACAACTCCCTGAGCTCAGAGGTGCTCCTAGAAGGGCTTGAAGCTGAGGTGAAGATCTGAGGTGCACAAACCTCTGTGTTTGGGCAAGGCACCTGCAGAAGAGAAGAAGGGAGGGGGGTAGTGGGAGTGTGGGGCAGGTGGCCTGGGGCAGAGGCGTGCCCGTGTCCCAGCCCTGCGGTCACCGTGAGCCGGCTGTGTTCTGGTTTCAGTGGTGACACCCACCTGCTCTCCCCCGTGCCACGCCCAGGCCGTCTGCCGCGTCGGCAACCTCTGCGAGTGCGACCTGCACTACGAAGGAGACGGGAGAACCTGCTCAGGTACGGGGCTGAGCTGGAGGGGTCAAGCGGGGGTAAGCGGACAAGAGAGCAGGACAGCAGGTGACCATCTGCCCATAGCCATGCTGGGGTGACAACTGGCAGGACAATCTGGTGATTGACCCCCAGGACACCGCATGAGATGATTTAGTTAAACCAGGACTTCCCTCCCGCAGTGATCGACATGTGCAGCCAGGACAACGGGGGCTGTGCCGAGCACGCACAGTGCTCACAAACGGGCGTGAACGTGTCCTGCACCTGCGCCCCCGGCTACAGAGGCGACGGCTACATCTGCGAGAGCATCGACCGCTGTGCCGACGGCAGGAATGGGGACTGCAGCGAGCACGCCCGCTGCATCAGCACCGGCCCGGTGAGCGCGGCCTCTGGGGCAGGGGACATCGGCGTGCCTGGGAGCACCGCCCAGCTGGGTGCCCTGTGACAGCCATGTGACAGTGTCCACCTAGTGCAGTCCCCTGCCTCTCCTCTCCGGTGCCCTCAGCTGCTGTGCTCATCCTGCAGGTGCTTTCCACCAGGCAGAGACTGTGCTGCTGTGATAGTTCTGGGGATGTTATGCTGAGGCCGTTTTTCCCCATTCCTCTGTCTAAGGAGCAAACGCTATGTCAGTTGTGTCATTCCTGGGCTGTTTTGGGGGCTCCTGGATGGTTCTTCAGGGACAATGCTTGCCATTTTTGCAGAAGAACCAAAACTGATCACCACAGGCCAGAAGATGGGACTAGGAGCATGGCATAGTGCAAGAGTCAGGAGCCACGTACCTCAAAGCTCAGCTCAAACAAACAGCACATGCCAAGGACTCAATGTGACATTGCCTGGGTGTGGGGGTAGGACAGCCCATGTGGCTTTTCGCAGCTCTGTCACAACCCCAGCAGGCTGTAGAGGCATTCTGAAGGCTCATCCCCATCGCCACAGCGATGCAAGGATCCCTAGCTGGCATCTGTGTTTGCACTCACAATTGCCGCCCTTCCCTTGTGCTGCAGAACGAGCGTCGCTGCGAGTGCAAGCTGGGCTACATCGGGGATGGGATCCAGTGCCTGGAAGAGGCCGTGCCCCCCATGGACCGGTGCCTGGAAGACAACGGGCAGTGCCATCGGGAGGCCATCTGCACTGACCTGCACTTCCATGGTGAGTGTGCTCCCTGCAATGCCAAGGATGATGTTCCATGGAGAGGCCACATTGCCTCATCCTTCACCTTTGGCCTGGAGCTCCCCTTGGGAGAGCTGGAGGGTGGGATGGCCAAGGGGACAGGGACTCATCTCTGTAGCTTGGCGTGGTTTCACATTTCCCCCTACAAGTCATATGGGGAGGGTGAGCCATCCTTGTCTGCTCCCATGTGACTTGAGATGGCTGGCCTCTTGTGGCAGTGGCTCCCACGTGGAAGGCGAGAAGCTCAGAGGAAGCCTCTCCCCCACTTGTGCCTTGTCCATATCCCACTCTCCTTGGCAGTGCTGCCCATGGTCACACAGGGACCCATGGAACTTCCCAGGGAGGTAGAGACTTCCTGGGGACTGTCCTATTGGGCACAAGACCTCAGTGTGTCCTTTACTGATGCTTCTGGGCTTTGGTATTTTGCAGATAAGACCATGGGTGTGTTTCACCTGCAGTCACCCCAAAAAAAGTACGACTTCACTTATGAGCAGGCTCAGGCAGCCTGTGCTGCAGAAGGTGCTTCCCTGGCGACATTCCAGCAGCTGGCAGCAGCACAGCAGGTCAGGGCAGGGGTGGCTCTGTCCCCACGTGGGGTTGGGGCAGACCATGCATCTCCCAGGGGATGACATGTGGCTGGGTGACTTCTCATGCCCTCAACCAGGCTCTGTTTGCTCCATCTACATCCGTGAAACAGGAGGGCTGGTGGGTCTTGCCAGTCACACTGGGATGGGACTTGTGACCATGCCAAACACTGGGTGGGGGAGGTATGTTGGATGAGGCACAATGGGAATGTTCACTGGAGTGGAAAACCTGGGACAGTGCTATTTTTAATCTAATAATTGATTTTCCTCTTCTAGATGGGATTCCATCTTTGTTTGGTGGGTTGGCTGGACAATGGCACAGCTGGATACCCCACAGCCTACCCCAACCCCAGCTGTGGGTCCAGCCACGTGGGCATTGTGGACTATGGCTCCCGAAACAACCTGAGTGAGACCTGGGATGCTTTCTGCTACCGGGAAAAGGGTGAGTGGTGCCAGCACTTTTCCTGGGGACTGTCCTATTGGGCACAAGACCTGTGTCAGGGCAGCAGGCCCTGGAGCATGAGGGCAGGTGGGCACGCCCCCTCTCCCAATGCCTGTGTCCAGAGGGAATGTGATGAGGGTATTTAGAAATCCAAAGGTGGTTGGTGCAGTCAGCACTGGTGAGTCCAGTCACATGCTGGTGTTCTTTGCAGATGTGACCTGCACCTGCCGTGATGGCTTTGTGGGAGATGGATACTGGTGCAGTGGGAAACTGCCCGACGTGCTTGCAGACCAGGACCGCTTTTCCACCTTCTATTCCGTAAGCGACACTCTCCTGGTTCTGCAGGAGCAGCAAGGGAGAGGGAGGGATCAGCTGGAACAGGGAGGATTTGGGGTTTGGTCTGTGTGCAAGGTAGAGGCTACAGACACAGAGGGGGTTTCTTTCCAGGGCTGGGAGGTTCCTGGGCCAGGGAAGGCAATGGCATTGTGCTGCCAGCAATGTGCTGATGGGGAAGATCTCCCATCTCTTCCAGATGCTGCTCAATTTCGCCAATGACACAGAAGAAGGACTGGATTTTTTCATGTATTTGTCTGATGCCTCCACTCCCAAAACTCTCTTTGCCCCTCTGAATTCTGGCTTTGCAGACAATGAGGTAAGCAAGTAGGGATGAACGATCAGAGCCCCAGAGAAGAGCAGGTGTCACCAAAGCTGGCATGATGGTGTGAAATAGTCTGGGGAAGGAGGAGGAATGTGGCTCAGAGAAGACCAGTGGACTGGAGGTCTCTAGTCCAACTATTCCCTCAGAAGAGCCATTTAGGTGAGGATGCTCAGACCCTTCTCTGGCTGAGCTTTGATGATCATAAGGGTGGCAAATCCCCTCTGCTCTGCACAATCATTCTGTGCCATGTTATCCATGAATGGAGCTCTCTGTGGCCATGGAGAGAGTCTGGGCTTGGCTGGGGGTGCTGCAGTAGGGAAAGGGAGAGACCAACTTAGCCATTTCTCACCCCTGTGTACTGCTGCTTATTCAGACACTGACAGGAGAAGAACTGAAGCTCCACGTGTCATCCAGCAATGTCATCCTCTTCAGCTTCAACCTCACGACAGGCACCATCATCCCGTCCCAGTCAGGATATGACCTCCATGTGTCAGACCTCCCAGTGAGCAACAGTACAGAGCACTCAGTAGGTTTAGCCTTGGCAGAGGGCAAAAAAAGCCACAAGTTTTCACCACATCTCTTTTGAGACAGGGAATGATGCCTTTCTGGGCAGGTGACATCATCTGTGTCCTGTGCTGTAGGACGCCAAGGGGATCAATGACACGAAGATTGTGGAGTGGGACATCGTAGCTTTCAATGGCATCATTCATGTGATAGCAGAGCCACTGCGGATCCCACCCGTTGTTCACCTTGGCCAGGTGAGTCTGGGGCATGAACAGGGCTGTCGTCAGGCCTGGGATTTGGGATGATATGACGGAGTCATCCCAAGGATCCTTGTCCTCTGTTCTGTGGCATGGCTCATTGTGGGAGGGCTGCCCACGGTCCTTCTGGGAAGCAGCAGCAGGGGCGGTGCCATCGCTGTGCCGGGGCAGCGCCCTGACGGGGCCGCTCTTTCCGGCACAGGTGAACGGTGCGGTACAGGGCTCGGGCTCCGTGGCCACGGGGACATTGTCAGCGCTGTGCTTGGCGCTGGCACTGGCTGCGGGTGCCGGCGTCGCCTATTACTATGTGAGGAGGCGGCGGCAGCAGGGGCAGTTCGGCTACTACCAGGTACGGGCAAACGGGGGAGCGGGACGTGGGGCGAGGGCGGTGGATGGGGCCGGGGCAGGTGCGGGGTCCCGGTGCGGGATGCGGAGTCAGGGTTCGGCACGCCAGGGGGAGCCCGTGGGTGACAAGGGGCAGGGGGTGGGCAGGGCGCGCCCCCCGTGCCCGGATTCCCGCCCGGTGCCGCAGCCACGGCCCCCGCCGCTCCCGCTGCAGGCCGATCTCAGCGGGGACGAGGAGCAGGAGGAGGAGGAGGCGCGGGAGCGGCCGGGCCCGCGCGCCGCCAGGCCCCGCCCGCAGCGGCCGCTCGTCGCCATCCCCAACCCGCTCTACGGCGGACACGCCCCGGACTACGAACCGCTGCACGTGAGATACGCTCCGGCTCCGCCCCGGCCCCGGCTCCGCCCCGGCCCCGCTCCGTCCGCCCCGCGCCCCCGGCCCCGCGCCCGCCGCCCCGCCCCGCCCCGCCCCGCTCTGCTCCGCCCCGCTCCGCCCCGCTCCGCTCCCTCCGCCCCGCCCCGCCCCGCTCCGCCCCGCGCTCAGGCCGCGGTCTCTCCCCCGCAGGATCCGCCCCTGGCGGACGCCAGCACCGACCGCCGTGAGTTCCCGCAGTGAGCCCGCGGGGCCCCGACCGGATCGCACCGCATCGCGCCGCCGGGAAATAAACAGCTCAGCGCCACCGGCTGTGCCCGCGCCTGCCTCGCCGTCCCGGCCTCCCACCGCCCGCCCCGCCGGTACCGGCTGCCCCCAGCAGGTGGGAGCTCCAGCCCCTTCTGGCCCCCGCCCAGCGCCAGTGTCATGGCCCCGTACGAGGTGGTGCCTGCCCAAGCTTCAGCCGCTCCCAGGGACGTACGGCCCTCAGTGTTCACGTGCAGCATCCCCCGGGACCTGCCGGGCCTCGCCCGTGTGCCCTCATACTGTCCCATGGCCAGGTACGAGTCACGTCAGTCACCGCCCCACACACCCTTTCCGGGTGTCCCCTGCCTGCAATACCGCTGTAAGGGCACCGACTGCTCCGTGCTGGACGCCTCAGCCTCACTCTGCCTGATGCCCACCCCAGGCTTCAGCCCAGGCTGCTGTTGGTCATGCCCCCAGGGCAGGCAGAGGAGCCCCGCTGAGCACAGGGAGCAGGTTAGTCAGTTACACATGCTGCAGACAGTTTATTGAGCTACACACAGCACAAAGACAAGTGCCACAGCACAAAGACAAGTGCTACTGCAGGGGTTTGATTAGAGCAGCCAAGTTAACAGGTTATCCAAACCACTGAGTTGAGCACAAGGCATCTTGAAAATGTGCGACAGGCTGGCACACGGCACAAAGAGAAGGCAGTGACACACAAGTGACAGAGTGACAGGCCAGCCTGGCACAGCACTGGGGAGGGAACATGCGGGAGAAGTGTGTGTGTGTGTGTGTGTGTGTGTGTGTGTGTGTGTATGTGTATGTGTATGTGTGTGAATCTGAGGGTTGCTGACACACACAGTGCCTTTCTCTGAGTCACACGTCCACACCACCCTAGTTCCTCTTCCTTGGCTGCCCCACACTGATACCCCCAGACCTTACAGCCAGCACCAAGGCCCAGTGCTCACAAGCCCCTGGTGCCTGCCCCCGTGCTCATCCCCAGCTCCCTCCAAACCTACAGCCCTTACCCACTCTGCCGTCACTCATTCACCTCTGTGCCTGCTCACTGCCAAGCCCTCCTTTCTCTGTTCCCCCTCTCTTCCCTGTCACCTCAACATTGACTGCCCCGGAGCAAGCTGTCACTGTCACCCTTGTTGCCAGCTGCAAATGGTGCAGCAAGAAGGGAAGGGGAAGGAGGACCAAGCCAATCACTATCACCACCCTTTCATCCTATACCATCACTTCCCACATACCAACCAGCTTTCTGAGGGCATGATCTGTCTCTTAGGGCCAACCAGTATCAGAGTGGCACAAAGCCCCAACACCCCTTCTCCACCTCAGCTGCCCTCTACCCCTCCCCAAAACTCTGCATGGCCCTGGGGCAGGCTGAAGCCTGAACAGGACCAGCAGGGCCCTGAGCCAGGTGCAGAGCCCACTTTCTGCACATCCCATCCTCAATCAGCAATCAGTTTCCATAGCCTCCTGACAATCACCCTTGTCTCATCCTATGGACTCTGGCATCACTATTAGCATCTCTTTGCTTTTCCTGCTGCTGAGGAGGCACCACAGTCGCCCCCTCCCCAAACATCCTCAACCTCCCCTCCAGCCACCTTAGGCCACATCTCAGCAATCACAGATGGAAGGTCACCACCTCTGCTGCCGACCCTGCACCTTTCCTGAAGGGCTGAACACATCCCTCTGCAGCTCACAACAGACCACACCACATCAGCTGCCAAAGTACTGATGGCATATGGCACCCAGCCCAAAAATACCAACAGTGCACAGCCTTTAAGCTTCCTCAAAAACCAGCCATGTCCCCAAACCGTAACTGTGAGACCCTTTGATCTACTCCCACACCCAAGGCTTGCACATCCTGCCCAGTGACCTAGCAGAGTCTCCAGCAGGACAGACAAGTCTGGCAGGGAGGAGGAGGGGCTGAGGGCTGCTGGACAATAACGCTGCTGCTGCTGCTTTGTCATGTGTTGCAATCACTGATGGGTTTGAGCGGATGCCCAGCCGACCCTCCCTGTCCATCTGCAGAATCATTCATGCTGCAGTCCCAGGCTATGAGGGCAGTTATAGACCTGACACACCTTGTCACATCTCCTATGGGTTCTCACCAAGCAGTGGAGATGTGGAGCTCTGTGCCTGAGCCACTTGTCTGTGTATCGAGCAGGGAGGGGCAGTGTCCCCACCACCATCACTGAGCTCTCCAGCTCACCTACTCCTAGAGAGGACTCCCTGCACAAGCACCCATCCTCTGTCCAGCCTGCAACGCACTACTTAGGCAAAGGGATGGAGCCAGTGAAGGGAGAAAATAAACACACCATCTACACACATACGCAAGTGTCAAACGCCCTTTAGTGGTAGACAGAGGTGCTGCCGGCCGAGCGGCCCGGCCACACTGCAGCGCCGACTGTGCTGCTGCTCCCTGCAGTACCTGCCCTTCACCGGATGTGCACCATTTCCTCCAGAAAGGGGGTTTTCATGCAGCCCGTGCAGAGCTGATCCATCCAGAGCGGAGCCTCGTGCTGCAGAGGGGTACGCCGGGGGTAGAAGGTGAAATTCACGTCGTAGTTGAGCAGGCAGCTGATGGAAGCCATGTAGATATCAGAGAACCGCACCAGCCGGCGGGAGAAGTATGTGGGGTTGTGGAAGGTGCGAAAGATGCTTCCAAACTGGGGGTTGAACAGGTTCTTCGTTAGAGACCTGAGAAGAGAGAGAGGGGATAGATAAAACTTTAGTAGTTTTAAAATTATTTAATTTATAAATTTAAAAATCTGTAGTCACAGATTCTTCTCACTCCCTTAACCCTGGGCCACTTCACTCCTGGAGCCTTAGGGCATCACCCCAAGTATGCACTCCCAAGGATGTGATGCAGACCAGTCCCTGTGCAGTGAGACTGATGAATATTCAGTGCACTTTTACTCCACCTGTTATGGGCAGTGTCACTGCAGCTGCTGCAGCAGACAGCCCACCAACCTTTCCCAGTACTCCCCTTTCCCACACTGCCTCCAAACCAGTCCAGCCTCCCAGGCTGCATGGCTCCCACCCAGAGGCAGAGGACACCAGGCAGGACCACAGTCCAGCAGCAGCAGCAGCACTGTCCCCAAAGCAGGTTACAAAACAGGGCCTGGGAGCCCCTAAGAGACCCCACAAGTGAGGGAGGAAAATCCTCACCTGATCTCCTCCCGTTCCTTCATCCACTCCAGCAATACTTGCTTTGACTCTGCATCCTGATACATCTGCAAAGACAGCAGTAGAAAACATCACGTCCATCAGTCCTGCAGGCCACACCTCAGCTCTCTGCAATTTCCACTCACAAACCCTGAGCCCACTGCACCAGGAGGATGAGATTTTTTGAGAAGCAGGCAAGATGGTACATCCCCTCATCCCCACGCTAAACCCAAAATTCAGACAGCAGCATATAATCTGTCTTGCTCAGCCAGGAACAGTTTACCTGCATTCTCTCCAGCAGCCCTGTCAGAGCCTGCTGCCAGGTCAGGGAGTGCATGTACTGCTCCGTGTTTATGATCCGTATCTCCGTCTCCAGCTCAGGAACGATTGCTCCAGTCCTCCAGCCATGACGCAGCATAAGGTCCTGGAGGTCAGGGTGAAAAAACAATCAAGAATTCAACATAAAGACTGAAAGCCAAACACAACCCTGATTCCTAGAAGAGTGGTTTGTTCCCATTTTGCATTCTCAGGGGACAGCCATCCATGGCCCATGCCAGGAACAACCATCTGCTGGTGATCCTAGTGGATCAGTTGTGTGAAGCACCTAAAAAGGTCAGATCAATACAAACTGCTCTCAAATTCACACTTTACCCACAGAAAGTACTTCAGAAGCCTTTTCTCCAATGCTTGCCTCTCTCTGACAGCAGTGGGGAAGCCTGTGTGTTTTGTGCACTCAGAGCAGGCCATGCCTTTTCTCCAGCCCAGCTGCAGCCACAGCAGCCATGTGGGATTGCTTCCACCTAACTGCAGAGCAGTAACACTTCACTCACCGCAAGGTCACTGTACAGATGGTCACCAAAGTAGAGCACTTTGGATCCACGCCAGCCCGTCAGCCTCAGGAAATCAAAGAGGTTGCCCTGCAAGTGACAGGAGCACAGAGTGAAACATGGGTGCAGGCCACCTTACCACGTGCAGGTGTGAGCACTCTCAAGGGATGTCAACCTGCTTTCTGCCCCACCATCTACACCCAGAGGTTTCTGTTCTTCCCCACCTCACTTCACTTTCTTCCCATATGACAATCCCCTGTACATCCCTCAGCTTCTTTAAAGCTAGAGAAAAAAGGGAAAAACTCTTCCAAAGAGTTTTTATGAACAGGGAATTCAGGGGAAATTCTGTGGTCTAGCGCTCAACAAGTCAAGAAGACAGCATGGTCTAAAAAGGCAACAAAAGGAGGCAGTTTAGTGGCCAAGAGATACCTGAATTAGAAAATCCTAAGGATGGGCAGAAAGAACCCCAGGTGTTCGGGGGTTTAGAAGTTGTTGGTCTCAGGTGAAAATAATTTCACCTCATAGGGTGCACCAGAGGGAAGGTGAGCACTACCAGGCAGTGCTTTTAGAGTCAGGAGCTGTTCTACATCCCTGATGACCAACCACAAAGATTAACAACACCCACATGTCCACAGGAATTGTTTAACCAAGCCAAAGAGCCAGCAGCCTGCACAGATTCACAGCTCAGTAAAACAAACCAAACCCCAAAGCACCAGCTAAAGCACAGCAAAAAGCAGCCTTCAAGGCTTTCCAAACATCCATACATGCACAGAAGGCACTTCAGGGACTACCCTTCCATCTCCACACAAGTTTTCCACAAGTCATGAAAACAAAACCCACCAAGAAAGAAAATGGCCCCATCAATGCCAGCAGACCAGCACAGTCACTATGAGCCACTCAGCAGCAATCTCTCTGGCCAGGAAGGAGCCAGCACCCTCAACCACCAGCACCAGCCTGGCCAGAAAGCCCCCAAAAACAAGGCAGCCCCCCAGCAGCCACTGGCAGCTTGCTGTATGCACAGCTGAAGCTGCCAAGGACCAGGGTGCTGGGCCTTCTGTTCCTGCAGCATCCCTGGAGCTGAGCAGACTTCCCTTAACATCACAGAAACAGGACCAGGCAACCTTTGCACTTCTTGGACACAAGGTTCCTGGTGCTCACATGAGGGCTGCTCAGGAAGGCACTGGCAGAGTGGAGCACAGCCTTGGAAAGAGGAGAGTCCTCTTGCTGTGCTCCAGTCACCTCAAACAGCAATGGACCTGGCAGCCAGGAAACTTGTGCTTGGAGCTCCATGGAGCCACAGACCTGTTCTGAGACCAGGTCCTGCCCTCCTTTCCCCCAAGATCACAAATCTGGAGAGGGATGGGAGTACAAACTTGGCACATACAGAAAACCCCACATCTGTTAGAACAGAGGGATTAGAGGGCATCACTTCCCAATCCCTAGGGCAAAACACCAATCCCTGAGGTCCCATTCATGGGATACCCACAGCAAAAATCTGCCATCCAGCCCTGCTTCAGGGGACAGGAACAGCTCAGAGGCCTCTTGCAACATCACCAGCACAGGTCCATGGCCACTAACACTTGCTAGAAAGAAAGATATTGTGGCACTCCAAGAAACCAAAAAATCCTGGAGACAGGGTGGGCTAAAACCAGGATACACACTCCATCACATCCTAAGAACCACAGTTAGGCAACAACCTTAATGCAGTCAGATAAATATAATTGTGGGGAAGAAGTGGAGAGGGGCCCAAAATCCTACCTAGCCCACCTTCCTCATTTTTTCCCTTCCTCAGTGCACCATTCACTTAGGTGAGCAACCTGTGGCCACAAGATGTAGGTGGGTCAAGAGCAGGATTTAATGCAGCAAGAAACTCCATGGATGAGATGTGCCTTTTCTCCTGAGAGAGCTGCTAACCCACTGGGAATGAGCTCTACTTGCATGTTCCCAGCTCTGAGCTCTTGGCAGAGGATGGGACACCAGCCCAGCACTTTGATAGACCTGACCTGGTTACCACAGGTCAGGTCCCAGCTACTTGACTGCAATCTCACTAACAGTTTCTTCCTGTGGGATTGGGCAGCTCAAATAACCAAGAACAAACCGTCCTAAATCCAGAGGCAGCTTGTCTCAGGGGACAGACCAGCTGCAAGAAAAACACTCAGGGCAGCAAGTTCACCAGAGCTGCAGTTCTTCTTCAGATGTGCTGGTCCTTCCAGAAGGGGAGAGTCAGGAACCAGGCTTTGTACCTTCTTTGATGCTTTATACTCTATTTGATCACCCTTGTTTCTTTATTCCTTATTTCTTTATTCTGAACAAGTCCCCCTTTTCCAACCCTATGGAGAACAATCTGGAGTTGGGTGTGGAAGGTCTTTGCAAGCACAACAGGTTTCAGAGATTCTGTGCCTTTTTAGCCTCACCTACCACACTCCTGGGAGCCCCTCCAGGAGGAGGGTTTCAGTAGCAGGAGAATCAGAAGAGCTGAGGGAAAAGAGCAATGCTGGACAATGTGAGAGCAGAGCTCCCAGGGTGAGGGTTTCATTGTACATTGGGGCAGGGGACATTCACTGGCCCCACGCACACATCCAGGGTATGTTTCCCTACCACCCCATCTCACACAAACAAGGCAGCAGCAGGGAAAACCTAGCCTGCCACCCCACACCTTAAGTTACCTGGCTTTGCTCTGCCTTTTCCCACTTGTCCCTGTCCCTCCATCCCTAGTGCCGAGCCCATGCTGAAAGCATTCTGGGGGACAGTGTCCTACCAGGACAACAGCTCCTGGGGACAGAGGGCATCTGCCACTGCCCACAGCCAGCACAGAGCCCAGAGCATGTCATCTTACAAATGCCCTCTACCCACACAAGTGCTCTTTTCAATGACTTCTGTGTTTTACTTTTCAAATACCAAACATGAGCAAGTGTCCTACAGCAGAACCCATCATTTCCCCTCACCCTGATCAAGCACATTGTCCTGTTTTTCCAGTGATTTCCAAAACTGCAGGTATGTTAGAAGTCCCCACCATTTCAGACTCCTGCTTGATACCCCTTACACACCCATTCACTTTACCTCTTTGTAGATCTTTCCCTTCTCCAGCTGGTTTATTTTGTCCCACTGAAGTGAGCCTTTATCATCCAGTTTTCGAAAAGGTCTGGGAAAAAACAGGGGGAGATGTCAATTTCTTTTGATTTTTGGTGATTGTTACCCAGCAACCAGAACATTTGAACCACAAAACTTGTTTACCTATGTAACAACTTGAAATAAAAGCTCTACATGAGTTTAAGTGACCTTCTGGGCCTCCTGCAATATTTTCTCAGGAGAAGAGAAACTATGAAAGGGAAATACCTTTTCAAAATACTTCCATTGACTGCAACCATTTCATGCTAAAATCCCTAACAATTCTTCTTGCTTTCCCATACAGAGAGGAAGAAAATAACCATAATAATTCCCTCTGAAATGCCAAGGCCAAGAAGGCTTTGCCGTGAAACACCTTGTGTGCTCCTCCAACCCAGCTATGCCCCAGCCCTGCAGAAACCATGGAATGTCCTAATAGGATAAAGCAAGTCTGCAGAGAAAATGGAAAGCAGTCCCCTTGCTGAGTTCACCAGGTGAACTGAGCTGTCTCCTGTTTGTCCTGAAGGCTTGCCATGACAGTCCCCACTCCACGAGTGGATCTTAGGCACCAGGCAGCCATAGGTTTTATTTCCAAGAGGGCCAGAAGTTCATAGCTCCAGACTGTGCTTGTAAAGCATTTCACCTGCAGCTCACGACAAAAACCCTTTACCAGGCCAGCACAGCTTATAAAGCCATTCCATAGGTTTACTCCAGCATATGCCAACAGTCTGGGTAGTGGGGGAGGAAAATACATACAAAGGAAAGAAGAGAACCAATCGCCCAAACAAGGAGACACAAGTTCCCAAAGCAAAGAAGCCAAAGAGCAAAGTAAGGACAGCAGCCTGTCTATTGGCAGCTCCTAACTGACCACAAGGCCCAGCTGCCACGTACTAAAGCTTCCAGAGCTGCCAGTTCCCAAACAGCATGTATCCAGTACAAACAAGACCCCAAAAAAAACCCAAACCACACAGATACTTGCTGTGGGGAAGAGGAAAAGGAAAGATTTTGTCACACTCTCAAGACAAGAAATGACCATCTCTCATGCCAATTTTAGAAACACGTTTTCTGCTTGGCTCTACAGTTTCCATCCACTTATTTCCAAAATGGTCAATTCTTGCCTCCTTAGAGAGTATCTGAGAGAACATTGGAAGGCTGAATACCTCCTGGAGCTAGACTATGCTTAGCAAACCACAGCTTTCTGGCAGGCCAGAGGAGCAGTTCCCTGCAGGGAGGGGGCCCAAGCCCCAGGCAGGACTGCCCTGGACACGTACTTCCGCCGGTCAGTGAAGAAGTTGGGTTTGTCTGCTTGCACAATGACCATGTCGAATAATTCCCGCCAGTTCTTGCCAACCATGTGTTTCATTCCTTTGTCCCTAAGGGCAAAGGAACAGAAAAATTAACAGATCCAGCACTCTTTTTTCACCCAATACTGCATCTTTACAACAGTATGCCCTAAATTCACTCTTATTTCAGTAACAGAAAACAGAGATTTGTGAACCCGCCAAGGCTGTCTCATTGTATGAAGCATTGATGTTTTGCTTTGTTTCAAGCTGTCACACATTTTCTTCTGCACTGCTGGAAGCCCAGGGAAGTCTCTGATACAGCAAACACTACCAGAGGCAATAGAAAGTGTCAGCTCTGTAATGTTGTGGCCAGCCACAGCCCTGTAACTTCTTCAAAAAGTGAGATCAATGCTGTGGGTGCAACATTCACCACAAACAGTTCCCAGAGTGCTCCATGACTACAGCCACAAAACCCTGTCCCACACAAATTCCAGGTGCTCATAGGAGGGAGCACCCTGCACAGCTCTTGCTGTGCCATGGTGACCTACTGATGAGAAATAATGGTACTCACACAAAGCTAAAGGGACTGTTTGTGATGAGGAACAGTTTCTTCTTGTGGTTCACCAGGCGGTTTAGCACAGCATAGATTTCATCCCCATGCAGAATATACTGTTCTGTATCAGAATGAAACACACAGCATCAATCACAAAACTTTAGCATAAGTCATGACCACATTTCTCTAAACCAAACCAAACTTAGCCCCTAAATGTCTGAGTTAGATCCACCTCAGGCAAGCAGGCAATGAACCACCATCGTGACAAAGTGACCTTCCTCACCTCCATCAGTCCTATCTAAAGAGAAAGACTGAGGAAGTGACAAGTGAATTTGGCACCAGAGCTCTATTTAACTCACCCAAATCTTTTTCAATCCATTTGTACATCACTCCTTTCACATGAACATCTCTAATGGCATCCTAAAGAAAAGAGCAGGGCAGAAAATGTTTCAGTTTTACAACACGACATTCCTGTTTCCCAGCATGCAAACCTACTGTCACCACTGAGGAGCAAGGCAGTAATGATACACGCCCCCTTGCTGAATGAACAAAAGCTCCAGCATTGCAAAGCAGCAGAGCCTGCCCAGCAAGGATCACCAAGATGCCAAAAGAAGAACAAGGTGCCTGGCTCAGCTGATGCAGTGTCAGGGGGAAAACCTCAAAACTTATCTGTGAAAGCACAAGTTCCTTCCTGCTCTTGGAAATGAGCATGTTATCCCACTGGTTCCAAGGCAATAATGAATGTGCTACTCCAAAACCATTTACTGCCACAACACTGTACTATCTCAGACACTAGCTGGCTTTTCTTCCTCCCTGTGCCTGTGGAAGCTCTGCCAAGTGTGTGACCCAAAGCACAGTAGTGTGGCTAGAGTGAACAGCAGTAGAGGAGAGCATCTGTGATCCCAAGGTTCTCCTCACAAGCCAAGGAGGGCCATAGCTCCTAGCCCTGGGTGACCAGTGTGCAAAGACAGAGCAGAGGCTCCCACTTGGGAGGGTGGGCACAAAACAGCTGTGAGGGAAGCAAGTCAAAACAGATGTCGTCAAGGGCATCCAAATATCCTCTATTTTCCAGGCCAGAAGCCAAGATACAGCACACTTTTGGACACACTGAACTGAGATTCTGCCCAAGTCTCCATCCAGCAAGACATGCCAGACCCAGATTTCCAGAGCAGCAAGACAGTTTGCAGTGTTTGCACATGCAAATGCTTGTTTGAACAGCACCATTTTCATCCCTGACAATTCACACAGGTAAACAAATACTGCCTTTCCCCAGGACCCTTAAAATTCCTGTTACACTGTGTGTGCCCCTTCAGGAGCTGCCCTTTCAGACTGAGTCCCACACTGGCATCACTACAGTGACACTTGCCACACAGTCAGCTGGTCTCATGGCAGTGCTGGGGAAACCTCCTCATGACCTCCCAAAAAATTCCTTCAGAGCTGAAGAGAACCACATTTTACAACTTAAAAGGGGATGTTGAAAGTGGAGGCAATAGCACTTGATAATGGAGTTTTAGGAGCTTGTTTCCACCATGTGGATTTGAAAGGTAAAAAGGCAGCGCTCACATCTCATTGCCTTATTGGAAGGAATCTGAACAGAGAGCAGAAACTCTAACAAGAAAACAACTTTCTCTTAACCAGTCACTAAAAGCAAGCAGAACTTTGGACTTGTGTTAAAACTACCTTTGCAGAGAAGAAAAATTTCAGTGTGCTCCTTCCCTAAACTCCTGCCCTCCAAAAAACAAAAGAAGAAGAAGAAGAAGGAGAAGAAGAAGAAGAAGAAGAAAAAAGGAATACTAGAATGTTTCTGCAGGTAAAATCTTGGAGCCTTGGTAAGTGTTAAACCAGGCTCCAAAAACGCCTCCAAGGGGAAGCAGGGTAAACTGTACATTCTTATTCTCAAATATGAAGTGACCAAACTGGTGTGACAGGCCTCCTTTAATTACATGTCAGCTGCAGCCTTTACCATACCCCAAGGTCGGCCCTTTTGACTCAGTGCAGTGCCTGTAGCACTTAACCTGCTCCTAAACACACAGGCTGCATCAGCAGTACCACCAAGAGTTACAGCAGGGTGACAGGTTAAGCCAGGTTGAGCTGTCCTAACAGCTGGGCTACACAAGTCCTCTGGGACACCTGCTTGCAGGCACTCTGTGCTCACGTTCACAAAGCATTTCTTTGCACATGAACTTGGGTACTACAAAGGGATAGATTTTGCAAAAATGTGTGCTTATCCTCATTGTACAGAAAAAAGCAAGAACTCTTCTGATAAGAGCACATGATGGTTCCTAGTTTCAATATTGATTTCAGGCACTGCTACAGATGGTCTGTCACACCTCTCTTTTTTGCGTACTTCAGTTCTTCCTCAGAGATGATCACATTCTCCACCAAAAGGACAAAGCCAGGATTAGCACCCAGGAGTCTGAGGGCTGGACCACACCAGTTGCCCTACATTGGACATGTATCAGCTGTGGCAACCATCCCCCTGCTCTCAAGATTTCAATTAGGAACACATCCATTTGATCTCAAAAAGTTCAGAAGATACTCTTCACAAAAGGCCTCAGGAGCTGACTGTATCCCCTCTTCCCATTTTCCCCATCCCAAGAGAAAAACCAACATCCAACACCCTTGAAACATGTTAAGGTTTTGAGGGAAATGGGCTGGCACATTCCTATCAAGCACCAACAGAAGGTCAGGACACACAACTCTCAGGTGGATCCTTATCACAAAGCAGCAGCACAGACATGGAGCCCCATTTCCCTCCCAGAACTGAACAACCAGTGGGTGAGCCTAAGATTCCCACAAGGTACCAATCAAAAATCCTTCTCCATGGAAAAAGGAGTGCAATAAGGAGAATGTGTTGTCTGTCAGCAGTCAGAGCAGCTATCTCAAGCACTTACATCTTGTCTACAGCATTAACTGAGAAGCCAAACAGCACCAGCAATGCTGATAATCCCACACAGCCCTTTCAAGTGTCAACACCTTGGAGTAAATGACACATGGAAGCTACAGTCACCCATTAGATCAGACTAGAGTCACCCAAAGGATCAGACTACTCTGCAGCTGCAAGGGGTACACAGGATTCCCAGAGAAAGCAAGGACAGGTGTTTTACAACAATCACTGTATACAGTAAACTGTTTGGCACACAGATAGACCAAGACTATTTGAAAAATGAGATACTAAGGAAAACAATTTAAAAGTCTGCAGAACCAGAAAACATTTACACAAGCTTTGTGACATATTTCCCATAGAAGGACCTTCAGCCTAAGCAGCCTAGGCACTCCTACATGAGGTACACCAGCAACACCAGCTCTGTAGTACAGACAGAATCCAAACATGTTCTGAAAAGACAGCTTTGAATATTCCCTGGTAATGCTTTGATCTAAAGGGACAACAGAGCTGTCATATCAAGCTGGTCACTGCCAGCCCCTTGAGTTTGGGTGCTGCGGAACTCACAGCTCTGATGTGGTGTGAGCTGTGGGGCAGCTGACATTATACTTACAGATATGTCCTTGTAGAGATGCACCTGATCAAACTCAATGCCATGAGTGATGAAGTAATCAATGACTGAAGAGAGCAGTGTCATTTCAGGAAGAGAAAAAATGTCCATAAATTGCTTAAGTGATGGACCCTGGAAAGCAAAAAATGAAAGTGAGACATTAAACCAAAAATACTGGGGAAAAAAAAATAGTAAAGCCAACAAACAAACTCATATCAGCCAGCATCTGAAATATATTCCAGGCTAACAAAAAGAAAAACAGTAGTGTGGGATGTCCCAGCCACTCAGCAAGCAGCCCTCTCTTCTCAGCCAAAACATCAACCTCGAAGAGAGAGAGGTGTCTCCTTCATATAAATCACTAAACAAACCCAGCATCATTAATACCATAGGATGAAGATGAAGGAAGCAGGGAGATGGTCCCAGATATTTTTATTTAAACCTCTGCTTCCCACCTGAACTGCTGGAATTAATACAGGTGCCAACAGACAATGCTCTGCTACAGCAGCAATCAAGGACCTTGCTGATGATGCCACACTGCTCATCTAAACCAGGCTGTGACACTGGGCACAGGGCACCAAAGCTGATCAAACCACATTCCAGTGAGGTTTCACACAGCAGTGTAACAATCACTCCAACAAGCCATTTGTCAATGCCTGTCTGTCACTACAGAAAATCCAGAGGAAGTCAAGTCAAGTGGAAATGGACAACTACATCCTGACCAAGGAATAATTCCCCTTGCACTAGGCAGAGTTGCAGCTCTCACACACATTTGCCATCATTACTGCCCATCAATCACAAACCTATCACCAGGCCAAGAGCCAACTTTGACTCCAGAGAAGCTCTCCAGTAAAATAAACTTTATTTATTCTGTAGGTACCACCCATGCAGAAGACTGCAGTGAGTCTCCCTTGCAAGATGAAGCTGGGATCAATTTCCTAATTTTCCATTGATAAAGTTCCAGAACAGAATGGGAACAGTTACTAAGGTCCCGTATATGGAAAGCAAATTGGGAAGCACACAGATCTCCCCATGAACCTGGTCACCAGCAGTGCCCTGGCAATCCAGTTCCATCATGTCTGCATGAGCTTTCAGCAATCCAGGACTGAGCTATGAAGTTGCAACACTGCAGGATAGTACCTGGCCCACTTCAGAAAGCATTTATTAGAGCTGTGTGAAAGACAGACAAGAAAGCAGCATCCAAAAACCCACAGAGGGTGTAGATGGTGGAAGCTGACAGGGCCCCTGCTGCCTAATGACAAACACGTGGCCCTGCCAGGCCCGGATGTGTAACAAGAGAACATCTCTGGTTTAGTCTGGCTGGTAAGGGTGACATGAGACCAGTCCTGTCTAAAGGCAATAAAGCTGGGGTCAAAAGGGCAAAGGAACAACAAACAGCATTTTACTTGAGGTGTAGTACCAAAAAAACGTTGCAATCAAAAGTTACATTGGTGTGCTGAGGGTTATACATTTTCCATCCAGCCAGCACAGGACAATTTCACCGACAGCAGAAGACAACACAAAGGGCCACATACCACACATGGTGGTGCTGCTTAGCATACTCACTGAATCCTTCCAACACTTCTGTTCATTTTGATGTCTGGTTGCTAAGGGAATATTTCTCCCATAGCAAAAACAAAAGTTTCTGTAAACAGCCTTCATCTTTTTTTTCCTGTTCAGAGATTCTGGGAAAGAAGCAAGAGGAACAAAGACAGGCAGTTCCTACTGAAATAACTAGGTATGGGATTTAGTAGAGTGCAGCAGAGCAAGGACCTGTCCTACCTCTCAATACCTGAAGTACAGAGGACAGAGGTAATGTTCAGTGTTAACAGCAAAGATTTACCTTGTCAACTCTGATTTCATTTTTGTGCCTTGTGTCATTTTCCTCAGGACAAGTCTCCCAACTTCTCCCAATTCCCTTTAGTGGCCTTGGCTTCCTCAGGCAGATATAATGACAGGTATCATGACAAAAATTGGACTGTGCTTTCAGAGTGTTACATGTGATTTTTCTACAGCACCCATGAAATCTCCACTTTCATTACAGGCCATCACATGTACATCACACACCAGCTGCAGTGGTGAACCCTGGGAAAGATCTGTACCCAACTACTGCAGGTGTTGGGATGCTGGCAGCTGTCCACACACTCCTGCTAACAGAGAACCAGGAAAACCCTTAAGGAAGAGTATTTACACATTTCAGCCATATTAGTCCTACTTCTCTTGTTGCCTGTTAGCAACCTTCCTGTTGCTCATAACAGAAGCATCAACATGGCAGACTGAGGAGAACAAATCAAAGACCCCTGCTAAGGCTCACTCCTCACAGGTTCACTGTACCTGTTCCCACCAGCAGTCACCTTAACCCTTCTTTCACCTTTCTCAGTAATGTGGACAATATACCCCACTCAGTGGCACAGGTTGAGCAGACATTGCTGAATACAAATGCCATTAGTTGTTCCCAAAGAGAATTTTTGCTCTCTTTGGGATCTACCTATTAGTTTATGGAGTCATTACATTACTAGAAGAAGATTCAGCTCTCTTCACAAAGACTAAGCTGATAGCTCTACTTCTGTGCCCAAATTTTTCAATACCAACTACAGGAAAGAAGAAAGCACCTGGTACATACAAAGCACAGAAAGGCACCTCAGCATAAGCATTTGGTCTTTCAGAAGGCCATAACTTGATGCAGGTTTCATGTTTACAATTATTTTAAAAGAAAGATGAAATCATCTCAAATTTGGCAGGAGTGAGGAGAGTTGCACAGGAGGAGACCAATCAAGGGCAGTTTACAGACAGAGATCAAATTCTAAACAAAAATGTCCTATTTCAAAGCTGGAAACATCATTGAGCTATAAACAGAGTATATACTGATCCAGAAAGCAACCACTCAGATTCACTGTTCCCAGGAGAGAAAGGGAAATATCAAGAAGTGACCTTGCTGGAAACTTCACAGAGCAGACTCACAGGGGTACTACCAGAGGAAGTGAGTCCTTCTCCTTCCAGCTTCCCTTAAGGCACCAGAACTAAGGCAAGAAACAAAGCAGTTCTGGGAGAAGGGATGTGAACTATCCCACTTGGACACTGCACCACACGAGATACTCAAGGAAGAAAAATCTCTCCTAACTTCGTCTAGTTCAGGCAACCAAAGGATTCTTACAGCTCCTCCACACAGAATGTCAGTATTTTGCTACTCCCTACACTCATGGACTACAACCTTATAAATAACAGGAGGGATAATAATAATTCAGAGTAATAATTCTGAAGGACTGTGGAGGGATATCCTTAATATGAAGGGAAAAAAAAACCCAACCCAAAACCAAAGAGAGAAAGGCATTGCGAGCACCCTACTGCTGCTACCTCCTCCCGAACAGCTCACTGCAAACACGATCACTGCAGGCTGCCCCGGGAGCTTGGGAGCTAGATTTGGCCAAGAAACAAGCAGGGAACATCTCCCTATCAGTCTTCAAAGCCATTCAACTCTAGGCAAATAGCCCTGGTATTTAGAAATGCTTTGCAGATGTCTTTCAGATGCTAAACTGCTAAATAACCTCTGGGGCATATTCCCACTAGAACAAAAACACACACTGCAGCTCACTGGGGACCGAGCCTTTCCAAGGGAGGCTGCAGTCATTTACATGTGCATACAATTCCCTCCTTTTTCCAAGCTGTTCAAAGA
Organism: Certhia americana; assembly: GCA_018697195.1. Lineage (NCBI taxonomy): Eukaryota > Metazoa > Chordata > Aves > Passeriformes > Certhiidae > Certhia > Certhia americana. Next base: position 5,509,830 of record CM031868.1, on the reverse strand, counting down.
ACTGCTGCTGCATCCCAGCAGCCAAGGGCTTACAATACCTTGCCATAGAAGTCACTCATCTGGTACAGGGGGATGTGCTGTGTACCACCGTAGAGTTCGATTACCTCTTCATCAGGCACCGGTTTGAGCCCTCTAGACACAAAACAACAGTTTGTCAATAACCACCAGTCTGTACAGTGCTACAAACAGCAGAGAAAAACAGGACGGGGCAAACAGACTCTTTTCTAAAACTCGAAAATTCCCCCTGCTCAAAAGAGACAGGCAGAAGAGCCCAACAACTCTAAACATTCACATAAAATCTTTCCCAAGACATTCATCAGATACCTCGTTTGCTCCTACAAGTTAATTGAGGGGATTTATCCACATTCCAGCAGAGTCCAGCCAGAGGCTTCTCTCTGTTTGCTGTCAATTTGCTGACAGGACTGCCCCACCAAATCAGCCCCATAACCTGGCTTGGGCAGCAGTGGGTAACTAACTTGGTTTGGAGATGTTGCTTCCAAAAGACACATCACCTTTAATGAAAAGGTGTAGGAAAACGGCTTGCTGAAAATGAGGCTTCCTTCTTATTCAGTTTTCCTAAACAGAACAAGATCTTGACTAAGACCATCCAAAAGACAAGGCTGTTTTCCCCAAAAACACCAAAAAGAGGAGTATGGCTGCTCTGCGCAGTTCATAACATCAGGTTATCTGACTGCTGCAGATTTTGCCTCTTGCACAATTTTGATGACTTTTTGCTGAAGCAGTCGGCAATTTTCCCTTTCTCCTTTTCTACTCAGTTATGATACAGCATTTAAGAAGTTAAATGTTGCCTCAATTGTGCTCAACAGCAAAGGACAGTTTAGAAGGATACTCCAAAAAAGGATACTAGGGAAAAGAAATTAAATATGTTTTCACTTAAAACCTTTTTATGAAGCTGAAGTAATTTATGGGGCAGTACAAACCCCCTGGTCCCCTCACCCTCCAAGCTGGCACTCAAAGAAGCCAATTTTCTCTGGTTATGAAACATCCTTCTTAATATTCTTAGAGAGTTTACTGTTACTGAAGCTTAACAGCAAAAGGACAGAGATCAAGGGAAAAAACCTTGTTGGCTTCCATGCTCAGGAAATACAACAAAGGATTTACAGGAGGTTTGCTATTGATATTTGTAAATTACTACTTCTTACACACCAACTCCACTCCTCTTTGGGGGAAGGTGTTTTCTCAGTCTCCAGTCTCACAACTCTTAGAAGAAAAATTTGCTTTGCACTGTTTTAGCCACTTATTCCATAGCACACACAGCTCTTTTTGGAGAACTAAAGGTAAAAAAGGGCAATCTAGGACTTAAAGTGAGCCCAGATGCTGATGCATTATTACTTTATTGGCACGTCTGTGTTGCTTTAAGATGTAATTTGCACACCCAGATCACTTTCCAGTGCACAGCAGAGCACTGCTAGGATACACTCCTGCCTGGAAAAGACAGGCCCATGTGTGAACCATATACAGAGGAGCCCTTTCCTGTTGGCTCTCTTTGCTCTCAGGTGGTAACCCAGCCATGCTGTAGCTGCAGCTAAAACACCACGCGGTGTATGTGACCAGATGTGGTATTAACCTTTACAAAAAGCTCCAGGTCCTCCCACCCACACCTGGCTTGAAATGCTTGAGAAAAAATAACTCCCTGCAATTAGGTAAGCATTTGAAGCAAGAGCAAACAGGATGAGCCAGACAAGACTGTGCTCAACATATGCCATGAACATACACTCAGATGTAGAAATCTACTTTTGCATATATAAGCATCTAGAAAATGATTTTTAGAACTGACAGACCTATATGCAGTCCCCAGCTGGACATAATGGAAAGCATCAATCTTCATGAGAAGACTCTGTGACAAGGGATAGATATTTACTGTTAGAATTGGGTTATGGTTAAATTTTACACTGAAACCTTATTAAAGTTTAAAGTTCCACACAACGGACATTCAGAAAATAAAGTTCAGTACAAGCATCCCTCATCTATGCATTTCAGACAGCACTAACTCTCCAGCTACTTTTAGACACACTTATTCATGCTGTGACTTTTTATTGGCGTCTCTGGCAAAAGACCATCTCTCTATGAGCCAAAGTCTGCTACGCCCCAGTTTGTAGACAGGGCTGCAGTTGAAAAACAGAAACAACAATATTTCTGTGACTCAAGACCGTCGACTCTTATCTCCCTTCAAGAAAACACACATTCCAAAGGAGCCTTGTGTGTATAGATCTATTTCCCCCCACATTTACCTTAAGCAGAACTAAGTGGGCAAGTTTTAGTTTAGAGCACAGCTGCACACAGTCATTTTCCTCACACAAGAGCTCTCCTCTCCCCAGTAGACATTGAAGGAAAAGTATTTAGGAGCACACCAGGCTGGCAACAGAGCTTTCTTTGCATTTTTACTATCAGGCTCCCTTAATCATGAGCCACCCTTCTCCATCAGCGATCATTCTGAAGTCCTTGGACATGGAAAGCAGCCTCACACAAAACCCACATAACTCTGCAGCTTGAACAAGGAACACAGCATCAAACTTCTTTCACCAGGATACCATATCAGTGCATCTTGTAACACTGTGGGCAGACCTCCCAGTAATCTATGAGGAGTGCAGGTAAATATGCTGAAAGTTTTACTTAGACAGGCACAACCTAGATTTCTGTATGTTTTGCAAACTCTGATCCTGAGAAAAGACAACTTTTCTACTTTCTACTCACTCAAAGGGTGCTTTGCTTGGCCAGGCCTCTCGCCTGTGTTTCTCAGATATAGCAGCCAAAGATTCAAACAGAGAAAGAACCTTCAAGTTTCCCACAGATATACTTCTTGCTTTGTAAGGCCAGATGCATGAGTGGTCTGCTGCTATGTTGTCTCCACAGTTAGGACAAAAGACAGAAAATCTCTGTAGTTTTTTCCTTCGTTCTCTTTTTTTCCTCCTGCTGGAGAACAGCACACACATTCCAGCCTGCACTGCCTGCTTCTCTGAATTTGCTCAAACTCAACATACAAGAATGCTACCTCGGTGAAGCAGCTTTCTCTGCTGTGCTCCTACCTGACTGCCTGGCTGCAGCAGCCAGCATGACATCACTGGGCATCAGGTTTTCAGGGAATCAGGCCAAAGCACTGAAAAGGGTTAAAGCTAATGCTTGCTTGCCTGTGTTCCTAAGAAGTATGCATCTCAAGTAGCTTGGATCTTATTCCAGGCAGTCCTATTATTCAGGGTGGGGGGTGGGGAAGGCTTCCTAAAGCATTCTCCTGACAAGTCATTTCTATTCCTAGAGTAAGACATTATGCCTCTGCTCCTGGCAAGTACTTGTAGATGCAGGGTTGAGTTTTGTTGTTTAAATTTCCTGAAAGACAGAAATGATCGCATAAACAAGTTCAGTTTTCTATTAATTAGCCTGCGGAATTAACTGACTTTTAAACTGGCAAGGCTGTTTATCAGAGGCCTTTGCTAGAATGTCCTGTTCTGCTGGAGACCAGTCTGGCAGAATAGACATCTTTCCTTGGGGAAGAACCCAAGCAGTGAAAAGCACAGCCACATAGAGTCACTGGTCATTTGGTGACAGATGTTATTGCAAGCAATGGCATAAAGTATTTGCACTAAAAACATAACAGTGGAAGACAAAGCCCAGGAGAGTGACCTATGTGCAGTTTACCTTTTGTACATCATAGTGAAGTCCACGTATGGCAAACCCTGGAATGTAGTCATACTTCCCAAGCCCTTCTGGATACTAGAAAGACAAACAGCAACATCATTAGAGCATAAGCACCGGATTAATCAACAAAATCATTTCACCTGTTGAGCTCATTTAGTCCTGCCTAATTTTGCCTCTTCAGCAAAGAAAGTAGATGAATGGAGAAAGACAAAGAATCAGGATATCCAAAACTAGTTTTCCTCATGTAAGGGACAGTAATGAAAAAGCAGATTCACTGAGGCAGTGAGGACACCTCTCTGTAAGCTCCTCTCAATGCATGTATTTGGCAAAGACTGGCACTGCAGAGCCCCTCTAAACAGAAAGACACAATGAGAAAAAAATGCATAAGCAGTAACCCTTGCAAACAGGATGTCTGTTCTGGGACATGCTCTAGGGCATCATCCCATCGACCAGAACATGCCAAGTTCTGCCCAGCTTGTGTTGGCCCATGGTTTATGTTTAGTCACCATATGCACCTCCAACCAGCAATCCTGGAGGCATTATTTCCATAGCTGAGTATAGCTGACCAAGGCTTTTTTACACTAAGGCTCACACAACACGTTTATAAAACTTCATGCTTTATAAATATATATCATGTTAAATTATCTCAAAGGAAATTAATTCTGCAATCAAAGATTGTGAAATTTTTCTCAATAAATCAAGTAACTGACATGTGTGCACAATGCCTGCACAAGCACGACTGGAGCGTTGCAAAGAGAGCAGCAAGTTTAACTGAGTGGAAATTCTTGGCACCTCATTACCTTGAATTGTTCTATTAGGATGTCTCTGGCAGTGTTGAAAATCATGGAGTGTAGTAAATTAGAATACTGTGCTAATGTGTAGTCATAGTCGAAGCCATAGATCTCCACATCTCCCAGGCTGATCTCATTATTAGCATAGATGGCAGCGGGGTTGAGGAGATTGCAGACTCCTGGTGGAAGGAGATCTAAGAGAAGGGAAAGGGGAGAGGTTAGAAAAACTGAGAGCATCACTGAAGTTTAGGCTTTTTGTTCTGGAGCTGACAGCAGCTGGAAATGCCACATAGGAGCAGCAAAGAGCACAGAACTGCTGTCAAGGCTGCTGCCTTTGGCTCTCTCAAATAATCTCCCCGTGAAAAAACAGACTGTGAAACCTCTGGCTGCACCTGGAGATAATGCTCTATGCATCTGCACAGCCAGACTGACCTTCTGTGTCAGGAAGCTGCAAAACAATGCCCCCTGGTCTCTGGACTACATGAAGCAAAGCACACACAAGGCTTTGAAGTGTCAAATTTCTATCTCAGAGCAGCTGCAGTTTCTGCAGGCTTCAATGTGAAAGACAGCTGTGATAAATCACCAGAAAAACACACCCCCCACACTTAGAATTTGCACAAACAGGCTAACTCTCCTCTTGGAAAAGTCTACATTACTACATTACTACAAATCAGAAATGTTGAGGTTTGCCTTTTGGCATTTTTTGTTTCTCACAGAGGCAACCAGACTTCACAGAGAAATCCTGCAAGTACCATAAGGACTTTTTTCACTTTTGTATTAACGGGCAAGAAAAAAACCAAAGTTTTGCATGTAGGTGTTCGTACAAAAAATACCCCACACTAAGTTACACTCCTGGAGCATGCAATGCTGATAGCAACAAGTTATCTGCTTTCCTCTGATAAACAGCTGTGGACACAGCTCAGTTCTTGCATGTCGTTTGTCACTGCATAGCAGGCTTACTGTTCAAGATGCTTGGGAATAACACTTTGCTCCCCAGACCATTGAGAAAATGAGGTTAAGTGACCAAGCAGCTAAACTACCTATACAGAGATCCCTTCCCAGAGCTAATCCAGAGGAGAGTCCAAACAGAAGAGCTTTCCCTCCACTGCAATGGGAGAGGCAGGAACAGATCTTCCCACAGGCTTCCCACTCCATGAGAACTGTCCCTTGCAAGAAAGTGCAATAAAAATAGTTCCTTGTAGTAAGTTGCATGGTCACAACCACACTGGGGGACTGAGGGGAAGGAGACATTTCCTCCCAACCTCAAAGATGGGTAGTTTTCTCTTTGAATAATAGAAGAGTAGGCATTTTCCAGATCCAACTCAGCATCAGCGGGTAGGATTTTTTCTTTTCCTACCTTAACTTTTGGCTTTTAGCAAGGACCCCTGTCCTGGTTCTTTACTGCTTCCTTGCTAATAAACCAAGTTCCACCTGTGTCTAGGAGAAAAAATACATTATTAGAAAGAGATATCAGCCCTTCCCAATGAATACTTTGTCTGGAATTATAATAGAATTTAGGCAAAAGTCTGAAGTTCTATTGTGAGCCCTAATTCTGAGGGGTAGCCAAAGAAATAGAAACATTTTGAAATAGTTGAATTTTTCTCTGGGGAAAAAAAAATCACTGTGTTACAAAATATACCCATCCTTCTCTCCTAACTGACTTCCATTCGGCCTTCAAACACAATTCACCAGATCATGTGGAGAGGAATCACTAGAAAATAAAGCAGTATATTAAGGCAGGAGGGCTGACTTACTGGTTACACACCAGGAACAAAAGCTCTGTCAGTGCTCTGCTGGTGGCAAAGTTCCTGGAAGAGGCTTAGGAGAGCGGATGCAATCCAAGTACTTTCCACTGAGATTTTAAAAGATGGGAAATGTAAATAGGATTCAGATGATCACAACTTTCATCCCTTCATCATAAATGCTCTTTGCACCATAAATAAACAGAGTTCCACTTCCTGTCCTCACCTCCAGTCAACTTGTGGAAAGACCTTTTTTTAAGCTTACACTGGGATTTGCTGGGTGTTATTTTTCTTTCTCACACGGAAAATGATGACACAACCTTAATCACATCTCAGGGGAAATGTGCAGGGCTTTCCTCTTCTATTAAAGCACTTTTTTCTTTTTATGACAAATGCACCTAACTTGTTGCTACAGTGTCCCTACAGAGTAGTCAAGCTCTTCCAACATTCCCTTTCTGCCAACAAATTCAGGACAACACATTTTGATAGCCTGAGAGCACCACAAAATACCATTGCCTGAACCCCCCCTCTCTTTCCACAGAAGACAAGAGAATCTTCTAGATTCAACCACGCGTGCCAGCCACAACTTTTGCAAAAATACCATCAGGAAAAAACTAAGGGAGCAGTAGGGTTTTGTAACAAGAAGAGAGAAATCTGAGCTTTACCAAGCAAGTCCTATCTGAGACCAGAAGTATAAGCAACTACTGTGCCACAGCATGATTTATGAAGTACATTTAGACTCACTGAATGAAGCAATGCTCCTCCCTGCCAGCCTCAAAGGTATAGAGCCTCTCTGCTGTCCTCCGACAGCCTCTTGCCCAGGTCATTTTTCTCCACCCACACTTTGTCACTCACACAGCATGTTCTTTCTTACCTCCTAAGGGCTGAAAAAGAATGCACACACCAGCCAAAACAATTTACACCCACTGCCTCACATACAACATGTTCCCTACATTCACTTCCCCAGGCACCACACATCTCCTTGCAGCGTTTCCTATTCCACATCACTCACAACTTGCAGCTTGCTCTGTCCACCACATCATCCTACATTTTGAATTTACAGTAATTTCAAAGTCACTGCTCTTCTGGGAAGGAGGAAATCTCTGAGGTTCAGTCTAGAGATTCATGATGCATGTTTGTCTCAGTGTAAATGTCCTTTGCAGCACTCTCCTCGATAGAGCTGCAGGTCTCCATCTCCCTAAACTCATGCAGTCTCCATGCAGGTTCCAACTACAGCAGGGAAAAGACAACCTGGGCACATGCAAGATCAGTTTCAATATAAGAGCCTAAACGTGCCTCAGGGTTACTGAGCCAAGTTTCAAGAAGCTTGGTTTAATTGTGTTTGTTTGGGGGTTTGGTTTGCTTTTTTGTGGTGTTTTGCTTGTCTGTTTTTCAAAGATAACCTCCTGGGTGGTTACCAATCCTTAGTGCTTACTCAAGTCCTGGGCTGCAGGCCTGGGCGCTGCTGCTCTGCTGAGGCTCAGAATGTCATCTGCGAGGGATCTTTGTCTCAGATTTCCTGGCAATTGTCAAATCAAAACAGATACCCACCAGAAGCTCTTGAAGATGCCATTTTTCAAGAACGGTAGCTTTTGCTTTTCCTCTGCCAAGATACCATAACAGATTGCTGGACAGATAAGATAAATTAAAGAAAACAACCACACAAAACAAAATGAAGACCAGTTTCGGTTATTAAAAAAGAATAATAATTGCAACTACTCCTTCTGTCTGGGTCCTAACTAGAAAGGCAGACAATACCAGTTAGTCACTGCCTACTCAGCACTTCACCCAGGAAGTCTGATCTAAGGGAGTAGTGTGAGCACATCGGAGGACGGTGTGGAAAAAGCTGCTCTTGCACTGGATGCAGCCCCAGGAATCTGCCTGCTTGCACAATTTGCTCCTGTTTGCAACTCCGACAGTTTTTGGGAAGTGCCTGCACGTCCACGGCAAACAGTGAAATTCAGCAGCAAAGGCGGACCACAAGAAAGCGTGTTTGATCTCGTGCATCTCTTACACCTGGGTGTAAATGCAAAGTAAACACACATCTTCATTTTCCCACTCTGAGAACCTGGACAGCTGCTTAAATCAGAGTGTCTCTGTGAGAGTACAGGTGTCCCTTCCCAAGCAGTTACCCACACTGCTAGAAAGCAATAACCCTCAATCCCCAACAGGAGAGCAGAGATGGAAACAAAAGCAGGTAATTAACTATGAACAGCCACTAAGGACACCATCTGGCCCGTTCTGATGTGAAAAACGCTCTGGGCAGGAGGTGCCAAGCACGTCTCCTGCTTTTTTTGCTTTTTTAAGCTCCGGGGTGCCAACAGCACTCTGCAGGAAACGCTCCTGTTCTCTCAGCCTCAGACACAGCATGTTCGTGAAGAATTATACACAAACAAGGCAACTCACCCGCATTTCTCATACCGTTTGTACTCCCAGAAGTTTAACATCTGTACTAATTTCTTCATAAGACAAGCAGGGAAAAGAAGGGGACAGAGAAGCAGATGGCCATCATCCTCCATGTACTTTATGAATCAAAAAGTTTCCTTTGTTCCCTAAGTTGCTTTCTAAAGACAAACTGCCAGGTTTCCTCCCTTCCAAGTACCCTTTATCCTCTTGAAGTGTTGGTTTCTGCCATTTCCTGCACAGCACTCCCTCCAGCCAAAGCAGATCCTTCTACCAACAGGATAGGAAGGGAAAAATATTATCTGAAGACCATTTAATTTCAGAGGAACCATGGTAAAAGACATTGGATTTATGCCATTATGCCTAAATATTTTGGGATTTCCTGCCAATGAAATCTATATTAACTAAAAGCAATATTAAAAATATAATTTCATTCAAAGATTACATTTTTTAAATACACACTAGGGGCACTAGAGAAATGCTACAAGAGTTCTTCAGAAGAAAAAATGGGTTATATCCAAGAAAGGAGAATTGGGAAATTCACATAACTGGTCACTCTTCCAGTTCTGGCTGTTCTCACATTTAACCATGTTCAAGTTTGTCACGCAGAGGCAAGAAGTTTGCAGATATTGTAAAAGTTCCCCATGAAAGCTGAGCTAGTGTGGCCACTGTGAACAGATTTGGAACACCTAGGCTAAAACTAGGCTTTGGCTATAAACACTTGGAAAAACAAGCGTTTATAGCCAAAGCATCACTGGCTTAGAAGTCCCCTTGTTTCAGGACTGCATGTTTCCTAAAGTTCGAGACTTCAAAGCTTACTGGGAGAGCTTATCAGCCTTCCTTGATATTTATCAGATCAGAAAACAGCAAGTCTTGCTTAACTCCATCTCTCTGACTAATGTGAATGTACTTTTCCTCTTGCCAGAGGGAAAAAAAAAGCGCAGTAAGTGCATCAAATTTTTAGCCTCAAAATTTTACAGGTAATGAAATTCGGTGGTAAGAGTCAGTGTTGCAATAGGCAGGAGGGATGATGAAGAGGATGGTTTCTCTTGAGTGTACACCAAGAGCAGGTGTGACCTCAGAGGCACTCTTCGTGTAGCTACATTGTGCTGTCATTTGTAGCATCCCACTCCAGCCTGGCAGAGCACAGATGTGTTTATACAGAATTGAGAATTTCTAATGCTCCTGCTCTGGCCCCAAACCTGCACCACCACTGAGCTTTACTGCACAGAAACTTGTCCTGCACATCCTGCCCTGTCAACTCAGTCAGCATTTATCGAGCAGAAATGCAACAGTGCCCCGTGGATCTGGTCCTAAGCAAGGGCTGGTCTGAAAACACACAAGGAATTCTCCTGGCAAGCCTCTCTCCAAGCCAGTGGCAATAACTGACAACACAAGACAAGGGGCTGCACAAAGGTGGCGTTTCAGAGGGGGAAGGAGGAGGAGGCACCACAGGAGTCTGCCCTCACCTTCACACCAGAGTTAGAAATCAAGCAAGAAGGAACAGATTGTTGCCACATCTGCACAACTGTTTAGTCATCAAAGTGACAATTAAAACCAATTTGGACCAACTCCGTCTCTTCCTGACAAGATTGGAGTAAGAGCACAGTCTTGAAATTTTAATTTGGGGAGCTACTCTTTAAACAAATGAGGGCCTTATTCAACATACCTGAAGGTTTGTGAAGAGTCTGCTATGTAACACTTGGGCTACTTCACTCAACTTCGTTTTGCATTTATTCCTGGTGATTACTGCTCCACCTCAATTAACAACCCTATCTCTTGCATCATGTGAGCACAAACTTCACAATCTCACGTAGCAAACCAAGCATTTTGCCAACAGATCATGACACAGCCTATTAACACACATCTGCATTTATGGTTTCAATCCCATTATGGAAAAGAAAATAATGCCTTTGAGGATAGCAAGGTCCAAACAGCAATACAAGCATTGAAAATTGGAATATCTTTCAAGCTGTGGGGCTAAAACCACAACTCAGTCTTGGAGGGTATTACCAAAGCTCCTGTCCTCTGTCAGCATCCTGTACTGCTCTAAAAGACACTTGGAAAGGAGCTCCCATCCTGGAATGCAACAGGCTAAGTACCTCATGGATCAGCAGCCAATTCCTTTACAGTAGTGCATCATGAAGGACTCGAGATTTTATGCCAAATCCAGTGGACTGGAAGATGGGGGAGGAAGGAATGACAGACCTTGCCAATCTCAGAACAGGGAGAAAGCTCTTCCAGATTTCTGCGGCTGACTGCCATCCTTATCCAAGCCCTTAGGTAAACAAAAGCTAAGAGAGTTCTGTAACAGCAGGCACAAACTCACACTTCCTAGCTCTCTACAGTGCTCACCTTCAGCATTCAAAGAATCAAGAAACCAACAGGAAAAAGTTCCCTGCCCTCGAGTCATTAAAGCTATTTTTAGGAGAGTTTAATACAGTGGAGGTTTGCTGCTGCCAAAAAGACCACCATCCTGTTTTACACACAGACTGATTTGGAGAGCAGTCTGAGTTTTCTCCTTGCTTGGCAAGATTCTGAAGTACCCAAAGAGCCGGGTAACTTCTTGGTCAGACAAGCAAAAAACGCACTCATGAGCAAATGGTGTGACACGTGGAATACAAACTGAGCTCAGGAGCAGGACCCATCCCAGGAGCTGCAGCATCAGTGTTCTCCAGGCTCACCCTCGTGCCAATGGCCACTTGGACTTTCACCCTTTCACTCAGCATCCCCGTCTATTTGTCCTAGTCCAACTGCGATTCCGTATGACAGCCAAGGGCAAACTGGAGAAAAAGGCAACAAGTCCTTCATTTAGACCATTTGCCGTGACAATGCCCACGATGTAAGGAGGCTAGTTATGAGAAGTCCCGTATATTCTGCATGTCCTGCAACGCTGACTCCAGCCGGGGAATCTACACAGAAGGAAGCCAGGATGGGGAGAGGAAGAACAAGACCCGATTTCAGTGAAATAAAACCGTCCCAGAGAGCCGCGGGCGATGGAAGATGCAGCTGGCATCACTGAGAAGAAAGGCTCCCAACCCGGCAGCTGCACAGCACGGGCACATCCTCAGGGCTGCGGGGCGGGGAAACGCACCGAGACGCAAAGAGAAGAAAAAAAGAATGGAAAGGGCCCCGACAGGACGTGGCAGCCCCCTTACCGTAGACCAGCTTCTTCATCTCGTGGTACCTCGCCCACAGGTAGGTCTTGGTGTCAGCGCCCTCGGCCGGGACCGGCTGGCCGCCGACTCTGCCGGGAGCCGCCGCATGCTGCTCCCGGGGCTGCCCCTGCCCACCGTCCCCGGTGGCTTTGTGCCGGCAGCTCTGACAGGACACGGCCACGGCGAGGAGCCGGGGGGCTGCGCCGCCGGCCCTCCA
>CM031868.1:5411419-5489100 GCA_018697195.1 Certhia americana | reverse complement strand
CCGTCCCAGGACCACGGGCAAGACCGCCCCGGTTTGCTGCAAAAGACCACATCTGTTTTACACACAGACTGATTTTGGAGAGCAGTCTTCTGAGGTTTTCTCCTTGCACTTGGCAAGAGTCTGAATACCCAAGAGCAGAGGGGGGGTAATTCTTGTAAGACAAGCAAAAAACGCACTCATGAGCAAATGGTGTGACACGTGGAATACAAACAACTGAGCTCGGAGCAGGACCATCCAGGAGCTGCGCATCGGGTTTCCAGGCCAACCTCGTGCCAATGGCCACTTGGACTTTCACCATTTGCACTCAGCATCCCGTCTATTTTGTCCTAGTCCACGGCGATCCGTATGACAGCCAAGGGCACACTGGAGAAAAAGGCATAAAGTCCTCATTTAGACCATTTGCCGTGACAATGCCCACGACGTAAGGAGGCTAGTTATGAGAAGTCCCGTATATTTGCAGTCCTGCAACGCTGGATCCAGCCGGAATCTACACAGAAGGAAGCAGCGGAGGGGAGAGGAAGAAAAGACCCGGTTTCAGTGAAATAAAAACCGTCCCGGAAGAGCCGCGGGCGATGGAAGAGCAGCTGGCACACTGAGGGAAGAAGGTCACCACCCGGCAGCTGCAACAGCACGGGCCACATCTAGGGCTGCGGGGCGGGGAAACGCCCAAAAACGAGACGCAAAGAGAAGGGAAAAAAGACTGGAAACGGGCCCCGGACAGGGACGTGGCAGCCCCCTACCGTAGACCAGCTCTTCATCTCGGGGTACCTCCCAACAGGTAGGTCTTGGTGTCAGCGCATCGGCCGGACGGCTGGCCGCCGACTCTGCCGGGAGCCGGCCGCATGCTGCTCCCGGGGCTGCCCCTGCCCACCGTACCCGGTGGCTTTGTGCCGGCAGCTCTGAACGGACACGGCAACAGGCGAGGAGCCGGGGGGCTGCGCCGCCGGACCATCCAGAGCGCCGACGAGCACCAGCGCCGCCATGCCCCGCCGGAACGCCGCAGCCTCGGGGCGTTCGCACAGCCGGGCTGCACGCTACGCTGCTCGGCCTGCAGCGGCATCCGCAGGGCGGCGAATCGGGGGACGAGGGGCCGGCCGGGCTGTGAGCAACTGGGCGGGGATGGCTGGGATGGGCTGGATGGGGGGGGGGGGCTTGGGATGAGCTGAGCTGAGGAGGGCTGGGCTGGGCTGGTGGGAGGGCTTGGCTGGGCTGAGTGGGCTGGGCGGGGCTAGATAGGCTGGGCTGGGCTGGGCTGGGCTGAGCTGAGCTGAGCTGGGCTGGGCTGGGCTGGCTGGGCTGGCTAGCCTGGGCTGGGCTGGGCTGGGCTGGGCTGGGCTGAGCTGAGCTGAGCTGAGCTGAGCTGAGCTAGGCTGGGCTGAGCTGAGCTGCGCTCCGCCCGGAGGGGAGGAGCGGTGTGAGGGGAGTGGGGCCGGGGCCTTCACCGCACCCTCCCGCCAGGCCCCGCCCCGCCCGGTCCCAGCCAATCAGGCGAGGCGCTGCCGGGGGCTCCCGCGGGCGCTCGGCGCGTCCTTCCGGCCGGCCGCACGCGCAGCCCTCGCGCGGGAGGTGAGCGGCGCTGATTGGCTGCACGTGCCCGCCTCAGGGGCGGGGCCCGAGGGCCGCCATGGCCGCGGGTGCTGCGCCGGGGCCGCACGGGCTGCCGCACGGCCCGTTCCGCTTCTCACACGTTCCGCTTCTCACACGCCCCTCTCTGTTCTCTCCTCCACCCGGGAAGGGCGAAGGCGCCGGTACCGCCCAGCCATGTTGGTCAGCGAGAGGGTGAAGCGCCTTTTGAAGTTGGTGCCCGGCCAGCGGCGCTTTGGCTTTTACAGGTTCCTGCCCTTCTTCTTTGTGCTCGGCGGAGCCATGGAGTGGTTCATGATCAACGTCCGCTTCGGCGAAGAGACCTTCTGTGAGTGTGTAAGAACAGCGCGGGGCCCGGGCCGGCGCCTGCAGCGCTCCTGCCGGCGGTCAGACACTGCTCCGGGCTCTGCCTCCCCAGCAGAAACACTGGGCACAAACAAACAAAAACACTGCGTTTAGAGTACACAATAACATTTTAGCTGAAAGACGGTACGTTTAAGATTGGGTATTAAGAAAAAAATTCTTTCCTCTGAGGATTGCAAGGCCCTGGCACAGGTTGCCCAAAGAAGTTGTGGCTGCCCCACCCCTGGACATGTCCAAGGCCAGGCTAGATGGGATTTGGAGGAAACTGGTCCAGCAGAAAGTGTCCCTGTCAGGGGGTGGAACGGGTGATCTTTAAAGTCCCTCTCAACTCAAACCATTCTGTGATGATTGAAAAAGACTCATGAGGTTTGCCAGCATTTAAGCAGAGGTGTGGCATCATCTGAAACATGACTTTTACAACTTAATAAGTATGAAAATGGCTCATGAGAACCTTGCTAATGGCATTTAGTTTCTATAAGCCAAAGCATTTATTTCTAATGTGACATTCCTCCTTTTAATAAACCCTGCTAGAAATTTTTGTGCACTTCACTGGAAGGATCAGCTCAACTGATGTGGTATCAGGGAGCGGGGAGGCAGGAAGAATGACTGGGAAGACCCTGGAGGTGGGAATATTCCTGTGTTTTGTTTTTATAAAAAAGACTAAAATACTGAAGTCAGGCTGGAAGCCCTCAGGCATTGACTTCATGCCTATAATTTAATTTCCCTTCAGCTAGTTAGGGCTTTTGTAATTTTAATTACCCTTCTGGGAAAGTAGACAAGAAACAACTGTTTTGCACTGGAAACTTTTCCTAGAGAAACATTTCACTGGGACTGATGGTAAGAACTTTAACCTGTATGGGAGAGAGAACATGAGCTATTTTAAGTGGTAACAAGGATTTCTGTTGGCTTGAATTTCCAGTTGCCTGTCAGTCAACATCTGCAAGTTTGGATTATAAAGTTTAAAAAGAGATGACAGGATTTGTGTATTTAACACCATCTTGCACTGGAGAAACTCTTAATATAGAATATCTTTTTCTGCAGATGATGTTTACCGTAGGAAACAGTCTGAAAGACAGTACAAAGCAAGGATGGAGAAAGAAGAATTTTAGCTGAAACTCTTCAAGGGGGAACTCCTGAATGTTTCAACTGTATGAGTGCCAAAGCAGCAGCACTGCAGTGTTGATGGTGGGGGAAGATGTTGGCTCTGCAACATGAACTGTGATCCACACGTTTGTGTAATACACTCATGTGGTTTGAGCAGTTTTGTTCTTCCATATCTGTAATATTTGTATTTAAATGAAGTAAAATTTCATTGTATTTGGGCCTCTGCCACTACTTTAATGTTTGGTTAGTGCTTTTAAATAAACTAAACTGAGTAAACAGTCTGGCTGTTGCTTTTGTTTGCTTGGTGAAACACCCCCCTTGTGACAAGACCAGTGGGAAAGGATGGATTACACATGCATCCATCTCAGCATAATGGAAACAGTAATTTTGAATCAGTTTCTTTTGTACTTACAGGAACTGCTCTGGCAGCCGATTTGTTTTCTTTGCAGTGTGGCACAATTTTAACTGGATGAAGAGAGCCCAGATTTACTGCTCAGTGTTTGCTCAGGCCACAGTGACCCGTGGGTTTGGGCTGTGCTGCCCACATCTGACAGGGACCAGAGCGATGTGCAGTGTCAGTCCTGGGGTAGGAATCCTGTCCCCAAGGCAGGAAAACAGGGCTGGCTGCTCTGTCCCAGCAGTGTTTGCTCCTTGCACAGTGACACCGAGAGCGTGGGAAGGGTTCCTGACGGGTGCAGTGAAATCTTCAAGGATCCTACATGGATACAATTGCTAAATTTCAGAGGGGAGGCGGGCAGGCTGAAAGTGCAACAAAGACGCCAATTCTTAAGATCAGCCTAAACCAGCCCCAAGGGAGTTCATGCCCTTACAGGAGTTCCTGTGCTGCCTCCTGTCAGCCTTTGGAAAAGTAGAGATAGGGGCAGCTCTGTAGAGGTCAAGGTGCAGGTTCTCCACTTGCAAACAAAGCGGAACCTTGGTGTTGTGTCTTCCAAGGATTTGACCTGGAGGATTAGTGCTACTTATGTTTTCAAGGGATAAAAGCTGAGAAAATTAAATCATATATATTCATACAAAGTTCAAGCAAATCATATTTTGACTGAGCAGAAAGTGACTTGAGGAAAGTCTTTGTTTCAGAATAAGAACCTTTGACTAGTTCCAAGGTAGAGCCCAAAACTCGTGAATAAGCTGCTTTCTGCAGTCACAGATCATCACCCTGAAGTCAACCCTGACCACAGCTGTACATTAAAGAATAAAGCGATAATAAAAAAGCCAGCTCTTGAAAATGGCTGAACTTTAGCTCCATCTGATTTTATTTCTTGAGCCTTTTGAAACTCTCTTGTGCTCTGTTTTTTTCATAAAACAAATTTTTCAATATATGTATTTTTTTTTCAAGCAAGAGCTCTGTGTCCTAGTTACTTCCCAGGACTCAGGAGCCTGAGGTGAAAACTTCCTGTGGCTTCCTTTAAGTCTTCCTGTAATTGTAGCAGTGTTCCACAGACCACCATAAGCCAAGCCCAGTTCTCACTTCAGACCTCTTGCTTGTTTTGCAGTGACTGTTTCCCATTGACAGCTGCGAGTGCCAGGCACATCTGCAAGATCTCTGGGATGTCTCCAGCCAGGTAAACAGAAAGGGAGAGAGGCTGCAGTCACTCACAAGATGTCTGGTGTCAGGGAGTTCTGTGTCACTGATCTTGGAGACAGCTGCAGGAATGAAATCCTCTGAGTTGGCATCGTACCATTTCAGGCAACACAGATCTGTTATGACAGAATATGAAGCTTGACATTTAGAAATCTGAGCTGCAGTCTCCAATCATCAGTGTGTTTGCTACTGCTGACCCTTTGGCATTTTGCCAGTCTCTCACTAATGCTGGAAATCAGAATAGCTGCAATTCTCCATTCCAGAATTCCAGCCCATTCCACAGTTGAGCCCACTCAGGGATTTAGTATTAGTTTTAAACTACACCCCATCTTCAACAACCAAAGTCTTCATTTGGTTTTGCAGTTTTGTTTCTGCTGACTCCTAATTCTCTGGTACTCTCAGACTCTCATATCCCTGTCTCACTCCCACCCTCCAGCTTCCTGCATCCATCTGCTGTGGTAAAGGGAACAGGGAGGAAGTAAGAACTCTCCTTTGGCTCGGCACTCAGGGAACACCGTGTGGCTGCTCCAGGGCTGCTGGAGTGAGCCAGGGTTACAGCTTTCACTTCTAGCCCTGTCAAGCCCCTGCCAGCTCCAGGGCTGAGCACATCCCTTCCTTCTGCAGGGAATTCATCCGGTGTATGCCTGAGCGTGGCTCCACATCGACCACCAGCATTTTTGTGTGTTCTGCAATGGCCACAGCAACAGCTTCTGAGTGAGACTCAGCAAAGCATTCCTGCTGCAAGCTTTCCAAGCTGTGGAAGTCAGGGCAAGATGGATACCAAGCATGGAAAAATTCAACTCAGTAAGACAGCAGCAGTAAAATCATCTGGAAACAAACAGTGATACCTATGCACAAGCAGTGCTCACCACTCCAGTATTACACAGGGGACAACTCCACCACCAATCCAGAATGATTCTGTGGAAAAAGTCCATCTGTTGATCATTCCCTTGCAGCTGTGCACACAAGGATGTAACTGTCTACTGAAAAACCTGTGGTGAGCCAGGGAAGAGCTGAAATAAATTATGGTCAAGGAAGGGTGTTTGTGCCCAGTCTGCACTCCCCTCCCTGGCACAGGGCTGCAGCAGTTTTGTCCAGGCTTTTCAAAAGCAGCAAAAGGAAGTAACAGCCATCTGATGCATAGGGGAATTTTTTCTTGGAGCAAATCTCTTCCTGACATCAGTGGAGGCATGCTTTCACTTTGGACGTAATACACAGATCCAAACTGTACCTGCACTCTGCTTATGGCCATCCTCAGCTCTTTCAGAGAAAGGGGAAAAAAAATCTTCCTGGCACTGGCTGAACGCTGTTCCCAAGGAACTTCCTGGAATCAGTACTGGATGCTGGTGCTTTATACCAAAGATGAAGGTCAAACTGGACTTGCTGGAAAATGCAGTTGGCAATGAATATAAGTTTTCATTTTATTAATAAAAATTTCACTGTGTATCACTGAATCACAGCCTATTCCTTACACAAGGTTCAGTGCCCAGACATTCTGAAACTTCCATTTTGTGGACCTGCAGCTAAGAGGCAGCTACATTTATGGTTGATCTTTAGTATCTCAGACTGGGCAAATAAGATGTGGAGTATGATTAGAATTAGTTTCCTCTGGGCAACTGCAACAGAAGGGTAGAAGTGTTGAGAAGCCAGCAGCCTGCGTGAAAGGCAGCATTTATCCCCCAGGCTGAAAACATGGATGTGTGTTAATTAAATAATGCTGTGTTCTGACTGTTTAAATAGTTCTCTGTAAATTTTATGTCAGGCACCTTGAGAGGTTCCTATCACTTATTTTTTCTTGCAGTTTGTACAGAAAATGTCTACCCTTGGTTCTCATTTAATTGTGTAAAAGATGCTTTTTTCATGTTACTCATCTAATTTCCTCTATTAAACTGCTACATGGAAGACAGTCCTGAACCACATTAGCTTCCATATGAAATTAAGGCCTGCTGTTTATTTTCAAAGCAATTAGTAAGAGGACATCTGGGACTGACTGAATCTCATCACCTCCACTCAGCCGGTTCACAATGCTTCACGTATTTTTCAAGATTCATTGTTCATGCTCATTATGGCTCAATTTTCAACACCACTATTCTTATCACCTACAGGCACATCTCAAAATACACAAGACAATAGAAAAAGGTTATTTTATCCACATACAAGCACTCATATACCAAGGACTTAAGAACATCTGGATCAGCAACAGCCAGAATAACTTGAAGTAAAATCCTAATAGAAGTCTTAACGGAACACTCAAACCTGGTTAATCCAAAACACTTTGCAAACTATTTTTATTCAAATTAAAAAGACTCAGGTAAACAAAGTGATGGTACATACATGTCATAAACCTGGTTAGCAGCTTAGCCTTCAGGAGTACAAGATCTTATGAAAAGCCAAGCGTGGATAAACCAGGTACAAAAACATATGCTGAAAAAAAGTCACCAACATCAACGTTTTGAATTTTTACACAAACAGTAAATTTTCTCATGGAAGGGAAGGACTGAGGAAGAGAACAAATAATTATTAGTTGTCTCCAACTGGTTTATGAAAATACCTGTCCTAGTTTTATCTATTTTCCACTCTCACAGAAGCCAACCATTGCCCACACACCCTTTTCATTTAATATGGAAGTTTTGTTTATGCCAGTACAATGAACGGCAGTGAAAAACAGATGAGGGGCTCAAACACCCACAAAGAGAGAAAAAGAGACAGACAGACGCCTTTTTTTTTTTTAACCAGAGTGAGAAAAGTTTCTTTTGCTGGTTTTGAATTCTAGACTGTAGCCATTATATCCTAAATTTCACTGCCATCAACTGAAATGCCTCCAGTATAGAGAGAAACGATTTTGAAATAAATAAGGCTTAAAATAATTGATCAGGGCCAGCCCACTGGCTTAGTGGTAGTGCTCTGCACTGCCTTGAGGGAGGAGCCAGGTTTTGTTTGCACTTCCAATCTCTTGCTCCTGGGCCAGAAAGAGCAGTGAAAGGACGGATTCAGCTGCTCAGCAGGAGAGAGCCAGTGCTGCACATCTGCTCATCTGACCTTCAGATAAATTAAACATCAGAGTTATACAGGCTCCAAAGGGAGTCCCATCCAGTCCTCAAAAGAAAATAAATAAAACAATAATTTAATTAAAATTCATCCCAGGTTCTTTGGTGTAATTTCTGTTAATGCTGAGAAGTAGGAGAATTTGGTGGTGTATTAGTACAATCCATGATAGTTCCAAATGCTCAAAAACTAGGATTTTGCTGCCTGATTCACTTCAACATCCCATCTTTGTGGCTAAAAACTGCAAAACCTATGGTAACTTAAACACGTTTTATAGGGGTGGTCTAAGACTATTCAATTTCTACTTTATTAAGTAAAATAATTTACAAAGGCCAGTAAAGAATTTCTGTACCATGGGTGTGCTACTTGTAGAGTTCAAAACTGTCATTTCCCTCTATGTTGTTTTCCTCCATTTCCTTCACATCCATTGCACATCTGACTTAAACTGTCTTTAAGTGCCTGTTTGTAATTACCTGGGGAATTCTGTGCAATGACTGGAGGATTGCAATAGGAGAGGGATTGGCCAGTAAAATCAAATCACAGTTTATACTTGCAAGTGTCACTTCCCTCATGAGTATTAATTACATCAGCAAAACAAACCCCAAGATATACAGTATTTGAAGGAAAGTATTTAATTAAACCTTGTGCCAAATATACTGAAATAAAAATGTTCTGTACTAACAGACTTTAGAACTCATTTCCACATGATGAACAACTCTAGCATAAATGAAGTGTATCAGTAAATCAGTTCATTTGGGATGAGTTGCAGTGCCCATATTCCTGCTGACTTTTCCCAAACTCATAGAGCTTTCCCAGCTACTTAAAGCAATCCAAAAGTATTAATTCCTTTTCCAAAATAAAATAAATGAAAGGATTTACCTTTAAACAAGTAACTTTGTAGTCCAAAAGGTTGGTTAGTTATGAGGACAGGTAAGTCTTTAGCAGAAGGCAGCCACAACCCTGAAATTTGGCAAGAAGAGTCGACACCTACTTTACTTAGATAAAAAAAACCCAAAAAAACCCCAAAACAAAACAATCCAAACCCTTTGAAGGCTGCAATGCAAGTACTCTATTTCTCCAATGTACTGGGTATGCTGACCTTACACATACCATACCATACAGTAGTATTTTACTTTCAAGTTAATTTAAGCATCAAATTTCACTCAAATCTGCATTGCAAAACTTTCACTAAGGTTAACAAATACACTTAAAGAAAGCATACAAAAATGTCTTACAATGCCCAATCATGAACAGAGTATGTGTGAATTTAAAAAGACACTACCTTACTGCGCTAAAAGAACAATTCCACTTTTCTCCCCTAACTTACCTTCCAAGACCTGGGCTGGTTCTGAGTTCTGTGACCCTCTTCCAGCACAGACAGAATCTCTCAGGGAAGGAGCTTCCCTGTCCCCTGTCCCTGCTGGGTGTTGGGGACATCACAGAACCCCCAGCACAGGCCATGGCAGATAAAACACTTCACCTCAAAGGGTCTACCAGCACAGGGACTGTGTTATTGATTTAGGATCACAATGGCCTTGGCTACACAGTTAAATAACTGGACAGGACTGGACAACATGAGCAGTTGAGACACCCTTGTCCCATCCACACCAGCACTCCCAGGGCTGCTGTGGCCCACTCAGCTGCCTCAGTGTTGACTTGGAATGCCAATTTTTCTTAGTGCCAAAGCACATCTTGCCTTTAGCTTCTTTTAAGAGATCCTCCCTGGTCACATCCGAGCAGCTCTGCCTGAAGTGGCCAGCACGCACAAGCACAGGTACACACATTCTTATAGGATGTAAACTATGACTAATTCACATTCCACTGTATCAATCTGTAAATACTTTGTTTTCCTTTTTTTTTTTTTATATAAAAACAATGGCATCAGATTCTCAGCAATAAAGTATAAGAAAGATGAATCCTTGACTACACTCAACCAATTATGAAATCGCCTTTCAAACAAAGGAAACATATGCAAAAAATCTGTGTATTTGATAAAGTCAACTTAATATAACAAAAAGTGAAATATGCTTATTAAAAGTGTCCTTATATAAAAATGGTCTCGCAATGTACAGTAAAATGCAATACAAATTATTGTTGGTTATCTCTCCCCGCCCAGTAACTAAACCAGCTATTGTCCCATGAGCTCCTGGAGCAGGAGTGCTGCTGTTGCCTATACGTTCTCCAGGTTGTAGGCCTGGCGGATGTTGAGGGTGTCCCGCAGCATCAGGTCCCGCAGGCGCCACAGCGCGTCAGCCATGGTGGTGTGGGCCCCTTTGCTCTTCAGCCAGTGCGAGGGCAGGCGGCTCTCCTGCTCCTTGGACAAGTGGACGTCTCGCCTCCGTGCTGCAAAACCCAAGAAATGCTCCAATCATCTACCGGTTTATTCTAGAAAAAGGCAAACATGGTATCTTATACCATGTAAGATACTCTATTTCTGCTCTTAGTGTTTGAGACCATACCGTTGATTCTTAGGTTTAGGCAACACTGGTGGAATTCGCCTGTGGGTAACACACATATTCTCAGTACGTTGATTTGTCTTTAGGAACTAACAGTGTGTATACATTTTAATAAGCAAACAACAGATTTATTTTGCATTTTCTACAAAAGCGAAAGTAACAGGTTATGAGGAACCCAAAGCCTTACCTGCAAGGGTCTGGTCCCACTTGCTGATACTGTTTGACTCAGCACTGAGCCCCTCAATGTATTTCAGGTAGGCTTCAGAATGAAGGAGCCTCTGTGTCTTTGGTGGAGGGGAGACAAACATGGGGGTGCTGGGCTGCTGCATGACGGGCTGGCTGGCAGGGCTCTGCCCGGGGTACGGTGGGGGTGCCTGCTGGCCCGGCGGGCCCAGGATCCCGATCTGAAATGCAAAGTCAGCCAGGGGTCACACCCCAGAGGCCACAAGGGGGGACTGCAGGGAACACCCCAGCCTCGGGGCATCCTCATGCAATGGAGTTTCAGCTGAGGTTATGTGCAAAAGCCTAAGGAAATTTCCCTGGAGATGCACAGAGAGAGGAAGTGCAAACCAACCACTCATATTCAAAAGATATTGTTCCTATTTCTGATTTATGTAAATATACTCTGGTTATCATCACCATGTCTCTTCTAACCTTAATTATACCTTTTATCTCCTTTTTATTTCATGTTTTCTCCAATTTGATCTGAAATACTGTGGTCTGTGAAGTGCAAAATTTAACTCAAACACCTAATCCAAACTGACACTGATCCTTGGAGAACTGGGTTATTTCCACAGAACCACTGTCAGGCAAAAATCTAAAGCAGGAAAACTCCCAGTCACACAGAAGAATTCCTACCACTGTGATTAACCAGCAGTACTAGTGAGAACTCTTAGTACAGACTTCCCATGGTCTGCAATAACTCATGACATCAACACTTTACCACTTAACTTCTGGTACTCACAGAATGGTTTGGTTTGAAAGAGGCCTTAAAACTCATCTCATTCCAACCCCCTGCCATGTACAGACACCTCCCACTAGACCAGGTCACTCCAAGCCCCACCCAACCTGGCCTTGAACGACTTCAGGGGTGGGACAGTCACAGCTTCTCTGAGCAACCTGTGTCAATGCCTCTGAATAAATAACTTCTTCCCAGCACCTAATCTATACCTCTCCCCTTTTAGTTTAAAACCATTCCTCCCCACATCCTAACACTATCTGCCCATGCATAGCCATTCTCCCTTCCCTTTCTTTATACCCTCAAGCCAAAACCACATTTCTCTTGAGGATGTAAAAATTTAGTCAATAAAATTGTGAATATTCTGAACAATTACTCTGCATTAATCACTGAGACAAAACATCAGATCATCACAGTTACCCAAACTCACAAATTCTGAACTGCCAATGAACATCTGCTTCGTAAGTTTGTGAAATATAAATATTTTTTATCTTCCCATCAACAGCTGATAAAGTGGGCAGTGTCCTCTCTGTGTCACAAAGCAAAATCTAAAATTATCAGCAGTTTCACAGTTTGCTGAAATGACTCAGTTTAGTAGAAAACTAAAACAGAAAACTGCCTTGTTTATACTGAAGTTACCTCACTGGACAAACCTCCTGAGTTTAACAACAATTCAACCATCAAATACAGGCATACTTGCTGAGTATGAGATACTAACTGATTCTAAACACATCAGAACATTTAATTTCTGTTCTCCTTGGGAAAGCCTGTGTGCATCCCTACGTGTCTGAACAGGGGTGTTGCTCAAATGCTGATTCTGAGCCTTAGAGTCCCATAAATAATGCAAAAATAACTTACCTGCTGTCCAAAAGGACTTGCTCCTGGTGCTGGTGTGCCTACCATGGGGGACACATTTTGGCCTATAACACCTATATTCCAAAATATAAAATAATTAGTCTTACTTCAGAGCAGTGACAAATACCTCTTTGGTCTTCTATAATAAGAATTTATACTTTGGTATCACTGCTCACATTTATTTTAAGTAGATGTACAACATTCAAATATCACCCCTACCCCAAATAAAAAAAATCACAAGTTTCTGAATGAAGGAAAAAGCCAACATTACAACTACCAAACCCTGATATGTGGCCTGTTGAATTACTTTAATTAGAGAAGTCCAAAGTGAATAGGTTTTGCTTTTCAGGTTTTTTTCAGATTACTTAGTGATTGCCTGACTGCATCTTTTCATTTATAATATACGCCTTTGGCTTGACAGGATCTTCCTGAAGTCCTTTCCTTTAAGAAAGGAAATGCTGATCTGCTTTAGCAACACTTAACATTTCCTTGTGTTCCGTTTTGTAACATGTGTTCACAGCAGGATGAAATTTAAGCCTTTGCAAAATTCTGTTAGATCTCACTAATATAAAATGCAACTTGCAGGTTAAGCTTCAGTAGCCTTAAATACAGAACAATGAATATTTGAAATCAATGTCAAAAAAATAAAAGCTGTTTTTTCTCAAGCATATTGGGACTTCTCTCTACTGCACAGAGGGCAGCACAACTGTGTCAGTCCTACAAACAAAAAGAAAATGTACAAATCTAAAGAAGAGTCATGCAGTTTCTGATATTTTACATACAGAAACAAAAGTTATGCGTGCTGCCACTTTTACTTCTGTTTGTGCCACTTCTCATGTTATTTCACTGGAAAAGCTGCAGACTAACTGTGCTCATCCTGTGAGTTTAATTTGCATGAATTAAATGCATGATTTCTGTATCAGTGATCAAAGGATGTGCCACTGGGTTTCACTCACTAAAGCGTTTTTCAAATGCACTTTCCATTTGATCACAGCTCCCATTTTAAATGTGCCTGCACCAACAGTAGCTCAGAAGTTGGGGAAAAACACTGGTAACACAAGCTGTGGAATTATTTTTGGCCCAAAGGGAAGGGGTCTGGAGGAGGGCACCCTCTCCCTCCCAGCATCAGAGCACAGCTTCACCCTTAGCCTGATGTGCCCAGCTCAGCACCACTTCATGTGTGGTCCTCCACTCCCGGACATTGTTTCTTTGCTAACCCACATTCTGTCAGTTTTAAACATAAACATCCAGCCCACCACAGTGGGAACAGCCCTCTAGAGGATGCACTGTCATGGATTCACCTCCCACACGTTTGGCTGATGTGTGCTGTCACTGCACAGCTGTTGTCTTGCTCCCTCTAGGTGCCACCGCAGGGAATGGTGCACTCCAGCCAAGCTGCAGTGGAATGCTGATGGATTTTATGAACACCAGGCAAGCAAACAAAACCTCCCCAACTCAAATAATTAATGTACAGATTAAATTCTTATCAGTGCTTCTGATAAACACAGTTGCAAGGGGGTAGGGGGAGGCAGATGAGACAGACCATTTTGTCCACAGCTTGTTTACTGCTGAACAGAGGGATGGCACATCTTTTTCACAGGTACATGAGTTATCAGAGGTAAAAAAATGAATCAGCAGGAAACAAGATCAAGGGCAGATGAATGCTGCCCTTGACTGGGACATGTTAACGGCATTAATACTGGCAAAACATTTGTTTCATGTAAGCCTCACTTTTCATCAAAAGTGTGGCAAAATAAAGCAAATGCAGTAGAAATGCTTTCAAAAATCAATTCAAAATTTGGCCACAGAGAATACTGAATTTACATTGTCCCTACATGTTTCCAGTCACTGTTCTATCAGCAAGCTTTAATCTGAACACTGTTACTGTAGTAACACATCAGTGCACCAGGGGCCAAGGAGTCTTATATAACCAGGCTCATTTCAGGGCAGTCTGATATTAACACACTGAAAAAGACTTTGGTAAGGAATGAGAACAATAAATTTCATTTATAAGTAAGTAAGTTTAATTTATAATAAATTTCAATAAACAATAAAACCCAATAAATTTCATTCATAAGAATAAATTGAGATAAGAAAAGGATGAGTGTAGAGGTGCTGTTCAAGTGACATAAGGATATGAACAGGCTGATTTCAGCTTTGCACACTTCTGATAAACTCAAGTACAACCATCAAGGTCTTTTTGGCCGGAACAAAACTCCTGCTGAAGCATCACCATGTTTCTCCAGTACCCTTTCCCTGGGGGCTTACTGGACATGCTGTTGTGTCAGTGTTTTGCACACCCCTCATATTCAGCAGTGCTGCTGCTGCTCACAAACCAAAGCCACAACCAGAACAAACTGCAGAGAACTCCTGTAACAATGGGTTAAACCAAGTACATGACAATGAAATAAAGAGGGAATGAGGATGAGGCTCTTACCAGGTGGTGGGATGCCTGGGATGCCTGGCATACCTGGCGGGAGTTGGTGGGGTGGGGGCACCCCTGGGTGAAGTGGCTGCATGCTGCCCATGCTAACAATGCCATCAACTGGGCCCTGCAAAGGTGGCAGCACCGGCGGATAGCCACTTATCATGCCTTGAAGGACACAACAAATTTCAAACATGCATCAATAACATGCAATATGTCTACACAGTATGCACAGACATGCACTATCCATACACACACACACAAAAAAAAAAGCACCTTTAGTACAACAAGACAATACTACAATTAGCATCTTGATTAAAAAAAAAAAGAACAAAAACTAAAACTAAAAGCTGTAAATATGAAACATTATACTTCTGATGAATTAGTATTTAGTGTATTTGTATGTTTCTCATGGGGCAATAAATGTTGAATACTCAGATAACATAAGGAATAAATTCAGCCACAATTAAATGTTACTAATGCAAGCAGTTTTAATACAGCTTAAAGCTCTGCCATCTGCATACAAATTACAAACACAACACTGACTGGCCAGCCCCACGGACAGCCCTGCTCTGTGGGCTAGTTCAGAGGCCATAAAAATCAAACCCTGGGTATTTTCCTGCAGTGCACATGCAAAACTGATGCACAAAAGCCCTACAACATTCACATACTTGAATCTAATGGCAGTGATGGGTGATTTTTATTAAACCATCTCCAGTATGAACTAAGGCAGTAACAGAGATTTTAAACTTGGGTTTAAAGTGCTGGGCTGCAGTAACTCATGGCATTAGATTGAAGTGAAAGGACTTAAATGGAGCACCTGCAGTCCCTCACAAAATTTCACTGTCCATGTCTGCCAGGTGTCTAAGAGGAAAATCAGTGACACTGCAAACACTATATTGTGCTGCTGCTCAAAAATCTAGCTTTCTGCATGTGAGGGAAGAAAACAGAGCTTTTTCTGGCTTTGGCTCAGATTTTCTGCTATCCATGTAGTGAACCTACAGTATAGCTGCACTATGCTTGTTAGGCCCTGGAATGTTTAATTTAAATGGATGCATTGCCAGGTAAGCAAGGAAAGGGGTTGGAAAGACAATGAAAAGATGACAGAGGACAGAAGCAGGTCTAGAGAGATGAGGTAAGTTAGAAATGCAGATTTGCTGGGGCTTCTATAGTCTGCTCCAAGAAACCACTGAGTCTTTGCCACACTCCCTGTAATTCATAAAAGGAACATTCAAAACAGAGATTTCTGGAATGATACTGGCCAGAAACTCTCATCAGTTCTGATTGAGAACAAAACTGTAACAAGCTCAGGGTCTAAGGAAGACCTTCAGGTCTAGGAAGAGCAGCTACAAAATAAAAGCTAAATCTGTCACTTCCTCAGAGTGCTACAGAACTGAGAAATCTCTACGCCCGAAAGTTTTACATGGACAAAGTATCAAGAAAATAAAGAACTCATGTCTCTCAAACCTTCATTTTCCACAGGGCACCTAGAATGACACATGAAATATGCTGTAGGTACCTATTTCAAGTATCCGGAACCTTATCTGTACCTCTTTATCATAGGGAAATCCGAATCTCCAATAGAGAAAGGCAAAGAGGAAACACAACAAAAGCCTCCTTGGCATAAAGAGCTTTCACACTGTAGCTACTGCCTGGTACTTGCAGTGCACCCCAAGCTGCTGACACATCTTCAGTGCAGTTAAAGCACTTCTGCAGCTTTCAAACAAACAGAAATCTCTCCAAGGAATCAAACCCATATTCATCATGGAAGCTTAGTTCTACATTTCCAATTAAAATACCCAACAACTGGCTAACAAAGGTGCCATCAAATCTCCATGAGAAATCAGTTCTTGTAGCTCATTCTGAATAAGAGCAGCCATTTTCTTACCCCACGTATGAACTGCAAACTTTTATTTAGAACTAGTAAACATGGCCAAACTATTTCCAGCTCCCACAACTGTGATTTAGGATGTCTCTGAAATTACTTGTTCTTCTGTTTCTTATTATAATGACAAAAAAATTAGTAAAATTTTGCAATATCTAAAAGTAGAAGACTCTAAAGTGCTGCACACTAAGAGAAATACCATCTTAGAATTTCGGCTTTCAGATTTCCTGGCCCTGTGGGCCATAAAGAAGTTCTGTGATGGAGAAGCTGTCTGAACTAGGGAAACGCAATCCAAGGATGGAGCAGGATGTGAAAGAGGTCCAAACAGAAAAAAGATACTTCCAAGTAGGACTTGTGAAAACCAAAAGATGAAAGACTGTGTTTTTCAAATGGGCCACAAAAGTGGAAAGAGTTTAAAAGGATCTGCTCCATCATCTATTTTAAGGAAGTATTTCCCAAAGTCATCGTGAAGAACCTTGCATGTTGGTCTGCTTGAGTAAGGCAATGGCCTAAAAGAGAGGTTTGTTGTCACAGGAAATAAGGTAGCATGTGTAGTTGGCACAATGCACATTTTTGGGGAAGTTTTAAGGAAGTGTTTACAGCAAGTATTACTTCCCATCAACACCTGCCTCCAAAAATTGGAAAAGCGACTCAGTGCCAAAAAACCCAAGAACCAAACTAAGAAAACACAACCACAAGAGGATGGTATTTCTACATATTCTAGATTGAAGTAAATTTTTCACAGAGGAGATAAGCACTGGGAAACCTTTTTCCCCCCGCTCCTTTTTCTCAATATATGCACAGATGAGTGTACACACACACACAAACATAGACCAACTGCAAACAGTTCAGAGAGAAATTACCACGAACAGAGTGAAAAAAACCAAAAGAAAAATGCAACTCAGTGTAAACAAATGCTTTGTAACCTGGAGATCACGAACCAGCTAAGGAATGTGCCTTCAGTTAAACATACATGCAGCCTATTTACTGAAAGGGGATTTAGAGATCATGATGAAGAACACTTCAGGCTATCAGCTTGACATAAGGCCGCAGCCTGTGAGATGAAAAAGAAAAATGACAAAAGAATAAATGGAATGTCTTAAGGGAAAGTTAAAAAGACCCCGAAACTCAAACCAAAACCCCTCCAAATACTCATTTTTATCTACTCAGCACTATTTTCACCTTGACTGAAGCAATTTAATTCTTATTTTAATTAGAAACTGGGGAAGGAAAACAACCTATCAGGTCACACCTAATTATTTTTCTCACCCATGTATGGCTGATTTCCATACAAGAATCTTCAGTGGACTACAATGTCTTCAGATCTGATCCTGAAAATACTTACTCCGAGCATACTCCCTATGAAATCAAGCCGGATTACAACTGGTAACGAGCTCAACACCCAGCAACAGGGACCTCGTGGAAGAGTTCTCCAAGCTCAGTTCTATTCTGAAAAATAACCTGATAAAACCAGCAATGTTGTCATTTTGTCTTTGTTTCTGCAACAGCTCTAGATCCTGGTCTGCTCTGCTTACCAAGTGCCTAAGAGGCAATTCTACAAAGCTTTTGCTTGGATTTAAAATCTGGGTTAGACTGTTGGCCTCTCACCTCCCTGACAATTAAACCCCCAACAATTTCCCTCCTGTTTTACCACTGCCACAGATGCTGCATGCGCTAGAAGACTGTTCAGCTGCTGGCCTCCTGCCACAGCAGGGCTAAAGGTGAACTCTGCAAGGCAGAGTGAATAAACACGACTGCACACTACCAGAACAGGAGCACTGCACGAGGGGCACCCTGCTTCCCTGCATTTTCCACAGGCTACTCTCCACTGGAGCAAGTAAGGCTGGACACCAGGCCACTGCTGCACTAGGCACGTTCATCATGAAGAAGGACTGAAGAGTTTGAGCTTTTGCTTCCAATGTGACCCAAGAGAGTGTTCAGAGTTATGAAGGGGGGTTGATAAAGTGGATGAGGAAAAAATGGTCATAGCTCCTACGTTTTACCTGCAACGGGTGTCAACTGCTGATTGAGCATTCCCATTGGTGTTGGTGGCGGCACCACCCCCATAAGAGCCCCGACAGGAGTGCCTGCCCGGGGGGAGGAATTCTGCTGCTGTGCTGCTCGCTCTCTCTCCTGCTGCTCAGCAACTTTAGCTGCCCGCTCTGCAAAAGTATTTTAGATTTTCAGTTCTGCTTTGTAACCCAGACTTTCAAAATATTATCTGTTCATTAAAAAGGACTAGTCAGACACTGGCATAGTTTAGTCAAATATGAAGTAGAACAGATGAATCTTTTGTATACAGCATATGATTTGATTTTATGTGGCTGCAGCTAAGACTTTTAGAGAACCTTTCATGAAAAATATTCCACAAAGTTTTAGCTTTCTAAAAAAATAAATAAAATAAATAATAAAATAAAGTTTTTTAAAAATTAAAAGAACAAATTTGATGATAATAACACCAGTGTTACCAACATGAAGCAGCACTAGGCTCAGTCCACACTAGGACATGCCAAAACATTCCCTGTTTTGACACCACTGGCTCAGCCAAACCAGCTGCAGCCAAGGCCAGCAGCTCTTGGGTGGATCCCCTACCAGCTGCTGTGGGAATTAAAGCCCCATGTCTACCAGGTGTGCCCTAAAGAATGCTGCAAAGAGCAGACAGCAGTGCCAGCTGGTGGCACCACAATTCCTGGGCTCCCCATATATTTTACTACTGATGCAGCTGAAAAGTGGTGGCAAAATCGGGGAGCATTTGTAAAGTTTCCCTAGTGCAGATTGGTCCTTAGCTTTTGGAACATAACAAGCAGCAGTTTGATAAACCAAAAATATGTTTCTCTGCCTCTTTCTGTCATTTCCCCATTTGGTCCCCTATGAGGTTTTGGGTTTTTTTCTGAAGATGTCTAACTCACATTGTGCTGCTCACTGGAGGTCATGTGTGTCCTTTGTACGATGAATCTGGTCATTATCTCAATCAAGTCTCTCACTGCAAGAACAAAAGATCTACTGCAGGGTAATCTGACCAGAGGAAAATTTTATATTAAGGGAAGGGCAAAGGGTCATGGGAAGAAGAAAGAAAAAAACAAAACCCAAGCAAACAAAAAAGGAGATATACTGAATGCCCACTCCAGGTGCCTTGGGGGCATGCAAGTTCCTGCTTTGTTTACTCTGAAAATTGTGTTTGACTGGCACAATGAGGAACAAGGAAGAATAAATGGATGCAGGATACATCTCCAGCAATTTTTAACAACAGTGACTGCAGGGCTACAAGTTCCCCTGCAGTTGGTGAAAGATGGAAACTGCCACTAAACCAGCAATCAAAGTCCTCTGTCGAATGAAGGCTAAGAAGAAGTTCATCAAGGAGATTAAGTTATGCATCCTGCCAGTGTTACTCACTTCCTCTAGGACATGACTTTGAACATCTATCACACTTTTGACTCCTCTAGAACCTGTTTGTGCAGCTTCTAGCACCAATTCCATACACTCAAAGACCAGTTTCATTTCCAAAGGCATTTCCTTCCTTCTTCACACTTCTGCAATTTCAGGCAGTGATGACGACGCAGAGAACTCCTACATTTAATACAGGCAACTCAGATGCAGTTTAGCACAAAATACACAAAATATTTAAAGGTAGATCCTGAAGTAGAAAAATGAGAAAATCCTCTCCAGAGCACAGTAAGCATTTCAGGAAAAGATGATGCAGTTGTTCTGACTCTCACCTACTTTTGGCCAGCTAAAAAACAAAAAAAGGTCAAACAAAAGCAAAAGAGACACTCTGATGAATGAGGAATTACTGTTAAGTGTCCAGTTTTATCAGACTTCAGAGTGCTGAGGTTTGAAGAAGGACCTGATATAAGACAGTACTCAAGTTTTACCTAGCCCTTATCCATGCCCTGACTGCCACAAAAGTAACAAATGGAATAACACTGCCAAGGCAACTGGAGGAAGTATCTGAAAGCTCAGCCTAAAACATTCATCCTAATACTCAATAATAAACCCAAATCACATAGGTCAGGACTTCAGATCATTCAAACATCTCCAACACATCTCAAGAGACAGGAAAGAGACCTTCTGCTTTGAAAAGAGTTTTTCCTTATAACAGGCCTTTCTCTCAATCCCATGCATTCTTTTATTTTACATTATGTAGCCATGCAGGCACTTCCAACACAGCCTCTTCTCTACTCAACTATTGCCAAAAAAATAACCAATACCCTGCACATGAACCAAATGAAATTTTGAGTGGGTCAAAGTGGATCCAAAATGTAAACTACTTCTCACTTCTCAGAAAATGTCAGCACCCTTTTTTTCACTGAGATGTCAAACCATGCCCACTCCCTGGTTCACATCCACACGAGAGAACACATGAATGCTGACTCCTCACAGTGGAAGGAGAGGAGTTTCTCTCCTTTCCCACAGGACAAGCAAACACAGTTTGGACACTTTGTTACCCCATCCCAACCCCTCAAAAGCAAGTAAAAGTAGGTCTAGTTCTGGACAAACACCAAGCCAGGGAAACTGAAGCTCAAACCCCAAAAGCTTTGGAAAATTTTAATTGAGAATACTAAAATGGAAGCACACAGACAGTCATTAACACGGTGGACAAACAGAGGCTTCCTGCAGAAGTGCAGGACTTTAAGCCGCTCTAAGCAAGGAAGCAGTGACATGTCAGCTATCCTCCTGCTGAAGGATGAGGCTGTAAGGAGGGATCTGCTAATAAAAAGACCACACATGCACCTAGAAGGGTGTAAAAGGAAAAAACTACAGAACAAAGTAAAGCCCCAGCAGTCTCACAAAGGAAGAGCATTACCAACTCCCTTCACAGCATTTGCAAAGCAAACTTGCACAGAGCAAAGAGTGTTATGTTACCCTCCAGAGCTGCAGAGAGGTGCTACTGAAAATTCAGAAAGGACTGAGGCAGCTGAGAGTGAATAGTGACAGCAAGCAAGCTTCCAGCCTCAAGATCAAAGGTGCCTTTAAGTTATGAGTGTACAGAAAACCTACCAAATCTCATTTTCAAAGTTAACACTTAATTGGGCCATAACTTTCCAGGGTGTTGAAATGTTCCTACTAAAAGGAGCATTTTCTTTTAATAAAGTTGCATCAACACAGCAGTTATTAGTTCTGACATGCTATTAACTAGAGAAGTAACTATGGATGTTAAGCCCATGTATTTGGCTTGGGTAAGGGCTGGCTGTTAAAGATCAGTGTTTCATTTTAATCAAATAAAAGTTAAAACACTGCGACTATTTATCAGAAGGGAGGGAAGGAATGGAAGGAAAGGAAGGAGGGAAGAAAAGGAGGAAGGCAAAGAAAGGAAAGGAGGGAAGGAACTCAGGAAAAGAAGGGAGAAAAGGGACAAAAGATAGGTCTAAAGTATCTCATGATTATGAAATATGCCTAGGCTTACTTCAGGACATGAAATCCCTCGACAAAACCAGTTACAAGAGTTGATTAATACTGTACTGAACAATAGGTCATATTTCCAGTACAAAGCCTCTTAGGACTCTTAAGTACTGTTAATAAAGAACTTTTCCCCACTCATCTGTAAGCTTTTCTTACCTGCTGCTACAGCTCTCAAAAGCTTCTTGCCCAAAATACCCCTCAGTCGTTCTTTAAGGAAACATTGACAAAATATGTCTCCAACAGACTTCTAGCCCAGGAGCTCCATACCCCTTTACTTCCAATTTGTCCCCATTTTCTCAGTCTTTGTTAATTTGGTTATTTGTGGCAAAGACATTTAAAATATCAGCTGTGCTCTACATAATTGAAACATGCTCTTTGCTCCTCTTCAGTCATCTCTCAATATGAACTTCTCTTTAAGGTACATCCAGAACACAAACGTAAATATTTTATTTTATTAAACCTGCCATCTGAACAACAGAAAGTGTTGAGAGAAAGAAATAAAGGCAGAAAAGAGTTCAGCATCTCAGTTTTTACTTACCTTCGTATTCTGCTTTCTTTGTTGCTTCCAAGTTTCTCCATTCAGTTCCTACAAGTCTGCTGAGTTCTCCAAAGGAGTAGTCTGGGTGCTGAGCTTTAATCACAGCTCTCATCTCACTGCTAAACAAGATGTACCCACTCATGTTGATCTTCCTTTTTGATCCCTCCTTCTTGGTGCTGCCCTTAACAGACTTGGGAGTAGACTGTGAGAAAAAGCAATTATGACCACAAGTGTACAAGAGAGAAGGCCAGAAGAGAACAAAAGGAATTGTGTCATGTCACGGATTTTGTCCGTTGAGCTGTTCAGAGATGTTGCCAACACAAGTTGAGTAAACCATTTTATTTACTATCGCACATTTTAGGAAAACACTTCCCCACTTCTTCCTTGGCCTTTGCAATCCCTACTCTCCCTCGTTTCACCTTCTAAATGTTATTTTTTCTTGCCAGAGCTTCCTTTCTCTCCAGCATTCACTTCTCATTACATAAGTAGCCATTTCTCCCTGAAAAACCAAAGCCCAGTTTTGTTGATCACTGTTTATCTGCACCACAGGTTCACATCATGTTCTTATGTTGCTGAGTAACAAAAATTCTGCTCCTTTGCATTTCCTACTATGGATGCCCCCAGTGAGAGCTCCTTGGATGTTTTCAGCCACCAAAAAATTAACCTATTCTGACATCTCTGTACTGAGATACCATAGCTGGAGCCTCTTTTTGAAGGCCCTTCCACATACGGTCTCACAGGACACCATAATTCATCCATACTCTGACCTCTAAAACCCATAAATGTATTTCACAACCAAACCCTCTGAATGCCTCTCTTTTACCCCAAACATTACAAATCTGTATCATCTTGAAAATTGCCATTGTTTCCAAGTACCTGATGGAGTCAAAAATGAAACAAAAATATATTCAACTGCTTCCTTCCTCTCCTGAAATTTTGACCATGTTACTGACTCCTTCTACTTGCTGCTTTGACTCCACAGTTCAACACTCTCATCTCAGCTAAAAACAAAGTTTTAGTAATATCAAGATGCTTAAAAAGTCTTGCTTATCAATTTAAGCAAGATGAACTGAGGCCCATTTAAATGTGATGCTCAACTTCATTGTGCTAACTTGCAATCCACCCTTGAAGTTTTCATTATGAACCTAAAGACTACTTTGTCTGGAGGAAGGGAAGAAAACTCCACGTAGGGAGTAAAGATGATACACAGGGCAGATACAATTCCATCCTGGCTTCCTGGGCAAGCCCAGAGTCAGATGGAGAGTTCTCAAATCAAAAAGAGGGAAATTTAATTATATATTTGGCCTCTAATACATCTACAAATAGAGAGCTACAAGTTTACCAGCTGTTTTAGCCTATATAGTTCTTGCAACAGTTTTGATAACAATAATCTAACCTAAAAGCCTCCCCACCAGTTTGGAAGGGCAAACAGGACTTGGAAAAATCATAAGAATTCCAAATCTGGTTCTTGCACTGTCTATTCTTCTCCATCTCCCATACACACATTTTTAAATGAACTGGAGCCAGGCAACTGCATATTTACTTTCAGACTTGTTAAAAGAAGAAATCAGCCAGGACCTCCTCTCATGCCTTTTCCTCAGCCAGATTTCTGAAGGAAAGAATAAAGGTGAACGTCTTTTTCTTCAGTACTTTGACTTGAGTCACAGCAAACTGCAGCAGGAAAGCACCATCCACCTACCAAGCCCCAAATATTCATTTGTCATGTCTCCTCTTATACTTAGCTGTTATAAGAGCTTCTTTGTTGGCAGGAGAAGAAAAAAAGTTTAAAAGTTCTGGGGTTTAATAGCTGTTAGATAAAATCCCACTCCTATTGGAATACTCTTCAAGAACTTTCAAGCTACTTATAAAATTCAGCATGTTAAACAAGAGCAGTGAGCAACCTTAGAAGGGAAAATGCATTTGGTGGTTGCCCACATGGCAAAACATCACACTCAAAACAGGCAAAAGCTTTCAACTTCAGCAGCTGTTTCACAACATCAAAAGACATTTCTATCCTGGGGTCACATCCTTTCAATGTAATGCAGCAGAAATCCACATTGCTGGTCACAAAAGCATCTGAAACTCCCTCCTGTTCACAGCAGATCATTCCCATTACCTCTAAGACTGGCATTAGCTTGGATGTGGGAGGGTGGTGACATAGATAAAGGGTTTAATCCAGCTGCAAACCATCTTTTTTGGTTAGTTGAATTTCCAGCTAAAGCAGTTTCTCACTCTGCTTCCACACTCAGTTACACAAATTCAAGAGCTTATGTAAGAAAATTTAGATTTAAATTTTATATAAAGACTTGCTACTTCTGAACAAGTGTCACAGAAACCCTCATTATTAGAAATAACACCAACACATAAAAAAATTCAGCTGGGTTTTCCTCAGTTGAATGATTTCCTTTAAAAATATCTTAATGGAATGAAACACTATCATCTGGATATCATACTGGACATGCGACAATCATTTTGTGTCATTTACTCCATACACTTGTAAACTTCAGTATAAATCCATTGTTTGTATATGATAAAATGTTACTTTCTTCATTTGGATTGGGCAAAGAATGTGGAATATAAAGATTTAAGGGTTCCTGAAGGAAAGTCCTTACCTGTGGTGGAGTATAAGGCATTATATCCAAATCACTGGCTAAGGGGGCCTGAAGCTGAGGCATAGAAGGTGTTTCAGTCATATCACCTTCCTCTTCTCCCATCTCTTCCATATCCTCATCACCTCCTTCCAACTCTGCAAATTTTGCTTCCAGCTGCTGAATCTTCTTTTCCAGTAGAGGAGATGGCTCTTTCTGAGGAACTATGGGTTTTCTGAAAAGTGGAGGAGGAAGACAGCTAAGAAAAGACTCATACCTTACAGGAGAAAGAACTTGCTTTTGAAGAGAAAATCATCTTTTCTTAATTTCTGACTGAACAATATAGAAACAATGGTGACTCGAGATGTGCCTATACTTCCTTTCAGAACCCTAAGCAGAAATAATTTTGTGTCTATGGCCAGTGTTTCATTTCAGTCACTTGTTAGAAGGATTTTTTATGAGTTAGAAGGGGATTCCAATACAACTTAATTTCTACAACAGAAGGCTGTTAACACCACAGCTTCCTTAGATTTCACATTTCACTTAAATCAGAACTTAATATTTTTATTTTATTAATATGAATGCTCACCAAAAGATTTTCCTTACTCACAAAGAGGACTTAAGTATTTTCATAATATCCAAGAGAATGTACCAATCTGATTGGTACATTAGAAAAGTAATTACTTTTCTTGAAATCAGAGGAAGGAAAACATCCATTGGTATTAAGACCATAAAAAGACTGATGCTATCTGGATTTCTTCCCAATGGTGTGGTTATCTGAAATTACACCTCTTGACTTCTGTGGATGTCCTGGGTCAGGCTGGGATGGGGTTAATTTCCTGCACAGCAGCCAAGAGGTGCAGTGTTTTGGATCTGAGACAATAACTACATCCTGCTGTAATTAGTGCTGAACAGCTCAGTATCAAGGCTTTTCCCCACTCTGTGCCCCAGCAGGTTGGGGCTGGGCAGTGATTTGGGAGGGGAGACAACCAGGACAGCTAAGCCAAACCAACCAAGGGGATATTCCATACTCTGACACCACGCTCAGCAATAAAATCTGGGGAGAAGGAGAGGACAGGGTACATTCAGGGTTAAGGCATTTGTCTTTCCCAGTAACCATTCCATGTGCCAAGGCCCTACTTTCCAGGGAACAGCTAAACATCTGCGTGCTGATGGAAAGTAGGGAATTAATTCCTCATCTTGCTCTGTTTGTGCATGTGGCTTTGCTTCACTTTTTCAACT
The DNA here is from genome assembly GCA_018697195.1 of Certhia americana. NCBI lineage: Eukaryota > Metazoa > Chordata > Aves > Passeriformes > Certhiidae > Certhia > Certhia americana. Next base: position 5,463,057 of record CM031868.1, on the reverse strand, counting down.
GCTTTTAACTTGAGCCAGGAGTTTTTCTTCCTTCTGCCCTTCAGATTCTTTCTCTCCCCTATTCCACTGTGGGGCAGTGACCAAGAGGCTGGGTGGGGGCTTAGCTGCCAATCCACCACAATCCAGAAGAATGCTCAGGTGACCCCTTTATTCCCCTCACGTTTTTACCTAAAATAGTATATTTCATCATCTACTACTTTCGCAGACAGTGAAAACCTCTTCAACCCCTTGAATTTTTTCATTTGTTTGTCGCTTTCGTTGTAGCGGCTCTCGCAAAGAAAAACATCGTTTTCGGAGATTTCTGTTGGTCTGCAGGAGAGGAAGTCTTTGAATGACAGAACGACACACTTTCCTGCAGAAATGAAAGAGCTGGGTAAGAAGGCAGCCACACTTGCAGACTTTTTTTTAAAGGTGTGGAAAGTCCAGTTTTTTGCTTGTCTCATAAGACTGGAAGATTCCTGGCATTTGGTGCAACTATGGAAAATACATCAATTGATATTCCAATCAAATAATGCTACTCAAAAGAAACCTACAGCAACTTAATGCAGCTTTTGGATTTTTTTTTAAGAACTAGAGAACCCCCAAAATCACAACCTCCCATGATCACTGTCTGTTACCATATTTATCACAGCATCATAACTCCAAAACAAAGTACACAGACATCATCTTCTGCAATAAATCAAATTTCAACTTCCAACTCCTCCTTTTAACTTTCCAGGTAATATTTACTGGAGCATTTACATTAATATGCAAGAATAATGGAGTTTTCTGTTCTCTGGCATCAAACAACATTCACTTTCATATCATACATGCAATTCCCTCATTGTAAGAAAGCTCCCTTGTAGTGAGTTCTCACCACAGGTCCCACAGGCAGGAATGGATATTAGAAACTCACTGAATAATATCTCCTCTCTCCCTCAACAAAAAAGACATACTGGGAATCAGGCCTACCCATAGCCTTCAATCAGTCCAGATTGTGTAGGAAAAGAAAATGTCCATCAGATTAAAGTTGCTAATAATTACCCAAAATACAAGTCATGGGACAGGTCTCCTCCAAGTTACTCAAAAACACCTCCTTCTTGTAGAACATTTTAGTTGGTTCATGCTCAGTTTCTTCAGGATGTATAAAGATTGGACCAAAGAAATATGCAGCTCCATCTCGCACCCACATCTTCTCAATTCTGCAAAGAAACCAAACCAGCAACGTAACTGAAAGGCCATTTCTCCCAAATGAGGCAGCAGGATGTTCAGGAAGATCATCAGTGGAAAATGAATACAAAACAGCCAATTCCAACTGTACAACTGGACCAGGTTTTTATTAGGCAGCTAAAATTCCACTTCAATCTATCAAAACCTTTGAAGACTTCATTCACATTTTTTCCCATCCTCTTTTATACCTTCTTGCAAGCATCCCATTTCATACAAGTTATTTTTACAGCTATCAACTGCAAACAAAGAAGCTGCCCCTACCTTCCTACTCGAGGCCGCACCAGCCCGTGTGATTTTATGAAGACACAGTCCCCAACCTTCAGCCACATGTCATTGTAGCAGAGCTGTTCAAAGTAATGGCAACCAGGTTCCCCATTGGACATTTCTACTGGAACATCTTCTTTGTCCTGCAGAACAAGCAGCATTTAGAAACTTGAGGAAGGAGGAAAACCAAGCACAGAAATAAAGGGATGCCAGGTACCAGTAAAAGGCTTTGCTCCATCCTTATGTTAACAATAACAGGTAAGCACTAAGCAGAGATGCGTGTGCAAAAGTTTCCTGAATTAAAACTGCAAAGCCAAAGATATCCTCCATGTCTGTCACAAGCTTTCCTATTTCACAAAGCTCCAACTTTGCCAGAATAGTAATTTACAGTCCTTTTTTGTTCTGGTGCTTCAAAGTAAACTGACTAAGCCAAGCCTTGTCAGCTTTGATGGTTTAAAGCCCAGTAATATGCTTAGGAATCAAGAACTGAATACATGGCCAAGCTAACAGCCACAAAATATATAATGATTCAACTCTCTTAAACAATATGAACACTCCATGCATTGCTTATAAATTCATACCACCTGTTCTATTTAATTTCTTACTTTTTAGTAACAACTCAAATGATGCCGCATTTTATCTTTCAGCCTGGGATTCCAGAAAGGCAAGGAAACAGAGGCTGTCTCACCAAGGTGGGGAAGAAAAAGATCCTATGAGTTTTCATTCTCTCAATAGAATTAATTCCATCTTTTGTCATGATGTGAGTAAATATACTAATACATGCTAGGTGTCTGACAAAGGCTGATAATGGGTGTGCTGGGTACTATGTTCTCAGTTCTGTTAGAAAATACAAGGTGGATTTTTCACAGCTTTTTTTAGTGATGTATGGTATTTTATGAGTCTCTTATTTTTTAATGGCTCTAAATTTATTTCAGACAGAACTAATTAATTTTCAATGATTTTAATACATTTGCCTACATTTATTTGTTTTCTTACTCTAGGTACAATAAATGAACCATTTCATCCACTATGTTTGACAGAAACGTTCTTAAGCATTTTGACAATAAACTACTTAGTTATCAACCACAAACAGGCTACAAACAATAGACCATTATGTATTACTTACTGCTGCCTAGCTACTGAAATGTCATACATTGTTTTATATATATAAAGTTTTACTGAAATGCTATACAACAAAGCATTTCAGCACCGCCAAGAACTAAAATTAGACTTTTAGTCCCACTGGTTTTTTAGGCTTTACAGTAAAAGTGTAATCTTCTGGAGTGGTAAAAAACACAACCAACCCCAAACGATCACAAGAAAAAGGCTTGTAACAATTATTTACACAGTTTATTATTTTCTGTTATGTTTTGTTAATTTACAAATGTCTGCGACATAATTTATAACAGAAATATTATATTCATTTACATTTTATTGCATCTGGATGTGGTGAAACCCAAGCCATGAGAGCTAATATTTTGTCATACTCTGTCAAATACAACCAACGTTCCCCTTGCATACCTTTTCAAGATGAAGGATACTTTCTCCCACCTTACTGTCCTCCAGTGTTTCACTGTGTTTCTCTTCATCTACTTTGTCTGCATTGGCAAACACAGAAGCAACTCTGACCACAGGCAAGGGCACATCTCGTGGGACAAATCTGACAGAGCTCACAGGCATAGTCCACAGTTTAATCTTTTTAAAAGACTTTGTCTTCGCAGAATAGCGTGACTCACACACGTAGACATCCTCATCTCGGAAGTTTTCAGGGCACAATTTAAAATATTCCTGCAGATTGAAGGAAAAATATTAAATATTTCAGCAACATCCACATCCCACAGATACACAGGGAACTCCCTCTCATGGCTTCAGTTTTTTCTATGCTTCTGCCAGAAGCCTTTTTGCTGAGATCTCTTCTTCCAGTTTGATGCCCAAGTTTTACTAAGAATAACAACAAACAAGAAATCCTCCCCCTTGGAGGAGGAGCTAATTCAGTACAGGCTGGCATGTGAGAAGAGTTAGGTTTTATTCATTTGCCAACCCAGTGTATTAACAAATACAAGATCTGCAGCCTGAAATCACCCTCACAAGATTTCTGAGCTTTGACTTGGAAAAAGGACCCATTCACCAAGCCAAGGGTGATCATAAACACAAATCAACCAGCACAGAGAAACTCCATCACCTGGGTGAGCCACATATCTCAGGAAGCAAAGGAAGATCCAAACAGCCCACAGAGGCAAGTCCTATTTTATTTAGGTATTAGTGGAATGTCTCTATATTAGAGTGCCTACAGCTCTATAGGAAATAGCAGAAAGCATTATGTGTTCTACAAATTAGTCTGAATAGCCTCTCACCTTGACAAACATGACTACACATTTGCCTAAAATTTTGCTAACAGGAACTTTATTGTAATAATCGCTTTTAAAAACTTCTTTCTCAAGGAATTTTCGTGTTGCGAGGTGGAAGGTTTCATTTGGTCGATAAAACCAGCAGCCATAGAGCCATTTCTCTCCTTTAAAATAGAAAACAACAAAAAAAAGAGAAGGGAGATAGAAAGAAAAAAAAAAGTGAAATGTGCATGAGCCAAGTAAGAACAATTAGCAACTGACTGATTAGTCATTTATACTTAGAGCAAACTACTTTTAAACAGGGCAATATTCAACTTTTCAGAAAAGGAAAACCAGGTTTTTTAAACAGTCTGCCAATTGTTACTTCTCCAGTAAAACCTGACTCAGTAAAATAAAAGTGAAATTTATTATTATTTAGAGATCTTGACTTTCAAGCCCTGAAATGGCTTTGAAGTCCACATAACAATCATCTGATTATTTAAATAATCCAATTATTTTAAGGTAATTTTAAGTTTTTAAAGAATTATTTCTTTCATTTTATGCTGTGACAAATTACATGATAACAAACTCAAATTAATAACACTGATTGATAAAGTTACAAATATGTAATATTTTCCTAAATCAAAGGAAACCTGTGCCCATCTTTGGTTCAGATTTCTCAGCACAGAAAAAACAGTGTTCTTCTGCACCTAAATTACAAGGAGTCCATCCCACTCAGAATCCCATCCCTTGCAAGGCTCACAATTTGAGGGCAGGCAGAAATGAACACCAAAAAAAAAAAGGCCATGCTGTCCCAACAATTTTCTATTTGTGATATCCTTTAGAAAAACGCAACTCAGAAACAACAAAAAAGAACCCAAAACCTCACTAGTTCAAACAGTTCTGCATATAGACTAAGTAACATCTACACAGGGAAAACAAATCAAATTGGAAGCTTAAAATCAGAAGTTTCAACCTAGTGTTTTCCTGCAGTAAGGACAACCTTACCAGCTGAATCTTCCCACAGCCTCTCAATGCAGACAATGTGAGGCTGCAAGTTGGCCTCTGCAGGCTCCACGTAGACATAATCCCCCACGTGGTACATGCTGTTCTTGAAGCTGCAATCCTGGCTGTAGGTCCGATGCAAACTTGACAGCCCAGCTGATCCAGAGGAATCTTCACTCTTTTCAGCTTCTTATTTCAAGAAGGGAAAAACAGATGTTAGTAATGTCACATTTCCATATCAGCCAAGACTCTTGATGTCAGTGCCTCACTTTGAGCCTGGAGTAACCAGGCTTTCTGCTGCTATCTATAAGGGAAGATGAACCGTGTTAGAAAGATGATTTAAGGACAAAACTGCCAACAGCTTTGCTCCTGTCTGTGGAAAGGTGCAATTGGAGAGCTTATTTATTCCTTTAAACATGGTGCACAATGGAGCATGGAAAGAAACAGCCAGAACTGTGAAATAAAGGATCTTCAGGGTATGCTTCATGCCCTACAAAACAGTGCAAGCCCACTCCTCTTCATATCCACAGTAGCCAAAACATTATCAAACCTCAGTTCTTTAGCAGTGTTAAAAGCATGATCATAGACAACACCATCAGTATCTGGCAAAAAGAAAATGACTAAAAGGTCAATGAGAATATTCATTGTTAAATTTATTATCAGCAGAAAGCTAAAGTAAAAAACCATGGTTTTCTTCTTTAATATCCTATAAATAATACTGGTATCCCAGTGTATTCTGATTAAAGAGTTCACATAGGGTTCATATCTACCTACATCTCTTTCTTAGAAGCCTTCTGGACTGACTGATATAGATCAAAATAAAATAAATCTCTCATAGCTTGAAAATAAAAGACTGGGGGACAAGCAGACTATTGAGGTCTTTCAGCAGGCAAAGCTGCAGCAACACATTTTATGTGTGCGTGCATTTCTCATTTGGTACATTCAAATTAATGAAACAAAAGTAGCTACCTCTCTTCTCCTCCTCTCTTTTGAGCTTATCCTCTTCTATTTCTTTGGGCAGCTTTTCCTTCTTTTCCTTTTCTACATCATTGTGAAGATGCTTGGTGGTGTAGCTGAGAGCAGGTGACAGCAGAATCTCTCCATTTTTGCACAGTTCATCTCGAATTTTAATGAAGAACTGCTGAAGTTCCACTGCATCCTCATAGATCTCTGAATCAGTCCTGTACAAAACCACGAGCAACAGAGTAAAAATACAGTTTGTGCAGGGTCAAACAGGAGCCTAAACACACCCATCAATCACCATTCTGTGATCAACTGAAAGCTTCAGTCTGACAACAGATTTCTGTGCTTACTCATAAGCAGCAGCAGAGACTGACCTGAAGCCATGAAGCATTAGATGCTGCTTCACCTATTAGTCCACTGTCAATTTGCATTACAGTTTACCCAAATCAGTATTTTTTGCATACACCAGTCCTGAAATGCCAGGAAAATCAAAGGTAACTAGCTGTGACCAAGGCTACTTGTCACTGGACCTCTACAATCTGTTAACTTCTGAAAACTTGAGTAATAACAGAACTATTACCAAAACTGACTTATTTCATTCATTCATACTCCTCTTAGATGTTTTAACATAATTTTTCATCTCCTCACTTCCCAGTCAAGCTCTCACCTGCATATTCCCAAAAAGGCTACTGAATTAAAGCAAAACACTACAAGAACTTGCAACTGTTCATAGTTTTTGCACAGTGTTCATAATTCTTCCAACTGTGACTGCTCCAAAAGGCTAATTCACTATTTGAACAGTTAGAGAACAGCTCTCTTCACTTTTCCAGTTTGAAAGTTAGCAGGAACCTTTTTTCTCATAGTGATCCTTTGGAAGATTACTGCCAAAATGATCTCTCAGCAGAAAACTAACTTCTTCCTTGTTTTCAAATCAAAGCAACCATTCCACTGAAGACCTGATAGAGCTTCTGAGATTTCATTTTCCTAACACCCGTATCAAGGAAAGCAAACACCTTAAAAAACTTCATGCTTTTGTCTAACATTAAATGCAAAACTCATGATAAAGGTACCTGAAAAATAAGGGTTTGCTCACCTATTCATTCTCCGTGCCCTCTCCAGTACCTCAAACATGTTCTCCTGGAACAAGTCCAATCTTCTATAGCGATTATTTTCAACATTTTTTCGGATAATATCAAAAGTCAGAGGAGGTTTATTTGGGAAGTTGGGATCAACAGCAGGAATCTCAGCTAAGGAGTCACTGTAGCATCTGCCCTCATCATCCTGGTGGCTCATAACAGACACAAAGAGGTTATGGATGAGTTCCTGAATCAGCAAAGTGACGTTGGGTACATGAGAATCCTCATCTCCTTCTATTTCTCTCCGAGTTTCAAGCAAAACCTTGTGGAGGACTAGTGCATCTTTATAAATCAAAGACTCTGGCTCGTTGTACGTGCAAGCGTTATTGAACATCATGACAAAGTCCTCCACCATGGAGTCAATATCCTGGTATTTATTTGCCATCATGTGACTCCTGATCTTCTCCATATCCACGGGCTTTTTGATGGTGACATAGTAGTCGGGGAGCTCGGAGCGGGACGGCAGCCGCAGGAAAATCGCGCTCAGCCGCCGCCCACGCTTGTCCGTGTAGTTCTTCACTGCCTCGTACACCTCATTCAGCTTCTGCTGCATTGGAGTCATGTACTTGGACTTTTTGGGAGAAATGCCACTTTTCCTACCTAACGTGACAAAAACAAAAAAGTTAAAATGACAAAGCAGAGAACTTGCACGTTTCTTTGGTCATCTCCAGTTTCCACTGGACAATTGCTCACGGAAGAGCCACTTCATGGTGTGAGCAGAAACCTCAACATGGAGCCCATTCCAGGCTGCAGCTTCCTTTATTTTTCATAACTCTGAATTTTTTTTTAATGTTCTTCTGGCAAACACAGAATATGTTGCTCCATGCTCCACCTGGCAAAGGCCTCCTCAGGCTTCAGCATTTTAGTCCTACAGCTCTCCATGAATTTGTCTCTGCAGCTGTTAAAAATCCTGTCATCACAGGGGTTTTGCTATCACTAAAATTAAGTACTCAAAATATTATCAGATTCCTTTATGACATGTTTATGCCAAATTAGAAAAGATTATTACAAGTACAATGTAAATTGAGGCCTCCCATGGGATTACCAGCTTGGCTTTTTGATTAACCCAGGATCTTTGTTTCTGCACTGCACAAACTCTGCCTAAGAATTCTCTACACTTGTTCTTTACCTAGGAGCTGCACATTTAATTTGCAAGAGGACTGTGTGCAGTCATTTTCATTAAGGTTTTTGTGCAATTTTATTCGTCTTACTTTGCTCAGTTCTGAACACATATCAAGGGAACGTAAGATTTCAGTAGTAACAAGTTTGTCAAGGCAACAGCTTGAGGAACAGACATGGCAAACTTCATTTCTATGTTTTTCATGGCTTTCAATAATCTGTCAAACCAAGTTCACATTTTCTCATCATTCTGTGGAAATCCCAGACATTTAACCAGTGAAATTAAGAGATTTGCTCAATTTGAGAGGCCCCTTACTTGACTGAGCACATAATGCATCATCTAAAATTTGACTAATACTATATGACTAAATCTCATTCATTCCACCCATTCCCAAGTCTTTTTTCTTCACTCTAAATTACTTTTCTTAGAAAACACTATATGCAACAACTTAATTCTATTGTATAATATAGACATGCCATTGCTATCAAGATTTTGAAAATATCATTTTACTTTCCTTGTCAGCATTAACAACTGTGCAGAACATGTCTGTTCTAAAAGGAAGATCTGTTTATCTGTATGGTGCTGTAAGTGCTGAAATGAGACAAGGCAATGCACAAGGTTGTCTTACTTAGCTTTAGTTTAGGGGATGCAACATCATCATCTTCAGCCAAGGGTCCCAGCTCTTTCCTCTTTTCTTTAAGGATCTTTTCCAGCATGTGGGCATCATTGTACACCTATTAATCAGTAAAGTAATCAAATGCCAACCAAAACCAAAGTTTACTGTGTTTAGACTAGTTTAGAACTACCTCCTAAGAAACACTTGAATGTTAGTTTGGAAAAGCTGAAAGCAAAACTGAGTAATTTATTTAAGATGTACATTTGGGAAAAAAACCCTTTCTTTTTAACTGACTTGCACAGGTAAGCAGAACTGATGACACCATCTAAATCAGTGAGCTACAACTGTTGAAGAAATTATCCAATTAAACTGCATTTCTATTCCAAAGGCTGCAAAATGGCAAGGGGCAGCGGTGCTATCAACCTCCTCATCAAACCCTTCTGCTGAGCAATGAAAGATCCCTTGAACCACTCTGATTCCATCAAGGTACAAAGGACTAGAACCGCCCTGGGGTCCTCAAACCCAGTCCTGGTGATGAAGCAGTAGCTGACCAAGCTCCTTATCAGAAACAGCTGGAGGTTTCTTATCACCACACTGTTTCACATCACTCTTGATACCTGAGAAACATCACAATATAGATACACACAACAAAATACTTGTAAATGAAAATCATACCCCTTTCAGACTCATTTTGCTGAGCTAAACAAATTGGGTCTTCTAGTCTGATCTCCCACGTTCTCCACTTCCATGAAAACAAGACATCCTTTCTCAGAAGTTCTGAGAATTTCTACTTTAGTTCTATCAACAATTACAATAAATAACACGAGTAATACTCCAAGTGAAACCATCCTAACAGCAGTTTTTGTGGCTGCTGACCCCAGTCAGTACCTGGGAGCCTTCCTCATTGTAATGCCTGGCGTTCCGGAACATCAGCTTCATGTCCTCAATCATGGCCTCCTCCGCTGCGTACTTGTCATTGCGGATGTTGTGCTCTATCATCTTCAAGTCCATGGGCTCCAGGATAATTTTGTAATAGTCTGGATAGTCCTTTTTGGATGGCTTAACCATGAACAGATCACAGAGCCGCCTGCCTGTGCCAGGCTCTCGAGCTTCCAGAACTGCATTGTACAAGATCTTCATCCGCTGCTTTCGTATGTTCTTTTTACTGTCAGGTTAAGAACACAAAGGAAAAGAATAAATGTCAGAGGCTCTTATCCACACATCCAACACTAATATCACAATGATATTATCCTCTACCACGAAGAAGCAACCAGAACCACCTAAGCAGAGACAAGAAGTTCAACATTAAGACAGTGCGCTAGAATTTGCAAATGACAACAGCATCATAACCAGGAGCCTGACGCAGAAACAGGAAACGACTCTGAAACGGTTATTCTCTCATTGACCTTGAGTTCAAGTGTTCTACAAAATAAACCAACTCATTTTTCGAAGTGCAAAGGCTAAAAGGACCTCTGAGCATTTTCCAGCTGCAGAGAAAACAGACCAGTCAGGATTAGGCATCTGAATCCAAGAGCTCGAGATCCAGAGTGAACAGGGTAAAGGCCACCAGTCAGTACCTTCATGAGAACTTCTGGTGAACACAGAATATCAAAGACATGAACTATTTATCTCAGAGTAATTTGGTACATTCTTCAGTACCAAGTAAGGACATCAAGGATGTAGCAGAAAGAATTGCTTAAATATCATTCGAATGCCAATTTGAATGAAGTCTGAAGTCAATAAAGTCTACCTGCAAACCCAGGCAGAAAATGGTACATGCTATCCCCACAAATGTTAGTCATCCTGTGTGTAGCTGTTATGGTTGTCTCAAGGAATCTGACAGTACAATCAAGACACAGCTTATCACAAAACAGTGCATGGCTCCCTGCACACACCATACATGGCCTATAAGCAAATCAAATAAAGGACAAGAAAATTTATGTCAACAATGTATAGTTCAGCTCAGATACTGTGGTACTCAGCATTACACTCACTACAAAACACTTGTAAAAACAGGCTTCCAATCTGCAATCTCCTTAAGACTTATTCAGGTATTAGGTGACTATTATATTATCTGCAAAGGCAACAACCACTACAAAAACTACTTTCAAACTACAGAATATGCAAAATATCCTGGTACAACTTCTTAGAAACCAAACTGCAACACAGATTTCCCATGATGTGGATCTTTCCATCACACATCTAAAATACACCTAAATTAGCAGAGTCTCATGCCTCAGATACCTCTTACTCCTTGGTGAGATCAGCGAAGTAACTAAAGAAAACTAGCAACAATGAAAACTCAAAATATATGCTCTATAGGCGAAGCATTACCATTGTTGGCAAATGTTGGTTAGTTGTTCCCACTAGCAGGTGAGCAATGCCAGAACACAGACATGCTGCCAAATTCCCTGTTTTAATGTGTCTCCAGGTTTTTCTCACTCATTTCAACAGACGTAGGCAAAGCAAAGCAGAAATAGCAAAAGGCCTGCCAATACTCAAGATTCGTGTCATTCATCTGATACATTAAACGGAACATTAAAACAACTTTCTTCTGGGTAACTGTTATTTTCCCAGTAAGATGAATTTTGCATGGGTGATTGGTTTCCTTTTCCAGCAACAATTTTGAATTCATCTCACTGCTTCACTTCTGTGATCAGCAGCGTTCATGATATTCTTTTTCTTGTTATTATTCAGCAAGTGAATAGGTAACAAGTTTCAAATGACAACATCAAAAGCAATTTAATGTACTCTTCAGACATCATTCTGATCTCTCTTACCTATGAACATGGGAAATCCCTTATTCCCTTTCCTCTTTTACTATTCTTAGATGACAGAGCCTGACAGATTTTTTCCTTTTAAACATTTGAGCATTGTCTGGCACAAGATGATCAAAAGCAACATGGGGTTAAAAGGACATTGATGACAATCTGACTTGCTTGATTAGGTTACCACTTCTTTTTGAATCTGAAGATCACAAAGCTAGCAATTTTAGCAATTTGTTCCTTCTTGATTACTTGGTTCTGTGGTCTGCCTTTCCTTTCCATTACATTTCTTCTTCCCAGTGTCTCTAGACTGCACCACCTCCTAAATCCATGTTCATATTTTCTCTCTGAAGATTTTTAATGAGTGTACATTTTTGCACTTATTTGATTGTTCTTCAGGGACTCTTTGCTGATGGTCTACTCCATTCCCTTCTTCCCCCCAGCAACTGCTGCTCCTTTGACAAAACCAGAAATATCCAGGAAGCTGATGTTCAAAAGCAACACCAAAGAAAGATGTCAAATTGCAATTTTACACTGGCTGCTGCTACCACTGCAATAATATTATCAGAGCTTGGACTTACTTCAAATGACACCATAAGGCAGACAGAGAAACTACCTCTTGCTGGAGTGAAATGCATCACTAGTATTAATTACAAAACAGCTATCCCTGTAAAGAATACCTTCCATAAGCCATCATTATGCCAAATAGAAGAGTCCATTGCAAATCACTGGGAATTCTGTTTATGTTACAGGACCCTAAGTAATCAACCTCTTATAATCAGTCTACCTATTCAGCAGGCTAAAATAAAATAACTCCTCCCAAAAAATCCTGAAATCCACTGACAAAATCACCTAAATCAGTGCAATTACAGTTCCCATTCTGCTTAGTGAACTGACGTCAACAACTGCCAACTAATAGACCAAAACAGGGAAATAATAGTCAACAAATAGTTTTGAATTAATTAGAATCAACACTTAATAATGTTTCAGAATTACAAATCCTTACACAAATGCTAAAAACCATGGTTTAATACTCTAACAAAATGAGATGCATCAATGTTATGGCCTGCAGGAACTATGGAAGCAGATACCTTTTCCTTTTTGAGCTTCCAGTATCAGATGTAGCAGAAGAAATCATGCTGTCCCCATCCTCAATTTCATCTCTCCTAGCAAGCTCCTTCTTCTTTGCCTGAAAAAAAGAGCAAATCCCCAATGCCAAATTCACTGCTGGATATTTCCAGAACAGCATGAAAGAGCAGTTTAGTTCTAACTGACAGAACAACTTTTGAGGAACCAATTCGAAAACAATGCCATTTCAGACTACAGCACTTAGCTGGAACACTTAATGAAATCTGAAAGATTTCAGCCTTATCCAATTACAAGCAAACTCTAAAAAAACCCTACATCATCAATTTTCTCACAATTTAATTAGGTTAGCAGTCATAAAGAATGAAGTGACCAAGAGAAATCACAGAAGGTAGCAGGTGCACTGAGGAAAAATCACTTCAAGATGTTCTCCATTCCCACACTTCCCCCTAAGCAAGAAAATACTTCTGCAAATACAGGTTTAGCTAAAAATTATTTTGAAAAAATATCCGTTAGAGAAATAACTTTACATATGAGGTTATATCCTTTTGCCCCACGTACCTGCATAACCTGCTGCATTTTCAGCACTCTTTTATAGATGGCAGAATTGGGGACATTGTAGCGCTTGGCATTTTCAAACATCAAATTCAGATCAGTCTCCAACTGATCTAAAGTTTCATACTCATGGTTCTTTAGCTTGCTTCTGAAAAAGAGAAATACCAGCCAGCTATTTCACTAGTTACACAGTGCAAAACAGTTCTTGAATATCCTCATTTTCATGATAAATCAACGGTCAAAGAGCTCAACCACAGAAATGGGATTTTTGATTCTCTAGTACCATCTGTAGTAACTATATTAGGGAAACGTATCTCCTCAGAGAATGGTTTCAGTAATTTTGGAAGTTGGAGACTGAAGTTCTGTTTTCATACTTGGGTGAGATGTTACAGGTGAGGCAGCAGCACAGCCTGCTGAGACTGCTGCAGTGCCTCTGACCAGTTCTGCACAGCCCCAAACGCTGCCTTTTCTCCATCAATTCCACTCATCTTCAGTGAGAGTCAAAAGCACCCAGCACATCTTATGTTAATTTGTGCCTTGTCTTAAAAAAACACCTGGTTGTTGATTAGTGAAATGTGCAAAGTACACTTCACGTGAAAACAGTTACAAGAGGAGTAACAACAACAACAAAGTCATTTTTCATATGCTAAACACGTCAATCAACAGGAGTTAATGCTTAGCTGCATATGTTTTCTTGCACAATGCTGAAAGTTCTAGCCAACTGTTTTAAACCTTCCAATACCTCATTACACACAGTAGAAAATATTAATCTGTGGCAACACAAATCCCAAATCCTGTCACACCTGCAACACAGCTCCTTCACCTTTCTGCCTGGTACATTCACCAGTCACACACCACCTTTAAACCCAGTCTGGTTTCTGCAGCACCTGGCTGAATGTGTCCCTGCTTGATGGAGTATTAATCACTACCATAAAATAAATTTAATATCAAACCTTTCAGTCCCAAGCTTGCTCCTACCACCATTTGCTTATCCACTACCCAACAATCAAGGTGTAAGCCATCTGATTTTAAGCAAACAATTTACATTCACAGCTGTGTTCATCAAAGGCCTGAAGCAAAAGTAAAAATCCAGACTTAGACCGAATGGTTTGGAAAGTGACAAGTGTCAGCCAGGGAGGGACATGAGGAATGAAAAATGTACAGGCACAGAAGTGATCCTGTTCTAGCCTGCAAAGAACCTCCTCTCCTACTATTCTCTGTACTGCTATCAGCAAACAATAGGATGATTAATTAGGTAGGTTATTTACATAAGTACTTTGAACAGATTTAATTACACTCATACTCAGCAAAACTCCAGCATCATGACTTCTCTGGATTTAGAGGATGAAGTGCAGCTTCACAATAATTTTTTAACAAGCCATCTCACCAATCTTGGGAAGAGAGGATTTTATAAACATCAGTTTATTTCACCAAGTGAGGCTGAAACCTGTGGCTCTACAGAAAGCCACTGCCAACATAATACAAATTATATACTAGAAACTAAGAGAAATTTCTGTGAAAATTATTAACAGGGAGGTATAACTGTACCTGAAAGCATGAGTAAAACTAGAAAGAATTTACTTTTAAACAAAATTACCTTTGCAAAATGAGGAAAAAAAAGTTTAAAAGTAGGACTACAGTTTCATAAGACCACTAAGCCCAAAACAATACTGGTATAACATTTAATTTGGTTGAAATCAGAATATTAATTAAAAGAATACAGAAAGTTGGCACTCAACTCCCTAAAATGTCTACTGCAAACTCATCAGTCCTTCCAGGCGGAATATCTGTGGGGACTGAAGGCAAGACATACTCTTTCCATGTAACCAAAAGATCCATTTATTAGACAAACACTTAGCCTAAGAATTTCCTACTGAAAAAATTCAAACACCAGGATAAGATCAGTTATGCAACTTATTTTCTTTTATTCAGAAATTGTGAAGTGCTAGTCCTGTCTCTTCAGGGAAAAACAACCCACTAACAAAGAATAAGTGGGATCAAGAGATGCATTTGACAAATGTCCTATTGAAGATGACAGTCTTCTTATAAAATACGTTGGGAACCTTCTTTACCTGAACCTGTGACTTCATATAATCTTACATACAACATGCACTGAAAGTACTTGCTAAGGTACTAGTTACACAAACAGAAGAGTTCAAAAATATACAATATTCACAATAAAGTAAGTTATACTAAATGACAAAAGGAATTAAAGAATTCCTAAATCTCAGATAAAATGAAAATTTACAATGTATTTAAAATATTAGACATAATTTTCTCTTCCAACTGACTCACTTACAAATCAAGCGAACAAAAACATTGAAGTTCTCCATAAACCCATCAAAGGCAACTTCATCCCAGGCACCAGTCTCTACTACTTCAAAATTAGTTCCACTCCTTGATTTGCCCTATTTCTAAACTGCTTAAGTTATATGTCAAAATATGCTTGACCAGGTGATGACATTTACTATAAGCTCCACTCAAACCATTTATAACTAATCCAAAACCACCAAGAGCCACCACAAAATCCAAGCGAACCTCAACACATCACATAAATGCAACACTTAGATTCTTGAGTCAAAGAGCATTGCTCAAAAAGGGTCACACTCTTAAGAAAATTCATTTGAATTCACCAAGAAGTAGCTATCACACAAACCCAGGTGTGTTTTACACCAGATCCCTGCACATTTTTAAACCTCAGCTGCACACCAATTTCAGTGCCCCTACTCCCACATGTGTTTTAGAGAGCTGCTGCCAGGGAATCCCCCAGCACACCTTCCTCCTCTGGTATAAAAAAGCCTGACCCACTTGCCTTGGGGATCATACTTCTCACAGTGTAAAACTTAATGAGGAACAGTGTTCTTGGAAGCCAGCCAGATCTAGCTCTTATGCACTTGGTAACTGAACACATTCTCCTGCATCATTTCCTGACTCTTCCTCTGCTTATTTGTAATTAACAGAATGACTCTTCCCCAGCAATGTCAACTTTGAATTAGGCACTTTTACCACATGTCAAAGTTAGAGCCTTGACACCATCATGCCTTTCTTTTTAAATAGGATTTTCTTGTTCTCCAGCTGTGAGCTTTGCCCTCTTTGAGGCAGGCAGTTCTAATCAATGTGCTGAACATCTGGTGGGAGGGAATGAAGGGGCAGCCAGGGGCAGCTTAGCCATCTCCACTGGGCAAGAGGTGAGTGGAACAAATGGGAACACACAAAATTTCAGCTGAAAACAAATGTTTTTTCACTGTGAGGGCAGTCAAACACTGGCAGTACTGGCTGCCCTGGGAGGATGTGAAGTCTCCATCTGTTGAAGATCATCAAAACCTGACAGGACGCATTCCTGGACATGAGACCCTGCCATAGTCAGGGATTGGGCAAGATGGTCTCACTTCCAGCCTCAGCTATTTTGTAATTCTGTGAACAGCAAGCCAGAGGAAATTAGGAGACAACTAAAAGCCATCAGCATGATTACCTCCCTCATCCAGGATCAGCACTCAGCTCAAATAACTGAGGTTCATTAACACTCAAAGTGACTGAGAAGCTGGGATAGGTAAAATCTCATTAAACCAAAACACATACTTACACACTCCCTCTGGAAACCATGTATTAATTTAAAGACTCTTCCTGCATTTAGCACACACAATATGCCCCCACCACCCCACCACCCCCCGAAATACATGACTAGCTGTAAAATTTGCAACAGCCACAAATTTCACAGTTCACTCTAGCAGGACAGCTGAGGCAGCCAGATGCCAGAGCCAAACAGACATGAAACAGGAATGGCAGGTTTCATTCCACCTCCCTCAGCTCTTCACTGGGACACTAAACTTATGCTCCATTTATGTACAGCTCAAAAAATCCCCAAACAACCAAACACCAAAAAACCCCAAACACCACCACAAGAAAAGAAGGAAAAAATCCAACAGAAAATCAAACACCCAAAACCCCACAATCTCTACCCCTAATGAGCAGCAATTTTGAATACCTAAAGGCATATTAGCAGTATCAGCAAAGCCATGATGCTTCAGTTTTCCCTAAAGCACATCAATTAAGTGTATATATATATGACTTCAAGGCTTTTCAGGTATAGTAAGAAGCGAAGATTACAAGATAATTTAAAAGACAGCTGAATTTCAGAATTTGCAGGAAGTTAGACTTCTACAAACATTGTACTTTAATTTGTGAGCCTCAAATACTGTTTCTAGAAAGCCTGGCTGTTCCTTTTTTCATTTTCTAAGCCCCCAGGCAGTAAGTCAAGTTACTCTTTTCTACAGTTCGTCATACTCTTGCATGGAATTTCTGGGCTGCTCACACAGCCAGATGCAACCTGCCTATGCTGTAAGGAAAGCAGAAATGCTGCTGTCTCTCTGCAGCAAGTAGAGAGGCTGATAACTGATATCAAGAGTATTTTCACTGGAAAATCTCTCCCAAACAAATCTGTTTATATATAATTTGAGCCAATACTTTTAGGTACATTCAGATACAAACTGTCAATGATTCTTCTCAATTTTACTGTTTGTTTTTGTCATCAAGTACATTTTGTGCCTTGTTCAAGGCAAGACACTTTCTTTGCCACTATTATGGCTGTACTAAGACAAAAAAAAATGCTTTAGAGCCACTGATGGAAAGAAAACCAGTGTGGCAGCTTTCATTCCCCAGCACATTCAGAACACCTTCTCACAAGATAAAAAACCAAAAAATGGCTTTGTTAGCTTCTGATTTAACAAAGACGCTGCTCATTGAACAGATTGTATTATGGTATAACTAAAATGTACAGTCCTGTGCATCAGAGTGGATTACAAAGGGATGAGCAGTGGGAGGGTCCAGCATTCCCACACCAAAGCTGAAGGATTGGTACTCCCAGGATGTGGCTCGGGCAGAGCCTGGAGCCCCAGTGGCCACTGGGCAGGAGCCTGGGCCCCACGAGGCTGGACAGCACCATTAAAGCCTATTAATGCTCCCAGGACCCTGCTCACACCCATCATACTGGCTTCTCTTGAACCACTAAAGAAAGACACTGCTCACTTCACTCAGGTCTTTAATCTGACAACTGCACTCTGGTAGCTCACGGGCCTTTCACAGATGTATAAATGGTGAACTGCTGGTTTCCCTCCAGACCAGCTACATCATCATGAAAATTGTTCTCCACAGTTACACAGTGACCCAGACAGGAGGATTTTAATTGCAACCATCTTCCTACAATTCACACTGAAGACTATTAACTTAAAAACCATGGCAGTAAGAGGTAATCAAGCCACCACGGTCAGGGAAAAAGAAAAATGGGGAGTTCTACAAACACTTTCATCTCTGCTGCACACTTAGCCTTCAGAATTATTCATGTGGCAATTTTCAAGCACATTACAAATGAAATTCAATGAAAAATAAACTCTACAGCAGCCATGTATCACAGATGATCTAAAGACTGACGCAGACTGAACTGAAACCAGCAGCAATCAGATGCAGAGGAGAGATGGTACAAAGCATTAGGTACCAACAACCTGACCATAAGACAACAGGCTGGGAATAAAAGAAACCCTTGAACAGTTCCACACCAGATGTATTTGCATTCTGTTTTCTTACCTGATTTGCTGCAATGAAATGGGTGTCTTAATTTGCTGATAATAATCAGGATACTTTTTCTTGGAGGGCAAGTGAAAAAAGGGTTCAGAGATGAGCTGCCCCTGGTTATTTCGGCAACTTCTGACTGTGTCATAAAGCTGGTAGAGAGGATTAGAAGTGTCCATGAAGGAGGTAATGCTCTCAGCTTCAGACTCTCCCTCCTCATAACGAGCAGCAGCTGCATGGAGCAAAAAGAAAAACGGGGAACTCAGGACAACTCAGAGTGGGCTTTTTGGTGGATAAAGATCTACAGCAGAAGAAAAGGAAACACCTCTCTAGCAGTTAGATTCACACCTCAGAAAATGATAACACATATCTAATAAGCCTCATGCTGACAAAAACCCCACCACTATCGCAATCCTTTAGATAATATTAATCACAGCTCAATACAAAATTGTGAAGCTTAGCAGAAAAAACTGACACTAAAGCCTGATGATGCCCTTCTAATATATACGGCAAATGAAGAAGAAAGAAATGCTTTACAGTGATTGTGTAATAAGCCTAAAAAATTCATAATAAGTATTTAAAAATTTCATAGCAAACTTTTCTGGTTATCTTGTTTCAGGATTAGGATGAATGAAAGAAAAGCTATGAAGAGCTAACACTTACTGCAGATAAAATTAGGAAAAACATTACATTAACAAGAGAAACACACCAGGAATGAGAAAACGCTGGTAATGGAAACACAGGATGGGAAGCAATAAATGGCCAATCTTTTTACACTTCAAAGTAACACAAACAGTGCAATTTGTACCTTGCAGGCAGACATAACAAAATCTACCTGGCTTTGCACATGCTAGAGTTAAATTATTCACCCCTTTTCCCCCCGTGAGTCTGATGGACAGCCTGGCAGATGACACACTGGGTAAGTCAGCTAAACAAAACACACTTCTCTTAACACCAGGTTTCCAGCTGGCATTTCCATTATTGCTCAGGGGAGGCTGGTACAGCTTCAGGCTCTCTATCCACACTCAGTAAAGTCAAATGGAAATGGTGACAAAGCCAGGGGACTCTCAGGCTGTAACAACACTGTTGTTACATTGCTCATTGCTCCTCTGCAGCCTGACACCAGATCTAGAGCAGTGTGTGGGACCTACCAGTGTCAGAGGCAAAGTAAAAACACAACCAGGCATCAGCAGATGTGCAAACATGCAATCAAGATGTTCATTACTGATTTGGGTAGGCATTCAAAATTATTCTAATGATGCCAGTCAGTATCACTTAATGACCCAGCATTTACAACACCACAGCCAGCAAAGGAGTTGGACAGAATAACTCAGGTAGAAACAAACCACTGGAGCTATCACTGAAATCAGGTAAAGTTTCAAAAATAGATAGATTATGGTTTAGTTTACTCAAACAGTCTGGTCTGTTTACTCAAATTGTTCAATTCTGAGTGCTCTGCCAAAAAGTAAGAAACCAACAGAAAAAGCAGAACAACTTCTTTCTATGAAAGAGAAAACATAAAGGGACTAGTCAAGTATTTGCTGTTCTCTGCTGTGTGCAAGCCAGCAACAAAACAGTTCAATACCCTAAGTAAGAAATGAACTTTCTTTGTGTTGAAAGTAGAACACAAGACATTCCCTAAAAAGGAATCTAAGTAAATTAGATACTAATTAGTAATTTAAAGTGTACTAAAATAAAAGAGTTTATGTATTATAGTTTTACTTAATTTTTATATTTACATAATATACAGGTATAAACATTTTCATTACGATGTGCATGTTCTTTACAAGTGATGTGGAAACACCATATATTCTTACATACCTAGAAAATTATACTGATCCCCTAATAGGAAACCTGCTATATTACAAGCCAAATAGCAATGTTTTATTCAGACTAGAAGATAGAAAAATTCTGATTTTTGCAATAGTAATATTTTTGCTCTTATAGAGCAAACAATCTGATGCAAGACTGTACATTCTTTAATGTGCAGTAGCACCAGGTCCCATATCCTCAGCAAGCACTGGCAGAGGAGAGGGACAGGCAGTTATTGCCCTTTTGTGCAGCTGTTACCACAGCTACAGTTTGCAGATACCACAAAAAACCCCACTGTCTCCTTTGTGGTCCCAAAACATCCAAACAACAATGAATGTTTAATGTCCAGCTGAAGATGGTTGCCAGCAAAACCAAAAGCAGCACCCAGTCTTAAACCATCTCTAAATGATACAGTAAAAACAAAACACCCTTGTTTACAAAATTAAATACATGCAATTAATACATAATGACCACCTAGGCTTGCCTCTGCAGACTTATAATGAGGGGTAAGGGAGCTGCTGAAACTGCTCACATCCTTGTACACTGGAGCTAGAAATGTTCTACAAGCTCCATCACACCAAAACACCATCTGCAGTTGTCAGGATAAACTCTCAGTTGGAAACTGATATTGTTCATTGGCAACAGCTACAACCAAGGAAGCTCATAAAGATTCAGTTCACTGTTTCAAGAAAGAGAGAACTCTATTAATGTTCAGTCAAGCAGCCCTGCTCTCATTTATTTTAACAAGCTTTACAGGAATGGAAAAAAAAGGAGACAGCAGAGCAATTAATAAAAATACTACTTGTTTAGAGAAAAACCCTTGTCACCCAGAGACTGAAAGCATAGGGGTGTCCAATAGTATACTGAAAGACAGAAAATCTTAGGGGGTGACTGGTCTGCCAAAAACAATAATATTGACTCTTAGGTGAATGCAATAAAGACAGGAGAGCTTCAACAGCAGCAAGGCAAAACTCCCACACACAGAGAAAGGTCCCACAAAAAATTATAACAATGTCCATAGCAAAGGTGACACCTGAAAGTGGTTCAATCAGTGCAAGAATTTAAGTCACTAAAGCAGAAAAAGCTACATGTTTTTACAGCATTGCAATTTGAAAAAAATAACAGCTAACAAACAATCAAAACCCAGCCCATAAATACTTCCCACACCTTCCAGAAAACAGCTGCTCTGAAGCAATAACCTAACTCTGAGCTAACCAGGAATGAAAATGCTTTTGCTTACAGCAAGAGCTAAAATCCAAAAACTTCTACATACCCATCCACTAGAAAACTGGAGGGAGTACAGTTCAACTACCAGGCAAGAAATAAATGTCCTAATAATACATATAGAACAGATGCATCTTTCAACATCAATGGAGAAATAATGTAAACAAAAAATTCAACAAAGAAACAATTCCAGCACTACCAATCTCTTTTGTTGCATGGAGCACCCAATGTCTTCTCCAGTATTTCCTCTTCTGTTCTATTTTAGAAGGAATAAAAATAAGCAACATCTCCCTAAAGTTTGGGTAAGTACACTTGGAAAGACACAGAAAATTCAAAGTATGCCAGCAAGTTTGGCCTATCCTATCTCCCTAGCTGTAAGATTCAAAGGAATCTTTAAGTGCAAAATATTTTAGAAATACATGTATCCGAGTTTATCAAGAACCCTACAGATTTGCTCATAGTGAACATTTTAATGATAGGAATTAAAGAAACTGCATTTCAGTGCCTACCAGCCAAAGCTGCATCCTCATCGCTTTCTGATCCATATTGCAATGCCATGGTTATTGCTGATAAACGATCCCCTTGGGCTGATCTTTTGTTACTATGCAAGAAAAAAAGCAAAGAAATATAAAACATTAAAAACAAAGAGAAAATTAAAATGAAAAAAAAAAAAGGAAAGGGTTATCACATTAACAATTAACCACCCAGAGTGTGTGAGCAAACAAGTGAAGCTCATGACTCCATAAGAAGGAACACAGCCGTGACTAAAGAATGCTGGAGCCTTTGACAGAACAAATTCTTACCAACCCGTAAGTCTGCCTCTACTTTATGAGCTGGTCCATCCAAAAAGTCAGAAAACTGAGCTCCAGCCTACTACCTTCTGTCCTATTTCATAAACTTGAGTATTTGATTAATTACAAGAGAAGGGGAATGGTAAGAAGTCTCTCACAATTAATAATTTTGTTATTTGGTCCTGTTTTATTGGGATCTGTCTACAGGAAGGAATTCAACACACTAAAGCTGTATATTCTATCTCCTCCCCTTCCTTCATCCCCACCTTTGGCTGTTTCAGCACACACAGTGCCTGCACATGAAGCAGCCTCCTGTGCTTCTTAGGTGGACTAAACTGGCGTCAACACTGGCTACGGTCTCACCAAGATTTCTTCAGCATCCCTCTCTTTTGTCCCAAACCTGGAGCACAGCATTTCATATCACACTACATTAGCTATGACTGATATTCTCTGACTTCTTACAAGATCAGCTCTTCAGGCACCACCAGAAACAGGCTCAGCCTTGTCCTGCAGGAGCCAAGTGACGACTGGGAAAAAGCAGATGGGCTGAGTGCATGCCTGGGCTCTACATCCTATACATCCTTTCCTGCCTTTTGATATAAACACACAGATATAATTTCTTTTAGATGTGGGCCATCCCTCTAAAATGTCCATTGAGTTCCTTTAGGCCATGACGTTGGGCTCCATCTGTCTCTGCAGTCCTCCAGGGCAGCAGTGCTGGTGTGTGGTGCTGGGCTGTTGCCCGATGAAGCCGTATCTGGTTCTGTTCTTGCTGTGCTTTGCCTCTTTTCACCAAAAAACCTTCATTCACCTGGGTCATTTTTATTGCAATATCATTGACAGGGTGTGGAAGTCCACACCTGGATCACAAGTGCATCCATTTGTAGCACCTCTTCCCTGATGGCCTGAGGTGCCTGGAGCTGTAATTCCCACTGTCCGTGCAGTGCCACTTGAGCCACTCCAGCCTCAGCATCCTGACTCACCCCCGGCTGCTCTGCTGTTGTTCAGTGGCCCAGCTCTTGGGTCCAAAGGTTGCACTTTGACAAGCAGGTTCTCTCCTGAGCAGCACCATCCAGCCACAGCTGAGCAGCCCAGGTGGCTTTTCCCTGTGCTACCTGTGTCAGCTGCTGTAGCCACCCCACTGAGCACTGCCACTGTCCATCAGCCAGTGTGAAGGACTGCACATGCTCCTCACTCTGCAATAACTGCAGTATCACTGTGTTATCAGCATTAATCTCATCCTAATCCAAAGCCCAGCACCACAGCAGGTATGAGGAAGAAAATCAAACAAAACTTAGCATTTCCATACAATGACAACCCAGCTTTTCCTCCAAGGGCACAATCTACTTACCGATAATATTTGTTAGAAGAATTTCTCTCATCCCCAACACTACCTTTACCCAGTGAGGAAGGACTTGTCAGCTTGGAAGCAGCCAAATTTGATGCAGTCCTTAAGGCAGGAGAGGCAAGCCATAGAAAGGGGGAGGGAAAAAAACAGTCCCACCTTAAACCCATGAAAAGATGCAGCAGGAAAAAAGCTTTTTACCAAATCACTTTGACAGATCAGCCAAAAGGTTCAGAGACAGATGTTTGGAAGCTCGAAGGTAATACTGAGATCCTTTCAGTGCTCCAGCATTTATGTGGATTTTGTTTATAAAGTCAGAGGAAAGTAATGTTTAGCTCAAGCATTGATAGCTGTACACACAGCTCAGCCTAAACAGCAGTGAAAGCAGACAATAAAATGCTCCTTAGCATCCAGATAAAGCAAATCATACAGGTCCAGTCATTTTTATCAATGCTTAAAGTCACTGTCAAGTTGGTTGACAGTGCATATTATCAAGCAATTCAATTTTGCCACTTTAAGGGAGGACACTTAACTGTGCCCACAAAGAGCAATTTAGTATGGCAAAGGAGACAATGAGCTCTGCAATAAAAAACATGATTTTTGACACATGGGCAACATATAAAGCTTAGGTTAGTAGCATTATGATGATTTGAGTTCGAGCCATCAATGGCAAAGAACAACAGATGTAAACTCAGAACAAAAATAAAGAAAATGCACTTTAACTTATGAGGGAATTCTACCCAAATCAGTAATAGGTAAAGCAGAACTGCCCTTTAAGACAATTAAACATTAAGGAATTTAAATAAAAACAATGATTCTCTGAAGCAGATTCTTGAGAAAGAAACAACAACAAAAAAATGGTTTAATAGGGAAAGCAACCAGTGAAAAACACATTAGCAGGTAAAAGGTTTGGTTTTCATGACACTTCCCTCAACCCAATTTTTTTCTACATTCCACTCAATATTATTGTAGCCTGCTTCAGGCATTTTTTTTCCCCCCAAGTTAGAGAAACAAAGAAGGGAGCTATCAATGATTCTGATAGATTACTTCAGGATTTGAAGGTCTATTGAGAACACAGTACACAAGACAACACCTAGAATAAGGCAGCTGAGAAGAAGGAAATGGGTCGGCAGTGCAAGAGAGGAATTCAGCTAACAAATATCACTGTGATTTATCTGTCATCCCTTCTTATACAATCAGCTTTATTTGAAAGAAAAATCGTTGAGCCTCAGAAATAAATGACACACATCCTGACAGCCTGAGCTTCCATCAAGGGCAAACACAGTGAGAAAAATAAAATACGATCACAATTTAAATAGAAAACCTCTATGCTTCTGTGTAATTCTAGTTTCTGCAAAGCAAACACACATGTATGTTCAGAGTCTGTAGAATCAAAGTCTTCTGGCACTACACATACTTTTAAGAGGAAATTACCTATCAGGAATTACTCCTTAAAGAGTATTTCTGCTTTCTATTTTTATACGTTCCAACAATGATTCACCCGACCTTGGGAAGGATGGTGATGCTGAACAAACCAACCAGAAAAAACACTTCCCAAAACACCAAGCAACCAAATTCAACCAGGCAACTTCCACATCTTTCACACAATAATCGTAGGAAACACTTTTCATGCACCATATACACGGAAAAAAATTAAAACTACCTTTCAGTTAAGTAAGGCAGTGACAGTGTTTCCAGTTGTACCATACAAACCTTTGTAGGAAATGCAACAGTGGTGTCCCAGCACCAAGTATCAGTAAAAAGCTCTTGATAGATAAAGATATTCCACGTTGCAGGAGTTTCCCAACTCCTTGAATGGCTTGCAGGACATTGCTTAATTTTTTGGGGATAAATGACACAGCTCACTTTGGCAAATAATACCTAAACCTACTTTTCAGTGTTACTCTTAAGTAAAATGTTTATATGAGAAGAAATTTCATTGCATTTCAGTTAAGAAACATTTATAATGACTGCATCACTTCTCTGTATGCTATGGATTTTCACAGGAAGAAAATGCTGTTTCCTAAGTAAAATCATTCCATGAAACAAATACAGCTATCAACTCTCATCAAGTGTTTTATACCTGTACATTCAGTGCCAAATCTCTGCCTCACTGATTAATAAATCTAGATCTTCAGGTTCCTGTGCCTCTTTTCCATAGCTAAAATTGCTTTTCAAACAAGAATGGACTTCCCTCTAAGTATCTTTTGCCCAAGGTTCTTTTCCTATGTTTCTGCCCCTACCTAACTGTGAGCCCTTTGGTTTCAGTTCCTAACAAGGTTCAAGAATATCCAGCACTTCTCAATAAAACAAAGCACCTTGTTCCTCACTATTCATTTTCTGTTACTAACTTATAAACACGTGGTGGAAGTTGGCCATAACTTATTAAGATCCACTGACACTATTTTTCATAATCAAGTACATCACAAAAATATTTCACCACAGAAGTATTTCAATGAAAAAAACAGTTTTTCAAGAACTATTTTAAGCAATGTACAGCTTTTAAAACAACACTAATCTAAGTTTTCAAGCCATTATTTGCCACTATACTCTCCACAGCACAATCAAGGGAATGTCAACAGAGGTTTTTATATGAGATTATAGAAAGAACTCTATTTGCAGTACCTGATTCGGAGACTTGACTTGGCCAACTCACTGTGTTCAATCTCAGCCTTTTTCATATTAAATATCTTTTTAATCGCATTTGCATCCTGTCAATTAAAGATTGGTTTTTGTTTAATGCTGAAAGTGAATAATATTGTAATCAGATATATCCAGCTATCTAAAACAAAAATTAAGGTGCTTTTACATTTAAATATAAAACAATTTTGCATGAGAAATGAAGCATGGAACAAAGTCTGCCTGAAATACTCCCACACAGTATTTTTACAGTGGCCTGAAAACACTGAATAGAAGATCTGAGCAGCTTCAAGCTCATTTTTTGTCGTTTTTGTACCCCAATTCTACTAAAAGCAATATAAAAAAGAAAAAAAACCACTAAAAGCTACTTAAAAAGAAATGCAAACAGGGTCTGCTAAGGATCTCTTGCTTAAAGATCAACCAGCACAGAAAGTAGTCAAGAAAATCTGAACTCAAATGACACTATGAACAACTGAAACTAACCTTGAATACTTGGGATCCAGGCTCATTGTAGGTTTTGGCATTCTTTGCCAGAAGATCTATGTCCTTGGCCATGGCATGAATGCTTTTATAAGTTCCATTCTATACAACAAGAAGCAGAAACATACATATATGCTAAGTTTTTATAAATCTCATGAATACTAAGATTGAAAAAAAAAAATTAATAGATCATACCTTTATTTTGAAAAGCTCTGACAAAATGCTGTTTTAACTTTATTCTCTAGTTCAATCCTATGTCCCATCCCTCCCTACTATACAAAATGCTAAAATTACAGAACAATATTACAAATTACTGGAGATGTAAGATGCAAAATGCATGAGTACAAAACATCTGTTTATAGCACTAGAACAGAAGGTGATGATAATACACAACCAAGCCTCAGTACTCCAGTGTTTTACATGAGCAGCATTTGCCAAGGAACTGCTTTAAGCCATTAAACCTCACGGAACCTGAGATATTCTGGCTCAAAGCCAACACTCCACAGCTCACAATGCTTGATCTTCCACACAGCTACTTCTGCAGCACTAACTCAGCATAGAATATTGAATCACCACAGTGTGCAGGTTTTTTAATAGCAGGGGGAAAACACATTGCCTTTCCTGCCACCATGAATCCTGACTTCTAACAATTCTGGTATGCTTCCTGTTAAAAAAGGCTGTACCCTGACACAATAATATGTTCATACCTGTATCCTTTGGGCAATAGTTTTGAGATCTATGGGTTCCTTTATTATTGCATAATAATCTGGATATTGCTGGAAAACAGAAATAATTTATGCATTACTATAAACAGTCACAAAGCTTTTGTTCTAACTGCTCACAGAATGAGCCATTAAACAAATTGAAGGTAAGAACAGTGTAAGCCTCAAAATATGGCACTAGGCTTCAACTTGGACAAGCCAGGTGATAAGGCAGATACAATTCATCAATAAACTGACATAAAGGACCAGTTCTGTCTGAAAATCAAATCCATGGTGATGGTTGTCAGAATATTTGTTCTGCTGGTTAAAACTTTCACCTCAAAAACAGAACACCATTGTTCTGAAATAGAGCAGTAAAAACAGATGGAATTTGCCAGTGATGAGGCAGAAACAGAGAACTGCACACTGAATGTGGCCACCAGAGCCTGTAACATCAGTTATAGAAATGTCCAGGCTTCCAACTTAGAACACATCCTACATTATTAAAATACTCACCACTTTAGAAGGAAGTTTCTGAAACAGTTCGCTTATGAGGCGTCCTGAGGGGTTTGTGGCAACAGCTACAGCTTCAAGAAGCTGTTCCAGAATTTCCTTCAGATAACCCGGAGATGACTAACGTAGGAAACAAAAATGACAAGAAGTTTTAATAGCAGCCAGAGTGGAGTGCTTCAAGTTACGCTGAAATATAGGAGTTTACACTTCAAAGGCAGAAAAAATCAGCTACTAAATATGGATGCAACTTTTGAAGAAGACGTTTACGCAGGTAAAGGTACACTAGAAAACTCTAATTTCAGTTTTATGCTGCAGACACATCACATTATTGAAAATGTGCATCTCAACATCACAAAAACCAAGCTGGCCCAAATTTCCTCTCATAACACTCCAGGAACAGCTGCAGTGACTGAATGGGGCACTTGCTGATGATAACTGATGTCATTAGACACGAATCTTGCTTGCAACAAGCCTCAGTGTTGTCATGAATTCAAGCACACTTCATAGTATTCCAGCTAAACCAGAATCATGCCTTACCCATGTCTTAAACCCTCACAGCTTTTTTTTTGCTAGGCAGAAGTGAAACACAAGACAATGCTGTGAAATGATTAACTAATAAACTGGCATAAGAAACACCCCTTGGGGCATAATTTAAAAATGAAAATACTACTTGATGATTTTTCACCCTCTCAGAGTCAGCTGACATCCACGGTTCCAGCCTCCCCTTCTGTAGCTGTCATGCCCACACTTACTAATTCAGCATTTGCTTGATTGTCATGTCCTTCCTCATCATCATCGTCCTCCTCAGCATCACCTTTCTGAACAAATTCATTTTTTGTGCGCAAATACAACTCCCATAGTTTGCAGGCAGCTTTATATTCAGGAGAATCTGGCTGCAAAACCAAATTAAACATTCCAGTCAAAATTCAGGGCATTCTCATCTGGAAGACATTTTTAAATTACTAGCTGAAAGGTATTAAATACATTAAATGGGGACTAGAAAACTTGGGAAATTCCTGCTTCATTTGTTCTTCAACAGATGAGTTAAGAATCACAATAAGCATTAGAAAATACAACCTGCACCACTCAAAATATCCAAGTTTTTCAGAAAACTTAGCAGCAAAATTAACTGGTTTTAGGCTTGGACAAGCCAATTAGATGAATCTGAAGAAATCACTGGGTTTTGCTGAAATACAACACCAGCATTTAAAACAGATTAAATTTCAGTATGCCAGTAATTTGATTTAAGCCAATACTGCTGTCATTGCAAGCACCTGAAAATTAACTTCTATAGAAGCATCCCAATAAATATCTTTGAAAGCACTGCAATGGTTTACGCTCAGCATTAACTGGGAAATTCCAAAGAACCTGACAACACGCTACCACCTGGATACACCTCTAAATGTATCTTCTAGAAGAGGTAGAAGCATTAGTTAGAAAATTAACTTTTAAAAATACAGAGCTGGTAATGGCAGACAAGCACATGCCTATTAACATTACCCAGAACAAAGACAGCTTTTCCACCCCTGTATTTTTCCTTCCCTTTCCTCTGTAATTTAGGCTACATTTCAGATATTCCTGCTGATAATGTCACCTTATTACTGCTGATTGCACTCTTCTTACTTCACTCTCTCAACCTCTGACAGCTTGTAATACAGATGAGAAACCAACAAGAGAACTACTCTTAATCTTGCTTTCTTAGGCTTAAATACACTCAACACATTAGACACCAACAATTAGGTGTTGCTTATAAAGAGCATATTTTTTTAATGGTATCCTGCTCCACAAATCTACTTCCTTCTGTATTAATGCAAGATGCTCAGGAGTGAGAGACTTGACCAGAAACACAAAAAAATCCCCAAAGGCTGCTGTTCTACTGGAGCATTGCCAGTAGAAAACACCTAAAAACACTTGCTGGAATAAAGACCTTGACAATCAAATCACTGTCCCTAGTTTGTCTATGCCATGGAGCTGCCTGCAAAAGGTAAAAAGTGAAAAGATGATGTTAAGTTTGTGTGCCACACCTCCAGCTCACAGCTCCGTAATTCTCTGGAAACACCAACATTCCTTCATCCTGGAATAATGGATACCTATTTTTAGCCTATTGCAAGACAGTTAAATTTTGAGTCCACAGTTCTGTAGGCAAAGGAAGCACACATTCTCTAAAACCCCAATCATCCTTTCCTGCCATCAAGCCCTTTTCCCTCATGTAAAACTCATTAATGTTGGGGATTTCACGCTGAGTGCCTTGCAAGGCTCCTGGAGTACAAAATGGATTTGGGAATCTTTGTACTTTTCCTCCTGGAAGCAGAATGTGAAAATGCATTAACCCATAGATCTGATTGTTTTCAAGAAGCTACTACACACACACACACACAAATAAAACAAACACTGCCTTTCTGGATGTCACCTGGCTACCCCAGCTGAGTTATTTAGAAAGCACACATTTGGATCATCACCAAATAAGAGAAAGACATGTGAAAGGCAATATTAGTAGGTTTAGATTTGCTGTATCATCTCATTCACCACATACAATTTCACTGGTTTATGGATTTAACATAGTCTTTCATTAAACAAGATTAATATTTTCTCCACTTCCTTACAAAAACTGCAATAAAACCCATTAATACCCATAATAAAACACACAGTTTGGGGGAATTGCCATGGGGGTTGTCTTGATGACACTGAATTTACATCTACCATCACTGACCATGACAGTCAATGTGCGTTTTTTTTCATTTTATTAAGTGGCAAATGGAAGAGAAAGATTCAACACTCCTACCATAAGCTTGCTGTTAGAATAAACATTCCCTTCTGGGAGGAAAAGAAAAAAAAAATTTAAAAAAAAAAAAAAATCTTTCTCCATTTCAACGTGCTACACAGAGAGTGTTGTAAAATGAGAAGGCTTTGACAGAGGAATTATTTTTCTCAGTTCGTATCTCCATTTTTGCTTTTGATCTCTTTTGGAAAACTACATGAATATCATTCCCACATTATTTTACAATTTTTCACAGAAAAATTGCTATAGCAGGACATCTTAGAAAGATACAATCAACATTATGAAAATATATGCAAATAACTGCAATATGTGCTGTTCTCTTACCAATAATACTTCAGGCTAAACTGAAGAGGTTTGGGCCAAACCAAGGCAGAATTTCAACACTTCTACTCCTTTTACAACAGATTTGAGCCTTTACACGTAGCTTGCTCACCTTATAGTAAGCCTTTGCATTGTTAAAGAGAAGCTGGAAATCAGCAGTCAGCACATTCACATCATCATATTCCTCCATCTTCAGCTTTTGTTGGATTTTCATTAAATCAATTGGCTGAGAAACCACCTCATAATAATCTGGCTGATTTCTGTTGCAATGACAAAAACAGGCATCATATTCCAAGCAGTAAAACCCAAACCACAGCACTAAAGCTTGTGCATGTTTATGACTAAATAAAGCAAAGAATGTTCCAATATATTTTTGTTACAGCTAAAAGGTCTAGACAGTGCTCTATCAGTCAGCTCACTTCATGTATGTTCTGTCACTGTCCTCAATTTTCTGAGTTTAAGAGAAAATTCAGTCTCTTACTTTGCTATTGCATTTTCAAGGGTCACTTCTATTAACCTTCCCAAGCTGTGTCCTTAGTATTACATCCCACCACTCATACAGAATATCTAATAATCAAAGGCATAGATGTTTTAAGGCAGGTGTCACAAGAAATATTTTAAATTAATTCAGTGTCTACTTTCTTTTTCCTGAAAAAGAGCACCAATGTAAGCACGTCCCACTGAATAACTACATCGAACACTTGGACCAAACACTGATGTGAAATGATGGCAAATGTGCCTTAGATTTTTCACAAATTACTGCTGAAGTATTTATCAATTTCCACTTCTCCCTAATTAAATCTCAGGTCCAAGATTTAACCAGACTTGTGGCTTACCTTCTCTTGGGTGCCCTGATGAAGAGCTCACAAAGGAGCCTGCCTTGCTCATCTTTGTAGTCTCTGATAGTGTTGTAGAGCTCATGGCAGACAGCAATCTGAAAGGCAAGAACAATGAAATAAGGAAAAGGGAGAGAATTTTAAGGAGTAAACAAACAAAAGCCTGCTTACAAAGGGAAGGACAAGCTGCCAATCCACAGCACGTCTTAAAGCAGAAGTGAGAAGCAATGGGAGCACCTCACACTTCAGCAGGATACCTGATAATTGTGCCCCATACTGCAGGATTTCCATTTATCTTTTGAACACAGGAAGCTTTATTTCAATGCTAATTCTAAGTAAAACACCCGAAATGTAAATTAATTCAGTGCAATTCTCTCGAAGGCATCTACAATAAAAACAGGGGTTCATCTGTGTGCAGTTAATTAACATTTGACTGCTCATGCAAAGGCACAGCAGAGGCATTGCACACTTCAGCAATTATTGCCTGTTCTATTCCCCACTCAACCCTCTGCATTTGCTGCGCAAACACAGCTCTCAACTTCTGCACGTTATGATTTCAGCTCATTCTCCAACATCCTTCCACCTGCTAAAATCATCGGCAAAAAGAGAAAAGCAGCAAAAACAAAACACCAAAGAAAAAGATGGAAGTGGGGAGCCAGGACCAAGCCAAAGCCAAATGAAGTCCTAAACAAAGCTCAGCCAAGGCAGGAACAGATTCAGGACCATCGTACTTGTGCTCCATACGGTCGTTAATTTTACAGCCCAGCATATTCCAGACAGGGATACAGTATCCTCAAGAAAAAAGGTGCAATCAGTAAGAAGGTATTTACAGGATCTACAGTTGGGAGATTGGAAAGTCTCCTCCTCTTCCTGCTTGGGCCTGGTATATTGGTGGAGTGATGGGCATCGTCAAAATCTCCACCGCTGACGCTGCTGGAAGGAGAGGTAGCTCTTCGCCTCTTGGAACCCATGGAATCCAACTTCTTCTATAATGAACAGAAACATTCTTAAAGCCCTGACATTGCATCCAAACCCTCTGCTGAGAGCTACAGACATAACTAGCAAAGCTGCTGATGATACATTTGCCAAATGTTACAGGTCAGTTATGCCATTTCTATAAACTCCAACTTTGTGGAAATTCCCAAGAGTAAAGGGAAATCAAAAGGCTCCTATAGTTTAATAGTCACCAATGACAGCAAGGCCAAAAAACCCCAAGCTCACAACAATGAAGGTGAATTTAGCAGCTCTTTGCAGAATATATTCTTAAACTCTCTACATTTTCATACCCCATCCCATGCATGACAACTAAGCAAGAAGCACTGTTTTCAACAAAAAAGGTGCACAGAAACACATGCTCAGCTCTAGTTTAAAAACACTTAATTCCATGTCAAACTAAAAAAACCACGAAAAACAGACCAACGAAGAAAAAAAAGCCAAACAAACACAAATTACAAATGGAAAGGACTACAGAACACCTTGTGTTATATCTGAGTGAAATAAAGGTCTGGATCACCGTGGGACCTCCCACTCCTACTTTATGTGTGGGATGAATGGCTCAACCATGGAGAAGCAGAAAAAAGCCCCCTCCTCTTTTGACCATAGTTTTGCATTTACCAACACAAGCAGTGACAAATGAATAACCACAAATCCAACAACTATGGTAATTTATGGAACAAGCTGTTGGCTCTTTCCCAACTTCCAGTGACAGCATCAGAAAAGTATCTTTATTTGTTGCTATCTCAAAGGCTGAGGACAGAACAGATGCATCTATCCCAGCCTATTCCCATTTTCCAACCAAATCCAGGAATTTTTTTTTTAGGAGGCACTGAGATGATTGACAAGGTATGGCAGCACAACATAACTGTGTTAAAGCATTTTTGTTAGAGATAACTTTGGGCACAAACATAGGATGAATAAGGTAGGAACAATTAACAAGTTAGGAAAAAAAGAAAAGGAAAAGGCAGAGGGATGGAGATACAATCAATAATTTACCAGATTTACCAGAGTAGAACCAGCACCTCGAAAAGCCAATCTCCTCATAGTGTCTGATGGGCAAGCACAGATACTGCGAGAAGGAGACACTCTAAGAGTGGCAAACCAGTAATGGTGTTAGTACAGCCACAACTAGAAGACAGGAAAAAAGAAAGAGAGAGGGAAGAAAATTCAGAGTAGGTAGATAAAGAATAAAATCAAAGAATAAAGTGGATAATTACAGTGACAGAGAAAAAACCAAGGAACAGAAGACAACATTTTTTAGCCCAGCAGAAACTCTACAAAGTAATTTTGTACACAGAATGCTAGACATTTCTATCATTGTCAGAGTAAAAAAAACATTCCAGAATCAGTAATTCTGCTTCAACCAGAAACCCAAGAGTACACTCAGTCCAGTCCCATCCTGAAATAAGGATGTGGGACCCTGCCAAACCATGCAGCTTGTGCATGCAAACAGCACATCAGCTGCTCCATGTCCACTGTGCAAGGCACAATGGTGCAGCTCTCAGCCATACTCTGACACTGCCGTCATCAAGACACCCTCATCACTCATACACAGCCTCAAAACCACACTTTTCTCCTTTAATAACCACACAAAACACGTATCAGTCTGGCCAACATCACACTCGGTGAGAGACCTGTTGATGTAACGTTCTCACTGAAGGCGAGGCTCCAGAACATAAACTTCTCCCTAGATTTCCACGTTCCTAAGCTGTGCACAGAAACACATGGTTTTACTGAAGAATCTCTCCCAGAGTTTCTTCTTCAATTGCACCGCAGGCTCTCTTGTCTCTCAACAATCACCCCAAGAATCTCCACTGCTACCAACAAGCCACCTCCAATGCAACAAGAGCTTGAGCATTCCCTTGGTAACTGCCCCCAACAGCTTTAAAAATGTCACAAAAACACACCAAGAAAAGCTTTGCCCATTACTAATTCACATGTATACTGATATACACAACGGAGGGAAGGTTGTCTTTCCCAAAAGCTGTACAGAAGGACCACAAGTGTCACCCATTCCAACAGCCCTACACGAACAGGCTTGACACACACTGGGCATAATACACTTAAAATAAAACAATGCATTCTAGCACACGGTTCATTTTCTGCCTCCAGGTGGAGGAGAGCTAAAAGCCAAGAGATACCACGGGTAGTATTTTACTGTCAGTATCTCCCACGTTTCACCAGAAACACAAAACACGGTAAATTTAGCAAAGGGAAAAAGGGAGGGAAACGCAGCCAGAATTTCCCCCGGTTACAGATCCCACTGAAACCTACTACGGGATGGAACAGGAGGGCTAGCAGCAACCAGGCACCGTAAAAGGGAAAAGCTGGCGAAAAAGCGGGAGGAACAACACCTCCGTCGGCTTATCGACACCGGGACAAGAAACAAAGAGAGCAAGTATGGAATTGCTGGAGTGCCAGCCTGGGAGGTGAGGTGTTATCCCCGGCAGCAGACAAAGAAACCCCCTTTCCCGGCCCCGGGCGCACAGACGGTGTCCCGGGCCCACCCGCGCCGCCGCCACAGCGAGCATGACCCGCCGCCGACCGCTGTCAGCCCGCGGGCCCGGCCGGAAGGAATACGGCGGAACGGGGCGGAAGGGCTGAGGCACACCCGGTCCATCGTCCAGTACCGTGACGGCGATGGCGGACCGGGCCCGTGAGAGGTGACAGTGTCAGGCGGCCGCTCGGCTCCCCGGGCCCGGCGGGCCGCTGCGCCGCTCGGGGCGCGCCGCCACACAAAGGGAGGCAGCGTCCTCCGAGCTCCGGCCGCGCCCCGCCCGCCCGCTCACCCCGCCGCTCCGCTCCGCCCTCCCTCAGCCGCGGCCGACCCGTGTGGTTGCGCGGTCCGCCGCCCGGCCCGGCCCGTCCCGCCGCCCGGTACCGCCCTCGACACCGCCGCCGCCGCCGCGCTGCGCAAAGCGCGACACAACGCGCCGAGCGCCGCGTCGACACCCCGGCGGGGGCAGGCCGGCGCCGCTTTACGGCATCGCCCGCCGCGGAAGCACGTGCGGCGCCATGAATCGGCCGAGTGAGCGCAGGGAAGCGACCGGGCTGGCACCGGGAGAGGAGAGGGTAGGGAGAGGGAGAGGAGAGGGAGGGGGAGGGGGAGAGGGAGAGGGGAGGAGGGAGAGGAAGAGGGAGAGGGAGAGGGGAAGAGGGAGAGGGAGGCTGTGGCTGTGCTGTGGGCCCAAGCGAGTGGCACGATCGGGGACTGGGTCTTCGGGGACCGGCGGTGGCGGAGCGCGATGCGGGGCGGTGTGGTGTTGTGTGTGTGTGTGTGTGTGGTGGTTGTGTGTGTGTGTTGGTCTGTGTCTGTGTGTTCTGTGTGTCTGTGTGTCGGTGTCTGTGTGTGGTCTGTGTGTGTGTCTGTTGTGTCTGTGTCTGTGTGTGTGGCTGTGTGTCTGTGTCTGTGTGTGTCTGTGTGTCTGTTCTGGTGTGTGTGTGTGTGTGGGCACGCGGCGCTGACCGGCGCGGTGCGTTGCAGAGCTGAGGAGGCGAGCAAGCGGCTGAGCTGCCACAAGCGCTAAAAATCCAGAGAAGTGAGGCCCCGCGGCGTGAGGCGGCCCCCAGGGCTGTCTTTGGCGATTTGGAGGCAGGTACGTTGATGTTTTTGGCCTTAGACTGAGAAAGGTTTCTTGTGCCTGCTTTCAGATCAGAGAACACCACCGAAAAGTCAGGAAGGAGGCCAAGAAACGTGGACATAAAAAGCCCAAAAAAGACCCCGGAATTCCCAGTGCTGCGCCGTTTAAGGAAGAGCTTCTGCGGGAAGCGGAGCAAAGAAAGCAGAGGGTAAAATACAGTTTGTGGCAAAGAGGACAAGAACTGAGACCATCCTTTTCTTTAAGGAAGTTTCGTGTGCATAAATGTGCCTTCAGAGGCATAGCCATGGCAGATTGTACATGGTCCCAGTAGACTCGGGCTTTGGAAAAATAACATAATTATTTCCAGCATTGTACAGCGTGCAATGATTTGCTGTTGTATTTTTAACCTTCGTTTCCTCAGTGTGCATGTGAACATGCTGGAAATGTCATTTCTTAAGCAGTCAGAATTGCCTGTGGTGCTGGGATACAGAAATGTCCCATCAGAGTGATGGCATTATGTGATTATACAGGAAACAGGGATCTGCTTTCTGCAGTATGGGCTGCTTTGACATGAGATCAGCACCTTTATCAGCTGTAGTAGTGGCTGCAGAGCTGCTGTTTTGGGATCGAGTTAATGGATGGCTGCCTCTAGGTAGGATTAAAAAAAAAAAAAAAAAGAGTTCCCAGAGTTACTTGGACAGTCAGAGCTTCTAACTGAGCTGGCTCAAGAACTGGGGTCAGGAATGAGGAGAAAGAACATTCTTCTTACCATCTTCAAAGATGTTTCATCTGACCTGGGTTTTTGTTTGCAATCAGCTTGAAGAACTGAAACAAAAGCAGAAGCTCAACAGACAGAAAGAACATGAAAAGAAGAGAAAGCTGGAAGCTAAAAAGAATGCAGCCACAATCAAGGAGAAAGCAGAGGGAGAGGTAGGGGTCTTGTGTGATTTTTATTGCTCAAAGCTGTAGAAGTCATCCTGAAACTGCACCTTCTTAAGCAGCATGTTACGTGTTACATTTTCATGCTGAATATGCACACAAGTATTAGACACTACTTCTCACTTAAATAATTCCCTTTTGCTTTTATTTGCTTTAGGAATCCTTTGGCAAATCTAAAGGAAAGACTAAAAAGCTTCTGAATAAAAACTCTAAGAAATCATTCTGCAGGGAGCTTACGAAGGTGAAGTGCTTTAACTATGTTTATATCATTAGATCAGAGTCAGCAATAACACCACTTGTTATTTTCCTTTTTTTATATTACTGTTTAGAATACAAAGTTTGTCTGTGATCAACTAGAGCACTGAAGTAAGGGATTTTACAGCACAAAGTGTTAACAACTGTTTTTGTAAGCAACAGCTATACCAGAGTTGTCATCTGATCTGTGATGTCTTAGTTGATTCTTTTTTATGACTCAGGTGCTTGAGGCCTCAGATGTTGTTCTGGAGGTTTTGGATGCCAGGGATCCAATGGGCTGCCGGTGTCCTCAGCTGGAGCAAGCTGTCACTTGCTCTGGTGGAAACAAAAAGCTGATCTTGGTTCTGAACAAAATTGGTAAGGAACACAGGTTTTGTCACAGTGTTACTGGCACTGTGGTTCTGTGGTAGGCGAGCTATGAAGATTTTAAAGGAATCTGAGATTCCATTGAAGACATAAGATCCAACTCTGAGCTCGCTAAAAAAGCCGGTCATTACTGAATTACCAGGAGCTAAATAAAGAAAATAAGATACCAAGAGCAACAAAGGGAACTATGTGGTAGAGTAGCCTTTGCAAGGATTGTGGAATAATCCTTCACAGAACATCATTCAATACCATACAAAGTTTTCTAGCAAGACCCCAGCATTGAAAACATAATACAGAGGCCAGAATTGTAATTGTGATGTGTTCTGCTAAGGCAAAAAAAAGAGATTCTGTGTGCCTTTGGGGAATGTACCCAGTACTTTAGAGTTCTCATCCAAACTTTATTTGTCATGATAGGATTAATTTAGGGAGTGAAAGAACTGCTCTTCTTTCCAGATTTAGTGCCAAAGGACAACGTAGAGAAATGGTTGAAATATTTGAAGAAGGAGTTTCCAACAGTTGCTTTTAAGTCAGCAACAATGATGAAGGACAAGACTATGGTAAGAGCACTGCAAGCTGTCTCAAGAGAAAGTCATACATGAGAAATATGTGTTTACAGTCACACATGTTGAAACATCTTTAAAATTCCTTTTCCCCTGGTTTGATTGCGCTTCTGTGACTGATGGATGTGCCTTTACACCTCATCTGAGCTTTGTGGTACAGTGGGGGAATTCTTACCACTGAAACTACAGTAGATAATAAATCTAAGTATCCATATTTTATCTTTCTCCTGACCCCAGTTTTTTTTTGCCTTTGAATTCTGTAGCAGGAACAGGTCACAAAAAGACATGCACGTGTTAATTTCTCAGAAACCTCTCAGTATTTCGGAAGCAAATGTCTTTTGAAGCTTCTTCAAGAGTATGGCAAGACCCAAGACAAAGCCATTCAGGTTGGGGTAGTAGGTAAGTGTCTGGAGAAAAAGGAGGAGTTTCCTTCTCCCATAAAGCTTTGGGATTCTGTATTACAGACTAGGTAAAACTGCTGACACCTGGTTTGCTAATGAGCTTTCTAGTCATTGTTCTTTGATCCTAAGGCTCCCAGTGTTGTAGTACTTGAGCTGACAGTGATCCATGGTGTGCTCAACGTGTAGCATTGGGATCTGGGGAGCACAAGGCAGGAAGAATATGTGCTCTACTGGCACTGCCTCCCTCATGCCTGGCAAAAATCCCAAAGAATGGAGCATCATAAACCCTACAAGTGTGAGAAATGAGGATACATTCTTTGTCTTACTTCTGCAGTGAAGACTTCAGATCCAACTCTGATCTCACACTGATGCTTACTTCAGCAATGATACCTGGAAGAAGATGTTTTGATCATAAAAAGCTGTTTTCTTATTTAACTTACAAGGATTTATGTGATTTTTCCTCAGGTTTCCCTAATGTGGGAAAGAGCAGCATAATCAACAGTCTCAAAGGAAAGCGTGCTTGCAATGTTGGCCTGGCAAGAGGTGTTACCAAGTAAGCTCAGTTTGATAAAAGCAGTTCTTTCCTTGTTTGTTGTGTTTCAGTTAACTTGAGTTTGGGTTTCAATCCATTAGGGGCAAAGCACACCAGCATGTAGTTTTAAATGCACATTAAAATTTGCAAGATGAAAGGTACTGATATGTGTGATGCAGTCTCTCTCCAGGGGATACGGAAACTTGATGTTCGTTTAAATTTCTATCCTGCACAAAGCAAATGATGACAAAACACTGAAACTGACTGTATGAAGTATATTCAATCCAACCCTGAGCTTTGTGTCTTGCATTCCCCTCACCATTACCAGTCCTTCACTGATCATCTGCTCACAGTGCATTTCTCTCTGAACAGATTAATGCAAACTGTACACCTTGATAAGCAGACAAAGATGCTGGACAGTCCAGGTATAATTGCAGATCCTTCCAACAGTGCCCTGGCTCTGGCCTTGAGAAGTATCATAGACCCTGGAGGATCAGACTCAGCAGATATGCTCGAAGGAGTGAATGCCATCATAAATCACTGCAGTAAGCAGCAGGTGAGCTCCATCTTTTTTCTACATCTCTCACTGCATCAGACTTCTCTGTAGGTTTCTTAGGTCCAACAATGAAAGTACATTTTGCTTTAGCTAATTCTGATAGTTTGGGAACTGTTTTCCTTAGCCATGCAAAGTGGCAATGCCAAGTGTGATCCTTCATCCTTACAAACAGAAGGCAGAAGGCAGAACAGCATGCCACGATCCTGACAACCAGAGTAAACAGCATTGCTTTTAAGACCTCATCACCACAGTCAGAGAGTGAAAAATGATGGTATTTTCTATGTCCTATGGTTACAGTGAAGACCTCAGATCCAACTCTGATTTCACTCTTAGTTTCAAGCAAATTAACCTAAGCCTAATTGCCTTTCAGTTCTGTGAGAAGTGTTGTCACAGACCAGTGTGCTGTGTACACCCACAAGTCTGGGTGACTGGCAGATGAGTTTGTTGATGAAGTAGGCATTTTGCTGTAATGTTTACTCCCACATGCAAGAGAAAAATAGCTTTACATTTACTCTGTCCTCACTGTTTTCCAAATCTATTTGCTCTTTTATTCCTAAAACTATGAGAAAGGTGGGCATCTCTTCCTGAATGTGCCATTTTCTTTTACCATAGGTAATGATGCACTATAATATCCCAGATTTCAAGAATCCTGAGGAGTTTTTATCTTTACTGGCTCAGAAGAGGGGAATGCTGAAAAAGGGAGGTGTTCCTGACATAGAAAATATTGCTAAATTAGTCCTTTGTGACTGGACAGGGTATGTATGCTGTGAACTTTTGTGAACTGTAAACTCTATCCTGCTCACCTTTTTCTCACTGTTAATCCAGCACAGCAGAAGCACCAAGTCCAGAAAAGTACTTAAGAAGGAGAGGCTGTTTTTTTCCCTTCCTTTCTTACATTTTACTTGGGTAAAAAGCTGGATTGTCCAACAGATTTAGAGAATGCCATCCACAGGTAGTTTTCTAAAGTAGTGAAGGTTACGTGCAAAACCTGTTGCGCATTACTCAGTTTCTGTAATGGAAATCTGCTTTCCTCTCAAATACCAAGTCTATGCTGTCCTTTTCTAAGCAGGAAAGGATGTGGCAAACTTTTTGTGGAAATTTAGGGTGGTTCCTAAATGGTTCAGAGTCAGATTTTAAGATCTATTGAACTGCTGTTAAACAGTTATCAATTTGAGAGCTTTGTGCTCTGGGTTTTATTTTTAAATATGGTGATTTAACTGTGTACCTTTAGTTGTTTTTTAATGCTGATTTTTATTTTCTCAGAGCCAGAATAAAGTACTACTCACAACCTCCAGGATTTCAGAAACCACCACACTATCTTACGGAACAAAAAATAGCTGAAATGCAGGAAGGCTTTAATTTAAATAACCTAGAACAAGAAAACAGCAATACAGTTCAAGGTAGGACTGTTCCTGTAAAGACTACCATTAACCATAGAGTCACAGATTGGCCTGGGTTGGAAGGGGCCTTAAAGACCCTCTTGTTCCAAACCTGCTGTGGGCAGGGCCACCTTTCACTCAGACCAGATTATTCAGAGCCCCCTCCAGCCTGGCCTTAAACACTTCCAGGGACAAGGCAGCCACAGCTTCCCTGGGAAACCTGTGCCAGGGCCTCACCATCCTCACAATAAAGAATTTTTTCCTGCTAACTAATCCACACCCACTTAGGCAAACTTACCTGTACTCAAATCCAGTTTTTCCAGCTTCTAACAGTTTTCTGTAGGTGCCTCATGGGGAGCTTTTCTTAGAGAACTGTCCTTGCTTTGGTGGCAGAACCCGTTGTGGGAGCCCTGTCTATGGCAGAACTGCAGTGTCCCTGCTGGGGGCTGGACCATTACATCTGTGCTGAATGACAGGGACTGAACAGACACTGCCTGTGTTTTCTGCAGCTTTAAAGCACCCCAGTCCAGCAAGCAGCATTGCTTTTCAATCAGCTGGAATGACAAATGGGACAATAGAGGAAAATAAAGTGATAGAGGAAGAATCAGAGTGGGAAGACACGGAAACAAGAAAGGAGGAAGAGGAATCCACAGAAAGTGATGATGATGATTTGGAAGAAGATGATGATGATGACATCAGAGGGGTAAATGAGGGTTTCACTAGGGTTGGGCTTTTTTCCTGAATTAAGGAAACAACATTGTTCCAAGTCGCTTGGCCTCAGCAGTGAGGCTCAGCTATACAAGGGGACATCCACACTCTCCCCAGGCTCTGTTAGGTTTCATTTGCATGGGAGATTTCATTAGTTTAAATAATGTCTGACCTCTGACTTGTAGGAGAGCCAAGTTCAGGTCGCCAGAAAAGCAAAGCCTGGAAACGGACAGAAGAATCCTACAAATTCCAAAGAGCAGAGGGCTGGTGTGTATTCAGAACCCTGGTTTAAGGATGGGTCTGGTAGCTCCAGGATTTGCACTGGTTTCACTAACACATGATTTTCTCTTCTCAGGAAATGAAGATCGTTCCAAATCACTGTCCTTCAGCTCAGATAAACCAGCAGATGAAGATGATGCCTATGATTTTAATAC
Source organism: Certhia americana (assembly GCA_018697195.1). Lineage (NCBI taxonomy): Eukaryota > Metazoa > Chordata > Aves > Passeriformes > Certhiidae > Certhia > Certhia americana. Next base: position 5,420,297 of record CM031868.1, on the reverse strand, counting down.
AGACTATGTGTGACAAATCAGGTGGGAAGGCACCATTTGGAGAGCTGCTACTGGCTCTCAGAACTCGGAAGACTGGGGTTGCAGCAAAAGCTGGAGGAGTGCTGCTGAACCAGAGCTACTGCAAAGACTCAATTGTTGCTGTGTCAAATAATGTACATAGTAGTGCATCTCCCTTGATAGTTCCAGATTTTATACAGGTCTAGGAAACTGACTGTTATTCAGCTTTGTCATAAAGTTTATTTCCTATATTCAAGCGCATTAAAAAAATTCCTAGAAGACTCACTTAGTCTGTTCCTTTTGCCTTATAAAAAGACCTTTCAAGAGGATAAACCCTTTGTCTTTGAAAAATAAATGATAAATGTTTAATTCTAGTCACATTCAAACAACTAAATTTCATGGTAAATTTTAATTCCTGCACAATCTAAGTTTTCCTAGAGGATTACAAAGATTTTACTCCTAGAGCATGACTTTAGACAGTGACTTTTCAGTACGTTTTTGCAAAACTGGTAGAATTTTCACATGTAAAAGTTGGCTAGAAAATGCTCCTTATTTCAGTTAGATATAAAGTACTTTACCCAAACACTGTTTTATGTTCTGAACCTTCACTGGGAATGGTTAAATGTGATTTTATTAGTATAAATCTCCACTGGGGAACAAGTTAATTGATCTTACAATGCTCTGGAACAAGAGTTTTGTTTCCTGATGGCACCTGTTACACCTGGCAATAACTGGTAAACATAAAGCAAAACACTGCCCTGTGCAATAAGGATGTGCTGCTGTGTTCAGCCTGTAGCAGAAGTAGGGTAGCAAGAGAATTGCCAAGAGGCCCTGCAGCTGTTCAAGAAAGAAGTGTTTACAATTAATGCCTGACACTGACTATCCCCAATGCATCTGTTTTTCTTCCTATTAACTGAAAAGCATGATTTCTGTATTCTTCGGTAAATAAGTATGTTTTCCCTCAATGTATGCTGAGGAATAGATTCTCATAGCTTGGAAAGGTGTCAGGTGCTTACACAAACAGGCAGTTCCTTTAAGCCTGCTAAAACATACCCTGCTCAGCTGAATTACATTGGTGTCAGCTAATCCAAGTAAAATCTTTCTAAGTTGGTAAGTGAATTTACTTCATTAGTCCTAACTGCTTCAAGGACAAGAATGGTTCTTGTTCTAATAGTTCAACAAAATCCAGGAAAAGAGACAATAGGTAACAAACCAGATTGGGGTATCCATGACAAACAGAACTACAGGCAGTGACTGCAAAGAGAGCAGCAGTTTGAAATGCTTTTAAAGCAGAACTAAAACCACATTCATAGTCATGAAGGAGTCTGTTACCTCTGCTGCCCTGTGTTTCAGCCCAGGCAGACTCGGCTGTCATTGCATGAACACAAAGCCTTTTGTCTGAACATCCACCACCAAGGGGTCTTCACAAGCCTGAGTGCAAACCTCTGTGAAATGGAGTGGTTGGCACACTGACTGCTGGCATATATAGCTGATAATAACTATCACTCAATATATAATACAACTATATAACAGTTACATAGTTATATACAATAATATATATACAACTATGAAAAAACAAACCAACTTACCTGTAGCACAGGTGATGGGCAGCTGGCTGCAGAGGGCACAGGCATCTCACTTGATGAGTCCCCAGCTGGGGAAAGGCACAGCAGGAAAAACTATAGCAGAGTGTAGCTCACTTGGAGAACTAAGGAACTCAACAATAACAAAATCAATCTGTAATTAATACAGCCTGGTCCCCAAAATAAGATGTTTGTACTATTTTAGAATTAGATTTCTTTCACAAAGACCAAATCAGTTCACTTTGGCTTTAATCACTTGCTACTGTGTACAAAGAAAACATTTCCTGTATCAAGACTGGAATTACATTGCCATTTACAGGAGGCTGGAGTCAGCATGTTGCAATTAGCTTTATTTTTGAAACTAAGTTTCATCCACCACTTTACAAAAAAATTGTTTAGCGTTCACTGACAGTTAAAACCATTTTGCATAGTGAAATAATACTTGAAGGATTCATCTTTCAAACAGGATTCAATTTTGCTGAAGTCTGTAAGAAAGATTTACACAGATATAGCTGGGAGGAGATTTCATGCAAGAAAGGGTTATTGAGGGAATTATTTCACAGGATAACAAAACAAACAATAAAACAAAACCCAGGCAGCTCTTAATTACAGTACATTGCTGTGCAAGGTTTGCTGGTGCAAGCACCAGCTGAATTTGTATCTTGTTCTTAGAAACATTTTTTCTATAATTGACAAAATGATCCCCTGCTAGAAGACTTGTAAAGAGCAGGAGGAAAAAGCTGAAATGATGTAAACAAAAGTGCTTGTTTGTGGAGAGCTTCCCTTGTTTTCTGTAGTGCTGCTGGAATAGCATCTTGTGTCACACAGGTGACATAAGCCTCCTTTGGACCTGTGCATTTCAGAACTGCACCTGAAAACGTGCATCATCTTGTGCTCCAGAAGGCAAGGTCAGCTCTGTAATACAAGTTGGCTAAACAAAAAATGTTCTGCTTGGCTCCAGAAGTTTCCTGAGAAAACATCATCCTTTATTCAAAAGGACTCTACTTTGTTTCATAGGCTTCCAAGTGTCTGCGGAGCAGGGTGAACTTGCCTGCAGGGTCAGGGACATACCACTTCTCCCAGACTTCTGCATAGGAAGCTGATCTTCCCCAGGGTTTGAAATGTCCATTCCAATGGAGCAGCTTGGCAGCTTCCACAAACTGAGGAGAGTACCTTTTCCCGGCACTAGACCCTTCAATTGAAAAAGAAGCATTAGTGTTTGAAATAAAGGCAGCAGAAACACCAATGTGCAAAATGTTTGCTTCAAAACAAAGGATTTAAAGGAAATCTTTATGGAGAAAGGAGGTAATAGGGGAGGCACAAATAAGGGCAAAGTGAAAAACAATCAGGTGCAATTAAATGTCACTTTGATCTGTGTCTATTTTCATACACTGCCTTAACTTCCAAGTTATTTAAAACCTGCTTAACACCCAGATGAATTCAGCAGCCTATGTATTATTTATCAGAAACATAACCTAAAAAAGCTCTCCCAGCATTGGGGTTTCACCAGTACAACAGACATGAATGTCTGCCTTTCGCAACAGTTTTGGAAGAAACACCTTGGATCACATCAGATACAACATAATTGTGGAAAACTAGAAGGATTTTGTGAGTAGGTCAGTTCAAGAATTAAACCCCAGCAGTTTGAGAAAGACTCAGGCCTACAGGCCCCAAGATGGAATAGCAAAGCTGTCTTTCCTGAAGAACAAAGGACAGAATAGGGGAATAAAAGGTCACTTTGCTACATCATCACCAAGGTGTCCAGCTACAGACCCAGAAAAACACCCAAGGGGAGCAGCATCACAAATGTTTGACACATACCAAGATGTCGGATGTTCCACATGGGATCAATACTGGAATGCTGCTTGTAAAATACAATTAGCAGTGGAGGCGTTGTGATGCTGCCAGCCAGAGTCTTACTGTAGAGTTCCTCTCTGGAAGTTGAAAGGATGTTCATCAGTTGATTATTCCCTTGCAGCAGAGCTACACACAGAGCCCTCCATTCAAGAGGGAAATGCCACCAGCAAGAACCCAAGCTCTGAGCTGCTGGCACCCCTAGCCTGAGGTACTTACACCACATTAAGTGCCATCCACTTCTCCAGTTGTTTAGTGATGTTCTGTAATTTCCATTCAGTCAAATTGGCAACAAAAACCCCAGGATTGAAAGAGCAGGTGTTGGCTTTCATGGCAAGCTTTCGGATGGTTTCTTTTTTGTAATCTAAAAACCCGATGTAATTATACTGGGGGGGGGAAAGAGATTAGAAATTAGCTTAAAATATATGGGGAAATTCCTAAAGAAAAATTCTACACAACTCACAACCTACAGGCATGAATTGAAGGTGTTAAGAGTAAATAACCCTTCCTTTAAAATGAGAGAAAGAAAGCTTAAGAGGTGCAACATTTAAAAAATATGATTACATAAACTACATATTTTAAGAAATGCTGCATGGTCTTAATAATATGGTATTATTAATATGGTACCAGTCTCAGATAAAGTACTTTTTATACATTCAGAAATGAAAAATTGTCCCTTCTACGTTCTTAGACCTCCTGTTGTTCCACAATGAGAACTTCTTTCATTGTAAAGCACAGCAAAAAATCCAAGTAATTGACTGTGCCTGAACAGAAACTGCAGGTCTCTTTTGTAAAACTGGTTTGAGCAAAGGCAGTCACACGTTTAGGTTTACAGCATTTAGAGCATTCCCAAATTCAGTATTGTTAACAGTATTGTTACCACTGAACAAGACTAAAACTAACCTGATTGCCTGCTCCACGGACAGCAACTTTACTACTGGTTGAGTCACAGTCATCTGAAAATGCAGCTGCATGTCCAGGTTTCAATGGAGTGTTGTAAAGTTCAACAATATCATCTGGAAAATGGAAGCAAGCAGAGGAAAATCAAAACCAATCCTGACTAAATGCAGAGTTAGGCTTTGTTCAGTCCGTTGTCACAGCAGATAAAGCTCCTCAGTTTAACCCAATTCACACACGTTTACAAAGTTTGTACAGAAATGTTTGGGTTCTGTGAGAGGTAAGATACTGACCTCAGCATAAAGCCAGTGGCAGCTAACAAAGGTCCCATACCTTGCACTATTACATCATCATCCACATAGATGACCTTCTCTGCATGAGGTACCAAGTTGGGCAAGTAGAATCTTGCAAAGGTTAACTGTGAAAACAGAAAAGCAAGAAAAGTGAAGAATTAAATGAAAAAATTGTCCAAATAAATGTGAAATTGACTGATTTTTCTGGCACTTATCTATGGCAATAATGTCCAAGACAACTTCTATCGAGGAAGTAAAATAGGCAGCAATATCCTACAAGTAATTAAAAATAAACAGGTTCCATCGATTCCTGGTTTACCATGAATGTATGCATTGATAAACTAACTTTAAAACTGGTCTATATAAGAATTTCTTATTTCTCCACATAGACTGAAAGCATCTCTGAGGTGCTGGCATGCTTGACATGCCAGCTGCAGTGTTTCACTGTGGCTAGCAGCAAAAAATGATCCTAGATATGCATATGTAGATATTCAAATCCATCTCTCACTATCTAGATATTTAATTTTACTGAAATTCAGGAATTTGATTATGAAAAATTGCCTGTATGCTAAGAGATTTGCTTTTGATCTCCAGCTGTGTTCAAAAGCCAACATCAAAATATATTGTAATTAATGAATAATTGCAAAGAGTATTCAGCATTATCCTCACTGGTTTGAAGGTGTCTGCCTTTTGGGGATCCACTTGTACTTTGCCTTCTAAGATCTGAGGGTCAAAATCCAAAATTCGGTATCTGATATTTTTCAGAGGAGGGCTCCTCAGCCACATCCTGCAAGCAGGAGAAAGGCACAGATCTTGTTAGATGAGACAAAATCAAGGGTAAAGAAGGAAATCTAGCTGACAGTGGCACAGATCTTGATGTGGCCACTCACTTCCCTGCCCAACAAACACATCAGGGATGTAATTGATGCTGACATCGGTGCTGTCCTGTGTGGCCACAGGGCCAAGTCCAGGGTCAGCAACTGCACACCTGGGACATGTGAAAGACACTTCTTGTTTTAGCAGAAATACACAGTTCTGTTATCACAGGCCCTTCACAAAACCATCAGTGTGGACAGAAGGGGTGAGAATAAATGGATCAAGGAACAATCTACAAAAATGGAGAAACGTGATTGCCAGGATTTGAATTGCTTAGATGAAATGTAGAAGTACCTTCTACAACCCTCCCACCAACAAACTCCAACCTCATTGGTTGGATATATTCCCACTGGAAAAGATGTTTCTTTTCCATCCCTGAAACCTGACCAGGAGGAATGGTGGGACTCCCCCAGCAGCCCTGTCAAAAAGCAGCCATAAGAAGCAGCAGATGGGACTGGGAGCCAGTGAGAAAAAGGCAGCTTGCTGTCCTCTCAGAAATACAGACATTCACAGTATTGTGTGAATCCAATGAAAAAAGACCATTACCTCAAGTGATCCACAGTATCATTCAAAGTAACAATGTGGAAAACCACGTTGGATCTGGTATGCTGGTAAATGCTGTTCATGGCTGCAACTGCACCTCCGAGCCTCTCATCCGAGGCTGCAATGACCACAGGAATCTCCTTGTCATTCCTCTCATCTGTCAGCCTCTGGGAAGCTGCAGGAATGAAATCTATAGGTTGAAGTCCTAAGGGACTTGGATCTGAGGAGTAAAAATTACATATTTGTTTTTATTATTATATATTATTATTACCACACTAAAATTCCCAGCACTTCAATTACTTATGCTATACACTTGGATGTCTGAGCTGAAGTGTGGATTACAGTGAGCTAGTATCAAACACTCAGAGCATCAGCTTTTGAAAATCTGAGATGCTAATAATTAGAATAACACCACATTTACAGAAAACTGCACACATTTAACCACACATATCCATACACAGCACAAGGTATTAAAAGGCTGAGCTACAGTAGTCTGCACTTACCTTTGGTCCCCTCTGCCATGCCTATAACTTCAGTAACTTCCTTCTCCCATTCACCCAAACCACGTGGTGGGTTCTGTCTGGCCAGAGCATGTGTTTTCTCACCAAATCTTAATACCATAGATTTAAAGAAATTAAAATAAAACCCAACATACCTGACAATTCCCGTCTCAGGAAGTCACTGAGGCTTAGGAAGTTATGATGAATAACTAGCAAGAATATAACAACAGCCACTATAAGGATGGAAATGTTCACTGGAATTTAAGAAGAAAAACCTTTATCAATATAACCAGAGAACAACTGAGGAACTCGGATACAAAAGACAAAAAAAATCAGACAAGCACATACACACATACCTTTCCTTAACGTCATTTTTCTATTCTTATTTTATTAGTATAAGGTTCCTGCAAACCTGCGAGAAAAAAATACAACAGTCACTGCCAGTGCATTCTTCCATGAGGCATAGCACACTATCACCAGGAGCATCACAACAGTTTCAGTGTCAAAGGCAGTGAATGTTTCCTCTGTCAAACAGATAAAACTATATGTCACATTTCAAAAAGTGAGTATGGTATCAGGAAGTTCCTAATTACAACCACAGAATCACAGGATAGGGTTGGTTGGAAGCAACCTTCAAGATCACCTGGTTACAACCAACTGCCATAGGCACAGACATCATCCCCAGCTTCTCTGGGCACCCTGTGCCAGGGCCACACCACCCTCAGAGGGAAAAATTTCTTCTTAATACCTCATTTAAACCTGCCCTCTGTCAGTGTGAAGCCATTCGCCTTTGACCTGTCATCCGTGCCCTTGTCCAAAGCCACTCTCCAGTTCTCTTGGAGCCCCTTTAGGCAGGGGAAGGTGCTCTGACAGGTCCATGTCTTTCTTATGTCCACTACAATGACATATCTAAAGAAGATCTCAGAGATAAAAAAGGAGACATATAGATCTTGCCACTTACTTTACTGACAGAAAAAAAAAAAAAAAAAAAGCGCCAAACTCCTGCCAGTCAAAAGTAATTTGAGAAGATCTAGAAAATTATGAGTTTTCTTTATTGTTGAAACTATTTATTTAACTACCTGAACTGGAAGCACACGAACAAAAAGATTAAATGCTATATGTTTCTTTCCATACTTAACCAACAGCAAGATTCCGTTGTTTATGAGATTTTAACAAACAGTATTATATGTTTTAAAACCCATTACATTCTCGACATAAAATACTTATTTTCACCTTAAGTGTCATCACACAGAACAGATCAAAAAAGTGGGAAAGAAGGCAGCACCATCATGTTATAGAGGGGGTGAAAAGCCAACACCACCGGAGCGCTCTGCAATGCCCAGCGCCAGGGTTGAGCCGCGCACGAACACGGCCGGAGCCTCAGCGGCAGTGACAGAACGCCCCCGGCACAGGAATGCACAATAAAACACACACCGCGCCGCATCGCCGGCTCCCAGCAGCGCACACCGCGCTCCCTGGGCTGCTCTGCGGGCACAGCCCCGCTCCAGTGCCAGCGGGCCCGCTTCTCTCGCACCGTCCGCCCGCCCCGCTCCCTCACGGACCGTCCCCGCCCGCCCCGCTCCCTCACGGACCGCCCGCCCGCCCCGCTCCCTCACGGACCGTCCCCGCCCGCCCCGGTCCCTCACGGACCGTCCCCGCCCGCCCCGCTCCCTCACGGACCGTCCCCGCCCGCCCCGCTCCCTCACGGACCGCCCGCCCGCCCCGCCACGGCGGCAGCGCACGGGGGGTGCCCGCCCAGGTGCCTGACCGCCGCCAGGCACCGAACCTGCGCCGCGCCCGCCCCGCCGCACCACCAGGGCTGCGGCGGCACCCGGCAGCTCCGGGAGGCGAGCCCGAGGCTCGAGCGGCAGGGTAGCCCGCCTGTTGCCGACTTAGCGCGGGCTCCCCACAGGCGGCCCCGCGGCGCCTCGCACCTGCCGGGAAGGCGCCTCCGCCGGGGTCCTGCGGGGCGCAGCCGCGGTCGCCGAGGAGATACGTACCGGCAGGTGAGGGGGGTGCGAAGCAGCCCCGGAGCGGCGGCGGCGGCGGTGCAGAAAGGATGGACAGGGCTGGAGGCGGTGCCCCCGGCCGACGGAGCTCTGGGCGGAGCGCACGGGGCGTGTTTCCGGCCAGCTCGGCAGCCTTCCGCTCCGCCGCGCCCTGCGAACAGCGGGTTCCTGCCTGGGAGCGCGGGGACGGCTGCGAAGAGTGAGAAGAAGCCAGAGAAACGCCGCCGCCATGCTGAACGTGTTCCGCTCCATCCCCATGCAGATGGTAGGGCCCGCCCAGGCCTGGGCACTGCGGGTGACACGGCCGGGTGCGGGTTTTATTGTCC
>CM031868.1:5049238-5411409 GCA_018697195.1 Certhia americana | reverse complement strand
GCAGCTGTGTAAGGGAAGCCCCTCTGTGCTTTCCTGCCTCTGCTGCCGACGGACAAAAGGCAGCGTGTGCTCCCAGAGAGCCGCGTTTTCTAACGCTATGCAGACATAGGTTAGTTGTGTTCCGAAGGGAGCAGTAGAGAACATCCAGTCCAACCCTGCCAAGGCAGGGTCACCTGGAGCAGGAATGAATCCAGGTGGATTTGCAAGGTCTCCAGAGGGAGGGTCTCCACGACATCTCTAGGCAGCCTGTCCCAGTGCTCTGCCATCCTCAAAATTCTTCTAACACCCTTCTGTTGAGGTAGAGCTTCATGTGTTTTAGTTTATGGACACTGCTCCTCATCCTGTTGCTGGGCACCACTGAAGAGAGTCTGGCACCATGCTGTTGGCACCCACCTGGAGATATTTATCTGTCAGTCTTCTCCAAAACACAAGGGCCACACACACCATGCCCTCTCGGGCACACCCTCTTTGGTGGTGGTACAGCTTTTACTTAGTGGTGTTAAGGTGACTACAATGATATTTTGAACTTGGATTTCTTACCCTGATCAGAGAGTGCTTGCTTCTGTTCTAGGTGATGTGGTCAAGCCTGCAGAGGAGGTGTTTTCAGCCAGTGTAAGAAAAATAATTCCAATCTGGTTTGAAAGTTGAGCAAAAACGCTGAGAACCCATGGTCAGGTAGACTGTAGGATCTAACCTGAAAGAGTTAAGTAGGCAGGTCTGTTTTAAATAACTGACTAAAAAGTGTCTCTTTCCACAGGACTACAAGGGGCAAAAACTAGCAGAACAGATTTTTCAAGGAATCATTCTTGTCTCTGCAGTAAGTATAGTAGACCTGTGGCTGAGAACATAAAGGATTATTTTATTTTCTGATCTTATAAATATTTTTCTTATTGTTTGGGGTTACTAAAAGCTTTTAAGTGAAGTCAGAGGGACTGCCATGGATTAAAACTTTTCTTTACATCGTTTACTTTCATTGTTGGCCTGCAATTTTGAAAAGGTTAGAAAAATGTATGAACTGTGCTTTTGAAAAACCTGTAATTTCTTAGCTAAATCCACCCCCTGCAACCTAATCATGTCAGGAAAATGTTTTTCTTCAAATAAAGTTTGATTTTTTTTTAAATTTCTTTTTCCAGGTAATTGGTTTCATCTATGGATACATCACTGAACAATTTGGATGGACTGTTTACATAGTTATGGCTGGATTCGCTTTATCATGTTTGGTAAGAATGTTTTTTTCCCCCAAACAAAAAAATACATGCACCTTTTAATCTGGAATAGTTGCTAAATTGAAGGGCTGTCAGCAGAGACTAATGTTTGCTATGCAGTTCAGATTTATTAATACATATTTGTGCTTCCTTTGATCTGCATGAAGTGGTTTGCAGCCCATTAAGTGCTTTTTTTGAAGTAGTAGAATTCTTGCAATTTAATACCACTTTGGAGTTCATTTTTCATTTCAATTAAAAGTTAAGTCCAGCTGACAGCATTGGTAACAGAAGAGACTTCTGTGGAGTCTTTCTGTGCAGTAGCAGCTTGTCATGACAATTTTGCAGCTGTCCCCTGCCCTGAGGAGAGAGACAAGGAGGCAGAATATGGAATTTCAGGAGTAATTCCTTATCCATGCATGAGAAGTGTCCCATTTCTATTGGGGCACTCCCAATCCAGTTTTACACGTGGTTCTTACACCTTTCAAGCATTCAGCTACAGCACGATTTGACCAATCACTGCTCAAGACACACGCACACATCTCACTGTTTTGAGAAGCTCCTGCAATTTTCTGGCTTCATCATCCATCTGCTCCTTACTTCAACATCCCCAAGTCAGTCTGGCTGCAGTTATTTATAAGTGATGCCAGGCAAGGGGAGAGTCTCAATGCAGTGTGGGAGGTGTCACCTCAGGAGTCCTTTTTTCTTCAGGGTGGGTGCTGTCCTCCTCCTTGCAACAACCTGGGCTGCTATAGTTGTATACTTAAGCACGACCGTGCAACAGAAATTGTAAACGTATATGAAATTGTGTGAGTTTTATTAGGACTAATGGACGACTAGTTAGGGATGAAGGTTTTCCTAAGCTGTAGAGAACAGCTCTTTAGCATCTCAGTGTCCATGTTCTGACTGCCTTCCTTTGCCCTCAGCTGACACTGCCTCCCTGGCCCATGTACCGCCGCAATCCACTCAAGTGGCTGCCTGTCCAGGAGTCAGGCACGGAAGAGAAGAAGGCAGCAGACAGGAAGCCAAAGAGACATTCTAAAAGCTAAAAATTATGGTGTTCAGGCTGTTACTTTGTTAAATTTTGTTAAATTAATTACCACTGGGAAATACTTCTTGGCTTAGTGTTTGGGGTTTTTTCTTAGTCCTTTATATACAACCAAGCTCTGCAGGGAGTGTGAAGGCTGGAAATTGTGTCTGGAGTTTCAGGGAGGTCAGTGGGAACACAGGGATGGGGGGATTAACTTCAGCAGGCTACTGGAGGTCACATCTTGAGTATTTAACTAAAAAGGAACTCAGTGAATCAAATGAATTCTATTTAAGCTGTTGACATAGCCTAAAAGATAATAAACAGCTGGATTTCTACTGAAATATTTCTAACTGTGTAAAACAAGCTGTCAGTAGAACGAGGTTGTAACAAATACTGTGAAATGGTACATACCCCACAGATCTAAAAATAACTGTTCGAGGATAGGAGGGTGCAGAGGGCCAGTTTTTGTTTAAAATAAATTTCCTTGGGAAGAACAAGTAAGAATAGCTCTTGAAACATTGTAACTTAAGCATGTAGCCTGTGACAGGCAGCAGGTATGGCATTTTATTTTACTACTGTCATGTCAGTAAGCTCCCTCACAGCTGCTGGAGGTTACAGTATTTCAGCTACAGGCAGGAAAAGAGAGAGGTTGTTAATTTATAATTTTATTTTACAAATTCAATTCCATTTGACTTTATTATTTTAAAAACGTGCTTTTCCTGTAGGTATGGTATACAACAATTCTTGTGGGCTGTTGTCAGACACTCTGGATGCAAAGAGAAATAAGTATTTTATCTTTTCCCTATGTGATTCTGGTCTTGGGCACTTCCATTCCTAAAAGGAATTAGTATTTGTAAGGCAAAGGGATTTCTCCAGCTGGGCTCATGGTAACCATGGCTGCATTCCTTTCAAACATTTTCAGACTTATTTTACCCAGTTACCAAATGCTTTTCCCTACCTTGGTGACTGCCTCAGCAACAAAACACCAAGAGCAAAGTCTCTCCTTACAAACAGTTTGGCTGCCCCTTTCAGCACGTGGACTTGGCAATTTACACAAAGTGAGGACTTTGAGTTCTACAAAAATTAGTAATTGTCTCTTCATGCTAAATTTTCTCAACTGTCTGATGTAATAGATTATAGTTCACCTCATCAGAGCCTTGGCAGAGATTTTGTTACTGTATTTAGTATGAGACCATACCAAAAACCTTTTGCTGTGACAAATTAAAACCAGAACATAATCTTTTTTCACACTCCTTAGTGTACAAAACTTGGTATCCACCCCTACTTGCATCTATAAAAAGGAACTTTTTAAGAGAATAAAAACTAAAGTTTCTCTTCTGAGAAGGGGATAGCCTGGTTCACATTTTAACATGAAAAATATTACTACAAACTCTAATGTTTTCTGCAAGTTCACCTCCTTATTCTAGCAAAGGACATAAATGAACATGCATGCTTTGTAAGCTGGCCCAGTCTATCAAAGGAGCTAGAAAATAGTTCTTTTCTCCAAGGAAAAGATTCTGGTCAGAGCTTCACATTTTCTTCCAGGAATTTCAGGTGCCGAGCCTTCGCACTGTAACTCACGTACTTGTCTCCCATGTGCTCCCGCAACTGCAGCTGTTTAGAACACACAAAGAACAAAACCCACAACATTTACTGGCACTGAAAAAAAGCAGAAGCTACCAAAATATCAACAAAAAGATACCGAAGCACTCAGCTGAAAAAGAAGCATGGTGAAGCTAGGCAGTGTAGATGAGAGAGAAGAAAAATGAACACTGTTGTTGTCTAAAAGCAAGAGACTTTCAAATCCCACCCAAAAATTTAAAATACAAGATCTTCACAGGTTACAAATCAAATACTGCCTGGGTAAGTGCAACCAAGTTTCGAATCAAAAGAGCTGGAGGTATTTCTCATTCACCTCTACTGGGTATTGATGGTAAATTATTTCTTATTTTGGACATAAGGGGCATAAGGCAAGTAATGTGAAGGCAAACATTTGAGAGAAAGAAGAAATTATTACTGGAGAAACAGCACAGAGTAAAATTATTTGCATCCCTTGCACCTTCCCCAAATTCAGGGACTATGGTACAATTCTGAATGTTTCTGAATGAAGTCACAGTTGAACATAGTCTATGATCTAGAATCAAAGTTAAAAGTGAAAATTACAATATACTTCAGTATATTCAGGATTGCCCATGACTACATGAAGAATCAAGGTTTACCCTATCTCAATAGGATAAATGCCCAGCTCATTTATCTAGCTTTATAAAGAAATTAAACAATTTTATTATGGAAGACATTCACCTCTCTTTTTGCTTCATCATCTTCTTCCATGATTCTGTACACCTTCTCAAGAAGTTTCACTCCCAATCCTTGCACCACATCATATCTTAGGATTTCAACCATTCTCCTAATCTTGTAAGGGACCAATAATGTATCTTAAAAATAAAATACAATCAAAAAATCACTGCAGTAGTAATCACTTTCAGTACAGACAACTTTTATATTCTGCAGAAGAATATGGGACAACTCTAAGTATTACCACAGAATCCCAGAGCAACAGACCTGAAGGAATCTCTTCCATTTTTACTTCCTCTGATTCATCAGGTGATTTTCCATGCAAAATCAAAGTATCTCGATATTTTCTATGAAGTTTAAACTCTGGGGCTGTGGTTAAGGTTCCACAGCACTCAGAGTTCTCCTTGGAGTCCATTTTCAGTGTCCGTGTCATCAGCTGCACCAAGTCATTAATTTCATTAACGTTACTTTTCCTAGGAGAGAAGGAAGAAATAATTCAGTCACTGTCACAATGCAGCTTGCACCCTACATTCCAAGGGCTTTTGATGAGTTTATTCAGGTCCTAGTAAATACTCCATGTTAAATTCTTAGTTGTAGTGGAGTTTTATCACTAGCAACATCAGTACTGTTTCACTTTATAAAGGCTCAGAGCCCAGTCACTGCAAAAATTCACAATCCTACTGGCTACTGCTGACTCTGGTACTGCAACAAATTGCATCTTTTGAAAACTGCTTACACTGACAAAAAACAGATAAATTCAGCCTCGTCTGCAGTGGAAAGGAAGCAAATTGGCACCTTTTAACTTGTGCTTTTAATGCATCGACAGTAGATGTCCTTTGGTGCTGTAAGCTTTGTTTCCTGGGAAGCTACAGTTCCCAAAACCAGAAGTACATAATCCACGGCCCAGAAAGTTCAGCATGGAAAGTGTAAAGTCACAGAGAGAATAATTCAATGGGGCTGTTTTCCTTTATGCATCACATACTTCTTCAATCATTCACTATGCAGAGATAAAGTGTGAAAGCCATTTTTTTCCCCACTCCAAGTCAAGGTCCAGTATAGCAGTGAAAACTCTTGCATAGTATTAAACAAAATCCTTACTTCTCTTTGGAATCACCATCAGATTTGTCTGTAGAGCTTGTGGAAGAGCTTAGCTCATCATCAGACAGGCAATGGGCTTCTCTCTTTCTCTACGGGAAGAGAGAATAAATAACAAAAATTCTAATAGCTGAAAGTAATTCAGCAATATAGCATAAATTACTGCTCCTACATGGAAGAAATACTTTTGACAAAATTTACCTGAGAAATGCTGGGATCTGATGAGGACTGAGGAACTTCAACACAATTTTCCACAAGTGATTTCACTTCAACTACTACACCATTTAATGACTGTCTCGCTGGAACCACTGGAAGGATGACATTTTGACAATACTTAAAACTAAGCTGTGTGTATTCTGAATTAGTTTCAGAATACTCATGCAAGAAGAAATCTATCACCAAACAGAAGACAGGTGGGGAAGTAGGTATTTTGCTAACAGAAAACATTGAAGCTTCTGTCTGAAAGTGAATATTCTACATGTCATGTACATTTCAAAGACAAGTTGTCAACACAGAACACAACATAACTAAAAAGCAGGAAAATAGACATGTTAACAGAACTTTTTATTTAACACAGAACTAGCCCCTTAGTGCACCATTCTGAAGATGGCAGTGAAGAACAGACATGAACTTATAATTTCTTCACAAATAAGTTATTGTCCTACTTATACACAAACTGTTAACATATAAACAAAAATTACCAGAGGGAAGCATCTCCCGAGACTGTTTCAGCCTCCTTCGTTCTCTTGCTGACAAGGGCCGCTCCTTCAAAGGAAGTTAATTTGGTATTAATTTGCAACAACCATTATGGCTTTTGTTTTCTAATATCCTATTAAGCAAAAAATCCTTTTCAACTGATATGAGAGAGAGAGAGAGCTATTATTTAATGCTTAATTATTTATTATTTTATTATATATTATAAAACAATGCAACCAATCTGAAGTCTAGAAAAGGGGCTTCTAACCTCCAAAGCTCATCCCACACTGAGCAGGGCTTCCGTGAGGCAGGAAACTACTACACATTTCTTTATTCACAGCACACACTCAGGGAACAAACTGCTCAGAAGGAATGAGACAAAAACAAGCAGACACAGTTTTCATCACTAACCTTTGGAATGGCTGCTTGGCTAGTTTTGGCACTATCTGCAGGCTCAGGGTGCTCTGCACCCATTTGGGCTGTCCTTGGGATCACATCAGAAGGAACAGGTAGAGGCCGAGGAGAAACTGCTCTGAACTTGACAGAGAAGTAAACAAGTTTGGGTTTGTTTTTTTGTTTGGGGTTTTTTTTAATTAAAAGTTTAAATACTTTGCAATCTAGACGATATTCTTGCACGGTAAAGCTGGATGCCAGAGATTTTGAATCCTGTTGTAACCTCTTCACATCTCCCAGCTTGATCCTTCCCTTTCTCCATCTCTGCTTGAATCCCTTTCCCTTCTTTCCATCCCTACATCTTATCCCCCTCCTCCCAGACTATTTTTCAGCCAATGCCTTTGCAATAACTGTCCACACCCCCAAATAGCAAAACACAAAGAGAAAACCAGGCTCTATCAAACACCAGTCACCCTTTTCTCCAGCCTTGGGCCTTTCCTCAAAGAAACTTCCCTGCTCAGTGTGGAAGAACTGACAGGAGCTCTATCCAGTGTGCACGCCAAGATTTTCTTCCTACAGTTTGCACTCAGAAGCTCAGGGCAGCCATTACACATCTGTTCTAAAGCACTACTAAGCCACTATCCACCACAAGTAGCCTTATCCACAAAGGTACTGACTCGTAGTCACAAAAAGTGAGAAGTACTAATGCAATTTCCTAGGAAACACTGCAACCCAGTAAAGGCACAGCCCATCTGGCACATCAATAACCCTGTGAGGGTTATTGGGATTTTCAAAGATTTATTCAGGCTGCTTTAACAGTCACTTTCAGGGATCTGCAGTTTTTACCACTGAAGTTATACAAATACACATGAAACAAGAACAGGGTTAAAGAGGAAAACCACGTTTAAAGAGGAAAAACACAGGAGTCTTAAAGGAAAGAGGAGAATTATTTTTCAAGTATCTGCACCTTCTCTGAGCAGCCTTCAGCAAGCTTGCTCTTCTGCTGCTGCTGCCATGAGAGAGGGGGCTCACTGACAGAGCTGTGAGGCTGCATGTGGAAGGTCATTTTTCCCTGAGCATCTCCTGAAGCTCCATGACTGACATCATCCTAATAAGTAAAAGCATTTTTTAAAAAATGCAGACCTGTCATTTCCAGATTTACACAAACACACTTAAAAAAAAAAAATCAGACCAGGTCACTTTACTATTTGGACTGTGACCACCTTAACATAGCACAGGTAAAACCACAATAAATTCTTAGTTCAGAGATAAAATACCTGCTGTACCAGCATTTTAGCTACTAAACCTTCAAAGAAGGACACTAACTTGAATTACAACAGGAACAAAGGGTGCTAGCAGCTTTTCAGTAGAATCCAAGCTCTACAACAAATAATGATTTCTAATTAAAAGTCTCATGGTAGACCAAAATGCAGTGAAAAGACAATCACCACCAATTAGCCCCCATCCAAATCAAGATTATTCAGGCCTATTTCCAACATAGAACAAAAGTTACAAAACTGTATTTACACTCTCTGTTCTCAGCTGGAAAACCAAAATTTTTTTGCCCTGTAAAAACAGAATTCAAATAATCTAGATAGATATAATCCCAAACCTACTTCACCATATTGCCTTTGCTCCTGACTACTTAAGAATCTCAGTAATTGCATCAGCAACATCTACTTAGACAGAAAAATATGTGCAGCAGTTCTCTAAAGTGTAGGAGCTGGCCAGTGGTTAAATCTACTTCAAATAAGCATCAATGCATTACCAGGTCAATTTGCTTTTGGTCTTTTGATACAGGCTGCAAGAGTTTCAAAGTGTCATCATCATCTTCTACAGAATCAAGAGAAGATGGCTTAGACTCAACACTTTCAGCTTTAAAAGCCTGTTTTGCTCTTAGCTGTTGTTCATCTTCCTTAATTGGTGGGTTATTAGATGTTCTTTTAGAATGGCCTGGAATATGTAAATACTTTGCTTTATTATTGTCTGGAATACTCTCACTGCCACACTTCTCACTTCCACACTTCATCCTTTCAGACAGGGAGACATCAATGTTCACTCTGCTGACTGTAGCTATGGAGTCTCCCAAGCTGTTCAGATCATTTTTGCTTCGTTTTCTTTCTAACTCAACAGCTGGTTTCTCTGAGGGACAAAATTTGGTGGCTTTACATTTGCTGATGCAATATTCTTCATCCTAGGATTAAAAGAAAAACATAAACGTAATTAACTTTTGGGTTTTACACACATATGAAAGAATTCTCTAAGCACCTAAGGAAAATCAAGAACATACCAGAGCACATAAACTGAAAGGAAATTATGATCAATAACAGATTAGGAGCCTCAAAAAAGCCAAAATCCACATTTTTAAAGAGATATAGATTTGCAAATGACCTGTTTCAGATATTGGTTTATACACAATAGAGTACACCTACATTTCAGAGGACCACAAAAGAAAAGTTGTACTGCCTTGACTCTTCCCTAAGGGAGGAACAAGCATCAAGACTTTTTAGGATGTGCTGTACCACATATATTCAGTATTTCAACACTGAAAGCTCAAACCCAGAACAGCAGACTTATTACAGAAAACAAAACACATGCACAAGATTAACCACTACAAAAGGTTTGTTCTAACCACTGGAAAGAATTTTAACAATAAACAATTTTGGTTGTGACTATAATTAGTTTTTAAATATATGCTTTTGATTGGAAAAAAATATTACTTGTCATGTAATTTGAAAAATTGTTAGACCCCAAATACTCTAAGAGTAACTCACATAAAACCAGGTGTTCTTTAGTTAACATCTTATAGATCTTGCAATTAGCTTCACTGATCTCAGGTGTTTAATTACTTCCACTCTTATCTAAAAACAATTCCTTCCCTAATATGAATTTTACGCATTGCTGGGATTCAGATCTAATGTTCTCAGGAATGCTCAAGGCACCTCTTATAAAACTGAGGGTTTTATCTAGAAAAAACAAAGGGATTTGGATTTTTTTGGCGCTTTTTTAAGGTAACCCCCTCGTATCTTACAACTTTGTATTTTCTGGCTTGCTCAGAGGAGTGGTTTCGGTGTGTAACATTCCTGTTGTGAGATTCATTATTTGCTGAGATGACAGAACAAGGGTCTTTAGGCTTAGAATTCACTGTTTTCTTATGATTTCTAGCAGCTTTCCTGTAAAGAAAATGAAAGTTGTTCTTTCAATCACTATCAACAAGGTCTTGAAATTTTTTTTTAGATTATACTGATTAAAAAAACCCCACTCCACTAAAGAGCTTTCATACAAAGAGTATCAGATACTGCACACAATACCCTCTTTTTCAATTCTAGAAAAGGACCTTAAAAGCACAATTTAGACTCTGCCAGCAACGTACACTTGTTCTGCAGAGCACCAGGTCTGTTCTATGTGGAAGCAGCAAATTAACTAACCTGACAAAGAAAAATAATTACATCAGCATATATCAAACAGCATATGGTTTTTCAACCCCCAGATGATACACGGCCTCAAGAACCATATGGAAAGGTGTGTGTTTTCTACCAGTTCAGTATTTCTAAGCACTACAGTTTTATTCTGCATTTGCAGAAAAAAAATACTTTCCACTCCAATTCCCCCATATTTCTCAAAGAATTCAAAGAAACTCACATTCATATGCTTTGTAGCTGCACAAAACAAAACCTTTATCCTGCTACAAAACCCAGGAAAAGTTGTAAAAAGAAGATGACAATAACACAAATATTTTGCACAGAACCACTCAAATAAAAATGTCTTACGCCTTTGTGGCTTCCAAAAACAAAGAAATCTGTTGTTTGATATACGGCTGTCGCAAGATGCTTTTCACACTAGGTCTTTCCTCAGGCTTTTTACTGAGCATAGTTTGTATTATTTCTACCAGCTGTGGGCTGTAATCCTTTGGCATAGGTGGCAGCTGTGAAAGGAAAGCCTGATATTATTTAATATATTCATCAACAAGGGCTACTTCTAGAACATTTATGTGTGATCATTATGGTCAGCTACATAAAAGATATGTATAAAAACTAGAGTCATTGTTCAAATGCTAGAAGTTACCAATTGTCTAATGTAAAACAAAATATTGAAATTCCAAGTGTGTGGCGAAGAACTGTTCCTAATTTTTTTAATGTGAACTGTAAAAGTTCAGTAAATAGGCTTAAAAATTTATATAAAATAAATCCATATTCACTTCATTACAAGCCAAAGCAAGAAGACACTTAAATAAGCTAATCTTACACAATAGGAAAAAGGCATTACCCAGTAATTTAATTTTTATGCAATGTTTATGCAAAACAAGAAGCAAATTAAGAAAGTCATCTCAGAACTTTGAAAGTTAATCAGTATATTCATTACATGATGAGAAAATGAGAAACTCAAGCCTACAAAGGAATAACTCCCTTGCTCTGGTATCACATCATCCACCATCATGATACAAGAATCTTACACGTGATGTCGTATGTTACATACAAGTATTTTTAACTCTACGCAGCATTTCTGATTAGAAAAAGATAATCTCAATTTCTAGATAGAAAATAGCAGCACATATAAAAAATTTCAGGAGTTTTTACCTTCCCTTCAATAATTCGATAAGCTAAGGAGTTCATGTCCTTGGCATTGAAGGCGTGTTTCAGTGTAGCCATCTCATAAACACAGCAGCCCAAGGCCCAAACATCTGACTGCAAAAAGGGGAGGAGAAAATATTTGAGAACTTACTATTATTAGTTGTACAAGTTTTATCTTTGTACTTTCCTGCTTTCAAAGAGGCTTTTAATGGTACTAAACTAATTAAACCCAAATTCCATTGCATTTTGGCTTCAATCTCACTCTTCTATTTTAATTTTGATCAAGTGAACAATTTTCTTACAAATATCCCCAATTTTTTTTTCCAAAAGGAAGTGTAGAAAATAGCTATTTTGGGGGAGAGAGATGTTTGTTTCCTTTTTTAGTACAATATCCATCCTAACTCTAAATGAAAAATTTTGATTTAACATTGGAAGAAGTTCCCCCTCAGCTCTTGCTCATTGCAGACACTTATATTTATGGTGTGTGTGGCTTGCAACAAGAGCTAAACAGGGGAACTGTGTTTGCTTTATTCTATTTTAAATTCACAGTAACGCTGCTTATTCCTCTCATTAAAATTTCCTTTTTTTTTTAATGCTGCTGTTATTTCTAATACAACTTTTAAGTATAGAATTTCCTGTCTGGCATATAGTAAATTCAGATAGTGCATCTCTAACACAGACTGGTATTTCTGTTCCCATTCTTTATCTCTCCATCTGTGAGAGGTACAAGCAGCCTGATGAACACCTTGGCTGTGATAACACATGCTATGAATTCCCAAACACAGTTTCAGAAAAAAAAGTTCATGCAAATCTCTCTCCTATTTTTTTGTTTGGTCTGTGGGAAGATTAAAAAGACTTGGAACCAAAAAGAAAACAAAAAACACAGATTGTAATGCTCTTAAATAAAATAATGTTCCTAAGGAAAGAGAAATGACATTTTCATACTGTACCTTGTAGTTGTAGGGTTTGTTAGAAAAGAGTTCAGGGCTCATGTAGTATGGTGTGCCTATGAGAGTGCTGGCCATGTCATACTGGTTTTCCAACACTCTGGCTATTCCCAGGTCTCCCACTTTGATTATATTTGTTCGTGTCAGGAAAATATTCTGAGTTTTAAGATCTCTGTGCAGAATGTGCTTTTCATGTAAATACTAGGGGGGAAAATCATATAAATAAGGTTAATTAACTCCTAATTGGTTCTTTTACACTGAAAAGTAAAATCTCATTACACAAGTCAAAGTAAGAAAACACAAAAGTGGAAGAAACACAGAAATCACTCTGAAGGTCAGGAGTGACCTGCAAAGTATTGGTAAAATAACCTTAAAAGTGACTGATAGGGGCAGGGGCCCAAAACTTGGCACTGCTTTAACCAAATCTCCCTGAGTGGCCCTTGTAAATCAGCAGAAAAGAGGAAACAAAAATGTAAAGTTAAGACCTTAACTCACTTTCTGCTGCTTTCATTTCTTGAGAATCTTAATCCAAAAAAATTTCAGAGGAAAATACAATATGAGCTTTGTGTAAACAGGGAAGAAAATTAGTCATAATGAACAACAGGCAGTACCAATAATTAGTGTATTTTTGACCACAATGGCCAACTTTAAGATTTTCTTATTTCCAATTTCTTATTCTTTAATGTTAACATCTATATCTGGTGTTTATTGCTGTAACAATTGCCTTTAGAGTTTGATAAACTCCAACTACAAATTTAAAAGAGTAGGATAAGGCTTAATGATGCATCAGTAGTCTAAATTTAAAGCAATAAAAAGACTGAACACAAAATGCTTCTGAAATAATATGCTTTTTTTTTTTCCCAAAAAACCTACTTTTTGTAAATTTAATGTAAACTTTCAAATCAGAAAAGCATTTCATACAAGAGTTGCAAACACCCCAAAGGTAACTACTGTCTACTGCGCTACAGAGGTGTGGACATAAAATATGTCAGCAATTTCTTACTTAAAATAGAATAACCACTGTATTAAGATGCTAACCAAGCCAAACAGGAATCCTCAGGCTGCAGCTTAGCTGGAATTTTTAAATACATAAAAAGTCAAATTAAGTTTATATCTGAAGGTGGTGACAAAATTACACTTCATTGTATACCTGCAGCGCCATGGCAATCTGGACAAACCACTCCACCACCTGATTCTCAGGAAAGAGTTTTCCCTTCTGCTCCTTGAGTTTGTGGTAGAGGTCTCCTCCCTCACAGAAGCCCATCACAATGTAGAGGTGGCCATCGTCCCCCTGCCAGGACTCTCTGTAGGTGACAATGTTGGGGTGTCTCAGCTGGGACAGGAGCTGTGCCTCTTGCTCTGCTGCTGTCCTCTCACGGCTGGAAGCACTTCTGAGGTTTAATTTTTTGATGACATACTGTAAGAGACCAGGTAAGGTGTATGGTAAAAGATGAAAGTAACTCTGCAGAAGACCTAGGGAATTCCCCATAGCTAAAAGAAATGCAGTATTTGAAATCTCCACTCATTATTCTACATGGAGGCTGCAGTTTGGCTGAAAGTTATGCACATTTTATTTTTTTCTACCATCACACCATCAAAATGGAACTCCATTCATCCACCTGAATATAACTCTGGTCAGGAATTTTGTGGTGGTTTTGCTTTCTTCTGACTAATGTCCACAGTTTCTCTTTTTCTCTCCACTTTCAATTTAAATGTGTGTCTGTCGTTCATCTTTTAAGCCTGAAGTATCTCTTTTTGCACCAAATTACTCTCAAAAAAGGCCACACCAACGGTAAACTTCAATATATATAAAGTACACAGTCATACACAAACAAATTATAAAAGTCATCTGAAAGAGACAAAAGGTCTGATGCTCATTCCTAAATTTCTTTTATTCTTTAGTAAGACAGGTCAAGAATTTTTAAAAGCTACATACAAAAGTTGATACCTACTTCCTTAATATGTGCTACATTAAATGTAATTCTAAGCAATTTCAGGTTTCAGTAAAAACATTCATGAAGCTGAAAATGAGATGATAAAATCCGTAGAACACTTTCATCACCCACAATATCAATATTTGGGTCTGACCTGGCCCTATCCTGATGAAAATTTTGTAGGACATCACCTTAGGGCAGCAGCTTTCCACAGAACAATCATGTCATGGTTTTGCTTGAACCTGCTCTTATTGGAGAGGTTGTAAATCAAAACTTTCAAAATATTTTTACTTGCTGAATTTTAGCCTCCTCAGAGATGGTTCAGTGTCTGCTCTCTGTGCATATTAATTAGCCCAGCACATTTAATTAGTGCTGAGAAGATGCCTCTATACACCAAGGGAACCAATTACCCAGGAAATCCACCTTGTGATTGTGTGTTTCAGAAGCCTGCTGGATGCAAAGCTTCCAGCAGGAACATCACAAAGCTAATTGTGTACAGCATCATCTAACTTCAAAATAAAATAGAAATGCTGCAACTACTGTGTTCTGTGTGACAAGTCAATTACAACTCTGTCTTTGGGCATGGAAATTATTTAAGCTTATATCAGCATCTTTTAGAAAATACCTTATTTGATACCAAATTGAATTCCATTTTATTTTGTTTTAAACACCTAAAGCTACTTGACCTTCTCCACAAAAATCCAGCATTCAGTTAACATCATGTATATTTAAATAAGATTCAATTTCTTTTACAGAATATGTGGCACTGTGCCAAAGCCACAACAAAAAATCCTGATCATCACACTACTGAAATAGAGATTTTTGGAGTTCACTTGAGTTAGCAATATGAATTAAGCAGTTAAAGTCTAGCCTGTAGAATTTTGTGTTTTAACCTTTTTACTTAAACCTCTGCCATGGTACAAAGGGCATAGGAAAATGCAAATTTCTGAAGCTTCTTACATAAAGAACAATACTGAGAAGACCAAGGGATGCAAAAAAACCCAGATAAGAGGACTCCTCTGCCTCCAAATGGATTAAGGCTGCCAGACACTCAGATAAGCACCAAGGGACCAAAAGCGCACGCGCAAAGGAGAAAAGCTCAGTCATGAGGAAGACCACAACCTTCAGCCTCAGAGACCACCAGAGACCCCTGTGTGACCACCACAGCGAACAAAATATATGCCCAGAAGGGTGTGGATCTAATTACCATGCAAGGTGAGGACAGGCAGGACCAGGGGTTGACTATACACAGAAAAGTTGTGCCATGTATTGCATGTGGAACATCTTTGTGAATAAAGATGTGGGTCAAACTGAGGCTCAGGGCACAAGTTTTCACGAGAGCTATCTCACTTGTGCCCGGTGCCCACGCATACCCACTTCATAACTATACACCTAGTTGGGGAGTCTATTTAATCCGCATATCACTTCACTACAGAAGACAGTTTGCAAAAGTTGGCAAAAGATAAAACGCATGATGCAGCTACGAACAGGAAGCAAGGCTCTTGCCAGTGTTAATGACCAGCAGCACCACAATGAAATCCAAGGACCTGTAGCCGAGTCAAAGTGACTTTAGTGCTCTGTTTACTTTTAGGATGAGGCTAGCAGCTCTTTGAGGACATTGGACTGTGCACCACGGTGATGGCCTGGAGGGAACAAGTCCCGTGATCACTGTACCCAAGCCAGGGGTCATAGAGATTCACCTGGGAATTCCAAGCAGGGAACTGTCCTGATCCGGGAAGGACACACCCTCTGATCCCTGCTGGGAACAAACCTTCTCCCAGCATCGCCAGTAAAATCACGGGCACAAGGGGCACACAGGGGCACTGCTCTCTAGATCTTCTCCATCCCATTTCTTTATCTTCTCACATTCCCTATCAAACACCTCTGCTTTGGCCAGATAGTCAGGTTATTTCAGTTTTCCAACAAAAATGCTTGTGCTTCTACTCTGACACAACCAAAACCTTCCTGGAAAGAGTCTTCTCCACACCTTCAATAAAAGTTATTATAGCTAAGGGAAGAGAACACAAACAGCATCTCGGGTGGCTGCGGCCACACTGCAACATCTGCTGATGGTCACAACCCCACCCTGACACCAGATGATGGTCACAGCCACACCCTGACACAAGGTGATGGTCACAGCCACACCCCGACACAAGGTGATGGTCACAGCCACACCCTGACACCAGATGATGGTCACAGCCACACCCTGACACAAGGTGATGGTCACAGCCACACCCTGACACCAGATGATGGTCACAGTCCCACCCTGACACAAGGTGATGGTCACAGTCCCACCCTACACCAGATGATGGTCACAGCCACACCCTGACACAAGGGGATGGTCACAGCCACACCCTGACACAAGGTGATGGTCACAGTCCCACCCTGACACAAAGTGATGGTCACAGTCCCACCCTGACACCAGATGATGGTCACAGTCACACCCCGACACAAGGTGATGGTCACAGTCCCACCCCGACACAAGGTGATGGTCACAGTCCCACCCTGACACCAGATGATGGTCACAGTCCCACCCTGACACAAGGTGATGGTCACATTCCCACCCCAGATGATGGTCACAGTCCCACCCTGACACAAGGTGATGGTCACAGCCACACCCTGACACAAGGTGATGGTCACAGTCCCACCCTGACACCTGGCCGTAGTCACACCTGCACCCTCACACGATTCCACGTCCCTGGTCCTGCCCAGGGCGGCTCAGGGCCACCAGCCAAAGCCGGGCTACAGCTGGGTGCGGGTCACAGCCCAACCAGACGCCCTGGCACCCCCAGCCCAGCCCAGCCCAGCCCAGCCCAGCCCAGCCCCGGCCATTCCCCTCACGCCGAGCCGCGCCCGCCGCCGTGCCCGGGCTACGCGGCCCGGTCCCTCGCTACCTGCTTGCGATCCTGGCGGTGCCGCGCCAGGCTCACCTCCCCGTAGCTACCCTTGCCCACGGCCCGCAGGAAGCAGTAGGCAGCCAGGGGCATCCTCCCGCCGCCAGGCCCGGGCAGCGCCCGCTGCCATAGAGATACCCAGGGCAGCTGCGGCCATGGAGCGCCCGGCGCGCAGCTTAACGGCGCGGGAGCGGGGCCGCCGCGGCCATTTTGGAAGCGGGCGTGACGGCCATGTTGAGAGTGGGCAGCGCGGCTGGAGGAGCGGGCACGGCCGGGCCATGGCCCCCGCTGTGGCCCCGGGACAGCGCTGGCCCCTCAGTGACCAGCGTGAGGCGAGTCTCCGGCGTGTGCCCCGTGACATCCCTGTGCCGAGCCCGCGGGAGCCCCGCGACAGGGACACGGCTGTGTCACAACACCCCACCTGCTATGAGCCCCGGCAGGGAAGAGCGGCTCCACAGAGCAGCTCCACAGGGCAGCTCCACAGGGCAGCCCCACAGAGCGGCTCCACAGAGCAGCTCCACAGAGCAGCTCCACAGGGCAGCTCCACAGGGCAGCTCCACAGGGCAGCTCCACAGGGCAGCTCCACAGGGCAGCTCCACAGAGCAGCTCCACAGGGCATCCCCACAGGGCATCCCCACAGGGCATCCCCACAGGGCAGCTCCACAGAGCAGCTCCACAGGGCAGCTCCACAGAGCTATGCGCAGCTCCACAGGGCAGCTCCACAGGGCAGCTCCACAGAGCTATGCGCAGCTCCACAGAGCTATGCCGTCCCTTTGGATGGGGTAGAGATTTGGTTAAAAAAATCTCCAGGCTGGGTAAAAAAGAACTCCTGGAGCTCCCCTGTGTCTGGGCACATCATAACACTGACTGCGGGAAAACCAGAAAATAGAATGTTTTGTTATCACTGAGCATGTAACTCCCAGTCCTCGAAGTGTGTATTTCATTAACGGGTGAAATGAGCCCGCTAAAAAGTTTAAGAGAGAATTAACGCTGTCGAGGAAAATGGCCCCACGCCTGCAGGTGCACATTGAGCAGGCAAGATTAAAGACCTAGGAGCTCAGATTTGGTTTTAACCATGAAGATTAATAGGAAGTTTCTAGACTGGATATGATACATCTCAAATAATGATACCTAAATCGGGTGCCTGAGTGATACGGAGGATTTCAGGGCTACTTTTGAAATGGAGCTTAAATGGCTTTCACAGACTGCAGGCTGTTATGGCTGCCGTAAATTTAAGCCAGAGAAAGCCTTTAAGGAAGTGTCAGAAAGATGACAGTTTTCATTTGGGAAAAAAAAGTGGGTCTGGGGTGGAGATTAATCTCAGTTGTCAGTACAGAAATGGCTGTGAATTTCTATTTAGAGCTATTATATAGGAAAGACATTGCTGAAATATTCTGTAAAAACTTATGAGATTTTATAACAGTGTTCTGTAGGTTATACTAATTCAAAATTCAGCATCTGTTCTTTCCCAAATACCTAATGCTTAATCCCACTTCTGTCATTGGGTTATTTATTAACACTTGGTAAACAAAGCATTAGATATTTGTGTATAGCATTCCAATTGGAACGTCACTTTTTTCCAAAATGGAAAATAATCTATTGCTTTGTATTTTAGTATTGATTCCTGCCTTTACATCCTCAAACTTTTTGCTAACACACGTCAGAAACATCAAGGTAAGTAATCAACCATATGTGGGGCTCCCACTCCTCAGAGATTAATTTTTTGCATTTTATCAGCATTTATTGGAGAGTTCATAAAATGCTGGCAGTAGGAGCTCTGTGTTCTTTGGTACCCCTGGACACAGAATAAAAGCTGGAATTCAGAGGTTGATCTCTAATCAGCCTCAGTTTGCAATCAGCTCTAAAGTTCTTCTCTCTCTTTTAAAACATCCCTTTCGTCTGTTTTCCCTGTTATCACCAAGTGCTGCTGACATGTTTTAGTAAAATATTTGAATGCATAAAGCAATCAGTGCTGCCAGGGAACTGACTTTGGCACCTGTTAAGGATTACAATTGAAAAGATGGCAGTGCTGCCTGATGTTTTACCTAATTTTTTTTTGTTAAATTGCTGGCCCCTAGAATTCACCTCCATAAATTATTTTCCTCTCAGTGGCTATGTATTCTGAAAAGTTACAGAGGGCAAATCTCTTTCGGGGGCATTCTGAGTTAGTGGGTGGAACAGGACAAAGCAATTTATGGTTGATTGCTGTTGATTAGGTTATGATCTTTCCCAAGACTTTTTCTTTGAAAATCAGGGTTGTAACGTGTCTAACTTTTAAAAGACAATTTGAGCTTTAATGCTGCAAACTGGAAATGCCAGAGATTCTTATTATTTAACCATCATGTAGCCCAGACATAATGTAGCTTTTCCCTCCTGATTATCATAGTGCCTGTTGTTCTCTGAGTGTCTTACAATGCTAACGCCTTTCCAAATGGAAAACTTCCAAAGCTCTGTGCAATGCTCCATCCATACATGCAGAGCACTGTGGAAAAGTCACTTGGTTCTCCCCGTTTTGTTCTGTACTTTATGCAAATGTGATTTGATTGAAATGGAGGAGGTTGCTCTGTAGGGTGAAGGTCTCGGTGTCTTGCCCCCTTTGAACCAGCAGTATCCAGTGCTGAAGCATGGCTGGAATTCTGGCTGGCTTAGAACCTTTAAGCTCTCAAAGCTGCTTTTAGAGCCACAGCCAGGTCAACACAGTTGGGAGACCCAATTCTGCTGAAAATGGAACAAAAATCTGCATCAGAGTTCTCTGTGTGTGCCGGCACACCTTGTTCCTATGAGCTGCATTATGGGCTCTTCTCCGTGGCACCCAATTAGCATCACTTGGGGTGATGAAACCTTGGGTGTTGCTGCAGATTGAGAGGTCATTTTCATGCCTTGTTTTCCTATGTAGCATTTAGGTATATATGCAAATACCTCGTTCAGTGTTGTGGATTCCCAGAAGTCACTTCAAGATAACTGTACAGTCTTTTGCTGAGTCTTTCAGTTGTGCTGTGGTTTAGTTACCCAGGCTGTACACTCAGAGCCTCTTTCAGCAAGTACTATAATGGAGTCCTCTTTTCCCTCTCTATTTTCTTGGGAGTTCAAATTTCTCTTTTCCTCTCCAATTGCCATAGATTTTTTGCAGCACTATTCTTTTCTGCTGCCACAGCAAAACATTATTAAACAAAAGAAAAGTTTTTTGCTGTTGCACAACTGAAAAATAATAAAATCCTAATAATTGGTGCACCAGGAAAATATGTGAAAATAATACAGAAACATTTTATCAAGTAACAATTGCCCAGGGTAGAGGATATTGTCATTTTAGTCTAGAATTGCATAATCATTTTGATTGGGACATTATTGCTTTTTGCCCACATAGCTCAAAATGACCTTGATGTTAGTGATGGCTCCAGTTACACCCAAGTGAATTGTTAAAGATGAAAAAATCCCAGAACAAAATCACAGACTTAGAGTCACGTAATCCCCTCCCCTGTGCAAGCCAGGGTCAGCTAGAGCAGGTAGCTGGGTGTTGTCTGGCTGGATTGAGTATTTCCATTGAAGATCAGCCCAAGTGCAAAGTGAGTAGTGCCTTTCACACAGAGATTTTTCTGTAGTTTTAATGGAAATTGCAGAGTACCCCTCAAAATATTTATTATTATTTTATTTATATTTATTATTATTATTTATTATTTACTCAAGTAAGACCTATTAACCAGATTTTAGCCTGTTCTTTAGTCTCAACGACATATAATTATAAAGGGCACTGAGCATTTGAGCCTCTTTTCCTCTCATTCTCCCTCATATTTCAAGGGTCCATGTTTGTTTTCAGCTGGAAGAAGACGTGTGTGTCACATGAACAAAATATAAAGTGAACCACATTCAAAGTTTAACTTATGTTTCAAAACCACAGAATTTAAGGTACACTAAGAACAAATGAAAAGCAAAAGATTCTCCACAGCTGGGAATGCCATAAGCAAAATAACTACAACCTGCCTCACATCCCTTACTTGCTTTTCCCTCAAATTTACTTCAGTTTATTAATGAAGAAGTTTCTCAAGCCTTCCTTCTCCTGGACTTCTTTTGACTTATAACAACTACACAGATGCTAAGACACTTATTTCTAAATGCAGCTTTTCTACCTAAGTCATGATTTTTTCCTTTTTCTTCTCTTTACAGAAGCGAAATGCTGATAATGGCTTGGTGAGTAAGGCTTTGTTCTGTCTGGGCTACCAAGATCTTATAGTGACAAGAATATTCTTACTGCATTCACAAAATGTTTCTGTGAGTCCAGTCTGAGCAAATGGATATTTTTGAGTGTGTGACAAGGGAACAGCCCAGAGCTGCCTGTTTTAGGCAGTAGGACTAACAAAACAGTTTCTTTCCAAGCTCTGATAGAAGCTCCTGGGCAAGGAAGGAGAATGAACAAATTATTTTTAATCTCATTGTATTTGAATAAATACCTAAATTGTTTTGAGTCATCTCTGTGTCTCTAACAGACTTTCATTCTATGTTGGCTTTGTTTTTACTTTTATGTTGCAATTATTGCTAAGGAAGGCAAGAGACTTCATCTCTGGGGCTCATTCCACTTGGCACCTGGATTCCCCTTCAGCAATGCTTAAATGCTTCGATTGTTTGGGGACCTTCTTAATCAATCAGCAGAGATCAGGCTCACCATAAAAGTCCAAGGTTCTTTCCAATGCTGGTTTTGCTCTAAGAAGCAGACCTTGTGCTGTTCCTAATGGGAACATCTGTTGTTATCCATGCTTTCACTTAGTGTCCAGAAACATTCTACCTGAGCATTCAAAGAAAAAATATATTGCCTTCAGCATTTCCTTATTTAAAAAAGACTGAGCTTTACCTGGGAGGAAGCTGAGAATAACATAAAATGGAATTTGGAGGCATTTGGTCTATTTTTAAACAAGAGGATTACTCACATCCCTGCTCTAGGAGTCATCCACTCCTCTGATAACTGCAGTCACTAATACAGTGAGGCAGCCATAAACAGTTGTGTTCTTTGAATAACCATAAAAAATCACTCAGTAGAGAAAAAAATCTATTCTTATAATAGCAGTATTTTTGCTGTGGTGGTAATATTTTATTAAAGTCTATATTACAACTTGTGGAATAGCACCATCGTCAGTGAAATAGATGTCCAAGGAAACACAGCTGTGCTCCAGTTCTTATATTATGTCTTTCTTCCTTTTTGCTTTGGAGTGATCAATGTCCTGCTGTGGTTTCTTTTTAAAAACATAATTATAACTGATGAACACACACATGAGTGTAACAGCTAGTGCTCTTTTTGTCTTTTTTCATTTCTCAAACTACAGGTTGTAAATGGATTGGAAATCTATAGTATGAAAATTGATAGTAAAGTAACTTCCCGGTTTGCACATAATGTCATCACCAGTCAAGCTGTCAATTGTGGAAATGTGTCCAAAGAAGTCTTCTTTGATGTTGAACTCCCTAAGACCGCCTTCATTACCAATTTCAGCATGTGTGTAATCTTTACAATATTGTTAAAGAAGACTAAAAATCTGTGCTAATTCAACTGGGAGAAACTGAACCCCAATGTTCATTTTTACTTTGCCATTTGAACAGATTTCTAAATACCTCCTGGGTAATTTTCTGGTACTACTAACTTAACATGCGAGATATGTGGAGAAAGGCAAACATTGGTACATCTGTAGAAAATATGACTAATCTTCAATCATTTCTATTCATTATCATGAATAGAAGGAAACCTTAGGGAATGGGGGACCTTGCCTACAGATTCATCCACCTTTTCAGAAATACCTCTTACTTACTCTGGAATTATCAAATCAGGAAAGTTCCATTACTTAATTTCCCTGATAGCATTATAGCTTAATTCAGTTCTTCATTTAAAAATCATATTTGAATGAAAGGCAGAAAGTAGAATTATTCCTTTACATTTGTACCTTCAGTTGCAATCATGTGCAGTTCTCCATCATGATGAGTTTTGACTCAGTTAAGCATATTGATCTCTGCTAATCATACTGTGTCTGCTTTATCTCCAGTGAAGAGGAGCAGTAGCTTTAGGGCATAACCACTCAGAATGCATTTTAAAACTTCTGTGATAGAATGAGGTGATGAGAAATGGCTGCTTAGTCCTAGAACTAAGGAGTTCAAGGATGAAATGCTCCTCTGTAGACGTTGACATCTGGACAGGTGAGTCACATCCAGAGAGTTGGTTTGAGACAAGAGAAGCTGCTGAAGTGTAGGAATATGGCAGATGAAAGTTGTGTTGCTGTAGCCCAGTTTTGATTTAATTCAAGGTAAAAATTGGTTTAGATTCTTTTGTGATACTGAGCACGAAGCTCTTCATTCCAGCTAAATTCTCTGAGAGGCCTGGCTTCAGTGAAAGGGCATGAATCTTGGTAATAGGAGGTCTCTGAAAAGAGTTATTAGCAAACAAATCAATAAAGGAGAATTCCTTTAGTAACCTTCAGCTGAACTAGGATTTTTCATCTGCAGGACAATTGATGGTGTCACCTACCCTGGAACTATAAAGGAAAAAGAAGCTGCAAAAAAGCAATATGAGAAGGCTGTTTCAAGAGGACAGACTGCTGGTCTTGTCAAGTAAGGATCATGTCTTGTGTGGCTTCCATACCATCACTCCATAGCAGACTGTGAGGTTGGAAATGCTGTGTTCTGGCAGTTTTCTGACATTATGGGACCAAAGAATGATCATTAAGTTATAGTTATTGTAGCACAAATTGTCAAAAGGAAATACAGCCTCTGACTGCAAAGACACTGTCTGCAAGTATGGACAGGCTACTCCTGCAATTTTCACTGACTTTGTGTGACCTGTTCCTGGGATTAATTTCACTGGGAAAGTTGAATAAATTCTAAGAGTTGAGTATGATTTTGAAAACAGATTGATAATTTTTAGCAATAGATCAAAACTCCCATCTTTGTTTTACTTCTTTTCAAAAATCATACCCCACCAACAATAAATATTGTGAAAGAAGATAAAGATCTTTTTCCCACTCACATAAATACAGAGCTTCAGGAAGAAAAACAGAAAAATTCACTGTCTCAGTCAACATTAAAGCAGCCAGTAAAGTCACTTTTGAACTCACATATGAGGAACTGCTGAAGCGACAGTTTGGAAAATATGAAATGTTCATCAAAGTTAAACCAAAACAGCTTGTCAAAGATTTTGAGGTAAGTGGTAAACTGATCAGATTTGACTGTAATTTAAGAGATGATAGAATTCTGCATATCTGTTGAAAGTGGAGTACCATGGTTATCCCTATTGGTTCACAGGTGAGCTAAAGGCCATGATAACATTTCTCATGAGTCCCATGGGGAGCATTCACCAGCATGTTTTAATGCAGATTTTTACTTGTAAACCTCACAAATTTGCTCATCTACTGAGCATTCCAAAAGAAATCTTATATGAAAACATGAAAAATCTATTACAATGCCTTGGAGTAATTGTACATGCCTTTATAACATAAACTGCAGCTTTCTCACACCATTGTGGAACAACACCATCTTTAAATCACAGTGATGCTTATGTTACATTCTGAAATGCTGTAGCTTTTTGTGCCCTTCTGCCTTGATAGAACACCATTATGTAGCTTTTCAACAAGTCATATTTCTATTAAAGTTTACTTATTTTTAACTTTGTTTTTAACTTCTCTCTTTGAAAAGCCCTCTTTGGCTGAAGATGTGTCCATAAAAAGTGTAAATTTGGACTGACATTATGAATTACAGAAGTAAATTTCTTTATTTTTCATGAAAATCCCTCTTTCACATCTGTAGTTGCTGATCCTCCTGTAAATGACTGAGTTGAAGTATCATGGTTTAATCAATGACAGTAAATTTTCAATTAATATTTCAGATTGAAGTAGATATCTTTGAGCCTCAGGGTATCGCTGAGCTGGAAGCAGAAGGAACATTCATCACCAATGAACTGCAAAATACCATTAAAAAAACTTTTTCAGGAAAAAAGGTACATTGATTACTGCATTCCGTGATTTACTTATTATTGTTTATAATTCTGAAATAGTAATTTCCATGCTAGCAATGGCAGTGAGAGGAAACCTGGATACCAGTAAGATTATCTCTAACAGAAAAGCTGAATTATGAACAAGTAGTTCTCTCTTCTATGAGGGTGGTAGAATTCCTAAGACATCCAACAGCTTTATCAAAGGTGTTGTTCAGAGTGAAGAGCTGACCCAAGGCAGATGGGGAGGTAAGCACATGGAAAAAGCCCTGGACTGCAGCCTTCATGTGTCAGTTACCACCAATAAATTTCTAAATACATATGGATGCATACAATCTAGAAGCTAACCCGATAAAACAGGTTATTCTTATGTCTGTGAAAATAAATATACCGGCTTTAAAGAAATGCAGATGTGTTCTGTAGAAGATGTTCAGCTATTAAGGTTCAGTTCTAAGAAAGGCTTTTCTTTTCAGGGCCATATTTCTTTCAAGCCAACCATTGATCAGCAGCGAACCTGTCCAAATTGCTCACAGTCTGTCTTGAATGGGGATTTTACTGTAAGATATGATGTGAAGAGAACAACTCCAGATAATTTGCAGGTAAGTCTAACAGCTTGAAATTCTGAGCTGTTGAACAGTTTAACTTGCACAGTAAAGGTCAGGGACCAGCGAGGCCCAGCTGTTTACTAAGGGATAGGCAGCTGAGCAGGAGTCAGTCTTCAGGGTGGGAATCCAAGCAGTGGAGTCCATGGATAGGATCAGGTATAGCTGTGACACAGCTGGAGACAGATGTTTTGACCCCGTAGCTCGGCCAGGGACTAAAAGCCCAGTCTTGCATTTAAATGACACTCCTGGGCCCATGAACAGAGGTGAGATTGGTCAAAGCCATTAAAACTTTTTAGGCCACTCAGAAGCTAGACATTAAAGGAGAGTAGCATCTCCTTTATCTGTTTTACCTTTATAATGTACCAAACTTTTTGATGGTGGTATGAGGATTTTTTAACATTTTCTTTTTCAGATTGTCAATGGCTACTTTGTACACTTCTTTGCACCAACAAATCTCACAAAGTTGTCCAAGAATATTATTTTTGTATTGGATACTAGTGGCTCAATGTATGGAAGAGAAATGGAACAAGTGAGTTATTACATTAGTATAGAGTTCCAGTGAAAGAGCTGGAACAAAGTGCTGGGGGGGAGATGGTGCTGGAAGGGACACAATTCCTTACAGTGCACATGTGCTGCTCAAGCTGTACACAGTGGTTTGATGGTGTGACCTCTCTAATGCCCAGTGTGAGATGTACTAGTTTGTGATGTTACTGGAGAGCAACAATCTATACATTTAGCCTATATTTACTTATAAATGCCATTAGTTCAAAACTCTAAATAGCAACATTTCTAGAGAGTGCTGTTACGTGTACTTGACAATTCCAAAAAAAGACGTGCATGCCAATTATGTGCATTTTCTCTGTGTATTCTGGATCTGGGAAGCAGCAGCTCTTTTCAGAGTTATGACTGAGCTAATGTTCAGAATTTTCAGAGTTTGGTGCTGCATCAAAATACCCAGCATGCTTGTTTATGAGCTTCTCCACTAGCCTGTAGCTACCCATTTGCCATGCCAGATTATCTCAGTGTAAGCAACCAACCATGACAGGAAACCTGATTGTCATCTCAGATACAAAGATTTACCAGATGTTATTGCAGCTGACTTCCCTAGAGTTACTCTGAAATAGACACAGGGACTGGCAAGAACAGAACAAGCTCAGAATTTTTGCAATATATACTGCGCAGGAGTTAAAAATAGCCCAATGCTGAGAGATTAATGATGTAAAATCTGTAACCTATTCTATTAAACATTGAATCATATATTCAAATTTCTTTGTCTTATAGACAAAAGAAGCACTGCTAAAAATCCTAGATGACATTAAAGAAGACGACTTCTTCAATTTCATATTATTTGATAGTGAAATATCTGTCTGGAAAGAAACACTAATCAAGGCCACTTCTGAGAATTTGGATGAAGCAAGGAAGTTTGTTCGGCACATTTCTTCTCAAGGCAGTAAGTACTTGACTGGCCTTGCCTGTAGGTCATTGTGTAAGTTCATTTACTGATGGATTCTGTGAACTCACTGTTACAATTTGTTGGGGTTTCCAATTGCTGATGAGGCACTCCTGAAGTCCTGAAGTTTTTTCAGAACATGACATCTATTTCTCTTTATATTTCCAAAGTCCAGGTACTTTTCTATCTAGACATGCTCCTGCCTGTAAATCCAAATCTTTCATTTTCTAGCTGTAATGAAATCTCTTCAGATCCCAGTGAAAAAAGGACCTTTATTTTGACAGCCTTTGCTGAACCCAAATTTCTATATATATCTCATAGTGACAAATTTACATGGTGGTTTGATGAGAGGAATTGAGATTCTGAATGCTGCTCATGAGGAAAATCTTGTGCCCAAGAGAAGCGCTTCTATAATTATCATGTTAACAGATGGCCAACCAAATGTAGGTAAGTTTGTGTTGGATGGAATAATAAAGAGAGTTCATTAACTAACAAAAAATGCTGGTTAAAATTAGCCTTCATCTTTGACTTCTGGATATTTTCATTATTTGAATACTACTTATACCAGCATCATAGTACTAAATCAAGGTTTTGGTAATGTCTCCTACAAAATCCAAACATGCCAAGTCACATTTAATTTTGTGATCATTTTTTCTATTTTGAAAACAACTCAAACATTTCCTGGTTTGCTGCAGGTGTATCAAATACTCAGGAAATTGAGAAAGCAGTGAAGAAGGCCATTGATGGCAGGTACACCTTATACAATCTTGGTTTTGGCAGCGGCGTCGATTATGGCTTCTTGGAGAGGATGGCACTGGAGAATAAAGGATTGGCCCGTCGGATTTATCCTGACTCTGATACAGCTTTGCAGCTTCAGGTGCAGTAATTACCATGTACATGAGATCAGAGATACATTAGGTCAGATAACTATTCACATTCTTATTTTCAAATAATCAAAATCCCAGTGTGTAATCTGATACTGAGATACTCCAGAGTCTGCTGTGATCAGAGTAGTAAAATCACAGAATGGTTTGAGTTACAAGGGACCTTTCGTTGCATTTGATTTTTCCCTTCCCTTATATAAGCAGGAAGTGCAGGGACAGTAAAAGGGAGATACTGTGGGCTATGGCAGGGTATTTAAAACATGGCATAAGGTGACACAAGTCACAGTTCTGGAGGATACAAGTGGAATTGCTGCAGTCATTGTATCTTCTGCACCTCAGATCATGTGGCTAATGTCATGTCAATGGATGAGAAGGGTAGCAGATCATAAAGCTCTAGATATTCTTTCTTTAGAAACTTACTACAAGCAAGTGTATCTTACCACACTCCTGAGGCATTTTAGAGTTGTGTAAGACATGGAAACTGGTAAAGGCCATACAGGGTTGTCTTTTTTTGCTTCTCACATTCCAATAGCAGCCATTCAAAGAATTCACCGAAGCATTACATATTAGATTTCATTGCAAGCTCAGCTAAATTCAGATATGCACTATGACTATGTTGTTGTGTCAGTCTCTGCAGAAAGGAGGTGCAGAAAATTATCTCTATCAAATAACGGGAAGCTTGGGATCCCTATTGATTTGTATTGATGGAACTCATCATCCACAGCAAACTGTTCTCAAATATTTTTCCTCTCTTAGCAAGACTGAAGAGTTTATATGTCCTTTCTCATTTCCATTATTTGTAGATTTCTAGGCCTTGCACTCTGAGATTTAATTAAATATCTAAATATTTCTTATAAAATACACTTTTAGTTTTTGTTGCTGAAATAGGATGTTTCTGGTTACATATCTACCCATGAATTAAAGAAACAATAATAGTTAAATTGTTTTCTTTTTTTTTTTTTTCAATCCTACAGGGGTTTTATGATGAGGTGTCAAAACCCATGCTCATAGATGTGGAGTTAAACTACCCAGAAAATGAAATATCAGAGCTAACTACTAACAGCTTTAAGCATTTCTATGATGGGTCTGAGATTGTGGTGGCTGGACGCTTTGTAGACAGCAACCAAAACCATTTGTCTGTAGATGTAAGAGGTGAAGGTGTAAGTATGGATTTCTGTGACTTATGTAAGCTACACAAAATCTCTGAATGCTTCTTTTACCTCTGTTGTGATGAACAAAAATGCTGTATGAATGTGGAAAACCTGGTTATGTTCTTTAATGTACACCTCTAAAATTCCCAGAAACAATGGGACAAAATTCCTCTCACAACACTGGCAATTTCCTGGTGTAGACCCTGACTAGTTTCAATTTCATAGGATTTTCAGGTGTGAAGGTCTTAATTTTGGGAATTCCTGTCAGTCCCTGACTATTTGTGATACAGAAAATATTCTTACTCCCAACAGGCTAACAATGCCCTGTCGTACACTACACAGCAAGATGCTGAGCAAACAGCTAAGGCTTTCCAAGAACAACAGTACATATTTGGAGAGTACATTGAAAGGCTCTGGGCTTATCTTACCATTGAACAACTCTTGGAAAAACGGTAATTATACTTGGAATAATACCTTAGCTCTGAACCCCTTACACCCTCAGACTCCTGCAGTTTCTAGGATGTGAAGCTGACATTCGCATCCCACTGAGGTGCCACTGGGAAAGCATAAAAATCAGTGAGGGAAATCCACCAACCTATTCTCCTCCCTAGCCTCAGTGTTCCTGTTTCAGGTTGCAAATGAAACAATTGTAAATTATTGCAAATAAAAAGCACAGTTTTGCATTTCTGTTGGACAGCAAGTAGAATCAGAAGGGCTCTTAGATATATCTTAGGGATAAATTACCTGCAGAGAAATTACTTTAAAATATTTAATCTGAATTGTGGTGAGTGATTCAGGAATCACTGATGCTGGAAGTCTCTTCCCTGTATTCAGCATTACAGCTACAGGAGAAGAAAAGGAAAACCTTACAGCTCAAGCCCTGGCTCTCTCACTAATGTACAAGTTTGTAACTCCACTGACTTCCATGGTAGTAACGAAACCAGAAGAAAATGACAATGAAGAGGGGATTGCAGATAAACCCACTGAAGGTACAGATATCTTCACAATTGTACTTTATTTGAGAATCAGAGTTAATTTGATGTTCCCTGAAAGAAAGCCTTTCATGTGGGCACAGTTTCAAATATGTATCTGAAAAATCTATTTTCCAAGCCTGGCACATGTGTGATTTATGCAAAATTACTTCTCATTGTAAAGCTCATTTCCATCAAACCATCCTTCATTACTAAATCATATGGGTAAAGTACTATAAATTTAAAATAAATGTATTTTAAACTAAATAGAAAAAATATTACAGAAAAAGACCATGAAAACTAAGAAGCATTTCTAATCTAATAATCTAGCTATATTTTTATGATTTACTGTCACTTTCTCCTTTATTTTTCTACATACTTCAGCCTAGGGATAGATGTAGAAACCTCTTTCCACATGAAAAGGGAAAATTTGCATGAGCCCCTCCTCAGGCAGGCTATATCAGGTTGTAAAAAGATTGAGATTTCATACTTAAAACACCATAGTAATATATATATCACAGAAAGAGAAGCAATTTTATTGAAAGCACACAATCTGATTTTAACTCCGCAAATACTTCAGCTAATTATGAACTCCTTACTCAGTGAAACATTCTTCTTTCCTACAGTTTAACCCCTCTTTCCTCTCTGTTTAACCCCCATGTAACAAATTTTCTGTTCCTCTGCTCTTTGGCCAAGCAAGGCAGTGCTCTCTGCTCAGTGTGCCCCCCAAGCCATCCGAACTCTATCTCCATGTATTGTATGAACCACCCTCATCCCAAAGGTCTGACAGAGGCTTTGCAGTCTCTTCTATCAGCGTACTTTTTTTTCCCCCCAACTTTTGTTTAGAGACCCTAAAATTTCCTTGGAGACTCTGTGTGGTTCTCTTCTGCCTTCTAGATGAAAAACTTTCTAATCTCCTGATTCTGGCATAGGAACTTCAGGCATTTTAGCATACAGAGATACTGGGGATTAGTGAGGTTTTTTCCAGCTGCCGTAAGTCCTGAAACCAGTGAATTGCTAAGTGCCCTTCAACTCTGAATTATTCTTCAGGCATTCTGCTGATACATTTTTGCATTATTTTTTATGTCTCTCATAATGGAATACTGACATAAACCCCCTTCATGATTAATTTAACTTTCAATTCACTACACAGCATAATGACTTTAAAGTTTGCAGCTGGCCTCCATAAGATGGAAAACCCCAAATATCTGACAGAAGTGGCATCCACTCACTCATCTTCAGTTCTTTGCTTTCCCTTTCCAGGTATCTGTAGTACAAAGGCTCTTTTCTCAACCTCTTTCCAAGGAAATCCTCTCTGTATATGGATACTATAGAGAAGTAATAGGAGAAAATATTCAAAGTACTGCCCTCGTGTAAGAGAAGAAAACAGTTCTACTCACCCTGAAGTCTCAATTCAAAAATCAATGTACTGAGTCATCCAGTCAGTATTGATAGAATCATCCAAATGCCTGGAAAACCAGGCAAAATAGTAAAACCAGTAAGGAACATTTTGCAATATAAGTATGGTATAACAATAAAACAATTCCAAATAGAGCTTCTGTCCCGTACATAATAAATTGCAATTCTGCTGCCCTGCATAACAGCTTTTTACTTTCAGTACATTTCTATTTAATCTACAAATACTGAGTTGTATCACTGGGAAGAAATGGCATTACAAAACATTGAAGATAGCTGGTGGAGTTTTCAAACAATTTTAATTGTTTTAAAACGTTTTATTAGGATCAGAATCCTTCCTGTTTAATTGTATAA
Organism: Certhia americana; assembly: GCA_018697195.1. Lineage (NCBI taxonomy): Eukaryota > Metazoa > Chordata > Aves > Passeriformes > Certhiidae > Certhia > Certhia americana. The sequence continues at coordinate 5,379,564 of CM031868.1, read as the reverse complement.
CTGAAACTGTAAATTTCTCTTTTTCTTCCTTTTACTTCTTACCTGCCCATGGTAACAGCTGAAGGTATGTACGTTTCTTATTAAATTTACTTAATATTTTTAGTAGAGATGGGTTTTCTACATTACTTAATTGATCTAGGATGCAATATTTTTATAAAGTTCATGGGGAATTGATCAAGGTCGTGTTATAAATAGATATACAACTTTTCAGATGGGTAAGTTTGTAAATAGTGATTTCAGTTCAGTTCCTGTCTGTGATGATTGCAGCATCCCACCACCATGGAATTCAGGCCCAATACAAGTAAGCTGGCACTGGGGACTTCCAGGTACCCATATGTAGCAATTTAATACAAAGATGTCTTCATTCAAGCCATGATTGCCACTTCTAAAGCACAGAGCTCTGTCTTCTGACACCCTGACAGAATTTCAGATGTAAAAAGAGCAAGAGAGTAGAAAAATGTGGAACCAGGTGGGCAATTCTTCCTTTCCAGAAGTACAAGTTTAGAACAAGGGGGCACAGAGGGATCAGAGAACAGCAGGTTGTCCCAGTCCCAGAGCGAGCAAACCCCATGCTCTTGGAGAAGTAACATTTGTGCTGGAAAGCAGGCTGTGCTCTCACAGCCCCTTCAAGGCTGTTGCTTTGTAGCACTGTTAAATAAACAGTTTTGATAAATTTTTTACTTTGTAATATCTAGAAATTTATACATAATTACAAGATTTTGGGTTGGTTTTGGAAGAAGGAGGGAATGAAGTGGGAGAGATTGGCTTTTGTTCTTTGTGGCCTCTACAATAACATTTTGTTTCACTCGAGCAGGGATGTTCACAGGTCCTTTGCTGGGTAAGTAATTTAATTTACTTTTCTCAATGGAGCCGGATCTTGTCAGCTGAAATTACCAGAGGCAGAGATACCTTTTCTGGCAGTACAACTGCCCTTTAACAAATACTACCAAATTCTGCTGAAAACACACTCAAAGGTTGAACAATATGAGTTGAAAAAATTTCAGCTAAATAGTTTATAAGGAGTAAATGCCTATTCATCAAACCACCATTTTTTCCTGAAAGCTGTTTCCCAAGAACAGAGGATGGACTTCATGTTGCATTTCATTTGGAATTATATAAAGCAAGGAACTGTGATGTCAGCATCTCTGGCTGAATTAATGTGTTCAGTCACGTGTGCAAAAAGCATCCATTTTATTCAAGAGACAGCAACTGATCCACCAAATTGCTGCCTGGGCAATCCTGGAAATGGGAGAGTTAGATTTATGTTTTTGCTCTGGAGATTATTCCCAATCTCTGTCTAGTTTTTTCAACTCTTCACTAAAAAGACTTAAATTCATTCTGGGGGGGAAAAAACCCAACCCAAAACCAACCAACCAAACACCAATAAAAAATCACAAATATCAAAGTCAGAAGTTCTCAATGGATGATGTTGCATTTCCTTGCTGATAGCTTAATCCTCAAGTCTGAAATATTGGTGTCCTACAGATAGATTGCTTGAGCCATATAGAAACCTTCAGAGCAATTTAGACTACAAGTGAAATCTGTCTCTATCCTGAAGCTTTTTTTTTTTTTTTTTAAATTCAAAAGCAGAACACAAACAGCCATTCCATAGATTACATATTTTAGAAATTAGGATACAATTACTGATTTACCTAGCATATTAACTCCCTCACGTCCTGAGGGCCATGCAATTTTCCATTTTGGTGTGAGTTTTTCTAAAAACTTTCTTTCTTTCTGCAGCTTCACCACTATATCACACACATGCATCACAACCCACATGGTATACTAGTGGTAAGTAGTTCAAGTAGTGCCTGTCTAAGAGAACAGAAGAGGATATTTAAGGCTAAATTACACAATTCTTATGAATATTTTCAATAATTTCCTTCCATTTCATTTTTAAGGGGCGAGTATTTTAATTTACTTTTTAAATATCTCTCAACATCTTCTAAAGATCAAGTAATTCAAATTATATGTGGTCATTTTCTTAGTCCTCCTTCCCATCAGTAGGTTTTGTGTTGATAACTGCCTGTTTTCTATTACATCATTTGTATTTAGTTATTAAATTTAAATATCAAGCAATAATAAATGTTCATGTGGAGCTTTGACCCTGTGTATCACTATACCGACACCAGTGATTTGCCTTTACAGTTGATGGAGATCCACACTTCATTATATCAGTGCCACAAAAAAAAGATGCCATTTGTTTCAATATTAATGAAAGCCCTGGCATCATCTTAAATTTAATAAATGATCCAGTTACAGGTGAGTTTTTATTTTTTTTTTAAAATACAGGATATTTCTAACAAAATGTGTTTAAAGGCTGTTTCTCTCTTTATAATGCATAACCTTTTTTTCACAGCAAAGTTAGCAGGAGGTCCTGTACCTATGATAATGATCCATTACCATGACTGTTTTCACTTCTTGTAGCAAAATGAACTACTAAACTTACTTTAAAAAACCACTGTGAGGGTTGAGAGTAATAATTTGTCTCAGTTAGTTGTCATAGAAGCAACAAAATAATCCTCAGATTGCCAGTTTGTGGAATATCTGGTAAAGAGAGACTGATGTCACTTAGATTCTGTACCCATCACAAACTCTCTGTGCTTTGGGAAAAACTGAACTTTTCTCAACAAAATGATTGTTGGCTTTGTGGAAATTCACAGAATAACCCCCCAGACTTTATCTTGCTTTAGTACAAACATGCACAAGAATTCTGATCTATTTTTCAATTCATATTTAATTTCTTAAGTCTTATTGTTAAATTTTCAATATACTCCTTGACATCAGTTGATCAGGTTCTGTCTATAAAACAATCCTTGTTTCCTTTCTGTTACCAGGCATCACAGTCAATGGAGAACTTATTGGTGGTAAGAGATCAAATAGTGATGCCAAGATCCAAAACTCGTATTTTGGAAAACTTGGTATTGCAAATAAGCAGCTGGATGTAAAGCTGACAGTAACTCCTGAGATGATCACAATTCAGAATGGTGACAAGAAAACAGGTTTCACGTGGCTGGACTCAGTCACCTTACAACAAGCAGGGTAAGACTTACAGAAAGGGTATAAGGCTCTTGTATTACTTTCTACTCTTAAAAATTTTTTAAATGTTGATCTATAATATACTTCTAAGATTCATGTGTGAATCTATAAAAGCAATTGATTCAAGCCCTTCTGGATTCTGCTCTCTACTTTGTTGTGTAACTGCTGAATTATTCACAAATTTCTTGGCTTGAAATAGGTAAATGAAGATTTTCCCTGATTTTCTATTGCTATGTCTAACGTAAAACTAGAGTTGGTATTGTGCTTTTTGTAGCAGTGACTTCCAAATACTTAACTTCAGACATAGTGTGTAATCTTTCAAAGGCATAATACTGTTCCAAATACAAATCTCCATTTTAAAAATGGAACTTGTGGCAGTTACAGAATTGGTATATTTTTTCTTGTCAGCAGGTATATTTCTCACAGTATCCATTACAGGATCATTTATACCTGTGCAAAAGGTTTACAGAAGGAACAGGCAGCATTTTCTCTTCCTCCACCTTTACATTTCACTGTGTAGAATAAAATTCCTGCCTTCTCAAGGCCTGGTAGTGCAGCAGAAAGAGCAACCTGTCATTCATACACATGATTTTTTATTGTGATAAATATATGGATCAGAAGCAAATTTTCACTATCCTACCACTAAAATAGGCAGTTTGGGAGTTGACTTCTCTGAAAAACTAAAGGAAAAAGTGTCATGTTGCATCCAGGCAAAGAAGTGATGGTTTTATCAGTAGAATTTGTATTACTGAGCATGAGGGGCTGTATCTATGTATCACCAAGCTGTCTGACTAATTATACTGTTAAAGAACAGGTTTTGCTAAAAACATCTTACTGAAAGTTTTAAAGGCCAGGTAGCCTTTTTCAGTATCATTTGCTATGATTCTGTGACTGTCTGTGAACACACAGAGACACTTCATGCACCAAACCAGGAAGCAAACCCTCTCTCAGAGCAGTTTATAAAGCTACATTTGTTTCTTCTTCTCACATTTTTCTGTTGCTGTTAACTCTGGTAAACACAATGTTCTAAGTCATGGTTTTCTTTTTTCTTCAGTTTAACTTTGATAATTAACAGGAAAAAAAATCTGGTGCTCTCAATGGATAGTGGTGCCTCATTTTTTGTGGTTTTGCACCAAGTATGGAAGAAACATCCTTTCCACCAAGATTTCCTGGGACTGTATACATTGAAAAGTGATAAACTGTCTGAACACACCCATGGGTTATTAGGTACGACTTTATTTAGTGTTTCCCTGCTGGCCTTTCCTTATGAGGATACATAATTTATAGACAGAATATTGTACTTGTGCTGAGAATAATCATACCCAGAAATTTCAGAGATCAACAAATGGATTATTTGATTTTTAAAAAACTGAAGACTTTGAAAACATGTAATAAATTCAACAGAATAGACAACACACCAAATGAGGATATCTTGAAGGACGTCTAGTAATTGTTCAGTGCAGTCAGAAGCTGGAATTTACATCCAAATGATGTGGAAACACTTCTGGGTTATAAACAGAAAATAATACAAATAATACCACAGGCATATGTTCAGCCTTACCTGAAACTTGGTGCTTGCTTATCTAATCAAAACCCTGAAGGGACATAGAAACCAGTACAGGAATGTAGAAATTCTGTTCTTTCTTTTTGGTTTGCTTCTGTTTTAATGCCTGAAATGGTAATTTTGGCTTCTCTTTGTAGGACAGTTTTTCAGGCCCATTGACTTCACCATACTTGAAATTCACCCTGGGTCTGATCCCAAGAAACCAGATGCCACAATGATTGTTAAAAACAATGAACTGACAGTAACAAGGTACAAAATAATGAAGTCCTTAGGAAAGACTTAGGCAAGATTGCTTGTCCACGTTCAGTTCCTACCTCAGTACTCCCATGGCTGTGTTTTCCCTTTCAGGGGCTGGCAGAAGGATTACAGAAGAGATCCTAAACACGGGGTGGATATTCCTTGCTGGTTTGTCCATAACAATGGAGCTGGGCTGATAGATGGTGTTCACACAGATTATATTGTTTCCAGTCTCTTTTAAGCAACTGTAACTTCCTCCAAATGCACAGACAGATAGTATTCGTCTGAAAGAAAAGTCTTTTCAACATAGAAGAACTATTCAAAGCATATAAGCATAACATGTTTAGCAAGGACAAGGTATAATGAATTCACAAGATCCCTCCTCCTCTACATTTATTAGGTTTAAAATTCTGACTTAAAATGTTACTTTGTAGAACATAACAGAAACCTTCTACCCAAGTTTCAATCAAAAAAATTGAGTGCCAGGAATGATTAAATTGAAGTGTCAGTACTCAGTGCCTGGTTCTGTTATTCTGACAGCTCAATGTTCTTGTGCCAGTTTCACAAAGCCCAGGGTGCCAGATGCATTTTGAAATTGAGTGCATCTGACAGCCCAGCCCAGATTTTGGGATAATCCCGTGATACTTGGAACCATCTGACCTCTTGACTGTGCAGTGCTGAGGACTGCTGAAGCACAGGAGGTTACTGTTGGCATCAAGGACTTCTGTATATTAGCATTTTAATTTGAACCTAACTTTTGAATGTCTGAGTCTTTATAAATTAATGAAACATGAAGGTTGCAAGCAGCATTCACATTTGATAGCTTTTTTGGACTGTATCTTTCCTGAGAAAGACCCTTTCTTCTCTTCCCATAAAAGAATTTATGCATACATTCAGGGTAAGTGCCCCATTTATTTATATATTCATTTTTTACTGCAAGAAATTGCAAGCTTTTACTTCTAAAGCAAAAAGAGTTTGGGCACAAGGAAATCCTGGGCTAGCCACAACGTTCCTGTTTGGTTTATGGGTCTGAGGCAAATTTCTGGAGCTGGCAGGAGTCTTCTCTGTGAACTGGGAGTCACAAGATGCTCTCAGGGACTCTGGTCTTTTGCTTGGCTCTTGTTCAGTAAGCACTCAGAGATTCCTGCAAGGCAGGAGGTAACAGGAAATGTAGCTAAAGGTAACAGAGGGCAGGGAGAAGCAGCAGACAGGTGCAGATAAAACATATACTCCTGATGATGACTACAACCTGATGCTGGTTAAAAGAGAAGTGTGGGGCCATATCCTGGGAGATATGTATAGATTTTTTACATATACACTGACACTATTTTGTATCGGAATTAGAAATTGCAAAAAGACAAATATTCATTACTGCATCTGCATTCAGCTTCTGAGCAAGGGAAGGGAACACAGGAAATCAGAAACCCACCAGAACTCGCTTTAGGGCTTGGAAAGCACAAGAGGAAAGTGACTAAACAAATTAAGACACAATTCAAGCGAAGAGTGGAATGGCACCTTCTTACAGAATGGAAAGCACACGTGCAGAGGGGAAGCAGCACTACATGGATCTGGGAGCTGCAGCAGCCAGGCACACCAGTGACTGTGGGCTGCTGCAGAAAGCACAGAAATCTCTGTCAGCACAACTTGTCTATTCAAAGTCAGCTCAAATTCTTGAACAAAGGGAGGAGTTTTCTAAAGTGCCTTAATAAATTCCCTGACCCAGAGCTTCTCTGCAGCAAGGGAAAAGTGCATTAGCAGGGCAGCAGCTGCCTGGGAAAGCTCAGGCACTGTAGTTTGAGTGCAGCTCTCAAGCATGGCCTACACCTGCTTGAGCCTCACTTAAAGCAGAAGTCATGAGCCATGAGCCACTTCTCCCTGCTCAGTGCTGTTTCTATCCCTGCAGCTGGCAGCAGGGCAGGAGGTGACACACACACTACAACTGAAAGCAAGGAATATTTAATTTGCAGCAAGTCTGTTGATATAACCCTGGATCAACAGTTTGTGATTCAAATCCCAAGTTTGGCTGGAACAGAAACAATCCCAAAAGATTGGAAAGCCTGTTTTTGATGCAGTGAAGTGAGCAATCTGGTGCTTCCAGTTTCCAAATTCCGCATTGTTTGCCGTGTCATTTGTGCAGCAAAATCAGCACCTTGAAAATAAAAGCAATTTGCACAAACATATATTGCCATCATGTCTGCACAGTTCTTTTAAAAAACAGGCTTCTAATTACACACTTTGTTTTACCTTATTGACTTTGGCAAGAAATGGTTTCTCTTTTAGTACATTGCTTTAAAATAAAAAGATTTTTCCAGTTTTATATTACTGGCAGCAGAGAAAGCAACTTCTGTTAAACTGCCTACAATGCTGGCGTATTTATGGGTTCAAAGATACAAAAATACCTGAAATTCTAAAACAAAATGATTTTGGAATTAAAACTTACAAAGAGCAGAACACTGAAACTACAGCTTGGATTTCATGGGCAGAGGCTTCTGTGTGTGTGTTTACTCAGCAGTTTTACCTCTGTGCACAGCAGGTTGGGTTTGAGCTGTTCATTATTTGTAGAACATCTTCCAACATTTGCAAAATGTATGAAATGGTTCCAAAAAAAGCTGCTAACTTTTGGGGTTGAAATGCTGTGCTTTGCAACCAGCCAATGGCTGTTCTGCAGATGTTTTCAAATGGGAGCCTCAGAGACTTTTGCAACAATGAACTGGACCACAGCTTGTGTGGGTTTGCATCCCACACACAGCCCCATTCACTGCTGCTTTCATGAAGTTAGAATGGTTTACAGAACAACCTCCAAGAGAACCCTGATACAGCAACAAAACAGAAAATGAGAGACATGGTAAACTAATACTGCCTCAAACTTAAGGTGTTTTTGCAAAATGCAAAAGTGTTCAAGTGTTCAATGCAAAATGCAAAATGTAAAGGTGTTCAAGAACATCACCACCTATAACAGGATAAAGTTTTAGAAATCTAGTACTGTTTGCATGACTCATTTGTTGGCTTGGATGATGCCCCTACTGATTTTTACTTGGAAACCTAAGTCCACGTGTCCATATCAAACTGTGAGCTGATAATGTCAATTTTATTCATTCATATAAATCTTCAACAAAAAAACCCACGTTGCAGATTAGAAACCATTTTCAAATCGCAAACAAGCAAGCACCGTCATATCTTGGAAGTATAATTATTTCAAGGTAAAATATTTGTGACGCATATATAGAGTAACAGTAAGGCTTTAACTTTGTGGTTTTCTTGATGAAAGTATCAAAAATACTTGGAATAGCTCCATTTCCATAAATTTCTTCACAGAATTTTTTCCTAGGGAGTTAGATCTATTGACCAGCAGGAAACAGGTTCACTGCCTGACTCGAGCCTGTGATCTTTCTTGTACAACCTGAAATGAAATCAAAACAAGAGGAATTGTGTTAACACACTCAAAAGGGCAGGGACAGAATTGCCCTAATGTGCAGATGGCACCAGGAGTCAGAGGGGTGTGTGTGGGCAGAGCTGCACCTCAGCACTCCCAGGACCTGCACATTCACAGCATTTCTTCCCCATCACAGATGTGTGCTAAATGCAGTCAAAGGATAGAAAATTTTTCTCATGGTAAAACCAACTAAGGAAACACCCTCCCTGTCTAGCAAAACAATGCAAGCCGTATCCCCAAGGTGTAATTATTTTCCTCCAACAAAATAGGAGCCTTGGGCCCTGTAGCATCACTTAAACAACAAATGCAGGCTGTTGGGGAAAATTAAAACACGAGTTATTTACACCAAAGAGGTGTGTTCTTGCAAACACTCCCTCAGTTTCATTTCTTTTGATCTCTGGTATTTGCTGATGAAATACATCTCAGAGCACACACCACCACCATATCCGGTACGTGGAAAATCTGTGCTCAGATCCAGACACTCTCAGGAGTCTTTCCACACCTCTCTGATCATTGTTGGAGTTACTCCCAAATTGTGCTTTTGAATAAAATTGACCTAAGCAACAGACATAGAAATTCTTTAAAAATAGAAATCAGCTGAGTGTTGCTGTTTAATCCAAATGGCAGCTCTATCACCAGGAGGGCAGCCCTTCATCTCAGAAAACAAACCAAAGATCATGTTTGGATGCTCCATTAGTAAGTTTAGAACATTCCTCTGTTTCATCTGTGATCTCCTGTTATCCCTAACTCTCTCCATGGGAAGGTTCAGCCTTTCTCTGATGATTTTTCACAATTTTTTCTTCCTTGTGGTTTTTGGAATATGAAGTCTCTCCATTTGCAATGTTTCCAAAACAACTTCCACTTAGGTACCGCCAGGATTTTGGGAGCCGAGACATTCAGGAACAACTGGCTTTCATTTCCTAACCATGATTGTTTACAATTTTATGTCCACTGTTTATAGTCTGTTATTTGACATCAAAGGAATTTTCTGCATCAAACATGCCATTCCACTGCACTGTTGAGGTTAAGCCCAACTGTTATTTCTGTTTTATTTTAACATCCTCTAAATTCATAATGGGCCATTTAGGGTTGGTGAGTGGAAAAGCATTGTGTTATGTGTGTTTTGTTTCCAGGATGAGACCTCCCCTCTCTGGGATTGCTGGGCAGTAAAAGTTAAATATCAAAAAGAATACACTAAATGCAAAGTTTCTCAAGAACTTCCTGAAACAACCCCCTGACTACACTCTCATTTCAGGAGCTGAGTTACAAGAGCATTCTGTGCTGCACACATCCGTATTGATACACACCCAGAACTCCAGTGATTTTTTTTCCAAAAAACAGTTGGTGTTCAAGAAATAGAGCCCAAGGAAATCATCTGTAAACCTGACCACGGAAATTTTTACTGTGACCATATCAGGCAGTGATGCTGTAATGCGCCTTTCCTTTTTAACCAACACTGTCAGCCTAGGAAGTAAGTTATGAAATTATTTCCAAGAAGAATTTGAAGAAAGAATATTTATTTACCTAACTAATATTAATTAATAAAAATAATTTCATTTTTGCCTTTTATCTCTTTGCAGTAGCTTTTTTCCTGATCTGTTTGTAGTTATTTTTAAGCTAGAAAATAGTGAGTAGAATATCTTTTCTCTCTGTGCTGCACAAACAGGTCTTGCAAATATACCGGGGTGAAGTGTCTGATTGTAGCCTGGATGAGATAACCAGCACTTCGTCTCAGGTCACCCACCCTTGGTGTCTTTGTGAGAGAGACACTCTGATTTGGCCGTCCAGAAACAGAACTTTTTAATAACAGGAAAATAAACCATAAGCCATACACGGTACAAGGGAACGGACCGAAAAAGAGCGGGAAGGTCCAGGGTAACAACACCTTTAAGCATGAACACAGGGGAGGGGTTTAGGGTGGAGAAAGTGGGGATAGTCCAATGGGGGAAGGAGATTAGGAATATGGAAAATATTGCAGCAAAATACAACCAATAACAACAAGAACTGAGAACTTTCTGGAAATGATTTCCATAAACCAAATGAGGTAATTGGGGGTGGGTACCAGCTCACCCTGATTGAGAGCTGACCCATGGTTTAGAGTTAAGATTTTCACCCCCATCTGCAGGGCAGACTACTACACCAGGGGACAATTTTTTGCTGATAAATAGACCTTATTATCCATAATGACAAGAATTTCTTGGATAAGAAAAAAAAATTCTCACCATTTTAATGTGAAATAAATTAGAATAATAAAATAATCCAATCTTTTTTATGAACAAGTTAAATAGTTTTTTTCTTAGATATTTCACAATTTTTCCAGACCTTGCCTTTCTTCTGACCCATTAATGTTTTTGTGATCCCAGGTGGGCTTGCAGAACACAAATGTAACTTTGATTTTTTTCTCTGCAGACAGGATTAACAAAGCCACCCCCAAAGTGCTGATGCAAGGGGTCAGGATTGAAGCAGGAGGATCATTCTGCTTGGCAAATTATACTGGGACATAAATCCAGCAAGTTCTTTGCTCTGTTTGGATTACAAGAATAATTGAAAGCAGTTGTTACAGGATTTCTTATTGTCTAGAACTGTGTGTGGGAGCAGTGATGTGTGTCCTGTCTGCCCCAGGCCAGCAGGGGATCCTTGTGGAGACTTATTCCAGCAATATAAAATCAATAAAAAGCAATATAAAAAGGCTGGGGGAACTGGCTACACTCAGCTCTTCCTCATGGAAGATGGGAGTTACTGCTAAAACTGAGGAGAAAGAAAACCCCAGCCTGTGTGGAGCCAAGTGCTGTATAAAAGTGACAGTAAATGTCAAAGCCATCACTTGGCAGCGCTCGCTCTGCCCTGGAGGAACACAAAGAGGCTGCTGGTGGCACCAGGCCGCTCTGCATGGCTCATTTCCTTTGGAACAAAAATACATGAACAGCAGGCTGATGGTGCAGTTGTTCTGGTTCTCTTTACACAGGCATGGAGAATTAAAATCAAACTTATTTTCTTCTCCAAATTTGAAATGGGGGATTATGAAGATACCCTGCGGTTACTCACATTGGTATACTTGCTGGAGAAGGACATTTGCAAGCAGATACTTCAGGTAAATGGGAAAGTAGAGGCCTGAATGAATAAAGATCTGACACATTTTCAAGTTTAGGAAAGGACAGAGAGATGTTTCTTACCCCTGGATGGTGGAGGAGGCTGAACTTTTCCATGACAGCAAATTGTTCTTGTTATTGTAGCTTACAACAATTGCATGAGTGTAGACATGGATTTGCACAGGGGAATTCACATAGTTAATATCAAACTTCACAAAGTGATTTATTCCATCTCCAAGTTTCCCTGTCACAGTGAATCCTTTAATACAAATTTGTCAGGTGATTCTTCTCTTAAGGTACAAGTGATCTTAAAAAAACCTGCTCTAATTTTGTTACTGAAACAACTCCAGGGTCTCAAATCTAGTTCTGTGGGGCATTTCTGGATTTCAGCTCCTCCTGTGGTGGGATCACTAGAGCCTGTTTAACCCCACGCTTCTACCTCCAGCACAGAGGTGTCTCTGTTCCATAATCAGAGCAGGTGCCCAGGCCATGGCTCCTCAAGGACAGGACTATGGAAAATCTGCTATGCATCCAGAGCATGCACCTTTCTGTTGGCACACAGGGACTGTGACCCTTAAGATCTCTGCATCTTCCAAAGCCCCAAGGGCTAGGTAGGAGAGAACCCTAAGGACTGAGGAGGATGTGACATCAGGAGGAGGAGGTGACCCTCAGCCAGATCTGTGAGAAGTGCCTCCAACTGTTGTACCATTAATATTGCCTAACAGGCAAGATTTACCACAGCCTCTGGTCAATGCAAGGCAGCAGGTGTGAGATGGCTCTTCAGGAGAGGTGGTTATTCCCAAAAACACCAACTGCACTCACAGACCCAGTGACTCTCCTTGTTGTGGATGTTCACTGTCTGAAAAATATCAGCAACCAAAAAAAAATCTAGCCTGTGCCGTGAATAGGCACAGCAAAAATAATTTATAGACTTATACCTAAAACTGCAGTTAGTTTTTATAGGATAGAATGATTAAAAACAAAGCAATAATTTGTAAAGCACACACAGGCACAGCACCTTGATATGAGTTAAACAAACAGATTTTAAATATAGAGTTTACAAAGGACAATGAGCTTTTTAAAAGGCTTAGGCTGAAGATTTGCTGTACTGCATTTCTTATATCCTCAAGCCAGAGAGGTCTTCTCATGGAACACAGGGATATTTTCTACTGTAAGGAGCTGAGTTACTATCTTATAGAATTTTTTTCCCAGGAGTTGCTAGGAAAGTGATTACTGAGTGCTCCAGAGTACTCATAGGTTATCGGGAAAAACAAAAGAAGCAGCCAAGTCAGAGACAGGGTGGCACCCAGACTTCACTTTTCTCTGGGCAGTTTTTTTTGCTCTCAGAGAGAGATGCCAAGATTGCTCGGTTCTTGACTGAGGCAAGATCTCACCATCCCTCACCTGGAGCTCAGCTCGGAGTGACCCATCACCGTCTCCTCACATGTCCCCCGGGATTTTGGAACCTGTTCTCTCCCTGTCCTGCCGAGAGCTCCTGCCCCATTGCCCTGCACCCGCTGTCTCTTCAGTTCTGTTCGAGGTTTCCCCACGCTGTGTTCTGCACCCCCTGCCCAGCCGGGACATTTCTACAGCTCCAGCTACCGCCGCTGAGCCTCGGATACATCTCATTCCCTGGGAGTACTGCTGGCTCTGGTAGCTTGTGACGGTACCAAAGGGGAGAAAGCGCCAAAAAAACCCCTGCAACTGAGTTGGTTTTTTCTCTCTAGTTCTGTTTGTTGTTAACACTATAGTTATCGTTGTTAACTTATCTTGTTAGATGCACTAGTAAAAAACTACTATTCCTACCCTCACATCTTTGCCTGAGACCCTTTAATTTTAAAATTATAACAAGTCCAAGAAAAGCTTCTGTTTTTCTTTTCCTAGCAGACACCCCGTCTTCCAAACTAAAACATCTACTTAAATTGAAAGAACCAGCTATTGTTTGCAAGAAGTGGTAAAAGATTTTCACAGAATTGATGCAATCAGAAAAAGCATTGTTGCATGAAGTTACATTACACTTACATTAATAATTGAAATGGGGCTAGGATGTGTGTCATTTACCAATAAGTTGTGTTATTACAGTGTCTCTGAACCTGGAAACTGAAATAGTTGAAATTAATAAGAAGAGCTTAATGAAACAGTTTTCTCCATGCGAGCTGATGAATGAAGGACAAATGCTGGACAGAAGCCTTTTTAGCAGAGCTCTTCACTTATGTTTATGGAGAGCTGTGCCTGACATGAGATGTCCCAATAGGGGAAAAAAGCACAACATCCAGCGCCCATTTCTCTCAGGATTGACCACGCCATGGACCCATGCTCACCTAGAGCTGTGGGAGGGTTTAGAGCTGTGCTTTCAAGGGCAACATGTGTAAAACAGAGGTCAGAAAAAGGACACTGAAGCGGAAAAGGAGCCTTCCTCCTGAAAAAGGACAGCCGATCCCCTAGCAACAAACCGAGCAGGTGCAGACATGCAAAAACAAGGATGCCACGTAAAGACAGAGAAATGAAAGAGGAGTGGGCTCCGAGGAAACAGAAACTAGAAATCAAATAAATAGAGAGAACTGCTGCACCAAGGTGTGTGCCATTGGTGGACTCCCTGGTACATCCATGCCTGTTTGCTGAACTTTTGTTTTATTTGCCTTATATCCAATAAATGAATTGATTAAGATTATCCTGATGGCCGTAATTTATAACAAGGGGCTGCAGCAGGGGTGAAGCAGGAAGCTGTGCGAGTTAAAAAGGGAAAAGAAAGATGTGTTGTAGTGGCTAAGGCTCGATCCCTAGCCCCTCTCGCGGCAGGTCCAGCGCCTCCTGGAGCCTCTGCCTCATCTCAGATGCCACTTCAGCAGTGCAGCATCCGCCACCAGCACAGCCTGCCCCACCACCCCTCAGGGGAAAGGGGCTGCAGAACTGCCGACCCGCTCTGGGCCATGTCCCCGCCTCCCTACCTGCAGCTGTGCTCAACCGGGCTCGGCGGTGTTAGGCTGGGCTCGGCTAGCCTTGGTTCATCTCTATTCGGCTGGGCTCGGCTGAGCGCTACTCGGCTCCACTCGGGTCCAGTCGGCTCCAGTCGGGTCCACTCGGGTCCACTCGGGTCCACTCGGCTCCAGTCGGGTCCACTCGGGTCCAGTCGGGTCCAGTCGGGTCCAGTCGGGTCCAGTCGGGTCCAGTCGGCTCCACTCGGGTCCAGTCGGGTCCAGTCGGGTCCAGTCGGGTTCACTCGGGTCCAGTCGGGTCCAGTCGGGGCTCCACTCGGCTCCAGTCGGCTCCAGTCGGCTCCACTCGGGTCCAGTCGGGTCCACTCGGGGCTCGACTCGGGGCTCGACTCGGGGCTCCACTCGGCTCCACTCGGCTCCAGTCGGGGCTCCACTCGGCTCCACTCGGCTCCACTCGGCTCCACTCGGGGCTCCACTCGGCTCCACTCGGGGCTCCAGTCGGCTCCAGACGGGGCTCCAGACGGGGCTCCACTCGGCTCCACTCGGCTCCACTCGGCTCTACTCGGCTCCACTCGGCTCCACTCGGCTCCACTCGGCTCCACTCGGCGCTCAACTCGGCTCCAGGCTCCACTCGGCTCCACTCGCCACCACTCGGCGCACCTCTCAGTTCCACAGCCGCCGCCCGACACGATCCTTTGTCGGGCGCAGCGGACACACGGTGGCAGTGGAGCGGGGTGAGTGGTAAGCGCTGGCGGTGTTCGGGGGATCTTTCAGACCGCCCCTGCCCGGTTTGGAACGGCGGCGACACAGGCCTCCCGTCAGACGCTGGGTCGGCGAAGGCAGCGGGGCTCGGCCTTGCCCCAACGGGCTTGGTTCCCCTCACTGCTCCTCGCCGGTGGCTGCGGCGGCCGGGGCACACCGGGGACTGCGGTGGGGGTGCGGAGCAAGGAGTCCTTGCGTGCCGGAGTCTCAGGGGTTGCCGGTATCCGCGGCAGCCGGGGTGGCTGTGGCGGGCCCCGGAGGGCTCTGTGGGAGCGGTGGGGTTGCCGCCGTGAGGCACGGGGCCGGGAAAGGCCCTGGGATGTCTGTCGGCTGAGGCAGCTGCAGGGCACAGCAGCTGGAGATGAGGTGACCCTCGCTCCAGGTCTGCCTTCGGATCCTGCTCAAAAACACGGCGCTGTTGAAAGGGACGCTCAGATCTGCTGTTTGCCGACTGGTAGGAGAGTTTCCTCTGCAAATGTCCCCTGGAAGAAAAACTGCTTGTAAGTTTTTCTTATGACAGAACGAGATGTGGTGAGGGGTTTTAGGAATTAACCTTTGACTCTTCTGCTTTCCTAGTCTGGCGTTCAGGAAGAGAGAGAGATGTCGTTGAAACCATTCACCTATCCATTGCCTGAAACAAGATTTCTTCATGCTGGCAGGCATGTGTACAAATTTAAAATCCGGTATGGCAGCTTCAACAGGTATGTGTGTTAAAGCCAAGAAGTCAGCCTGCTATTTGTTGACTGCATGTTGCAGTGAGTTAATAGAGAACCTTAAAACACAAGTGGGTAAAAAGTTCACACAGAATAATCCTTGTGAATAAGGGATGTTTTTTAAGAGTAATAGATCAGGAATTAATCTGCCCGCTAAGTATTTTTTCCTATTCAGTGGGAATTATATTTTGTTGCTGTTTAAAGTCTTAAATAAAATGTAGCTTAATTGCGTTTTGACTGGGATGGTTCCAACTCTCTCTTTGTTTCACAGCTCTCCCAATCTCAGTCTCACTGAAAGTGCTGCTAAGGAGTCAGAGGTAGGAGCTGAGGCAGGTCCATAGGACTTCAGATGGTGTTAGGCTGAATAAATCATATGCTTGTTACGGGCCTGAGAACATTTTGTCAAATGCAGCATTTCAAGTGTGAGTAATGGGGAACTGTTGCATATAAGCAATGATGTTATAAAAGAAAGGCCTTATAAAATCAGGCCTTGCTCTGCTAAATTACCTGGCTTATTACTTCTGAGTGAATTAGCTAACTTCCCATGTGAAAAATCATAAGCATGAAGGCAATTAACACAACAAGCTATTCTGGTAAGAGAACCATTTGCACCTGCAATAAACAAGAAATCTGTCTCATGGGAATCAGTGAACAAAATATGTAAACTGACCAAATATAGACAGATTTGATGGAAAGGTGAAATACCAGTTACTAATCAGTGAATTGAACAACAAGAAAACTACTAGCCAATTGGAGGTCTGTAAAAACTGTATAAAAATGAGTTTCGTGAATAAAGAATTGGCTTTTCCTGCATGAAGAAACTGAGTCCTGTGGGCTTCATTATTGCAACAGGAAACTTCCCTGGAGAGTCTGAGTGTGGGAAAAAAAAAAAAAAAATTACACAAATGAAAAATCTTCCTCAACAGGCAAAATTTAGTGCAGTAGAGTCATGCTTTTGTTTGAAATATTCCAAAGAAGCTACTGACTGTTAAAATTGGACCAATGGAAACTCCTGTTTGTTGAGCTAGTCTCACCCAGTTCGTGTCTGTTTCCTCTTCAGAGTCATTCTGAAGAGGAAAGGAAATTCTGAAAGAGCAGGAGCTCTTTCCCAGTATTTCAGTCTCAACCTTAAAACTGACCACCACTTTCTAGTTGTCAGGCTTGACTAGTTGTTAATCCCTCTTGGGTTTTCAGGAGCTGTGGTAGTTGTGGTGAGCTGGCTTGATGGAGGGTAATCTAATGCTAAATTGCACGTGCTTTTCTTGCAACCCGGGGACCAATGGGTATTCTTCCAATGATGCTGTTGTTTTGTGTCCAAGCACAAACTGATAGTCACAATTGATGAGTTTTGTTGTTGTCATCTTCTTCCTGGGACAGAAGAAGGCCCCTGGCATTACTAAGAAATTAAGACAAATTACTGCCTGCTTAAAAATGCTCCTTCCTATTACTTAATTTCTAAAAATCTTCAGAATACAGCAATAGCATTAAAAACCTTACTGAAGAAAATGTGCCAATTTTAATTGATATGAAGAATTACAATTTTTTTTCAGTTTTGAAAATATTGAAAGGTATTACTAGAAAAAGCTTTGTGTTTGTAGAGGAGGAGTTTTTTTGGGCTTAACTGCAGTTCCCTTGTAACTGATTTGAGTCAATATTCAGAGAAAGAGAGTAGGTAAACATAGGGTGTTTTGCTGGAAAAATAAAATGACACTCCTTAAATTAAAAACTTCTTAAATTTAAAAGCACACCTCCACTTTCATAGTAATTCTTCTATGTTAATTGAAGATGAAGTTGCTTATTCACCTAAATTTCTATGAGTCTGTCAGTGTAGTCCGCTCTAAAATGGTGGGAGGGAGTGGGGAAAAAAGAGGAGCAGGAAAAGCAGAATATCTAGAATCTGATCTTCCATGATTCATACAAACTGTAACCTCAGTTTTTTTCCAAGCCTTGAAAGTGTACTTGACAGTGAAATTGTGACTACGTTTTTAATATTTTTCCTTTGTTTATTTTTTCGGCCTCTCCAGGAAGTGATTCGGGCGATCCTTGGAAATCTTGATGGTTTACATCCATTTTCTACAGACCACTTCACTGTCTTCCCATGTATCCTTTCTTTCCTACTCATAAAAGAAAAGATTCAATGACTTGTATCTGCTGGGCATTGCATAAGTCAACATTTATGTTGTGTGCAGATCTGTGCAGTTTGACTTTGGCTGGAGGTGAACACCTCAGGTGTTGCCTTCACTAGAGAACTGGTATGACAGGAGTGTTTTGCAGTGTTTTCTCCACATGGCCTTGTGTTCCAAATTAGGTTTAGCCAGAGCAAATGAAGGGGTATATAAAGTATCAGGAACCCCACCTTAGGCGTTTGCAAGTGCAGTTGGTGCATTGTTCTCAAAGGTTCCTAGAATGTAAAGCACTCCTTACAAGCCCAGCAATGCTGGCCCATGGGCAGGGAAACTCCCAGTGCTGTTGTTGTGAGGTCCCTCAAGGTTAGACCACCATGAGCCTTTGGGGATAGACAGTGGGAGCAAGTGTGAGTCTGAGTCTATGTCTCCACAGAGATGGCTGAGAGAAGCAAAAAGCACCTCACAGATTCAGCTTTATGAGGAGCAGTAGTTGAGCTAAGATAATTGGGAGTCCAGACAGGCTTTTGAACACACAGCACCTGCAGGATTGTCATCCAGTTATCTTGGTCCCCTCTTCAGTGTATGTCTTTGAAGCCTAGAAACAAATGTGAAGCAAATGTCATCTGCACAGTATTCACCTTATTGTGCTCATGCCACTCACTCCTGTGGGACCAGCCAGCAGATCTTTTTCGTCTCCCATAAAGTTTCCATTGAGCTGCTGTCAGTCTGGCCTGCCGTTTACAGACAGTGCTGTAAAAGCTCTGTGCAATTGCACAGCATAGTCATAGAGAAGCTCATACTTGAATATTGGCATGCACAGGTTTTGAGGATTTCTTGGGATTTCACTTTTGATATAGAACTGCTGAGGCATTTGAGATTGGATTATTCTAGCTAGCAGCTGTACTACAGGCTCTTCCACTCTCTAGGTGTTTTTTCATCAGAATGCACCAAGACTGGCCTTCATTTCTTTTCTTCTGGCTTGTACAACTGGACAGAATTTAGTTGTGCCTGCTTTATATTCTGCAGATTATTAATTTAAATTGATAATAGTTTGATAAAAGAGATAGTAACCGTTAATATTTCTATTGTAGTTGCTGTTGTGTAATGGATTAAGAAGTTACTCTCCTGAGGCTTTTGTTGAAGAGAAAAGTAATTCAGTTAAATGTTAGCATTTTCCAGTGCTAAAGATGTGTTAGCTTTTGAATCAGATCTGGCATCACCTCCTGTGATTCTGAGTGCCCAGGAGTAATGAACACCTCAAGGCATTCTCCTCCTGTCTTAGAAGACTGCACTATGCCTCTGAATAGCAGGCAGGAATGAGGCAATCCTCTTTCTCTGTCCAAAGCAGGTGCATACAACAGTAGCTTATTCTTCGAGTCCAGAAGATAAGGTAGCCAAGAGTATCATTATACAGGAGACACCCAACCCTACCAACATTATCGGTTTGCATCTGTAAAGCTCATCCAGTTTTTCCTGGGTGTTGAGGAGTGTTTGGTTCACAGACTTGGATTTCTAGAACCACATGGAATCCACATGCTCAGCCAGCACTGGGCCTGGAAGAGAACTGTGAGCTCAGAGGCCTGGCATGAAGAGTTGTCTTGCAGTTGGTGTGTCGGGCTCACTTCTGCAGAGCGACTCTTTGTTAATCACCAGCTATGAGTCCTTCAAGCCAAAAACCAGACAATTTCAATCCTTAAAGGAACTGATTGTATCAATGTTTCATCATCTTCTGTACCTGGAATGTTAGTTTCTGTTAGTGAATCTGGACTAGCAGTATTCATTTCACCTGTTTCTCCCTGAGATCAGAGGTGTGTGAGGAGACTTATGTCCAGCACCATGTGTTCTTCCAAGCAGATGCTCCTGAATGTCAGAACTGCACTCATATGAAGGAATGGTTGTAACTGTGGTGGTTGTTGTGCCAATTATCTTTTTTCCCTAGTTTTGAACTGTGAAGTGAATGTAATGATGCTGCTTCTATGAATCCAAATCCTTTTCAATTTTTAAATAAAATTTTAAAATAATTCCTTTTTAATTAGGAAGATTACTGAGAGGTTTTTTTATGCATCGGTTTGGAAGAGCCGGGCATTATTTTTTGCAGGAGGATGTTAATGCAGAAGGTAAACACAGTTAAGGGAACAGAACACTATTAATACACGTGACTGATGGGGCAGAGTGGATAAGTAAACCTGGATAAGTGTTTTCCTGTTGTGTGTTTCTGGTGCAGTTTCACAAGTTCATAGTAACAGGTTGTATTTGCTCCTTTGTGCACATAGGCAGTGTGCTGTGACTTTTGAAGCTTTAGAAGACATTGTCAGGACTCATGCTCCTTTGAAATGTTACTGTTGTGTTTTTAAGTCTTACCATTCTTCTCAGATTTGAGTAAATGGGAGCGAGTATCAAAGATGAAATTCAAACATGAGAATGTCCATCTTGTGCCTTATCCCTACATTTGTACGTTGTATCTAGAATTGAACTCATTTCAGCGAAACGTATCTTGTGGTAAGTCACTGTGATTATGTTTGGGTAATTTCTGGAAACATCTATGCTCTGTGTCTTGGTTTTCTTTTTTCCTTAGCCTACTCTATCTGAAACAGAGGGAGCAAAACTACATGTGGGATAACTGAGTTTGAAATAGTGCATAACAGGGTGTTCTTTATTGTCTTGTATTGCCTTTCTAAAATTCCCTGAATTCCCCTTTGTCTTTCCAGCCACCGCTGACTCTTTAGCTGGTGTTTTTATGAAGCAATGCTCAGTGGCTCCCAACCTTCATTTTTTAATGTCAGTCACTGGGTTGGAGGCAGCACTACATGTATATGGGACACACGTTTTTCTTCCTTGTGTATGACTATGAAAAGTGTATGATTACATTTGTTGACATAGAACATCACATTTTTTGTTGCTATTTTCCTAAAGAAAGAATGGATTTTTGTAAACAAACAGTGATAGTAATCATGGTAATAATGTCTTTTGTATAGTTAGCAAACATTTTCACATCAAGAGTGTCTCGTTTTCCAGGTTTTCTATGAATTCTCTGAACAACCTCAGGCCACAGCTAAGGCCTCCATGGGACTCTACATTTAAACTCCCCTGTTGTGAAAATTAAGTAGTCTTAATATTTCCTGTTCTGATTCTCAGGCTCTAAAAAAAGTTAGTTTGTTTTTTTTTTTTTTAATGACTACTTAGCAGACAATGTGATCTTTATAAAATGGCCAAATAGTAATTTCTTAGTCTCGCCTATTTGCATTCCCTATCAAACATCCCATGTTTAGATGTAAAAACTTCTAACCATGCAGACTTCATTCACTTCCCTGTACACCTGCTCTGGTATTTAATTGCCCTATCCAGATAGTTGTACAGCATTGCTGTTCTAAAATTAGTACCAATGTAAGGCACTATAGCTTTCAGACTTGATGTCTCAAATTTCTCTTGGCGATTTTTCTTCAGGGAAATACATGTGACTCCCATACGTCCTACAGCTGGCAGTATTCTCTAAAGACTGTGTTCCAGATGTCCTTGAATCTTCCATCTGGTGCCCAAAGCTCAGCGAGATGCTCACTTTTCTTCAGGTTCTTCACTTCTCTTCTGAAGACGCCTTTGACTTCTTTAAGACAAGCAATTGTCCCATCCCATTGATATCTGGTGTTCATAGTCAGGAATTCTGGTTCAGAAAGAGCTGTATTTGAACGTTTTCTATTTCAGTGTATCATATGCAGGTCTAGACTGTTTCACAGTTGTTTATCTTCATCCTGGAAGAGGAATTGCAGTGCAAAAATGTACTTTTTGGTTGGTTAAAGAAAGTCCAGTCTAAATATTCACCAAGTTTTATACCTCTGTTTCAGGTAAAGAAGTAAACAAGGGCAGTGGTGAGCCTGTAAGTTGTTGCTTTTGATTTGTTGTTTAATTTATTTTCTAAGTATTCTCGGGAAGCAGTATATATGCCTTTAGGCAATGCTAGAGTTCTCCTACCACTAGGAGTTAGTCATTCAGTGTAAAGTGGCACCAAATTCTCACCTAGAACCATCCAAGGGGAGAGAAGATCTTCTGGAAGTTCTGCTGGGCTTGGAAAGTAGTCCTGTATCAGGACCTGAGAGCCTACTGCCTTCAGTTCCATGGAATTTCTGCAAGCCTGAGTGAGCTGTCCAGTGTTTTCTTCACTGGAAGAGTCTGTGAGGTTGATATTGCTGAGTAATTAAGTAGTTCCCCAGGTACTGTGTCATAAACAGCAAAGTTATGCTTATTTGAGAAGTTTTTGTGTAATGAGAGCTCAGGGTAGGTTTATTTTCAATATAGGTAAGCGTCTGAAGTGAATTAATGAAGAATAATTCAAATCCAAATTCCCCCAAGATGTATCCAACTTCTCCTAAGAAATATTCCTTATCTCTGCATTCCTGCTATTTACATTCCTTGGCAGTCCTCTGAAAATGGTGGAAATACTATGTCCTAGAAAGAAATATTTTGTTTAATACTGTTAAGCATAATTCTCTGGCTGACCTCCCAGTGTTTGTTTAAGTCCTGAATCCTTTTTTTGGTTTTCAGTGTATATGCAGGAACTATTTTTGCAAAATATGAATGTACATTAACTATGAATTTTCCTCTAAAATAGAAAATTCAAAATCAATTGTTATCAATACCAAATTTGCAATGCTTTGAAGGTCAGGAGAAGAAATGAAATGTCAGAAAGTACTCCAATGAAAAAAGCAGTGAAGAGGAGAAGAGTGGAAGTCAGACATGATACCTCATGCCCACAGTCATGTATGGACCGGTCAGTTGACTCCAAAACAGTTTCTCAAGACACATTAATATTTTTAATATCTCTTGTACCTTCCTCATATTTCATTTCTGTGCAGTCCTTTGCCCTGTTTTTCTTCCTTTTCTTCCATGGGTAACAGAATCCAAGCATCATTGTTCATATTGGGAAAAAAGTGGTGCTGTACTTTCCAAGTTCCCATACCATTGACCAGACCTCTGTCTGTTTAACTCCTGTGTTCACATCACCTTTTGAGTCATGGTGAGGTGATAGCTCAGTGGCCAGACAGAACAGTGCACTCCCTTGCATACAGCAAGGGAAGAACTGGAACCAGTTTTCCACCTGCCTCCCAGCCTGCTGCATTGAGCCAGCTGATGAATGCTGCCCTCTTGGCTCGAGGCTGATGGCAAAACACCTTGGAACTTGCTCTTTTCCAAGTGCTTTAAAGTCTCATGAAATTGCATGTGTTGTGTGCACACATGAGTATTCTCACATAACTTCACCATATGTTTCTTTTGGTAGCTAAACTTCTCATTGTGATTTCCAAGTAGTCCTCTATCTGGATTTTACAGAATGGTTGAGGTTCGACAGGTACTTTGATATCATCGAGTTCAACCCCTCCTACTCAAGCAGAGTCACCCAAAGCAAGTTCCTTGAGGTCTTGAATAGACTCAGGGTGGAGCCACCACAACTGTGGAGAGCCACTTGCAGTGTATCACCACAGTTCCAGTCAAAAAGCTTTTCCTTGGGTTCAAACTTAATTTCATGTTTTGCAGTCTGTGGCCTTTGCCTCTTGTGCTGCCAGAAGATAAGAGGGTTGAAGAGAGCCTAGCTCTCTGTTCTTCATTCCCTCCCATCAGGTATACATTGGTAAGATCCCACCCAAGCTTTCTCCAGGCAGAACAGCCTCATCTCCCAAAGCCTCTCCACTTAGAAAAGATTCCTCAATCCCATCATCATGTTTGCATCGTGGCCCTTTGCTGGGTTCACCCCAGTGAGTCCCAGTCATGTACTGGGGCTTCTGGGACAGAGGGGCCTCAGCAGCCTTGAGCAGAGGGGAGAGATCACTGCTTGAGGGCAGTGATTTGTCAGAGCTCTGCCTAATTCATTTCAGGGTGTTGTTGGCTAACCTTCGGCGTGAGGATACAGTGCTGGCTCTTGGCTAACCTTGGGCTTCACTACCTCGCAGAGACACAGTTTTACATACAGGCTGGCAGCTTCTGTCTTTGTAGAGTGTATTTTTTTAAAAGAAGAAAATCTGTACCTCTACTGAATCCTCACAAGTTTGTGGCAAACAGTCCTGAATCCATCAGTAGTTAGAGGTGTTAGTGTGCACCTTTCCCCTCCCATGTACAGACTATATCCAATCATCTGCATTGTTGCCTGATATCCTACCCAATTCCCAAATGTGTTTCATGTAGAGATATTAACAAAACCTAAAGCTGGTTCTTTTCCTACTCATGCAGATGTAGTCCTTTAATCCCACCCCCATCCCCCTGGCGTGTTTCTACTCACAGTACAACTGTTGGATATGAGGGAGGAATGAGCCTAGGATTCAGAATGCTTTTTTACTTCTTTTAGCCGAAGACACAAGTTGTAGATTAATATAATGCAAGGTCAAAAGGGGCTATTTCATGATCCAGTTTGGCAGTTCTGTCTAGGTCCTGTATCTTGCCACA
This sequence comes from Certhia americana, assembly GCA_018697195.1. Classification (NCBI taxonomy): domain Eukaryota; kingdom Metazoa; phylum Chordata; class Aves; order Passeriformes; family Certhiidae; genus Certhia; species Certhia americana. Next base: position 5,355,239 of record CM031868.1, on the reverse strand, counting down.
GCAGTTACGATTAGGACAATCCCTAATTCTTAAGTGTATGCCTGAATTCAAAGTCAAATTGGCGAGCGCTAGCTTTGAGCCTTCTGTTATTTTTTTCCAGTTACACTGTTAAGACTGAAGAGCTCATTCAGGCCGAGCATCTTCCCCTGCCCCAGGAAGGAGTGTGTCTGCTGTAGTGAGACCAGCTCTTTGTCTTCTCTTCTTTCAGGACATGCTCTTCTGCTCCTAAATTCTCTTGGGGGATTTGGGTTTTCTTGGGGTGCTACTGAGTGTTGAAAAATCAGAATCTCCAAGTGGCACTCCAAGTGATTCTGATCACCTCAAGTGAAGCCAGAATGGTTTTTCTGCACATGCATCTCTTCATACTTCTGCCATTTTAAAGCTCCATGACCAAGTCTTGCAAGATCTTTCTGTGATTCTTTGCTACCTGCTCTTGTAACCTTATAGGATCACAAGCTTTCTCAGTTATCTGCTCATCCCCCTTTTCATGTAACACTTTTTCTCTTTAACTGATTGATTGTTGTAGAAAAGCAGAATGAGTGTGTATTTTTGTTTTTAAGGAAGATTTTGAAATATGAGTACAAATATAGATTAAGGGTATATATCTTGTTGAGTAGAGTCCTATTAAAGTCCTGGTTTCTAGTGAAGTACTTGGAGTAGCTGCTTCCTTTTTGTGACTTTTTGTAAACTCAGTTTTTACTTATTTATCTTTAGAACTGGAGCTGACTGTGTTCACCACCAGATGAATAAAGCAGAGCATGGATTTGAAAAGGTAAGCTACAGAATATTCAGAAAGAGACAACAGCACCTATTTCGTCCTGGACCCTTACAGTGGCAAGCGTAAAATTGCGTGCAGGTGATTTGTACCCTTTTTTTCCTGCATCACCCTCATCATTTTTGACATTTTTGACTGCTTACCAGACTTAGCAAAGGGATGAGTTCTGGTTTTTTGGAGGTGACACGTACTTTTCTGACTGTCAAGCTACAAGCTTCTCAGCGTCTGACAGGTGAGCATCAGGGATGCTCTGCCTTTTCTCCAGGGCTCCAGTCCTCTGTCATCTCACATACCTCTTTATGGAGAACTCCACTATGGGCCAACAGTGGGTGCTGGCATCTTGACACTGGCTTTGCTGTGCCCATGTGCTACTCCCCACCAGTGTCCCACTCTCTGCTGATGGCCATGCAGGCATCAATCACTCTGTTCCTGAAACACTGCCCTGCCTTTTCTCATTATAGCACCAGAAGGCAGTTTCATGATAGGATTGTTCCAGAGGGATTGGCTGTTGCTCTTGAAAGCCACTGTTCTCCACAGACCTTGTTAGGAGAAGATTCTTCTAGCCCACAGTCTCCAAGGTTGCTCTGATAGAGCTGCTCTTAGGCACACCCTAATGTCCCTGTCCTCCTGGGTGTTGCACATCCTCCCAAATGCACTTCATCTATTTTCTGGATTCCCATTCTAAATTTAATTCAAATCCCTACCACACTATCACCTTCCTGGCTTTTTTTCCCTCTCAAACTCTTTGGAAGAGTTTTTTCCAAGGAGGCAAACACATTTCTCTTGGGTTTTCCCACAAAGGAAGCCAAAACTTTCAGAACAGGTTTTTTGACAGGCTTGTTGGATTTGCAGAATAGGAAGAAGACAGCCTAGTAACTACTTGGGAGCATTCAGTAAAGAATAACTTATCTAAAACAAGCAGGTTTATTTGTCTCTAAAACTTGTATCCCCTTTTTTTTTCCCCCTCTGCTTACCTTTGCAGTATTCAAGACAGGTCTCTACAGATGCCCTCTCTGGCTTCTTTCCTCAAGTACTCCAAACACTACTGGTCATCTTCTGAAACATGCCTTTTTGTTCCCCACTTTGCTATAATCAGTGTCTCCAGAATTCCTCTGTTTGTGCAGTTTTCAAGACATTAGAGTCCTTGAAAGCTGGAGTTCCAGGTTAGCAGTTTGGACCCTCAGAAACAGTATGACAGGTGTCAGAGATCACTGTAAGTTCCTCTAATGTGGGAGGGCATGTCTTGAGTGCTTCCTGGGTAAACTGGCTGCAAAAATCAACTCAGCAAATACCAACTCAGGTGAGAAGAACCTTTTCTAGAACAGCTGCTTGCAGCATCATGACTTGTCCTCAGAATTGCACTAGTTAAGGCACTGTTACCCTGAGAGGGATGTCTGGACACAATCTGTTCTGATGATGAACACCAGATCAGGTGTCATGAGTACTGTGTGAAATCATGGGCAGAAGTCCTTTTTGTAGCATGCATTTTTAAAAGATGAAAACCAGATATTTCTGTGACACGTTTTCCATTTGGGTTTTGTTTGTTTTTTGCTTTTAATTCAGGATGAGAAGAAAGATTGGGTTTAGTATAAAAATATGACAGTAGCTCCTGTACTTTATCAGAGTTTTTCTGGTTCATCAACAGAACCAGATATCCTGGTTGAAACCTCAGTTTATCAACAGTGTATGGCTTTGGTTTCAAATCCACACAGTATTTTATAATGCTTCTCAAGAAGGGAAGGGTCTCATTAAACAGGAAGGAAATCTGTCTACATTGTATGTGTGGGATTGACTTTGGGACATTTGATTTGGAATGAGGAGCAAAGAAGTGCCACAGGCACATGACTGTTCAATGGACTGTATTTTCAGCTGTTATCCAAATGTCTCCCAGGCCTGTGGTGGTGACATCTGGTCAGGATGAATGTGATCAAACCTGCATGTCTTTCCACTTATCCAGTGCATCAGTGAAAATCAAAGAAAGAAAGAGATGCTCAGCCTGTCACTACAGAGAATTTTCTTAACTTAGTTGATCCTCTCAGACTAAACTGCAAAGATCTCAGGCCATCAGAAGTTTGGAATTTTGTGTTAACCTGAGCTTAGATGTGGCATTTGAGGACATGGTTTAGTGATGGCCTTGGCAGTGCTGGTTTAGCAGCAGATTGGACTCAATCTTCCAGGACTTTTCCAATCTAAATGGTTCTGAAATTAGTGCAAGGGAAGCACCATCAGGACCTGTCATTGTTTTAGAGTTTACTCTCTTACAGAAGCTTACCTGCTGATTTTGTTGTATTTTTATATGCTTTTTTTTGGTTTTTGTGGTACTTTGTGTTGTGACCTTCTTAATGGGTATTCATGGCCCCCCTCTTGCTTCTGGCACTTCTCATTCTTGTCCCTTCAGAGTTGAGTCTGTGTCCCAGGACTATGTCTTAGAAGGGCTAATGTCCAGGGGCTGTTGTTTCCTACAGCTCTTCTGTTCATGTTTTTTGAATCTCTGCCTATTTGATAGCTACTCTTAGTTCACTGTCTGTTACACTAAAGTCTTCTAAATGAATTACAGCTTTGTTATGTTCTAACGAGGGAGGTGTAAAAATACCTTGGTGAAGAAAGTCCTCATCGTAGCAGAAAGAAATCCCCAAATGAAACCACACAATAAAGAGTGTAGACCTTGCTTTTTAATACTTTTAGGAAACATGCTAACAAAAATCTCTGTACAATAGAATTTAGCATTGTGTAATAGTTCTTGGGTTCCTTTTCCTTTTAGAATTCCTCCAAAACAAATAAGCTTGAGTTTAGCCCAGCATCCCTTACTAAAGACTGTGATCAACTGAGTTTCTGTGAGTAAAGAATTCCTGGATTCCACTGAGTTTCATTCCCCTGGGTACGAAGGGAGTGTGTAGAGAGCATAGAGAGTGAGGTTGTGGTTTTGTTCTTGCCGCTGTTTCTTACAGGGGAACCTGTGGAATTTGCCCCTGAACAAAAAAGTGTAGCCAGTCAGGCTGAGGGTGCAGTGCAGCTGCTGCAGCAAATGGACCAAACAGGAAAGAAAGGAAACATGAAGTCAGTAGGAAGAGGTCTTTCACGCTTCTGGAGAAGGTACTAATTCTGCATTGATGAGAAGAGGCAGGCAGTCCTGGTTCTGTCCAAGCCTGTGTCAAAGTCTGATTCTGGCAGTGCCAGGTTGTTCTCCATTATTCTGAAGGATGGAAACATCTTTTCTGTGGTTAAACCAAAGTCTCCCAAGGCAAAACAAAGGGTGTGTTTTATGTCATGCTAAGGGGCAGCAGTTCTACTAAATGTTCTTCTTCTGAACTGTGTTTGGGAAAAACTCCTGATGAGAAAGGGTCACTGAACCTCCATCACAGCCCTTTGATGTGGTTTTTCAATTGAGAAGTGCCAACTAAAAGGGTCTTCCCAGATGGACCTTCAGCCCCATTAAGGTGCATGTGACCTTTATTTCGCCACTGAGCAAATCTGGATTTTGTAACTCTGACTTCCAAAGGCACCATTTTAAATGGGAATCAGTGTCACTGTGCAGACACCTGCTGGCTGCCCTAAGGAGTTCTCTCATACTGCTGAGGCTGGATACTGTGAGTGCCATCCATCACTGCACAACACCAGCTGGATATTGGCAGCTGCTGGGTTTTGTTAGTTTTTTTAAAAATAAAACTTGTTAATTGTAATGATGTGCCATTCCTTTAATGACTGAGACCAGACCATTACTGCACAAGTTACTTATTGTTTCCTCTGGTTTTTCAGTTTCCCTCTGTATGGTTTTGTAGCAGCATTGTATCTTTCTGTTGGACATAAATTAGCTTTTCCCTGACTTTCAGAGAAGTATTTTAAGTCTAATGTGTTGTTCTTCTTGTTTCCCCAGAATCATCTTTTCGCCACTACAGCATCTTTTTGGTGGAAAAAACTGATTGTTGTGGAAAGGTGGATTTGTAATATGAATATTGGGTTGCACTGTTTCTTCAGTAATTCAGCTTTTCATATTGCTTGTCTCAGCTATTAAATGCTTTAAATTGAATTCTACTTTGTCAGCATTTTCAAAGAAATATTCTGAAGATGTTGGGTTAGAACAACATGTTGGGTTTTTCTTCACGTCTTACAGGTTTTGGAATAGAGCAAGAAACTTTAAGATTTTGATCCTTAAGTGTCATAAATTGTGAATTCCATGTTATGTGGTATTTTAATAAAAAAAGCATCAGCTTGGAACTGTGTATTATTTTAATCAGACCTACCCATGCAGAAGATACTCTTTCCCTCCAAGAAGAAGCAGTTTTCTGTTATTAGATGGACTCTAGTATTAAGCTTCACCGCATTAAAGAAGTCAGAATTATGGATAAATATTTTGCATTATATATTGCTGCTACACTACAACTTAGGTAATTATTTATGCATTCAATATGTAATGGGATGAGGTTGGAATTGAAGATTGCAGGCATGCCAAGGCCATGCTTAGGCAGCTTTTTGCTGCCATGCTTATGCCTTTTAAGTTCTCTATCATTCTTGAACCACCCCCTGAGCTGGGCAGCTGGGTGTAGGTGACTCTGCTTGGGCAATGGCTTGGGCCCAATGGCCTCCAGAGTTCCCTGCCAACCTTGGCCACAGTGTGATGTGATGAAGTGTTCCCTGAGAGAGTTCCTTCCTTTGTTAAACTGTATCTTGACCCATGAGTGTTTTCTCACATTTGTCTTTGTGACTCTCTCCCCTGTGAGCAGCAGGATGGGGGGGTCACCTGCCAGCCAGGGCCACCCCCTCCCACCCTTGAAGGGACTGCAATCTGCAGAGAAGCCAGGTGGGAGCACAGGCAAAGCAGGAGGCCACAGACCCTGTTTGTTACGCTGTGCTTGGCTAGTGGTGTCAACTGTGACTTACAACTGTGATGAACAGGAGGAGAGAAGTCTGAGGGGAAGCTGAGCCTGGGAAAGCGCAGGAAGGAAGCCAAATAGGTCTGCTTCAACTGGCATGTGTCCTGGGTAACCCAAGATGTTATTGTAGTCCATATCTATCTGTGCCTGAACTTGTTACTCCAGTGCCGTGACTGGAAGTTGACAGGTGAGGGACAAGGGTTGCTGAGGTTTCTTTTCCAAGTCAGGGGTCTCGCAGGCACACCCCTCTTGCCTTGTGGTCTTTGCTAAAGGCAGAATCTTTGCTTGGGATTTTTCTGTTGAGTTTCCTTACCCCCGCTCCCTTTTGTTCCTCTCATGCATCTTGACTGCCTAAAGGCAAATTCCAGGAGTGCCTGTCAGTAGCACTGCCAGAAAGACCAGAGTGGCCCTGCTCCAGTCTGAGTTACCCATAGCTTGCTAGCAGTGCCCAGCTGAGGCAAAAAGGCACCAAGTCACCCCAGCCCAACTGCTTTGCCTTGCCTTGCTGTTCTCTGCCACAACGAAGGCAGTCTCTCCATGAGTTCTACCTGTTTGCTGAGTATCACCTGCTGGAGTGTGCCAGCCACCTTTGCTGATGGAGAGAAATGTAGGAAGGAATGTTGGAAAGGAAGAAACAGGAAAGTCCTATAAATCTGACTACTTTTCCAAAGATGCTAAGAATGCTGAAACTAGAAGAGACATTGAAATGAAAGCAGTGTTTGTCTGAATGTTTATAGAACAGCCTTAGCTGACCAAAGGTCTTTCTCTCTTTGTTAGGAATGTAATTTACTGGCAGACATACCAAAACCGTAACAGACCCTTCCTCCCTGGCTTGTGAGAAGGGTCCCCTGATAAGATTTAGAGATTAGAAAGTAGTAAAACATGGTAATGTAGTGATTCCTTTAAAATGTATTCAAATGTAGAAATTTGTATTTGATACTAGATTGGTTAATGAAAAAGAAGAATATTCAACGTAGAAAGAGATGTAAGTCATTGTAAAAGGAGAGCTCGCTCTCTTACTCTCTTGCCTTCCTGCTCTTACCCTCTTACCCTCTTGCCTTCCCTCTCTTACTCTTTTGCTCTCTTATCTCTCTGGCTCTCTCTCTTCTCTCTCTTGCTCCTTTGTTCTCTAGCCTGCTCTGAGCTAACCCTGAGCTGGGCTCTTTTCACCCACACCCTATGTAATAAACTTCAAAACTTAACCATAAAAATCTCAGCTGAGCACTGTCCCAGACCATTCTGGCATGTAACTGCTCCCACAAAGGAAGGCTGACTATTTTCCCTTTGTCTCCCTAAACATTGCCCGTGGCAGATGCCATCTTGAAAGGGGTGAGTACCCCTCGATTTTCAGTTTGTTTTTGTTCTGTGGAGTTTGTGGGATTTAGCAATTTCGTATCTCGAGATTTCCACCAATAAGAAGAAATTACATATGAGTAGATGTAAATGGACGGTGCACACTGGACGTCATCTCGATCTACAGGGGGTTGGCTGCATGTTATTTGAGTTTTGTCACATGCACCTGTACAGGACAGAGGGCTGCAAATGGCCTCTCAGCTGCTCAGCAAGAAGTGACCAGCAGTCATCTCAGGGGAGACCGTGGGAACAAGTGATCACCTCACAGGACTGCAGAGACAAAAGTGCTCTTGTCTCTTCCCTCCTTGGCTGCCCCATGGCTCCACATTGCCATCCTGACATCCAAACACTCTCCTCTGGGTCTAGGACTAGTGGGAGGGATGTGAACCTTGTGGTGGTATAGCTGGGTATCCCCTGTATCATGCTGCTGAGGAAGTTGGTGTCATTTCTGGGCCTATCATGCTGCCACAGCATCCCTACTTCTCTCTGCGACAGCTCCATGGAAGGGAAGGGATTTGGTGTCCTTTTGTCCCCATGTCTGACTCAGTGTCATGGGGTGCTGAAGCTCAGCCTGCAGCAGCCCCATATGGGCCTTCCCCATGCCTCTGCAGCTGGAGACACCAAAAATTGTGACATGGTGTGGTGGGTGACACCTAGTCCCAGTTGTGCTTGGAAGGGCCACATACCAATATGGATACTTCTGCCCCTGTTATGTTTGGCTGTTATCAGGGCACCCCACCTCAGACTTCCCCTCAGCTATGGTTTCAACTCTGCCTTTGTTGAGGCAACCCCCTTTCCTGGGGGTGCCTCAACATGGGCACCCCCAGGAAAGCAGGGGAGAAACTACAGGTGAGGGAGGAGGAGTGAATATGGGGCTGGCTCTGGTTAACACATTGTCTCTCCAGCACTGGGCACTGGTGCCAGTTTGAACAGAGCAGGGAAATGGCTCCCACCATTTCTGTTCCCATGCACCGTGGGCACTTGGGGAGGGGGACCAGACTCCTCACCAGAACTGGTGAGAAGAAAGAGGAGTTGCCAGGCTGCAACCAATCCTCAGGGTCTCCCCTATCAGGGCATTTTTAGGGCAGAGTTCAAGCTCCCCTACACTGTGGGATGCAGGGAAGAAGAACGGCAGCTCCCAGGCCCCATGGCATGGATAGACCTCCATGGAAAGGAGGAAGCTGCATATTCCCTGGAATGGGCTTGATGGTGGGGTCCTGTCCCAGCTCAAAAATTCTATCCAGCCATCTGCCACTGCTCCAGGAGTCCGATGACAGTGGGAAAGAGTCCTTTCCAGGCCCTGCAGCTTATCTTTCCCCTTGTGGACCACCACACCATAGCTGCTCTAGTCCCTTCACTTCTTGCACTCCAAGAAGAACTCCTGAAGGACTGCTTCATCCAGCTGTTCCTGCAGCCACAGTTTCATCCAGCTGTTCCTGACCTCACAGCTGTGGTCCAGGCTGGAAATGCTCATCACCTCTACTTTGGGAAGTTCTTTCCCCAGGATGAGACCAGCAGTGTTGAGGTGCCAAGGAATATTACCATCAACTTTTCTTCTTCACTCTCTTACCCCTCAGAGCTTTCCAAGGCCATGGCCCAGCTCTCCAGCAGGTTTGCCACATCATTAGCTTATATACCTGTGGCCCATTAGGGTGGCCTGGCTGTGGGATGGTGGGGAGGTGATAAAGAGGCATGGGACCAGTGCACAGCCTGGGGGCACAGAGAGCCCAGGCATGAGGCCCTGTGGTGGGAAAAGGGCTTGCCAGTCCTGTGGGAAAGACAGCCATGTTGTTGTGAATCCACCTGGCAGTGCAGAGCAAGTAGCAATGTCTGTTCTATGTAGGGCCAGACATGCCAGGCAAAAATAAGGGACATTGCTATCAGGGCAATGGATGCAGCACATGGCCAAGTAACATGTCCACCTGAAGGAGGGGTAGAACAAAGGACTCATCCACATCACCCTCATTGTTAAGGTGCTGCTGCAGCCATGAGGGACCACTCCTGCATGCAACGGAACAACCTTGCTCACAATCAAGTTCCCCCAGCACTCACAGCCATACTCAAGATGCCCCACCTCACTCCAAGTGGGAACCTCAGAGCCCTCCCCTAAACCTCAGTGCCAGCCCCATCGGCTGCCAAGTCCATTAGCACCAGCAGAGCTGCCCAGGCAGAGCCAGCCTGAGACATCTGAGGTCACATCTCTCAACAGTCTACTCTTCTTGCTGCTGCACCCACTGCTGTACACTCCGGGCCTCGCTGCTGGTACCATGCAGTCCCCTTGTGGCTGCCTTCTCTCCCTCCTCCTCTACCTCTTCCTCCGCTCTGGGACATGGGCAAACCTGGAGGGTAAGTGGAACCCCTGGCTCATACACCTCTACCTCCATGGGACTCCATAGGGGAGAGGCTTCCTGCTTCCCACTCACCTTGGGCACTTGCTTCCTCACTCCACACCTCCTCCCCAGCAGCGATGCAGCCACCCCAGGTGGATGCAGGGGATGGGAACTGGGGCTGCAAAGGCTGGGGACCCACAGATCCCTGCAACCTCAAGGACCCATCCCTCAGCTCCTCTACTTTCCTCAGCTCTCTTCTCCCAGTCCCATCTCCTCACTGTCAACCCTTGTCTCATGCAGGGACCTTCACTATGCGGCTGCTCCAGACCACCACCTTTCAAAACATCTCATTTGTGGACATGGAGGGGCTGGGCCTGCTGGAAGACATAGAACTTGGTTCTCTTGATAAACACACATGGTCCATCCGCTTCTGCCAACCCTGGGTGCGCCCAGCCCTGTCCCATGCTGACTGGGACACCATTGAAAACCTGCTTAAGATCTATTTGCAGCAGTTCAACCATCTGATCAATGAAGGGGCCATGCAAAGGGATGTCCCCTGTGAGTGCCCAGTCTTCACTGCATCCCCTTTCTGAAAAGCAGCTGGCAAGTGGGGAGGGACCTGATAGTGCTGGTGTTGTTTAGGAGACAATAGACCATGTCTGCAGGAAGGCAATCCCAGCTGCTCACACAACCTCTCTCTCCTCTGCCCCACCAGACCCCTTTGTGGTTCAGTGCATGGCAGGCTGCGTGCTGTATCACAACAGAACCTCCCGGGGCTTTGCTTATGTGGGTTACAACGGTCAGGATTTCCTCAGCCTCAATGTAGAAAATTTCACCTGGACCCTCTCCCAGGACAGCATGTTGTCACGGTATGTCCAGTCATTTCTCCATAACTACACCGCCTTAAGTGAGCTGGTGGAAATTATCTTCAATGATACTTGTGTCGATGACATGGAGCTGCTCGTGCACTACGGGAAGGCAGCTTTGGAAAGACAAGGTGAGACCACCCTGACCCTGCAACAGCCACCCCAAAACCCCCCACACTGGGGCCCAGCCGTGCCCCATCCCTTTGCTCTCATTCCCCAGAGCTGCCTGTGGCCACGGTCTTTGCCCGCACCCCCAGCCTGGACCAGCTGCTGCTTGTTTGCCATGTCACTGGCTTCTACCCCCGTCCCATCAGTGTGGCCTGGCTGCGGGATGGCCAGGAGGTGCCTGTGGGCCCAGCCCTCAACACCAGCACCATCCTGCCCAATGCTGACCTCACCTACCAGCTCCGCAGTGTCCTGGCCGTGGCCCCCCGTGATGGGCACAGCTATGTCTGCCGTGTGCACCACCACAGCCTGGGCACCCGCAGCCTTCTCATCCCATGGGGTAGGTGCCAACCATGGGGGATGAGATGGGGGTCCTGAGCCACCCTGCCCCACAAGATGGAGCAAACCCCAGAAAGTTCATGACAGCTTTTTCTTATGTTTTCCCAGGGAACTCAGATGTTGTGCTGATCACAGGGCTCATGGCTGGCCTCCTTGCAGCCATGGCTGTAGCTGCCATGTCAGTGCTTTGGGTGTGGAGACAAAGGTGAGTCCCTGTCTGCCCCATGGAGTGGCAGTGAGAGAGGAGGAGAGGAAATACCATGGGGATTTCTGCACTGAGCAGCAAAGCTCTTGCTTTGGCCCTGTCAGATGCTGTCTGCACTCCTACAAGGTCTCTGCCGTGGAGCATTCAGCCATCCCCTTCTCATTTCAGAAAGCACCAGCAGATGGAGGAATCAGAGTCCAGGAACTCCATCCTGAGCAAAGAAGCTTAGCTCAGAAGCAAGCCAACAGCCCCCATTCCCTCCCATTGCCTTCACAGCAACAAGAACTACCTTTTTCTGCTTCACCTAACTGCTGGGCATTGCCAATTGCAAGACTAACTCAATTCAGAGATGCACAAGATAAACCTGGAAAGAGAAACCTGAGCTTTTGAATCACTTGAATTTTCTAAACGGACACAAATGCAAGTCTGAGACCTCATTTGTTACACATGATCATCTCTTACCTGATGGCACTGGCCAGTCTACCCACTGATGCTCTATGTTGCCTCAATGCCCAATAGCAAATTCTCCTGCTTCTGCTTCAGTAACAGTCTTGTCAGAAGGTGGAAAGCTGTCCCCTTCTACTGTCACTTTCTGGTATTTTTTTTTTACTAGAAATTGCCTTTATTAATTATATTCCAGAAATATTTGTGCTGAACTGAACTGTTGCATAGAGCCTAACAGAACCTGGCCAGAAATGGCTTTACAAAGTGCTGAGGAACTCTGAAACTCTGGTGTAAAGTGTGAGAGCTGCAGATGTGTATGAAATGAAAATAAACTATTCATATTTTCACTAAGATCATGTGCCTTTCCTTAGCAGTTGAATGGACTTGGAAAGGTTTAAATCAGCCATGTATGGAAGCTGAAATACCACTGAATTATTGGCACTAATTGCAAAGAGCACCAAGGCATGGGGATAAAACAGTACATGTGTGCCTATGCATATATGAACATGTCCTCACACATTGCATGTAAATAAGCAACTGTGCACATGAGCATAAAATGACCCCAAGGTTCCTAATAAAGGAGAAAAAAGAAGCACATGTCCCATAAAAGATACCAGAGTTCAGACACACACACAGGAAGGCATGTAGTTCAAGCTCCCAATCACCTTGAACATGTAGCTTCACAAGGTTTGGTTTCACTGGACAGCTTCCCACAAAGTTTCCCAGGATAAGTTTGGCAGCCATGTGCAAGCTAGAAAACCTGACTGGCCTGTGGCCGCATGAGAACTTCAAAGTCTTACAGTCCTCTAAGGCAGGGGGAAAGTGAGGACCAGTAATCACTTGAGAGGACTGTAAGGACCAATGTCACCTGAGGGAACTGAGGGGACCAGTGGTAACCTGCGGGTGACTCTGAGGACCATGGTCACTTGAGAGGACTCTGAGAACCAATGTTCTGTGTGGATCCCTGTTCCCTTGGGTAATTTTCAGACCAGAGAAGTGACAATATGAAGCAGGAAGGAGGAAGAAGTTGTGCACAAAAAAAGGAAGTGAAAAAAACTCCAAACATGAGAAGTACATTTAATGGAGAAGTGGAAGGGCTTAAGCAGAACTTTAATGCAGATCCACTGCGACAGTGGAAGACATCTGGAGGAATTTCTGAGGGGGCTGAACACATTGTGACCACCCACACAAGCCAGATGCTTGGTCCGGTCTTATGAGCAACTCAGATACCAGTAGTATCCACATGCTGCTCAGGACAGAGGGCTGCAAATGGCCTCTCAGCTGCTCAGCAAGAAGTGACCAGCAGTCATCTCAGGGGAGACCATGGGAACAAGTGATCACCTCACAGGACTGCAGAGACAAAAGTGCTCTTGTCTCTTCCCTCCTTGGCTGCCCCATGGCTCCACATTGCCATCCTGACATCCAAACACTCTCCTCTGGGTCTAGGACTAGTGGGAGGGATGTGAACCTTGTGGTGGTATAGCTGGGTATCCCCTGTATCATGCTGCTGAGGAAGTTGGTGTCATTTCTGGGCCTATCATGCTGCCACAGCTTCTCTCTGGGACCCTTCAGACTTGCCTTTGGTTACCACGGTGCACCCCTCAGACTTAACCTTGGTTATGGTTTTGGGTCTGCCTTCGCCTCCAGAGCAGGCACCACCCAAAAAAGGGGAAGAGAAGCTCCATGTTGAGGGCAGGAGTTGGGGAGGAGAAGTTGATCTGGGACAATGTGGGGAAGAGGCTGACTCTGGTAATGCCATGATCCCTCCAGCACTGGACACTGGTGCCAGTGGGGACAGAGCAGGGAAATGTCTCCCACCATTTCTGTTTGCATGCACAGGGGCTCTTGGGAAGGGGGAACAGATTCCACACCAAAGCTGGTGGGAAGGAAATGGGAGTTGCCAGGCCCATCCCCAGGTGTTTAGGGCAGAGTTGGGGCTCCCCTGCAGTGTCCTACAGCTTGGGACTAGATCGAACAGTTTGTCATCTCGTCTCTAGGAGCCCCATTCCCAGAATTAAGCAAGTGATGCAGGAGCAGCCTGAGCTGGAGGTGCCAGGAGCAGGAGGGGGGTGACCCAAAGTATCCCTTCTCCCTATGCAGGGGTTGAGAAGATAGCAACTATCTTTCTCCAGTTAGGTCTGAAATCCAAAAGCCATCATCACCTGCACTGGTGCTGATGCATCCCACAAGAACAGGGATAAAATAATGTAATATTGGTGGGGAGAGGGAGTCAGGAAAACCCAGCTGAGATGCTTGAATATCTTTTTGCCTAGTGCTGTTTCCTGAGACTCTCTTTCCCTGCCTTCTCCTTCTGGCTGGGCTTTTCCCAGCTCCAGCCTGCCATAGCACTTTGTGCTCAAGACCTTATTTCTGCTTTAGTCCCTCCCACACATCCCCAGCCTTCAGCTGGGGACCTTTCAACCCCTGCCTGACACATTGGTTCTCCAATTGGTGGAGAGCCACCGCAGTGACTGCTGGGGTGGGTTGAAGCTTAGGATCCCACAGCTTCTTCTTCTTCCTTCTGCAGTCACTGCTGCTGCTTCTTCCGCCTTGCTGCACACACCATGCAGCCCCATCGCCTCCTCCTCTTCCTCTTCCTCCCGATCCTCCTCCCTGGGATGTGGGCATATCCAGAGGGTAAGTGGGTGCCCTGGCTCACCTCAACTGCTCTCACCCCCCCCACACACCCTGTCAGACGACCCCACAGGTTCTGCTCAGGGGAGACATGGCCAGGCCACTGTGCCATATGGGGGGTGGATGATTCCCAGCATCAGAGGACCACCTCCCACTGTGTACCACCCAAACATGCTTTGTCCTGTCCACCCTCTCTGTTCCTGCTTCCAGATCAGGACTTCTGTCCCACCAGCTGCAACACAGGGCCTTGGGCACACAAATAGAAGATACAACAGTGGTCCCCCAGCCAGGCCTTGGGTGTTGAGTTTCCATGGAAGATGTCCTCCCCCTGCAGGGAGCCCATGGGTGCCAGGAGGATCTCAGCTCCACATGGTACTGAGGGCCCCTTCCAGCAGCCCCTCATTCGTTAGGGAGCTGCACTTGCCAGAGGGTGTTTCGGGCACTGTTGTCATACAGAGTTTTACCACAACTCTGTGAGACCTTATGCTTCCAGGGAAGGCAGCATCAGACACAGAAAGTCAGGATTGATCTCTGGGCTGGGCTGGTGTCCTGGCCCTATCAGGAAGCCCTAAACCTGGACAAAATGCCCTTTCCTATCAACCATCTTCTGTATCCTCTGTACCATGTCCAGGGCTTTGGCAGATACAGGTCCTGGAACAGGTGCTTCTCCTGGGGGGAAATAGCCCAAATGAGGAGCAAGGGCCCCCTTCATCTGCTCTGCACAGTCAGACAGCAGCTCTGACGGGGAGGGAGGCATGCAAGGGAGGGGACAAAATACCTAAAATCCTCTGCAGGAGACAACCACTTCAATGAAAGTAAAATAGAGAAGGAAAAAGAGCAGTGAAGTCAGAGGAAGTTCAGACAGGAAAGCAACCCTGAGCAGGATGAAGAGCATAGAAGTGCAGACTGATTTGGGGTGAAAAGGACCATTAAAGGCCAATCAGTCCAACCCCTCTGCCATGGGCAGGGACATTTTCCCTGCTCAGAGACCCAAACAACCTGGCCTTGAATGTTTCTGAGGACGGGGCATCCACCATATATCTGGGTAATATGTGCCAGTGTCTCACTGCTCCTCATAAAAAATTTGTTTCTTATCTAGTCTGAATCCCCTGTTGCCCCTCCAGCACCTCCACTTCTTGTTCCCCTTTAGCAACTCCACTCATCTCCTGCTTGCATCCTTTCCTGTCTCCATCCTCTTTCCTAGCAGAGCCACAGGTTATCCAGTACCTCCTGACTGGCCTCTTTGCCAACATCAGCTCCACTGAGATGACATGCGTGGCACTCGTAGGGGACGTACCCATCTTAACATTGGATCCGGCCAACTGGAGCATCCACTTCTACTGGCCCTGGGTCAGCCAGGCTGCAGCTGAAGGTGATGGGGAAAAGATGATGTCCCAGTACAAAATCATTCTGCGCAATATGATCCGATTTGTGCACAGCACAGTTCAGCTGACAAACCAGCAATGTGAGTACAGGAACAAGCCCTGCCAGAGCCCTAGTTCTTCTCCCCAGGTTCCAGCTGTGTTGTCTGGGGGGGTCTCACAGGGTGCAACAGCTTCTGAAACACTGCAGCTGCTGGGGCATACGACTAGCAGGAGAGGGCAGGGCAGCAGACCAAAACTACCCTGCAGGACTTCTGCCATCTGGTACAAGGAACCCCTGTGTATGTCAGACAGCTGCCACCAAATTTACTGGAGCTGCAGGATTGACACAGAAAAGATCATGAAAAAGAAAATTGGGGGAAATATTTTAGGAGACAGAATTCTTTTTAAGCAACCACCCCACACCAGTATCCACTCCATTCTTCTAAGGGGCCTGAGGTCTTGCAGGGTGTCTGGGGTCTCCTGAAGCATGGCCTTACCCACTGCTGCCCATTGCACACTGCTTTCCACTGCATCCCTGTATGTGCCCTCAGCCACATCCCACCTCATCCCACCCATGTTCCACACACTCACAGGACCTCTCCACTGGCTTTGCCCTTGACAGACCCATTGGTGGTCCAGTTCCGTGCAGGCTGTATGCTGTACCCCAATACAACAAGCCAGGGCTTCCTGAATGTCAGCTGGGGTGGCAGAGACCTCGTAGCTTTTGAGCTAGATAAGCAGCTTTGGAAGGCCCAGCAGCAATCCCATGTGGCAGAGGTGGTCAGCAAGAGCCTCAACAGTCAGAAGTCCGTCAGAGTGTTCCTGAAGTACCTTATCTCCTTCTGGATGTGCCAGAGCAACTTCCTCACCCTGAAGAGGTATGGGAGGGAAATTCTGGAGAGACAAGGTGAGACCACCCTGACCCTGCAACAGCCACCCCAAAACCCCCCACACTGGGGCCCAGCCGTGCCCCATCCCTTTGCTCTCATTCCCCAGAGCTGCCTGTGGCCACCGTCTTTGCCCGCACCCCCAGCCTGGACCAGCTGCTGCTTGTTTGCCATGTCACCGGCTTCTACCCCCGTCCCATCAGTGTGGCCTGGCTGCGGGATGGCCAGGAGGTGCCTGTGGGCCCAGCCCTCAACACCAGCACCATCCTGCCCAATGCTGACCTCACCTACCAGCTCCGCAGTGTCCTGGCCGTGGCCCCCCGTGATGGGCACAGCTATGTCTGCCGTGTGCACCACCACAGCCTGGGCACCCGCAGCCTTCTCATCCCATGGGGTAGGTGCCAACCACCAGGGATGGGGTGCAGGCTGCAGATGGCAGTCATTGGCCCTGTGAGGGGCAGCTCCTGACTGGTGCTGCCACTCTCACACAGTTGCTCTCTTCTCTCCCTGTCCCAGAAAACCACAGCACAACTCCAGCCATCAGCATCACCATTGCAGTGCTGCTTCTTGTGGCCATGGCCTCTGCTGGGGGATTTTGGTGGTGGAAGCGCAGGTGAGCTCTCCCTCCCATCCCTGCTCTAAGATTTATGGGCTTGTAGGGCAGTCCAGGGGTTGCAGCAGCAGCTCTTTAGGGGTGAACTCCCAGACTGTCAGCACAGCTCACACATACCCTTTGCAGGACGAGTAACGAGACTACATGGGAGGCGCAGGAATTCATCATTTAAGACCTGGTTGCCCACACAGCAACAACTGCTTGCTCTTCCTTCTTACTTGATGTCCCACCCCTGACCCATCAGCACCGACACAGTTTTTGTTCTCAAAAACCATGCATTCAACAGCTACAAACTTTCCCTGACGCATGTGTCTTCTGTGTCTCTCACCCTTCTTCCTCCTCAGAAGCTTTACTCAGGAAACCCCTCAGAGACTCCATATTGCATCCAGAGACTCTTCCTTTTCCTGGACTCTGGTTGGTCTCCACCTGGCATGTCAGAAGCCAGTTCTCTCTGACAGCCTCTTCCACATCTCTCCATGACCAGTGTCTGTTCCTGACAGAACATTTACAACCCAAGGCCAGACCACTGTGGGTTTCACTGCTGAGTGAGACGTGGGATGGAGCAGACCACAAATCAGGGAGAGATGGAGAGATGTGAGCTCTTTCACTGGGTAAAAAAGGGGGAGAGAGGACCCAAGTGACACCCCTGACACATTTTGAGCACATTAAGGTGCTCTGTCTCCAGGGCTGATCTCACTCTCAGTCCCAAATGGCTTTAAGGTCTCCTACACTTCTGACTCCTGCCCCCTTGCCTGCCTCCTGTCTCTGTAAAAGTGGAAAGAATGGAGGATTGTCTCCCTTCCACTATACCTGACAGCCATGGAAGAGCCATGTTGAGGCTCTGGGAAACTCTGAGCAATACACCCCACAGCAGAATGTGGAATGAGGATTGTCATCAGTTCATTACGTATTGACCATTGCTCCTTCCTCCTCACCCTGCTCCAGTGTGGAGTCCCACCCACAGGAGACAGTCCTCCACAAATGTCTCCAGCATGGGTCCTTTCCATGGGTTGCAGTTCTTCACAAACTGCTCCAGCATGTCTGCTTAAGATCTCCAGCTCCCCCTTTCTATGGGGCCACTCCTTCAGGAACAGTCCTGCTCCTGCGTGATTCCCTCCGCGATGGGGGGGGGGGTCGTCAAAAAGTTCTACCAGTAGCCTGCTCCAGCCACAGTGTCCGCCATAAAGGTTCACAGTCTCTCCGGCACACTGGCACCAACTTCTACGGCATGGGCTCTTCCAAAGGCTGCAGGTAATTCTTATGCAGGTGTGACCTACATGGGCTGCTGCAGACAGCTTCTTTCCCCACGGTCTCCACCCAATGCCCAGGCCCCATCCCCACGGTCCCTCCATCCCAGTCCCAGTCTCCATCCCAGTCCCAGGCCCCATCCCCATGGTCTCCATCCCAGTCCCAGGCCCCATCCCCACGGTCTCCACCCCAGTCCCTGGTCCCACTGCTGCTCATTCTCCTGGAGCTGGCAATGTCCCCTGCCTGACGGTGCCCGAGCGAGCTGCCAGTGGTGATCCGTGCTGCACCTGTCATCACCTGCTGCCCGGTAGAGCCATGGCTGCCCCAGCCACCTCACGCTTCCATTTCCTATGCCACAGCCCCTTGGCCAATGCCATTCCTACTCCTCCTACGGCACCGGTCACCAGGTGGGTATGCAGCATGCACAGCGGGTGTTGGGGCTGACCTAGACCCCCATCCCTGTCCTTGGCCCCATCCAAACCAGAGCCTGCACTTCCAAGCATTCGCTGTGGCTTCCCGCTGATTCCGCATGTCTCCAGATCCAGCCCTCAGTCTCCCCCAGCACTGAAGACGTGGGGATGAGCCCAAGGCATTTCCCACCTCCCCTGCAAGTTTCAAGATAAAGGCAAGAAAACAGGAAGGTGTTTGGAACTGTCAGACCTGCTTAGAAACACAAAGTCATGCTGCGTCACCTGTCTGGGGGAGCCAGAGAGATGTGACCTGGTGAAATAATTCTACCATTTGGTCCAGAATGATTAGAGCTCTGTGGACCTCACTGTCATCACATGGTTTCTTTCTTTCTTTCCCTCCTTCTGTATGCACATACCTACGTATAGGTACGCCAAGTGTGTGTATAAAAGTACTGAAAATTTGAACTTCCAAATTTCATACCAAAGCCATATAATCTCCCTGTTTGGGTGGGTTATCATGCAAATCCCACTTCGTTTGAGAAACATCTCTTGCTAGTGGGTATGCCAGGCAGAAATCTGAGACACCAAGGTACTTTGGGGACTGACACCAACAAAACTGCTTCTAATGAACTCCAGGGTAAAACCTTTATTGTAAAAAAATTTAATTGATGGATATTGTAAACTGAAAAGATTAAAGCTTAACTGATCTGTGAACCTTTTATCCCTCATTCAAACATGGTCTCTGAAAGCTTTCAAAACCTTCTCACCAGTACCAGTTTATTTGCAAACCAGGCACAAACTCCTCAGGGGTTGGAGGGCGCCTTTGAATGTGTATTTGTACTCTGAACCAGCCACATCCTACAGCCCTACTAATGACCTTGAGTAAGAACAAGGCCTATACACTAATAATCAGGGTTTCTTAGGCCATTGGTTTCTCCCAGATGGTCACTAATCCCCAGAAAATGCTTTCCCAACTAAGTTGTTAATGCCTAATTAACCCCACAGCGGTAATATCTTTGCCATAGATAAAAGTTTTCTGTTCCCCCTTAAAGGAATCTAACACCCCAATACTTTCCCATCAAGGCATACACTTTCCAAGAGACACAGCAGCTATCAGTTACACTCCAATTACTAGGAAATAAGATCCATGTGGAGTATATATATGTCAGATCACACTTTCTGTATTTACAGAAAATGCATTGGCCATTAAAAACCTCCTGATCCCAGGAGAGCATATGCATTCCATTTCCCTCTCTCAGTGTTGCAGTGGAAGTTATAATGCAAAAGAAGACTGTCAGCTTTGGTTACCTTTCTTGGAATAAATGTTATCTCAGGTCTTTCTTCTACTCAACCAAGCTGAGCAGCAAAGAGCAGTTGTGATGAAGTAGTTAATGTTATAAATGAGCAGAGCTAATTTACAATTAATTAATACATTTTATTGAGAATGGTAAGCAAGCAGCACCGGGCAGCCAGAGAGATCTCTCTCTACCAACAGCTCGTGAATTACATTCCCAGTTTGTTCTGGTTTTATACTGTTGCAGGTCTCGCTTCCCTTCAGTTCCCTCCCAGTTTTGTTTCTTCATTTTTTCATCTTTAAGATTGTACTGCGCAGACTCTCTGCTGTTGCTAGGGGTCTTCTTCTCCCTTTTGGGGGTCACTGGATGGAAGGGACTTATCTTCTTCAATGACCTTGCATTCCACTTTCCTTTAGCACAAGCATACATTACTAAAGCATCAAGAAGGCAAGAAAAAGCAGCTAATGTTGTACAGATAAACACATCCTGTTCCATCCTGTCTCTATCTTTATTTATTATCATTGCAGCTGAACTTATCTATTGTAACTCTAGCTAACTTGTAAATCTGCCTCAACAGAGCTGACATTTATCAAACACAAATTGCGTACATGTATTTTACAGTTAATAAATTGCTTTCTTTTCACTCTTAGTGGGCAACTCAAGTCTTACGTCCTCCATCCATGATAACTGTTAAAAATTACCAAATCCTTCTGATTATGGCACATAGCACAGGTTTCACAGCATCTTTTTTCAGCCCTGTGGAGGGAGGGGATGTTTGGAGCCTCATTTTAGAGAGAAGGAGCTAAAGCAGAGGTAGAAGGGTTAATTCTCCCTCATTTTGCTTGCTCTGGTCAAATAACCTGATATAGTTTTTCAGAGCACATGGAAGGATGTAGGTGACCCCCTCACTACTCCTTCACGTGGGAGAGACACCAAGTGCATCTCTGCCAGCAATGTGTTCACTGGTGCTACTTCCTCCAGACCTGCTTGTTAAGCTTTTCTGCCTTAGGCAATTTCTCCATCACCTTCTTCAACAATGCCTGCCGTCTTACTGGTTGTCTTGGCTTGAAACACAGATGTCTGCTAAGGAAGGTAGAAGCCTCCCTTGGAATAGATAATGTACACTTCTTTCTGAATTATTAGAATTTTGAAATTAAGGGGCTCTCAGGCAAAGATACGGGAAATAGGAATAACAGTTCTTTATTAGGAGAATTAAAATAAAAATGCAGTAATACAAAAAAACAAACCCACTGACAGAGTCAGAATACAACCTAAACATCTTGTGGGTCAGGGTGTTGGTAGCAGTCTGATTAAATGGTAGTCTTTTTGGAGTGGCAGATATGGTCCTGTTGAAACAATGATCTTATAGAAAGGTGCAGTTTTCTTCTGAAGGTCTAGTGGTGGTGTAGATGGGTTTGGTTTTCTTTTGGGAATCCAGTGGAGAAAAGGTTGCTTGGTGTTCTAAATCTCAGATTTTTAGCTAGGTAGGAATTCTTGGCTCCTCCTCCTGGGTGGAGCATCTCACAATAAGATGATGCAATTTTATTAGTCGTGAAGTGATATTCAGTGGCCCATTAGCAGAAGATACCTCCTTGGACAGAGGATGGGTCTGGAAGAGATAAAGAAACTGTACTTGGTTTTTTAATAGCTGGACAGGATTACCCCACGCCCACTCCCTGCCTTAGTTTCAACAGATGGTGATAGAATACATACTTCTGGTTACATCTTGCACTGCAACTCAAGACACTGGTCTGCAAAAATGAATTACCATTTTTCCTTCCATGCTTTCCACAGTAGTTCAGCAGACTGGAAAGTGCATTTGCATCCACAATTTACGACAGAGAAACCTAAATTGTTCTAAGATGCATCCTATTTGGAGCAAACATATTTAGATAAGGAGAGAGAGCCATCTCTCCATCATTTGTTTACTACAAATAATCTGAACTTAGTTAATTTTGATCTGAATTTTGGAAGTGCATCCATCCTTAGCTAATTACAGATCTCTTTATTACCTCCTCTATTTTGTTATTTCTTGTCCTCTTGAAATCTCTCTAAGAGCTGCAGGGCTGATGCTTGTTGCTCACATGAGCTGCCTGCAGCATGATCTCAGAAGTGATCTGGGAAGGGATGCAGGAACTATTTCAGTTAGGCTGCAAAAATACTTGTTCCAGACTTTTGCTTTTGTAAATATGCTTCCAATTTGAATAAACATCTCAAATTTGGACAAAAGATAATTTATCTCTTGAAGACTCTTCCTATTTCTCCCTCCAATACAGAAATTGGGGTAAACATGCTAAAATCATCCAGCAAATTATTCCAGCCAGCTTGATCCCAAATTGTTCTAATTGCCCTCTTGTTCTTTCCTGAAGGTAAAGTAAGAAGCTCTTAAACTCTATATTCAAGGCCACAGCAACTTATCTGACAATCATAACACATACTAAAAAAAGAAGGGACAGGAATCCATGTGGATCCTATTAATCCTTTGCCATTACTATTTATCTCAGTTTAACCTTTTTTTTTTGGTGGTTTTGTTTGCATTGTTTTGTATTGTTTTGCATTGTTTTGTGGGTTTTTTTGTGTTCAGTCCATGTGTCTGAACCAGTAGCATGCTTATTTTACCTGGCAGCTAGAATCACTGAGCCCCATACACCACCATCACCTTCCATCAGCTCAGACCCATGTCCATGGTTCATACAGCTCTTCTGGAATGTTTTACCTGACTCTAGCTTATTTTACCTTCACTTTTGCTACCCACTCACAACGGTCTATACTGGGACTGCAGTCCCTGTGAATCTGTGCTTGTGCAAGTGGGTTGTGTCTGAGACTTTAAAGGTTTTCCCCCTAAATGCAGTGTCATGTGAAACGGCAGAGATGGAGGACAGCAGTTCTGCAATGGAAGCCTGGGACCAAGGGCTTTTCCCCCTGGAGGTGACAGTTTGCTATCTGGAAGTTTCTTTTCCTTTGCCTATCTTTCTCTTGCTGTTGGCAAGAGGAATGGCTGTCTGTGAAGATAAAAGCAGCATTTCAACCGGCAGTGAGCAAAACTGAAGGCAGTAGTAGCTCTAGCAACTGTAATTTTGAGGGCAACATAGATGAGCTTTTGAATACCAGAGTAAAACTGAAATCTAAATATCTCTCTTTTTCTCTTTCTCTCTCTTTTTCCTCTCTCCTTTCTCCCTCTCTCACCAGCCAGAGTGATCTGAGCATTTGTGCTAATTCATCAGCTAATTCAGCCCTTTGCTTGGAAATTTTTTTGTACATGACAGAGGTCACTGTAAGCCAACAGTCAGAGATAACAGCCTGAGGATAGAGATATCAGTTCCCTTTTGGTATTGGGATCTGCTTTCCTTCATGCTATTTGTTTTTTCATGGGGTGGATTTTTATTTTGGGGTTTTTTTTGTGGTTTGGGGTTTTTAAAAACTTTTGACAATCCATGTAAAAAGACTTCAACCAAATACTCAACCAAAGAGAAATACATACTGTACTGAACAACAGTATGTTAAATTTTAATTCTCACAGCTGTGATAAACAGGGAAAGAGCATTAAAGTCATTATAGCAATCTTCATTAAGTATATTGGTGCTGCAATTTCTCTGGAATTTACTTATTGTGTTAAAGAGAAAAAAAAAAACTTTTCTTGTCCTAAAATCCCCTTTGGGAATTTCCAAGGTTATCATGCAGTTTCTCCAGAATGAGTTTTAATACTTTGAAAAATAATGGGGTTTTTTTCCTCTTACATAGGCTACATATACTGAACAGTCTAGAAAATTTTAATTTCATTTTCATCTAGGGTCATTACCATACCTTTACCAAAGATCTAAGCAGTCCCAAAGTGGTCTTATGCCTAATGTTTTGGGGTTTTATAAGTAGAAAATAAGAGGAGAAATTTGGAACAGATTGCTAGGGTTTCTTACAGCTGTTTCAGGGTCAAGTTAAAGACTTTCTTGTCCTGCTGTTTGCTATAGCTGAGCTGTACACAAATGCAGTGGATAAAACGAGATTGAAATGATGTGCTGTACCACCCTAAGTGGTACACTTAGGTTGGTTTACACATTCAGATACCTGAATGTTTTGCAGCATTGGATTCTAGTGCCTACCTACTTTGGGATTTGGATTCAGGTTAAATAAAACAAGCATTGCAGAGCTTTACCTTTGCTATGACTTCTCCACTAGGGAAAAAAATTTATGTGGGTTAATTTCCACAAGAAGAAACACTACCCACATTTATCTTATCATTCAAGATGGTTCCTGTATAATTCTACCACTTTGTTCTCAGTAGAAAGCTTTAAAATCTCATCAGGAAAAAGAAGAGCAACAATCTCCAGCTGTTGTATAAGTCTGTATCACCAAAATGCACTTGGCCATGACACCTGGAATCAGTGGGGTGGTGTCACGATCCACTAGTACAAGCGGGGGTCATGATGGTTCATTTTCCCAATCTTGGAGTGCAAGACACACAGCAAAGAGGACTTTCAGTTTAATCACAGCAATGCACTTTTATTGAGTGCTAACATGAATTATGAGAGAGAGAGAGAGAGAGAGAGTTAGACTTAAGGAAAATAAAGAGAGAGAGGGATATAGCTACCAACGTAGAGACGATGTCCTTGATGCATTCTGCCCATAGACGTGTCTTCCTTCCGTGGGGAGATCTCAGAAGTCCTTCGCAGAAAAGTCACTCTTTATAGGTTTTTTGCTAAAAGCAAGTGGCATCTGGCCAAAGCGAAAAGCTGAGCAGTATTCTTGTGTGGAGGGGAACCATTGTCCCAGGAAGCAGGTGTAAACATGCAGGACGTACCATTACAAACCAGAATCTGCCTGGAGCAGCGTACCGTGGGATACAACAGGAACAGCAGCAAACAATTGCTTGGCAAAAGTCTGCCCTGAGCAGGCCAGAGCCCCTGTCCAAAATGAATGGAGTCCTCGGGGTCTGAATCTCTCTCGGAGTCTGAGTCCTCGAGATGGTCGTGAAGCAAATGAGGGAAACTTGGGACCGTCTCTTACAGGTGACAGCTAAGCCTTTGCTTTGGTGGAGTTTGGGGACAGTGACCTGAGGAAATGTGATGTCTGTCTGTGCTCAGGAGTGATGGGCACTGGTTAGGCTGTATTCCTCCACTCATTATACAAGCTTTTATTATCCATTATATATATTATATATAATGCATAATCATATTTAATAATATATAATATATATATATATTTATTATTATATATAATGATGCATTATATATAAATGCATCATTACCTTGAAGGATGATGGGAACCTTAATTTTGACAAGTGACTCCAGTTTTCTGAAATGGAGAAAAAATGCTTTCAAATTGGCTACTGCAGTATTTATAATTTCTGCCTTTGTATCTGTGAAATATGAAGTTATGGTTCATGTCAGGTAAATAAAAATAATTTGTGCAATCGTGATTGTGAAATAGGTGGAATACAGTCATGGGACAGTTATAAAGATGAGTTATAATAAACATGGAAAGCAAAGCATGGAAGAAGGCCTTTTGAACTAATCTATTGCTCACAATTAACTACTATAGATCTTAAGTTGTTTTGTAGTAAGAATATGTGAATTATAACTTTAGATTTTGCTTTTTCTTTTGACAAATGCTTTCTACTTGTAATTAAGCCTTAAGCTGTTGTCATGGGTTTTGTTCATTTCTCAGCCAATGCACCAGTTTGTGTCATGGTTTCAGTTTGAAACCGGGCAGAAACAACAATTTTATGTCTTAGTTTTGGTTTGCCAATTTGAAATTTCTTAATTAAGAGCAAAGCAGGCTAAACTTAAAAGGAATAAAACTTTATTAACTAACATTAAAAGGAAAAAAAAAAAAACCAAAATCACAATGAAACTTTCAAAACACTTCTCCTTCCCCCCACAAATTAATCACTTTCTTACTCCAATATAAAAAGACAAAACTTGGGATTCTCAGTCAGTTATCACCCTTAAAATAATAATTTCTCGATTCCTCAGGGAGAAAGGAGTCACTCTTGAATACCACAGAGATTTTCCACAAGATACCAGTTCTCTTGCTCACACTTCACAAAATGGCCCCCCCCGGGGAAGAAATGTTGCCCTTGTGAAGTCCCTGCCATGAGACAGCCTGCCACTGCCGTTCATGGACCGCTCAGTTTATTAGGGTACAGTTTAAGGATGCTTCTTCTAGTATAAAACAAGAGTTCTTTTCATCTCAAGAAACAGAGGTCATCTTCTCTCAATGGGCAGAGACCATCATCTCTCACTTTCTCAGTCTTCCTCTGTTCAATTTCTTCAGCAGCTTACAAACACATCAGCTCACAGCTATGACTAGAATCTTGCATTCCCCTAAAAACACTCCATAGGTTACATGGTGTTTAGTCCATTCTCTTTGGCCTCACAAGAGAAGTCCAACCTAACCAGGCCACTCCTTCAATCTTCCTTTCCATTTAAGATTCTCTTCTCACTTCCTCTGACATTAAGTTTCATGGTGTGTCTTTTCACATTTCATCTGGTCTCTTCTCTCTTTCTCTGGATAAGAGTCATGCTTTTGAAGTTTCATCTGGTCAGGAAGAAGGTTAACACAGGCTGCAGCCGGGACAAGGCAGTTGTGTGATGCATTGCAGTTGTGCTAGAGCTGGACCAGGATCTCACGGCCAGGCTGCATTCAAATCCAGCTGTGCTGAGAGAGGGAGGACAGGATCTTTTTCCAGGCCAGTCAGGCTTCAGATGTCTCCCACCAGGGCTGATCACCTCCCTTTTCTCTGCTCAGCAGATGCCAGGCCTGGCTCAGCCCCTGCTCTGCTGTGTGGAGCCATCCTGGATTGACAGATTTCAGCAGCCAGGACTGGGCAGAGCCTTCCTCCCTCCTCCTCACTGCCTCCCCTTCCCCTTTGCCTGCCAGGGGTGCCAGGGAAGGGCAGGAGGAACCTTGGCCTGACCCAGCCCAGCCATGGAGAACAGCCGAGCTGAGGTTCTCAACTCACCCCACTGGAAACCAGAAAAGCTAATTCCAGAAACTCACCTCAAAATGTGTATTCGCTACAGGTGTATCCATCCTTTTCATTGGTTTAATCAGGTGTCAATATTACAAAATTGTCCAATCAGGACTAAACCATGACAGCTGGTTTGTAATAAGAACTTTTGAATAATAGTTTTAGAATATTGTATTAAGGATTTTTAAAACTGTAGCTTTAGAATGTATAAAAGGTTTAAACAAAAGAAGGAAGTGAGCCTATCTCACAATTCCTAACAAAACAGTGACGAAAACAGCCTGAGAAAGGAAGACAGACATCAACTTGCTGACTAATGGTTTTGAAAAGGGAAGCTGGGCCCCTACCATCTGGAGTATACATCTCAGGATGTACATCTTGAGAGGAATGGATCACAGTGGAGTATAGAAATTGTAAAGAAACCAGCTATCACTATCATTGATTTTACATCCTGAAGTATGCATCCTGAGAGGAATGGATCACAATGTATAGTATAGTATAGAAATGTGACACAAGAACTGGAATTAGAAACTGCTGAGAAAGACTACAGATATAAATACCAGCAGCCTCAGCATTCAGTGTGCAATTAGAGAGATCCCACTTCTGCACCCAGTGCTGCTTTGCTTCTACTTTACCATATTAATTAATAAATTGAATTACTGCTTGATATATTGGCTGAGTCAAGCACCTCATTTTTAACACATCTTGGACAGATTATAAAATAATGAAGTTTGAAACCTAGAAACAAGCAATAGTTCTAGATATGACCTAGAAAACAAATTACCCAGTGAAGTCCCTTGTGCTATAAGTTGATCCAGCTTATCTCTATTAACCTCCAAATTAGTCAGATCTCACAATTCACTTGTAATCCCAGAAATTTTCATGAGTGAACTTAAGCTCTGTGTCCTGAGAGCAAGTCATTACATGCAGGTTTCAGTTTAGGAGAAGGAGGAGCACTGAAGGGTAGGTAATGTGTTTGAGCCCAGAGTTACAGAGAAAACCTGGAATGAAGGCTCAGAAAGTATGAGGTGAAAGAAAACAAGCCAATATTTATTATTAAAAATATCTTAATGATGAATCAGGTGTGAATGGGTGGGACTAGCAATGGGACTACTTGGGCAGACAAAAGAAAAACATAAAAGGTCATGAAGAAATCCTAACAGTGAAAAACAAGAGTGTGGAGGAGAGATAATGCTGCTATTTTCCTCACTTTTCTTTATAAAAGAATAAGAATGTTTAAACCCACTAAAAACATTGTGACAGTCATGATGGTACAAGCGGCACACGAGAGTGAAAATGCCTTCTACTAAGAATTCTGGAAATAAAAACTAAAGGAATTTTACATGCGCACTCTGGGCTGAGGACATTGATTTGCTGCTTCTAAGGTCTAGGTGACTGCTTGAACGTCACATCAGTGCTCAGGGGACAAATACATGTCTGCACTTGATGCACATGGAGCTCCAGGCACTGTTGGGGCCCTGAAGAAAAATTGACCAAGGCACCTTCATGAGTAACAGGCAGCATTCATCCATGACACAGCTTATTAAAGGGATAAGGATATGTGCACAGGCAGAAGTTCAAAGTAGCCTGAAAACACCCTGCAGCTGTGAGCAAACACACTGCTTTATGTTTGAGACCTTGTGGAGTGCTCAAACATGTAATTGTTTTTGTTATGCTTGCTATTTGCTCCCCAGATCATTACTGATTGTTTTTGACACTGGAAGAAAGTCCAAGCTGTGTGAAGTGACGGTGAAGCGGCAGGACTGTCCTTACCATGGGAGTGAAGCATCTCCCCACCCCACAGGAGCATCTTTACACCACCACCACCACACACACCTTCCCACCTTTATGGGGCTGCTTAGGAATTGCAATGGCCCAACCAGTAGAGGTTTGTCTCCATTCAGTCTTCACAATGCTTTAGAAATTAGTTCTACCAGGAGTGCCCCAGTGAGTGTCCCAATCCCTGTGCTTTTTCCACCAAACGTGCCCAATGGGTGTAACCTGGGGCAAAGGCTGATAATATTTTCCTCACAAGCTGGCAAATCCTTTTCAGGCAGCACAGTACAGCTGCCCAAGTGTCACTGTGCCACGGCTGGTCACGGCACTGGGTCTTGATGCGATTTATACCTCCTTTCATCAGCTAGCTCAGCCATAGGAAACACCTTGTCCCGTGGCCGCTGTTACTCTTAGGGTGACTCGGGGCACACGGTTTGGTCCTTGTCGGTGGGCGGAGAACGCCTTGTAGCGGCAACTCCACCTCTAGATGCAGAACACCGGGTACAGTGAGATGCTGGCAGCTCTTGGTACAGCGTGGGGCTGGTGCCAGCCTTCTCCTGTCACCCTCTGTGCCATCCGTGCTGCTGTGGCACCGCCCGCTGCAGCGGAGCGTCTCAACCCCGCCACACGCTCTGCTGCCTCATCCTTCATACCCAGCCGATCCCGCCGCTTCTCAAACCCACCCCGAAAGCCCTCCTGAGCGTGGCCCGGCCCGCCAGGGTGCGTACAGGGGCTGTGTGCATGGGGAACGTGCCCACTGTCCATGGGCTTGTGGCCGAATTTGTGTCACTGTGCGGTCCTAGGGTGCGTTCGCTATGGGGCCAGGCCGCCTCCGCACACCGCCAGGCCTGCGCTCCCGCTGCCACGCTCCCCGCTCCGCCCGGCAGAGGTCGCTCTCCCCCCCACCCGCCACCACCCTCGCCCGTCGCGGTGCACGCCGGGAGCTGTAGTCCGGCGAGGTGCGCGGAGCGCGGCGCGGCGAGCGCCGAGGACTCCCGCTCCCAGCGTGCCGCGGGGCGCTGGCCCGGCCGTGCCTTTTGAATGATTTCACTGCGCTCGGCGCTTGCGGCGAGTGCGGCAGCGGCGGCGGGCGGGATCCCGGGAGGATCCGCGGCGGGAGCAGCGCGCCCCTGCTCCGTCGATGGCGGCCCGAGCGGGCCTTGCCGTGGCCGCCTGCGGACCGTGCCGCTGTTAGGAGTGGCAGACGGGCCGCGCCTTCGCCCCTTCGCCCATCCGCGTCGGCGGCCGGCGGCCCCTCCGCCGACATGTCGCTGGCCATGGAGGAAGAGGAGTACGCCCGTCTGGTGATGGAGTCGGAGCCGGAGTGGCTGCGGAGCGAGATCAAGCGTCTCTTCCAGGAGCTGGGAGAGACCACCCGGGAGAAGATCCAGGCGGCGGAGTACGGTCTGGCAGTGCTTGAGGAGAAGCAGCAGCTGAAGCAGCAGTATGAGGAGCTGGAGCTGGAGTACGAGACTATCCGCAGCGAGATGGAGCAGCTAAAGGAGGTGAGGCGGGGGCGGCGGCGCTGGCAGAGGCAGAAGCCTGGGAGCGAGCGCAGCCGTGAGGGGTGGAAGGGCGAAGGCAGCGCTGGGAGCGGGCTCGGTTTGGAGTTCGGGGCCGGCAGGTGGAGGTGCCCCGGGGCTGCTGGGGGGCGACAGGCGCGTTCCCAGGCCGGACTCCGGCAGGGCTCTTGCACCCTTCCCCAAAATGACAGCTCCGAGGCGCTTGGCTGCAGGCCGGCGCAGGAGAGAGATGGGGAAAAAAGGCTCTTCTGCCTCGATCCCCGCTCCTGTGAAGGGGGATGTGGGAGGGAGGAGAGTCAAGGCTTTTCTTTCTCGTCCCGTCCCGTCCCGTTCTGTCTCGGGATCCCGTAGGTGGGCCGCCCACCTGCAGGGCGAGGAGCCGGGCCGAGGTTGCCCTTCCCCGGGGTTGGGGCTGTCCCCCCCGTACCCCCCCCCCGCCCCCCCACCTACCCCCACCGTCCCCCCCCCGTCCCCCACCGTACCCCACCGTACCCTCGGGACACACGCAGGCTGGAGGCCGGGCTGGAGGTCCGGGGCCAGGGTGCCATGGTGATTCTGTCGTATGCCTGATTTTGTGCGAAAGGAGAAATCTTAATCGCTTCCTCAATGGGGACCACCGCTGAAATGACAGCCTTCAGTTCACATAGCTTTGTTTTGGCACAGGTCCTGCCATTGACATATTTTTTTGTTACTTTGTATTTTAATGGAAATTCTAGATCTCATCTGAACAGGAGAGTGGAGTTTGTCTGTAGAAATGCAGTATTAGGCAATTCACACATTGAGTTTTTCTCGTGCAAGATCTCCCCTAGGTGTAGAATGTGGGAAGAAGGCTGTCTGGGGAGCAGTCAAGAGAATGCAGGCTAGTGGTTTGCACTCCTTAGGAGCTGATCCCATCAGCCCACTGTAGAGCATGGCCGATGGGAACTTGTCTGCCTATAGCTTTGTTTGGTTCAGTGATTTGGCATGCAGGCAAACCTTTTGCTGCCTTTCAGCTGATTTAGGCCTTGCCTTGCTTGCAAAACATCTGATACAGCCCCCAAGAGGTGAATATAGGTGGATTTGACCTGTACAAATTGTATCCAATGTTGCTTAGCTTTAGTTTATTCAGTTGGAAATGGAGTTCAAGTAAAATCAGAATACAGTATTTCAAAGGAAAAGTAAATCCTTGTAAAAGACTGGTAAAAAATTGGCTGAATCGGTGAATGCCCTATCTTCCTGCATTCTATGTATCTTTTGGTCTTGTAAATAAAGCTTTATTTTGCTTTCATTGTGTTAAGCATAAGCAAAGAGGTGAATTACTTTGAATTGCATGGCTATAAACTTGTTAACTAAATATGCAAGCTGAACCGATGGTTACAACAGTATACAGGAGCAGAAACGTGAAGTCAAAGGCAGAGGCAGCTGTAGAGTTGAGTTCAAAGGAGAGAAAAGTCAGTGAACCCAGTTGGTAGTTGGGATGTGAAACAGTGTGGAGAGGTGACAGGACTGGTCCAACCTCACCCAGCAAGGCAGTGGGAGCCAGGATGCCTGGATCACAGGTAGTGCTTTAGTCATTGTGCTGTGCTGTGTGTGTTTGGGCATTACGTGTTTTGACTTGCAGATGGAAAAAACTTGATGATACTGTCTTCATTCTTTTAGGGCTGTAACAATTGAGAAGCTTGTAAAGAGATTAAAAAAAAAAAAAAAAGCAGAATCAGCAATGATTCACTCCTTTTTGCTTTCAACATTTTGAAGGATTTGCTTTGTGTGTGCTTGTCCCGCTCTAATTGAGTCAAAACCTGGGAGGCAGACAATTCTGGGAACAGCTTGAGGACTCCGATACCCTACACAGGGAAAGAGCATTGCTCCTCTAGCTTTCTTGTGATGCTGTGCAAGACTTTGGTCTGCTATAGATCTTGTAAACCTTTAGCAGATGTCTGAAGCATATGCTCAGAGAAGGAGTTTATCATCTTTGCTGTTTTATGCAACTTCCTGTTTTTCCCACAACTCCGCTAGAGGAACGCAGCATACAAGACTTACTACATGTCATGCTTCAACCTGAAGGGACTCCACCTTGGGTTATTTAAGTTGTTCTTGAGGGATGTGGGAGATTGATGTCAAACTAGAACAGTATTGCTTTCCATTTCTTGCTTCTTGACTGTGACATCATGCAGTCTTTTAAGATACAGCCCTTACAGTCTCTTTTTGTTCATCTATGTTGAGAGAACTAAGCTAAGTACAAGATCATGTTAGGCAGGGTCTGGTGCAAGCATGCAGTGGTTTTCTGTCCTGCTGGGTTATTGTAGATTTGGGTATGCCCTAATTTGTTTAATATTATGAAGTACTCCTGTATCGTGGCCCTATTCATACCGTAGGTAAATGGGTTCAGAGCGTGGGAACTTTGTAATGCAGTTTGTTGAAAGTACAGGCTTTTCTGCTGCAGTCATCAGATCTTTCTGGACAGATTCTCCTCCCTGCCACCCAGTCCCCAATGTGACAGATATTCAGAGCCTTAACCTCTGCTGTTGTATCCCTTTGGTGAGTGTGAATGGCATTGTCAGAGCTGTACCCCATTTTGTAAAGATGTCTGTGTACTCTCAGTATTTGCAATCCAAGTTGTCCTGGTGAAAATGGGGAGCTGCTCTGTCCTACCACTGCTGAGCCTCCACACCAATGCCTTTTTAACTGGGGTCAGGTCTTCTCTAGAGAAGTTTGTTCTTTTACTTGTATGTGTGCTGACTGATCTCATATATCTTTTAAGGTACTTTCTGCTCATTTCTTATGTCATTTTATTTGACAGAACAAAACTGAAATACAAACTGTCTTCCCAGGTAGACTTACTGTTACTTGGAGGATCACCTTTGCTTTTGTAAAAGAAAATTAATTTCAAACTGTACAAAAGATTATGATAAATGTTTTCCCTAGTTCAGAGAAATAAGATACTGGTTTTCTTGTAGTGAAATACTGCATTGTGTTGTGAACATATAATTTTATTCATTTTTTACTACCTCTAGGAGATGAAGTAACTAAGTTTTTTTCTGTAGGCTTTGTTTCAGCTGGTAAGTCACCCTGCAGGCCTTTGTGATGTTGCTAATTGAATAAATGACAGGGCTGACTACCTGCCTCAGCTGGAGCATTTTTCATAAATAGATAATACATATGATCACACCTGTGTGCACTCCAGCTCACAAAATGATTGTCTGAGGATTCAGTTATTGCTTTCCTGATGATTTGTGGGGGAATGTGCCATGGAAGGTTTGCTTGAAAAAGAGGTCATGTGCTTTGCTCAGAGCTTCAGAGTTGCTTCAAGATGTCAAATTTATAACCAGCTACTAGCTCAGTTATGAAACTGGTTGCTGTCCAAAGCTCCTTTCTGATTAAGTGGTTATGTTGTATTGGTGGTAGAATTGTGTTTAAACTCTTGGAAAACATGGGTGTTATGATTATTTCTGTAATAATGCAAAAATTTCTAAGTAGACTATGTCTGTCCTTAAAAGTCTAAACGCACATGTCAATCCGTCACAGTTGGTGACGTTAGTATATGGTTTGTGGTTTTTAAGGGGGGAACAAGCTTACAAGAACACTGGCAATGATCTCCAAAGGGCTCTTCATTTCTTTGTATGGTAACAGTGGTCCTTGTTTCTTTTTTTTTGTGTGTAAGAATCATGTTATGACTTTAATGCCATTTTATGACTTCTCTGTAGATGATTCCTGGGTAAACTTGCAAGCTGACTTTGAAAGAAACATTCAGATAACACCTTGCTGCTTCATTTCCCATGAAGCCCGAGTGGGGTGTATGATGCAGCTGAGGTGATGTGTCCCAGGCTGTAATATTTGTACTGTTTGAGTTTATATTGAGGTGGAGTATGCAGGATCTGTGATCGCTGACAGAAGTTTTGCTTTGCTTAATTGACTCGCATATGTACTATTTAATTGTGCATGTTATATTTCATCCAGGCAGGTTTAACGTTTCCTTATGTTACATGTTATTAATGTAACATTTAACTGTGCTTCGTAAGTGAAAGAGAAATCATTCCCTGTCTACCTGTAGTGCTGTGTACCTTGTGGACAGATGTAAACTGCTTGCTGAAGTAGCAGCGATTTTCCCCACTGGGTTTCTCAAAGCATCTTGCCTGTTTGCATTGCTGTGCTCGTTTGGTGTATAAGAACATAAAGACAAAAGGGGAAGAAACGACTGGGCTAAAGCTACCTTACAAACCCATGACATAGTGGGATTAGACCCTCTGCGCTCATGAGCCAATTGTGGATTGACTAAGTCTTTCTATTTAATCATGGTAAATAATGATTTTCAGTTGCAATACCTCTAAGGCCTCAGGTACCCCTCTGCAGCCTCTTCCTAATAAATATTCAGGTGATATATTGATTCCTGCTGAAAGGAAAGGACATTAATGTAATTTGAGATTACCTCTAACTTCGCAGCACTGTTAAAATCAAAGGGTTTAATGCATAAAATAAATGTTTCTTTAAATAGACCAACTTAGGTGAAATTTAATTCTGGTTATACAGGTGTAAATCCAGAGTAGAAAACTGCAAATTGTATTTAGGAAACTGATACCAATTTTGCACATACTAGTAGAAGATGGTCATAGTTTCATGAATCTGTCTTGAGGACTTAATGGTGATTGTTACATGGACTTCAACACCTACCACACTTGAAATGTTAGAACACAATTGCTGTCTCTAGGGTCAAATCAGACTGAAAGCTGTGGGTGGGATAAGCAAAATATTCCTGTGTAAATCAAACCTCTTTTATTTTGATAAATTGTAGTTGCTTTATATGAAGAATAGAGGCACCCCTGATGTTAATCTGATGTTTGCAGTTATGTAGACACTTAGTATTGTGTTTTGGGAAAAACTACTTTTCTCACATATCCTTATTTAGGAAAAAAAATGTGAAAAATTAAACATTCCAGTTCTTCCTGGTGTACTAGAAATAGTTACCTGTAATGTTTCATATTACTAAATTAATTTTCTTTGCCAGTGTTCCTTGAGCTGCCTTTCTTAAAAATAATAAATAATATTCTTGAAGTGATGATTTCAGATTATTTTATGAAATTGCTGGATGTTCTTCTTTGGTCTTTTTCTGATAAAATTAACTGTACCTTATGTATTAGAACATCCATAAATATTTGGAGGAATAGTAAGGACCTTCAGATGGAATTATTTAAAAAAAACCCATGTTTCTGCAGAAGTGGTTTTCCCTAAACTGCTGTAGTCTCATCTGAGAGCTGGGTCTTAGGGAAAAGTCATGTTTTATTTTTTGTTTGTGGTGTTTGTCTGTTCCATAGCCCAAAATGAGGGTTGTCCCTGACCTTCAGGAAACATTAGATAATTTGTTTCTAAATTTCAACCTTAAGTTTAACCCAAGGTTTCAATGTTTGTCAGAAGTAGTGCAATTTGCTACCTATTTTTTCTGTGGAAGCATGGCAGCACTGAGTGTTTGCTGTCCAGTGGAGGGGATACAGCAAAACTACACTGTGGAACAGAGCCAGATGTTCTTTGTTATTTTTCTTTCTTTTGGTTTTGTTCTTGAATTAGGTCCGACCCCAGTTTGGGTCGCAGGTGCCACCTCCCCTAGATTGTGTTAAAGCAGCAGTGAACGAGGAATGAGAGGAGCATCTTCAGCTAGTCTTTCTGCTGAGTTGGGGGTGAAGCTGCTGCCTGAGCAGCACAGACAGCAGCTGCACAGGGAGCGGGGTTTGTCTGGCCTGGCTGCTGAGAATTAGCAGTCCTGGGGATGCTGCAGTGACAACATATTTATTGTCAGGTTGGTGGCTTTGGTTGAGGTCTGTCCTGGCATGTCATCTCTCTCTTGCAGCATTTCTTGTGTTTACACAAATAAATTGTTCATTAGAGCCTTGCATTCGGCATCCTTCAAGGTGCAGTCCCAGATGAGGGTACCTGGGAGCTGGGTCCCAGGTGGGATGGGAGGCTACCTGGGTGTTCAGAGAACCAGGGCAGACCATCTTCACATGACAAGCGCTAGACCAAATGCTGCATGCTCTTGGCTTCTCTGCACAGGTGCTGCAGGGGAAGATTCCTTCCAAGCAATATTGCTGAGTGAACTCAGAGG
Source organism: Certhia americana (assembly GCA_018697195.1). Lineage (NCBI taxonomy): Eukaryota > Metazoa > Chordata > Aves > Passeriformes > Certhiidae > Certhia > Certhia americana. Next base: position 5,319,104 of record CM031868.1, on the reverse strand, counting down.
GCTTCACAGTGGGGGACAGTTGTGTGTTCCCACACCCCTGAAGTGGAAGTTTGTGCAGCCCCTGATGTGGCAGACTTTCTGCCTGGAAACTGAAAATCTTAAACCTACAGTCACCGCTGTTTTGTCACGTGGGCTGTTGCGGTTTCCTCATTTCAAATCTTGATTCATCCTTTCAAAATATATGGGAAGGTGCTTGCTAGTTTCAGAGGTATTAATGCCCAATTTATCCCTTTGAATTGGGATTATATTTCTTCTAGTCTTCAAGAGAATTCTAATGATTTGGAAAATTGCCTGATTTTACTAGAAGGGGGCAGGAGGGTAGAAATAGCAGTTCTCAAGTCTACACACTGCTCCCAGACTTAATAAGTTCACCATTTCCTCTTTCACTCTATGGTATGTGAGCTTGTGACTAATCTGTAGCAGCTTTGGGCTGTAAGATGACTTCCAGTGGGTGATGCATACTCCAGGCATTCATTTGCTTTCTTTCTCTGCTTTTGGCAGACTGCAGAGAATTGTTTGTTCAGATTTGGTAACCCAGCAACAGAGTAATATAGTGTGGGTTTGAAATATGATCTACAAAACCTCAGCAGAGGGAAATGACATAGATCAACTTTGCTATCCAGATGAATGGAGGAGCCTCCATTTCAGAGAAGAGCTGAAGTTTTATGTATAATAGCTGCAAACTGTGGCTTTTTTTTCTTAGTTTCACCATTTTCCAGCTCATCTTCCCTCTTTCTACCTCTTATTTTCCTCCCCCTCCTCTCTTCTCAGCTGTTTTCATTAATCTGGCTGAAATATACACTAGGCAGCAGATGTCAGGCTCACCTCACTTTGGAGTGGGGACTTGCCTGAGGAGTCTGCTAAAAGATGTGGTCTGTCTTGCCCACAAAGAGATGGGTTTGCCACTGGAGCTCTGGGCAAGCAGGGACATGGGGCTAATTTGGAATGTTTGGCCCCAGCATAGTTGAAGCTCAGTGTGGGACTGGGTGTGGGTTATCTGCTGTCCTGTGTCCATGTTTGGGAAGCAGCTGTGCTGTATGAGGAACTATACAGCTCTCACTGAAACAAGCGGTGTGTCTGGTGGGGTGTTGAGTTGTGCTGGATGGCTCAGACACTGCGGAATGCTGCAGTCCTTGGTCTCCTTAAATTAATTTTTTTTACCCCTCAGTTGTTGCCAATGTGCACTGTGGAGCTTGGCAAGCTCCCAAAATGATGCAGAGCGCTGTGTTGTAGGCAGTGAACAGTATTTGGGAAGTTCATTAGGAAGTCCTTCTGCATGTTCAGGGTCAGTGCTAGACGGAACTGGATCTCTAGTTCAGCTCTGGCTCTGAGGCAGAGAAGTATACTGACCTAATACAATAACTGGCATCTAACCTGCCCAAATCAAAAAAGATTCATTGCTTCCTGTCTAGAGTTTGTTACATCTGATTTTAGTCTTCAAGGTCAGAATCCGCTGTATTTTCTGATGATGAAGGATGATGTTTGTTTGGAACTTGTTCTGTTGTGTGAATGGGTAGCTCTAAACCAGAAGGGATTTTCTTGCATCTTGCTGCACAAGGCTGTGTGTGTTTTGAGGGAGAAAATTTGGTTGTGATGCCCAGAGTAGCTGAGTAACATGACATAGCTGCAACACACTCAGCCCGCTGGCTCTTGGAAGCTGTGGATGAAACTTCTCAACAATGTGATATTAGGAAGGAAATGGAAATAATGCATTTTCAAGCAGTCAGTATATAATTATTTAGTGGTTTTCTGTGATGCCATTTGGAGAGAGCATTTGGCCTTTGAAATAGAAATTGGCTACTGTTGGATGTGTGACTGTCCCCCACAGGTCATGAGCAGTAGCAAGAATGTCATGTAGCTTTGGTACATACTATCAAACGAAGAAAGGTCATCTTGCCAAAACATACTTCCCTAATAAATTTAGGTCTCTGATTCAGCAGAAATCATCCAGCAATAGTCCTGAGTTAAATTTTTCTCTGGTTCAGTTCAGTATAGTAGCTTTATGAGACCTGTATTCATGTGAATAAAGAGGCTTCTGTCTAACGTGTGTCTTAGGTCACTGTGTTCAACAGCTGTGCAAAGCAATTCCACTTGGCTCCCTTTTGGGGATGCTTTCAGAAAGTATATAGTTTTAAGCAAGAAATGGCTAGCCAGCTTCACACAAGAAAGTGTCTTTGCAGACAGATAAGTCAGATCTGTCAGTGGTGGAGAGCTGATGGTGGTCTTGCACCAGACTTGCCTGTTTTTGTAGCTTGGTGTTTGTCTTCTCTTGCTCAAGGTGGTTTATCAGGGCAAGCATGCAGGGTGCTTTGAGATAGTGAGCAGCAGAGATGGGATGTTCCCTGTGAAGGTGCCACACTGCAGCATGTAGCTGACTTAGAAACTGATGAGAGATTATATTTTTTAAGTGAGAGTGAGATTCATGTTGCAGTGGTTGGAATGGATGAAAGGGTTCAGGACGTGCTGATGAGAAGCATCTGCTGGTAGGAAGGTTCATATGAATGCACTGGACACTTCTGGCTCTTGGTGCAGTTTACAGGGTTGAATATAACATCTGCTTCCACCTGAAGCTGTCAGATTGCATTTCAGGAACATTTGACTCAGACGCAAAATGCAAAATAAAAGGCATTTTTGCAAGTTTCTTCTTTTAGGGGTTATTAATATCTCCTTTTTTTTGCATATATGTTCTCTACTAATTGAGTCCAAGTCAGGAAGCTACTTAAAGGTGGGCTGAAGCCAAAATATCCAAACTATTGCCTGGGAAACAAGACCATTTGCACTTAATGGCTAAATTAGAGCAGTGTTTGGGGAGTACGATTGTTTTAAAACATTTCCCCCTTCCCCCACTGGGTACAACAAAGTCTTGCTCTAAGATCGTTCAGTAATCAGAAGTATTTTAAGAGCAGATTTGAGTCACAATCAAGCTGTGGAGTTGTTCAGGTCTAGCTTCCAGTGTTATTTGTGTTGCTACAGAGTGGTCCATAAAAGCTAAAGCCTGCGCCCTAGCACATACATAAGTAACCACAAACACAATGTGCCATGTGTAACTTATTTTATATTCTTTGCCCATAGATTATATGGCCTTCATCTTCAGAGTCCCTGAAATCCCAACTGAGCAATGTCCTGACCATGCGTTTAGTGGTGACCCTGCTTTAAGCAGGAAAGTTGGAGTAAATGATCTCCAGAGCTCCCTTCCAGAATTCAGTATCAACAATTCTACAATTCTGTTACTTTGTGGCTTACAGATGTGTGTTTTTTACAAACTGTGCTTTAAAGTGTGCCCTATAGTTTAAATTCTAAAGTTTGAACTAAATTTTATGGTTCACCCCCTCCAACTCCAGTGAATCCACACTGAAGGATTGAGTAGCTGAATCTGCATTTTACCAAGTGGAACATATGAGATACATTAGTTGATTGTCTGGACTTCAGGAGGGCTGAAGGAATGCTGATTACTGTGATGCTTGCAGTACTACCCCTTAGGAAAGGAATGTGCAGGAGAGGTTTTTTCCTGCATGTAGGCTTCTGCAGGGATACTACTAATCACTCTGTTGTTTGGCAGTTTTGAAGCCCTCCTCTCACCCCTGCACGTATTCTGCATCATTCAATTCTCTGTACTGTACTTGTAAACTGCTAATATAACTCCTTAAATAATGTGAATGAATTGTGGTTGCCTTTAACTTCTGTGGGCTTCTGGAGTGGGGAAAATCCTGTATTCCAGGATTAATTTTTACTCATGTGAACCGTTGCACTTTCCTGTCCTGGGTTCACAGTGGAGGTAAGCACAGTGGTGAATTAGAGGGAAACTGTAGCTAGGACTCTTCACGGCTTCACTGAGACTTAAGTACTTATCTTGTGATCTCTCCTTTCTGAAATCTGAGAGGGTTTTAGGACGTAGGGAGGGCCTCTGAGAGTGGGGTTGTAGACTTTTTGTCAAGACTGCTGGGATGGTGGATTTGAGCATTGTCTGTCCTGGAAGTTTGGAGGAAAACTTTCCCATTGAAATACTCTGTTTTCCAGGCTTACGTGGAATGGGGAGGGCACAGCTTTCCTGGCAGTGTCATGTTTCAGCTCTTCCACCTGAGCACTTAATAATGAATCAGCTTGTTCTTATCCGCTTTGGAGGAGACAAGGAGAAATGCCTACTCATTTCACTTGGGAAACAATAAGAGTACTGTAAAGGAATTTGGTGGGAGAGAGCTGCTAGTATATGCAGACACACACACACACATCTATATAAAATAGCTACTCCACTGGTTGTTCTAATGTAGCCTGTGTGGCCAAGTGCTCGGAAATATTAAATATAAATGCCTTTCTGAAACTGAAGCAAATTGACCCTTTTAATGTGACGCAAAGCCTGTTAGCATTGAAATTGAGCTGATATTCCCTTGGACCTCCCTATTGTTCAGGCTTTTGGGGAGCATAGTAAGGCATTCATTCCTTTCATGCTTCTCAGTGTGAGGGACTGCAGCTGGGGAACATCGTGGAATCTGGCTCTTCCAGGGAGGCTTTTGGGGCTGGCGAAGCCCTGTGAGGCATCTGTTTGCTTTTGAGGTTCTTGGCTCTGGGAATTGTGAGAACTAGCCTAAAAGAGTATTTTTCTGCCCTGTGGTCTGCCTCTCGCCCTCAATGTGACTGTGTATGCCCTTTTTCCCACAATAGACCTGAAAGACCATTAAGGTTGACACTATATTTCCATGTGTGCTTTATGAAAAATGCATTTTCTTGTTTTATTATTATTGTTCTCTGTGGCAAGGATCATCTCCACAGAAGGTGATTAATTTGATGAAAGTATTTTTTTTCTGCCCCGAGTTCCATTTGTTGCCGGGTACCATGCTGTGCTAGTCATGTGTTAGCTTTGTCTTACTGCACATAACATCAGGCTTTGTATGAAGAATGTGGCCTTAATCTTCAGTGGGCACTGCTGTACAAGAGAACAGAGCCTCCACGAGATGTGGAGTTCATGCAGATCCAAGTTTTGTTTCATTGTCTCTTAGTTCAATGAGGCTCTAAAGCTAGATTTTACTTCTAAAGGATTCCAGAGCTACCAGGAACAGCCCAGTACTTGGTGTCTGTGTACCCAGGAATTCTCTCCAGTGCTCAGACTTAGATTGTTAAACTCTTGAATTGTTTAATTCCTCTCCTTCTGTTTTTAAGATCTGTCTTAATGCTGCCTGTGGAACTGGTGCTGCAGCAGTATAGTTGTAGTGTTTTCCTATTGGATTACTGATCTAATGTCTTGAAATTTCCAGTCTATAGATAATGGGTATATATGTCTGTTTCTCTTTCTTTTTGCAGTGCAGTAATAATGGAAAAGTTATGTTTGAGGAATTTGAATAACATCTGTGAGGATGGTTAGAATTTCTCTTACTCAATTTCTTTCATGTTTTCTTTAACTTGTGGCCTTCATGTGCATAAAACTAGTGTCTGTTTATAATGCAACAAATCAACTTGCTGAAATTCAAGCTCTAAATAAGAAATGAGCTCCTGGAGAGACAGAGAATTCTTCCTTGTAGTCTTAAAAAGTAAAACTGGTCTGCTTCAGTGTGTCATTGAGTGTAAGATGCGAGTCTCAGTTCTGTGTTGGGATCATAACTTTATTTTCAATTAATTTGTGCTTTGCACATCAGTCCTCTAGAGATGTATCCAGTGTTTCATTTCAGAATGAGCAGGAAGGGTAACAGTGACGGTGAATGCAATGAAGTGTAATAATGTCCAAGGATAGCTAATAATATATTCTAAAGTTTCTTCTAAGGTGTTTTTGAGTGCAATGCCAGGCTACTTGGTCTTGAACTTTCAAAACTTAAATGTTTTTGGAAAGAATGCCCTGAGGAAATGACACAATTACTGGTCAGGTTTTTTTCCCCAGGGTGTGAGACAAACTTTAGCCTTAGACTATAGAACTGGAAGCAGTTATGGCACAAAGAGGATGAGGCTGCCCATTCATATCTGAAGTGGACAAGCAGCTACAGGCTCATGTCTCTTTTTCCCACTCCTACTTCATCCCGTGTTTGGTTTTGTTCCTCTTCCTTGGCTTCCTGCTGAATTCCATTGCAGTTGCTGATCATCCTGCTGCCACTGTTACCCTGTGCCACTCCATTGACTGTCATCTCTTATCTTTTCCCTTGGACACATGTTCTTTGCCTCCTCCTTACAAGATTTGCTTTCTCCTTTGACACTAGTCTTTCTCGTGGTTCTTCATCTAATCAGTCTTTTTCTGACAGTTTTTTCCTCCAGCTCCCAGCCTCCTTGCCACAGAGTTCTTTCTCTCCTCAGGTTCTCAGTAAGCTGAGATGGCTCAGCCAGCTGGGCAGTGGCTTCATCTTTCAAGCTTGAGGTTGTCAGAAATGCCAGGCACTGTCAGGCATGGGTAAGAAGTGGAGAGGACTTGGGTTAAGCTTTGGTTTAAAGCCTTATCTATGTGTAGAAATTATTACTTTTCATTCAACTTTTAAAAATAAAGCTGGGTTGAGTTAAACTGCAGTAGGCTTTGGGATGCCCTATGCCAGCCTAAACTTGGATTAATCCACTGCAGATGTAAAACAGATGTTACTGCTGCAGCAAAATCTGTTTGAACAGAATTACATTTTCGCATGTGGCAATCTGGAAGAGCATTTAGCTTTGCTCCAAATTAGAAGACGTTTGTAACAGGTTCCTGAGTGGCAGTGGGCTACTGGGAACCATTGGCAGACATCTGGCAATCTTCTATCTGAGGCATCTCATGCATCTGCTTTAGCAGAGTTCTCAGTGCCAGAAAATACAGCATAGCACCTCCCTTGCCCTGTCACCAGAGAATGGCAGAGCTGAGGTCAGTGGGGAGCTTCCTCTGCTGACCGGGTCAGACTGATACCAGAAGGCAGGAAATGGGCATATCCCCAATACTGGATCTTTGCCCAAACCAGCTCTGACAACAGCCCAGAGCTCTGGGTGGTACTGGCAGCTGAGCCCTTTTAAAGGCTTTAGCTCCTCAGTGCAGTGTGACAGCCCCACATACCCTACCCAGTCTGAATGCCAGTGAATGAGGGGTTTGTCTCTGCAGCTGTGTGCTCCCTGCATTCCCCATCAGTCTGGTGGCCTTGAGCAGCTGACTGGGGACAGCATGGGCTGGCTCTCTGCTGCTGGCCTGGGAACTGTCACTGCTGGCTTGGAAGCTTTGCAGGATAAAGGCTTTTCATTGCTGCCAGTGTCTGCCAACTCCTATTGCAATTAAAGGGTAATCTTTTCTAAATGGTGCTAAATTAAGGCTTAATCCCTCCCTCATGCCACATAAGAGGATGAATCCCTGGTATTCTGAAAACAGCTTATTGTTTGGGCCACTGTCCAACCAACCTGTACAACAATGGTCCTGGATGGTTTGTCTGTGGAGAGGACTCACGCTCTGTGATTGGTCTGCCTGTAGATCCAACTCCAAAGTTCCTAAAGAAGTGTGTGGAGAAGTAGAGGAGTTATTTACTGCTTCCTTGTATGGCTCATACCATATGAAACCTGGGAGAAGGTTTCCTGTTGCTGAAGTCCTTACCCTGGATGCTGTGGTGATGAGAGATGACTTTGCCTGTGACTGTGTGTGCTCTCCACTGACTAGCCATGTACTGTGTGAGTGTTGGTTTGCATCAAAGCAAACAGTCCTTGTAGTATAGTTTTGTTTTAGTCAAGACAGCTGTGTGCATAAAACTGTAGTTTTGAATTGTTGTTGTTGCATAAGGCTACTGCCACAACATACATCAACAAGGGTTAACTTTTCACTGCTCTTAGAATTGCTGATCTGGATTAATAAACAGCAAATTTCACCTTTGGGTACAGGAGCCTTTTGAGTCCTTGTTAAGACTAGGCTTTTATACCTCTCCTTAGGAGAACTACTGTGTCTGTAGAGCAAGATGCAGTCAAAATGTTTGCTCATAAATACGTGGATTTGTGTAAAGAAAATGCAATCAAATGGGATGGAGGGAAAGAGCAGTCAGTAATGGGGACCCAAGTTTGTGGGCAGCTCATCTGTGAAACATACCCAGAAGCTTGCTTTGATTCCGTGTTTTTACACAAGTTCCTGGAGGGGGAAAAAGTAATTTGGAGAACTTCAGTGAGATAATTCTAGCAATAGGGTCTGAAATGTACTATTATATAAAATCCTTCTTATGTAAGACTTTTTTTTCCATCCTTTTCACTTATGGTTCTATATAGCAGTGTCTGTAGCATTGCTATGAAGATCAGAGCTGGTGTGGGCCTTCTTGATCTGTCTCTGACCCAGGAGTAGATGGCTCCTGAATAGTCTGGTCCTCACCCAAGTGCAAGAGTGAGTGGTTCTGGCTGGATGGTGACAGAGGGGTTCACAGGTATCACCTCCTCAGGTGTGTGACCTTGGGCAAGTGAACCTTCATAGAGATGTTTAAATTATTAGTAGAGGCAACAAAATCTGCATTTTGTTCTTACTGAACATGAGGTCAGAACTTAAGATGTGTTTATTTGTTCTAAGATATGTTTTCATTAACATTGTTCGTTAACAACCATGAAGGGCTGCTGGCTGGAGGATGGTGACAGACATAGATGAATCTGTGACAGACATTTCCAATGTAAGAAAATAAAAATATAGGCAAAACAGAAGAGCTGGCCGAACAGCTGTTGTGGTGACAAGTGGCCTTTGAATTAATCCTTGGAACAGTCAGAGAGTGATGGTGCCTTATATGTCCAAAATCCCAAATGAAGTTTCCTGTAGGCATTTTTAAAAAGATGATAATGACATGAATTTCTTTCCAGTGGATCTGGCAGTGAGAGCACTGCTCAGGAATGTAAACATTCCTCCTGCTTCCTGCTGCTCAGCTCTGCTTTGCTGCAGTGTCCTGCCCTGCTGAAATCAGGGGTGTGATGAATGTATTATGAGCACATAATAAAATTGGATCCATTTTTTGGAAGAAAAATGCTTCCTTTTTATTTTTGAGTAATACTTTGTCTCTTCATTAGTACTCATTAAAAAAAGAGAGTCTGAACTTAGCCCTTACCTGTGTGTATGCAGTTTGTCTTGTGGTGTTGCAATTTGGGATCTGCTGTTCATGGTTAGGATTTTGTGTTTCCCCTGGTCACTGTATTTGTTGCCTACCACACAAGCCAGATAGTTCTGCACACTTTTACACAAGGGGTGTGAAATCATATGGGACCTGCATCAGTAGCACTTCATATGTGGGTTTGCAGTTGGAAGCAAATAACCATGGTGATTCTTGTCTCGTGAAATGATGAAGAGCATGTAATTATTTTTAAATTTGTCTGGAGGGGGAAGAAAATCATTCCCCATGTCAACAAAGTCTCAATATTATTAGTTGGAAATTAATTCTTTAATAAAATACAAAAAATATTTATGGTTTGACTTAGCTGTGTTAAGCTATTTTAGGAGCTCTGTGATCTGCTTTCAAAGTCTCCAAAATTCACAGACTTGATTTGCTGCCTTTTAATTCTGAATGTCTCCAAGGCCTTAGGATAAAATAACAGCATAGATTATTCAAGTTTCTTGTCTTTGACAATCTTGAACAGAACCTTTCTAATGGTTTTGGCAGTTTCTCACTATGTGTGAATCCATCGTGCTGTTTCAACCCTTCCTTGTTTTTCACTGGATCCTCTGAAGCAGTGTTGTCATTTCAGGTTTCAGACCTTGGCTTTGGCCTCCCAAAACAAAGCTTTTTCCAGACATCCTTTGGAACTTGTAATGATCCATATTTTTATTAATTTCTAACTGCAACTAAGTGCTCTTTGTGTGTAATTAGTATTTGCTGAGCAATTTTCTGAAGAGTTTGGTAATTCCATCTTTTCTGTGTTGAATCCTGTAAGTTCTGTTGCATCTTTGGACTTGGAAGAATTTTTAATCTATTTTTCTTCTCTGACAAGTTGCTTTACATAAGTTCAGCCAATAATTTAATAATCTACACAACTTCTCTTTACGGTCTTCCAATTAAAAAAAAAGACCACCCTTTGCCATGTCCAATAATAATCATGCTCTTGTCCTGTTATTATGCAGTCATTTATTTTAACTAATTCTGTTCTCTTTTCAGTAGCCAGCAATTGTGTTCGATTAAAATCTGAGGACAACGTTTTCTTGACCCTTTGCTGTTGCTTGCTTGCTGCTGCATTTTTGGCAAGGACATTACATTGTGGGCTTTGTTTGGGTGTTTTCTGAAGCCCCATTTTGGTTTTTGGTGGGGATTTTTTTAATTTTTATTTTTTAATTTTAATTATAGTTTCTGTGAAAGTTTTCTGAAGTCAGGAGCAGACTGTGTTCACTAGCTATCTTTAGGTTTCTCAGATTGCATCCAATTTAGAGAATTCCCAATTTTATCTTGGGCCTTGCTGAGGTAAGATCTCCCGTTGCAATTAGCAGTTCTGTCTTGCAAGCAGTGAGATTCATTGACTTTGTGTGGTGCCATCAGGCCTGAACTCTGGAAACTGGGGGTTTACTCATAAGGTAGAGAACAAAACTGAACTTAAATCATGGATGGTATATAAATGTTTGGAGAGAAGAGGCACTTGCTTTGCAGCTGATGGTATCGTGGTGATGTAGGACATCTCAGATGGCCACAGAACAGTGGTACATCCCAGGATAACCTGCAGTCCCTTTAGGTGTGCTGGATCCTGCTAGCATGGTCTTGAATGAAGTATGCGACAGTGTGCAGGTCTCTCTGTTGTGCTGTCTGTTTTATCCAAAATTCTTGCTCTTGCTAGCAAGGACAGTGCCTGTTTTTGCTGTGCTTTGACAGGTTTTCTGCTCCAAAATGAGCAGTGACTGCTGTAATCCTGACAGGGCCCTGTAAAAATAGTTGCCAGTGTACTTGTGCTGTCATGTGCTGTGAGGGCCTTTCTCCCTTCCTGTGTGGTGCTGCTGGGACCCCTCCAGGAATGGGGCCCTAAGTGAAGCCTCTGCTTCCTGTTTGCCAGTGTTTAAGTCATGCATCAGGGCTTCACTTCCTCCTGTATTTTGTATCCTCCTATATTTGTATCTCTCTTTCCTAATCCTCCCCTTTACTCCAGAAAGTATCCTGTGGAGTTGAGCGGATGGGAATGCACTTGTCTTCCCTTTTTAAAGGGATGTTACTGTCCCTTTAAACCCTGTCCTTGAATTGTTTCTGACACTGATGCGACTGGCTGGCAGACAGACATCTGAGGGTGCTGGGCAGTACCTCACTGAGTATTGATGGGGCTGTGTGCTCCAGATTAAGTGGTGCATACCAGTGACTTGGCATGTGGCTGTTGCAGCTGGCAGTTGCTCTCTACAGGGTGTTTGTAGAAATTGCATTACGAGAAGAAGGCTGGGTTTTCTCCCTCTCCCTTCTTGCTTTTTAACCCAAACCTTAAAACAGAGGCTCAAATATTTCTAATGTTTATTTCTTTAAGCAATGCACAACATGATGGGTAATGGTAAGTGAGCATGCTGTAGTTCAGTGTGAAACCTGCACGTAGGCTGCAAGCAGAACACATAGGAGGGAATTGAGAGACTCCTCTGGAGTTTGTTGCAAATACTGTGCTAGTAGGAAACAAAAGATTATGCAGTTCTATTTGGGTTAAACTCTCTGGGTCTTTGCTTAGGTTCTAAAGGGGAAATATTTCTGTTATTCAGGTATAAAGAGTTCTTAATGGAAGAGCAATTAGATAACAAGAAAATGTCTGCTTTTGCTATGCAGAACTAGCTACCAATGGTACATTTGATGAAATGCCTTGTGCAGTTGTGCGTGTGTGTGCGCACGTGATTGATTGAAGATCTGACTACTAGTTTTGGTTTTTGTAAAGATCTTTGCATAAAGGTACATGAACAAAAGAGTTCCCATGAGCACAGGTAACTTTGACATATGCACGAAGTGATTCCACACTTAACGTTGGTCTCCTTTAATACTTCGGTGATTAAAAATCTGCTTAGGTATTTTAAATAATTTGTCTGATATTTTTAAAATTTATTTTATTTTTTCCCAAAGTACCTCATGTCCTGGTTCAACAGTTCAACTCTTGTTCTGGTACCAACAATTAGTATGTATTTCTGTGTACTGAGCTGCATTTATGCAGCCATATTTCTGACTCCTAGTAGAGCAGGGTTTGTTCCTGGAAGCCTTTATTGTTGTCACATCAGGAGAAGCCACTACACTGGAAAACAAGCAGCAGTGTAATTAGCTGTACATTGCATATGTTTTGCAGGATGCAACCCATTTCCTTGTGTTATTTCTCCAGTGGGTGTGCCTGTGCAGCAGGCAAGCATTGCTCTTAGGAGGAATCCTCGTGCAATGAGATGCTAATGCTATTAGCTATTGTATTTAAGGAAAAAAAAAAAAAAAGGGAAAACATTTACTTGAGAATCACTGGAGGATTTTATGCTTACTGTTACCCATATGGATAAAACAAACATCCTTGACTGGGGAGCAAAGCCAGTGAAGAGGCTAAAAAGTGTTTTCTATCACTGCTCTGAATGTGTGTGTGTGGGGGGTCCTTTGGTTACCAATAATTGAAGAGTGAGTGGAAGCTGTGTCTTCTCACCCCTAAACTTCTCAATCTTGCTCCTAGTTAAAACAATTATCTTCTCGATTCTCTAATTTCAAGTGCTGGGTTGGGGCAGAGGAGGTGAGAGAGAGGTTAAACTTAATTTCTTGGGACTGGCTGCTGAGACAGGGAGCAGTTCCTTTGGTGCCAACTTAAACTCTTGGTTGACCTTGTAGAAACCTGCACTTAAGCATTGGTTGTGTAAGTGGGTTGTGCTCATATGTAATAAAGTAATCTTTCTTGTGAGGGAACAAGGATGTTATATCTTGTGCTTTATTTTAGAAAAGTAGTTCATAATATTGCAGCAAATTTCTTCAATTCTGGAGTTAATCACGTTGAGGCATGCTCAGCAGGCTTTTACAGCTGGATGGGCAGCCTGATACTTCAATTTCTACAATGTCACTTTGTTTCCTTACAGTGTATTACTGAACAGGCACCTATGGGTAAGTGAGCTCTGCTGTAGGGTTGCACTAGTGATGATCTGGAAGGTATAATACTCCTCCAGCTCACACCATAACATTTTATGGAAGGCAGTCTAGAATTATTTTGTGTGTTATATGGGCTTTCTCCAAAGAAATTGCAAACTGTTATTTTAACAAAGTGAAAGCCAGATCAAGGACTGGACTGTTTCCTGGAGTGTGCACAAATCTTCACTGTTGCATGACCTTTTGGAAGATGCTTGATGTCAGTATGGAGTGGACTGGCATGGTGAGAAGTGATGTAATGTTTTGAAAAGCCTCACAACTTCCCTGAAGGTACCAGATCTCCTTCAAGCTGTTGTTTGTGAATCTATGCCTGCTGCTTAGTCAAGGTTTGTGTTTGGCCCCTGGAGATATTTGAGTGTGGGAGAAAGAGCCTACTCCCAACCTCATGGAAATATGAGAGCTTTTGCGATGGTGAGGAAAGAATGAGGAGCTGAGATCTGTGTGGCTGTGCGTACACCCAAGTGGTGGATGGCCACAGACTGAGTGTGGGCTGGGGCTGTGCATGAAGGAGGTGGTGGTGCTAGGCTGGAGATTGAAGTTTGCCAAGAGGAGCTTGGTCACACCGGCCACATTCCCAGAGCATATACCTGACAGACTGCAGGCAAACTGTTGTGTTCAAATAGAAAAAAAAAAAAAAAAAGATTTTTCTTGCAAGTCATGTGTGGGCCAGTTAAACTATTTCCATTTTGGTCTAATGTGGAGGACAGAATGCACATACTGGCTTTATTAATTATAAGTTGGTTTTAGTAAGTTTATAAGTTGTCTTTGGTAGGTATAACTCCTGATTTTAAATTACAGCCACATACATGTTTAAAGGACTGGCATCTCATTTGATTTTTCTTTCATGCTATTGCAGAATCTTTTATTGGTAATGTGTTTTAGCATCCAGCCTTCAGGCCCCACGCAGCTACAAGACAGGTTAAGGTAGTACCAAAATTGGCCAGATAGAAACTTTCTAACATGGTTTTGAGTATTAGAAAACAGGCATTCTTTGCTGCAGCGGTGGTCATTTGGAGGATCCCTCCTCTAATGAAGTGTCCTGGTAAACAGAGATTTTATCATACACATTGGTTACATATTGTCACGGTTTTGGTTTGAAACTGGGCAGAAACACTAATTTTATGCTTTAATTTTGGTTTGCTAATTTGAAATTTCTTAATTAAGAGCAAAGCAGGCTTAAACTTAAAAGGAATAAAACTTCAATAATTAACACTAAAAGGAAAACCCAAGAATTAGAATGAAACCTTTAGAATACTTCTCTTCCCCCCACCAACTATTCACTTTCTTACTCCAATATAAAAAGACAAAACTTGGGATTCTCAGTCAGTTATCACCCTTAAAATAATAATTTCTCAATTCATCAAGAAGAAAGGAGTCACTCTTGAATACCACAGAGATTTTCCGCAAGATATCAGTTTTCTTGCTCTCACACTTCACAAATGGCCTGACTGGGAGGAAGAAATGTTGTCCTTGTGAAGTCACTGCCATGAGACATCCTTCACAGCTGCTCATGAGCCGTATCAGTTTATTAGGGTACAGTTTAAGGATGCTTCTTCTAGTATAAAACAAGAGTTCTTTTCATCTCAAGAAACAGAGGTCATCTTCTCTCAATGGGCAGAGACCATCATCTCTCACTTTCTCAGTCTTCCGTTGTTCAGTTTCTCTAGTAGATCACAAATACATTAACTCACAGCTATGACTAGAACCTTGCATCCCCCTAAGAACACTCCATAGGTTACATGGTGTTTAGTCCATTCTCTTTGGCCTCACAAGAGAAGTCCAACCTAACCAGGCCACTCCTTCAATCTTCCTTTCCATTTAGGATTCTCTTCTCACTTCCTCTGACATTAAGTTTCATGATGTGTCTTTTCACATTTCATCTGGTCTCTTCTCTCTTTCTCTGGATAAGAGTCATGCTTTTGAAGTTTCATCTGGTCAGGAAAAAAGTTAACACAGGCTGCAGCTGGGACAAGGCAGTTGTGTGATGCATTGCAGTTGTGCTAGAGCTGGGCCAGGATCTCAAGGCCTGCTGCATTCAAATCCAGCTGTGCTGAGAGAGGGAGACTAGGATCTTTTTCAGCCCATTCAAACTTTAGCTGTAACACGCCAGGGCTGATTGCTCCACCTTTCCCTGCCCAGCAGCTGCTGGGCCTGGCTCAGCCCCTGCTTTGCTGCATGGGCCATCCTGGATTGACAGATCTCAACAGCCAGGACTGGGCTGAGCCTTCCTCCCCCGCACCCCATACCCCTACCTCTCCTTCCCCTTTGCCTGCCAGGGGAGGGTAGAGGGAACCTTGGCCCAGCTGTGGGAAAAAGCTGGGCTGAGGTTCTCAACTCACCCCACTGGAAACCAAAAGAGCCCTATTTCTGGAATCTCACCTCAAAATGTGCATTCACTAAAAATGTGTCTGCCCTTTTCATTGGTTTAATCAAGTGTCAATATTACAAAGTTGTCCAATCAAGACGAAACCGCAACACATATTCATTAGCTATCCCTGCTTACTTGATGCGTACGTGTTATTTTATTTTACAAAGTTTTCCCCCTTATTGGAAGTCCTTATGTATTCTTTGGGATCTTTGGTGGTCTTCAATTTCTGGTGTCCTTTTCAGGTGGCTGTTTTTTGTCGCCCTTGCTTTTGCATGTTTCGTCTAGCCTTCTGATGTTTTGAATTTCTGGAGCCAGATTCTCACACATGTTTCTGTAAACAACGATTGCTTACATTCCTTTCTAAAAAGGAAGTAAGAGTTGATGGACCTATGGTTTCACCAGTGTGGTCTCAGGGGAGGTCAATTGTTAGACCAATCAAGGGGACAGTGTGTGTAACCTATATAAATCAGGGTTTTATAATAAACTTCCTCTTTTGCTTCTGCCTTGCTCGAAGTAAGGTGTGTGTATGTTCATTCTTGTCAAATTGTGACAGTTTTTCAACCATGGCTTTTGAGGAAGTGCAATATCATTGTTTTGGATGACTTCTGCTTTGTCAACCTTATCTATTTCTCCAAGGTTACATTGTTCCCTTTATTTGAGAAGAGTAAAAAAAGTATTGTTCTATTCTGGTATCGTTATCAAAGATGAGAAGGAGGATAATGATCTCAGCAGAGGTACTCCATGATGCATTTGCTCAGTTTCCAGTGATTTATTGATCAGGCACTTACTGAATAGCAATGGGTATCATTTGATTAGAAACACTAGATGAAAACTTTTTCTTCTATGAATTATTACGATAAAGACTGTGTGAGGCACGTACTTAAGATAGCCCTGCATTGACTTTTATGAAATGTGTAATTTCAGTAAGTTCTTGTTGAGTTTTAAGTAAAGAGCTAATATTTTAAGAAGGAACAGGCTGCTTCTAAATTTCTGCTGTCCATTGCACCCTTTGAAGGTTTCTGCCATATCTTCTCAGGACTAATGATGGGCTTTAGTGAAATTATTCTTTGAGGTCAACTGCTAGGGATCTAGTATAATACTTACAGATCATTGCTCCTGGTTTTCAGTTTCTAAAAGTTATTTCATTATAGATAGTACCTATATCAAGTTTCTGCACAATCATTTGTAATGCATGTCCTGACAGGTGCTTAGCTCGAGTACCTGCAGAGGAATGACAGTCTTAACAGGACACTACTGTAGAGTCCATTTGCAGTCACTTCCTGTTTCATATGCAGGGGAAGATGACCCAATGACCTGCTTGACAGGATCAGCTGACATTGTGAACAAATAAATAATTCCATCAAATTTAGCAGAAGGGTTTAAAGATCAGCAATTGATGATCAAATTTCCTGTAGTGTGACTTCTGGGAAGGCTGAGTTTGAGCTGTGTTTCGATACCACAGAAAGGGTAAGGTAAGGGCACCCTTTGTACTTGTAAGTAGAAATCTTTAATCTCCTCTGCTGTCTAGCTCCCAAACAGTGCTGATGCTCAGCAGCATTAACTCCTTCTACACATTTTCATCTTTCTTTCCTTTGAGACTTGGTCTGGAGCTGTGTAGGTGTTGCTGGCAGCAGTTCACTGGATCTGTTACGATGCACAACAGAGCTTGTTTTATGTTTTTCCTTAACCCATCAGACCTAAAGTTATCCTGAAAGGAATACTTTTTCCTGTTGACTAGTGTGTCATTCCACTTCACCTTTCTCCCCTCACATGCACCTTTTCTTTATTTATAAGAAAGTGGAAATATATGCTCACCAAAACTTCCATTCTTCTCTGGTTTAAACTCAGTAGAATGCAACTGGGTCCTTTTTAATTCTCCTTTCCTGTTACAGTTATAGGAATTTTACTGACGAAAACATCCCAACCAAAACCAAAACCCCAGGCTTTGGCTGTGCCTACTGCAGTTGCTGAGAACAGCTGGATTTTCTTGTGAGCTGTGCAGGGGGCTGCTGGCTGTGTAGCTTTCCTGGGAAGGTGGCTGATGAAGGCAGCAGCAGGTTCTGAGGTGGCCATGGGGACACCATCCTGCCCACTGTCTCCAGAGCAGGACACTGGGGATGAGGAAATGCTCCACCCTGTCAGGAAATGTACTTTTGATGACAGTAAATCACATGTGTTTTTAAGTGACAGAGACTACGTTTTGGGAGGATATATATTTAGCTGATTTATAGCAGGAGCTTTGAAACTAAAGCAGCATTCACATCTTCAAGAGCAGCAATGCCCAATGTCTTTCATGGCAGTGATGAATGACAGTGGTGAAAGAAATACCTTGTGGCTAATTCCTTGGCTTTTAATTCGGAGCTTTTCAGGACCTCTGCTTGGAAGTCAGAGTGGACAGTAATGAGTCCTGGCAGGGTTGGCTTTGCTCCCTTACACCAAAGGGAGAGGGCATGTGTACCTTGATCACAACTGGTGCCTGCAGCTGAAGGAGGGGAGGATGAGTGCTGCTCTCTGTTAATCAGTAGAAAGCCTCCTGCAGAGACTTCAATCTCTCTAGAGGAGGGATAGAGAGCAACTGAAAGAAAATGTCTTGATGTTTAATCTTGTTACTTCTATACTTTATTTTTAAAAAATGACATATTGATTAATGGCACCTTTTTTTATCGGGGGCCTGGATTTTGTTTAATTTTTATGGGTGAACTATTCTTCCACTGCAAAAGTAGCTAATGATAGCCTTCTAAAAAGGGCAGTTTCAGCAAATCCTTCTTGATCTTCAGCACAAAAGAAACAGAAACACATCTACTAGAATGCTCTCAAATCTCAGTACAAAGGTGAAGAGGCACCTCTGTGTGTGTTTCTTCTGGTAATGGATGTGCATGGTACTGCTCTTCTGGTGCATGCATGCACACAGGCATCGCCCTGCTTTTCAACCTTGATTGAGAAAGACAAGGGACTCTTCAGACAAGCTCTCCTTTATTACTTTTCTCCCGTATTTATGTCAGCTTTTCTTGTCAATGAGTATGAAACTAATTCCTCTTCTTCCTAATGTGCTTCTTGGAGGAACGTATGCATGTTCTGGTCTGCTTGTGGTGGTGCAGCAGCCGTGTTAATGTAACTGATAGCAAGAAGGGCTGAAGCAGCTCTTAAACATCACTGTGTAAGGGAGGGAAAGGGTTAATGCCTCATGCTGCTTCATCTGTTGAGGATGGTTAGCATCATATAGCAGTGTTTCACTGCAGAGAAAAGGATTAGTGTGACATTTACTAAAGACTGCCCCTGCTGCTTGACATTTCAGCATCATGTGTAGCTGGATGCACAGCCTGGAAAATGGAAAAAAAAATGAGGATGCACAAAGGCAAAAGTTTAATTTGAGAAGAAATGAGCATGGGGATCGATGATGTCCAGAAGTTGATTTGTATTTTGTATAGGAGTTCTGCACTCTTAAGATTTTCCTCCCTCTTTCTTATTTTTTCAGCTCATGTATAAGCAATTGTCTCTCTCTGCCTCCTTCCTGCTTCTTTAAACGGAGAACACAAGTTCAGGTTGTCGTGGTTTGAATGACAGGTGTCTGCTAAGGAAGGCAGGAGCCTCCCTTGGAATGGAGAATTTCAACCCCCTCCCTCCAAATTATGATAACTTTTGGAATCAAGGGGCTCTCAGACAAAGATATGGGAATAGGAATAACAGTTCTTTATTAGGGGAATTGAAATAAACAATAAAACAAGGACACATGCAGTAAGACAAACAAATAAACAAACAAAGCCCCTGACAGAGTCAGGATCCAACCTGACACCCTGTGGGTCAGGGTGTTGGTGGCAGTGCCATTCAATGGTGGCTGCAGTCCCAGTGGCAGATGTGGCTCTGGTGAAGTGATGCTCCTGTAGAAAGAGTGGAGTTCTTTTGCTGAAGGTCCAGTGGTGAGAGATGGGCCTGGTCTGCCTCTGGGAATCAGTGGAAAAGGCTGGCTTGGTGTTCCAACTCCCAGATTTTTATCCAGGTGGGAATACTTGGCTCCTCCCCCTGGTTAGAGCATTTCCCAGTGGGATGATGGAATTCTCTCAGTGAGACTCAATGGCCCATGAGCAGAAGATCTGTCCCTGGAGGGAGGCTGGGTTGTGGAAGAGATAAGAAAACTGCCCCAGCAGGTTTATTGACAGTTGGCCATTGACAGACAATTACACCACCCCCCTACACCCCAGTTTGATCAGATGGTGATAGAATACACAGTTTTGGTTACATTTTGCATTGCAACCCATGACACAGGTTTAGATAACAAATTAATTTTTTAACAATTTCCTTTTTGAAACTCCTCCGTGGAAATATTTGTGTTGTTTTCTGTTTGCTTGGGTGCATTCCTGCATGGCACAGAAACCTCACTGTCATCTTGACTGAGTATGAGGAGGATGTCACTTCCTCTGTTTGTTCATCTGTGTCTTATCTGGGCTGGTAGGCGGTGACTTTCCTTGTCAGTATATCTGCTTTAAGCAGATGTGAGACTCTCTTTTTGCCCTTTCCTAGTTGCTGTGGTTCAATGTGTGTAAGAAGACAGGTACAGAGTGAAGGTAGTGCAGTAGAGACAGTGCAGGGCAACTTCCAGAGCCTCTGACTGTCCCTGTGCAGCACCTGGATTCTTGTCAGCTCTTGAAAGGCCTTTAGAGACATTAAGTCTTTGCACAGGTTAGTAGAGGGTTTGGGTTCATACTGGGTTTGTTTAGAAAAAGCCCTTTCCACCATCTCTTTGGGGCTTTTATTTAATAGAGGCACCACAGTATTTTGTATTATTCTTGTTTTTAGCAGTCTAGTTCAGGATCCCTGATAATATGGAAGCATAGCCAGCATACTTTGGATGACTTTTGGGCTAAGTAGAGGTCTGGAGTGACAGATTATAGAGGCAAATAAGGCAGAACTGCTCTGATTTTTCTGAAGGCCTGAGAGTCTTGCTTTTGAACATGACTGAGATCAATCTGTACATCTCCCATATCACAGCAGCTGTTCTGAGTGAAGCATTTGGAATTCTCCAAGAAGTGTTTCAAAGGTTCTTCACATTTCATGTGTTCCATGAACAGCTGTGCTGTGATAAAGAACTTCTTTTGAAAGAGCATATTTAAAATGTTAACAATGTTTCTAAGAACTTGATATCTTAGCAGTATGCTAAACTTCACAGAATTGGGAAAATTTTCTTCTCAAAGTTTGGAGTTTTATATGAAAGCATCTTTCAGTGTACTGGTTTCATGCAAAAGTTTATCTTCATCTGCATGATGGAGACCTTGTTCCTCCTGTAACATAAACAGATATCTGTGTTACCATCAAACCTAGAAGAAGCTTCACCTTTTATTAAGTCTGTCTTCTGAAAATCAGTACTTTAAACTCAGTCTAAATGCAGTTTGATCCAGAGCTTCATTTGAAGTGAGCTGGGTTTGACCATTTTATGTAACATTGCAGTTTTTGGATGAGTCTGCCTCACCCATTTGCTGTCCAGATTCTTTTTTCCATTCCTAATTGTTGTGGAGAGCTTTGAATTCTTGAGATTTAAGACATCATCATCTGAAATTTGTAGTAATCTCCTTAATTTAGCAACGATATTTTCTGGTCTATTTAAGAATATGATAGAATGTATTTTCTACATGCCTTGAGAGTCTGCTGATGTAAGTGATTCTGCAAACATAGAAGTTGATTTAATAGCATTTTCAGTACTAATTTTGGTAAGCCTTCACTAGAAAATGATGGTAAATATTCCATGTGTTTCAGAGATGTTATAATTGGCCTCTGTGCAGCGCTGTCTAGTGTTTTTGAAAGAAGAGATGAGAAGGACCTCATGGACTGGCATGGCTGGTGGGGGATGGCAGCTTGACCAAAGGAAACCTGTCAGAGTTTGAGTTGATCTGCAGCTTTTGCAGCAGGTTATGAGCAAGAACCAGAAATTAGCATCGGGATGATTTGGTGCACTTCTCTAAATTCGCTGCCCTTGTACCACATAACTGCAAGTCCCCAGCTGGGAAGTGTTTCACGTTTGCTTGGTCCAGAGATAAATGGCTGTATGGAATTTGGGGTTGTGTATTACAGAATTTGAGGTGGTGTGTTAGGGGGGGTAGAGGTTCATTTGTGTTGGTTTCAGATGGTGTTAAACCCAAGGAAGGCTTTTGATGTGTTCTGAAGAGATAGTTGTGAGTAAATTGTACCTTTGTCCAGGAAAGTGCTTTCCAATGCACTGACAAGCACAGCTGAGCAAATAGCCAGACAGCATTTTTGTTCATAAACTCTTTGGTTTTGCTTTTGCTCTGATCTTGGGAATCTGGAAGATAAGAGCTTTGATAATCCCTTAGCATTAGTGTCTTGTAATTCCTAGAGGCAGCGGTTGAGCAGAACACAATGTTTTGCAGCCCTCATGTCAGAAACTTTTATTTTGTGAAGAGATACTCCAAAGCCTATCATTCCAATAAAACTATGGACTGAAGTTTGCTTCCCTAGTAGATGAAAGTAAAGATTTTGGAAGAGGAGGAAGAGCAGGGTAACTTTGACTTCTACTTCTGTGTTTTAGATAATGTTAAAGCAAAAGTAGATGGGCAGATGCTGGATTCCAGGATGTATGAAGGTTTACGGGTTTCAAGCGTAGCAGTAGAAAGTCAGTTTGCCTTTTACTAGCTTGATTTAAGACAGGTCTGGGCTGTAGCTATGACAGGTAATCCCATTACCCTGTAATTTTGCACAATTTTGTTAAAAGTTATATTTCCTGTTCTATACAGGAATTTTGAAAATAGCTTGTAACAATGATGTCTGAGGTTGTTTCTAAGACCATACAAGAGAGATGATAAATCTTGGTTGGAATGGAAGTGCTTTTCAAGTGTTCTCTTTTAAATGCACACAGCTTGAATTGTTCCAGGTTGCCTGTCCTGATGACCATGGCTCTGAAGGAGGTTTCTTGTGTTCTGTGTGTGTCAGAGTCTGTTTGCTCACAGCTCTGTGCTCCAGACAGTAAAACTCAAGCTAATGGCAGGGTTTCTGCTGATACTTTGCAGGCAAATAACAGCCTAACTGTTATCTGGCAGGAATAACTGGAGCCCATAGGGAACAGCAGCATCCTTTGATAGGAGTGACCGTGAGCTTTTTTCTGCAGTTAGTGTGTGTGAGCAGTTCCTGTTTGGTTGGGTCAGCTGTGCCAGTTGGGACAAACTATAATAAAGGGCAGTTTCTGAAAAGGGAGTCTGACTGTTGTAGTGAATGGAAAAAAACTCTCATACATAAAAGTAGTGATAACTTACTGAACTTCACCTTGCCATCACCAGGGAATAGAGAGTTGTGATTGATGTCTCACAAAAATAGTGAATGACTGACAGTTGACCATGGAATTAACAACACACCTTCAAGCCTCTGAACAAAAATATGCATTCTGTTATGGAAATGTGGGAAACTTGTAAACTGATGAAAAAACAGTCATGTGAAAGTAAGATTTTATATATAGAATTAATTGTTGTAGGATTTTACTGAGGCAAAAAATGCATAAACCTCTGAAAAATAAAGAGGTATTTTACCTGGGTAACTCGATGTTAGCAGCTTTTCCAAATTTACATTAGGCATTGTCCTTTGAGGTTTAAGGCAATCTCCAGTTTGAGGAGATTATGTGGTTTCTAGCACCTTTCTCTGAAGCATCTGGGATTAGCCTCTGTAGAAGACAGGATAATGGAATAAAAAAAAGTCTCATCCTCTGTGGCAGTTTCTGTGTTTAAATACTCCTATCAATTGTGACTTGGGCAAAATGATGATGTTTGCTTTCCAGCTGTTACAGAAACCCAAGGCCTAGCATCTGCCTTGGAACTTTCATGAGCAAATTAGTCATTATTCTTAAGAATCCCTCCCTTAGTGGCAGTACTGAGCTCCTTGATGGAATCATGCCTGTACTCTGAGGTCTGGCTGATCAGCTGTGGCTTTAAGCGTCTTGAACTTCCATTTGCAGTTTTGGCATCCTGCAGCTGAGCAAGTGGTGCTGCTTTACTGGGCAAAGAGATGCCCATTGTCTCTTTTCTCTGTGCCAGAGATTTGTCAAACATGCTGGTCCATAAAAGGTGGATCTTAATTTATTGCAGGAAAAAATAGTGTATTTGAGGAGCTGGTGTGCTTTTTGTTATCCCTTTAACATTTATGGAGATCATGGGTATTAGGCTTCTAAGCTGCTTTGTTGAAATTCATTTGATAAGGACTTGCACAGATGGTGCTTTTTGTCTGAAATATGGCGCTTTTTAATTTCCCTTAGGTTATCTTGATGAATCTGGCTAGAATTTCTGCGATGGATATTTGTGTCCTGTATCTCTGACTTGCTTATCTGAAATAAAATTTAGTCGAATGGAAGCAATATCTGTGTGCCTTTAATCATAGACAGAACTAGCATACTTGATCAGTTGTTTCAGCCCTGGTATAGGCAGTAGTTTCTATGCTATTAATGTGCTTGCTTTAATATACAGAAGTAATGAAACACTGAAATCTGTTTCTCTTCAAAGCAGATTTTTTTCCTTCTCTGACAGTATTTTTCTGAAGAGCTGGCAAAAGATGATCAATTGAAAATGCATGACTAAATAAGGAGTTTCATGAGATGCGTCTCTGTCCTTGACTTGACCTGATATTAATGTTGACTAGGAAAATCTGCCATGCTTTGGCATCCCAAAAAGATACCGTGGCACCTGAAAGTTCCAAATATACCTTGGGCTGGATTGTGGCGCAAGAGTGTGCAACGCTTAGAAAATGGCATTTTTATTCTCGTTGAATTCTGCCAGGCTGTATGTTACAAATATAACCAGTGGAAGTGGCCAGTTCTGCTCTCCAGTGCTGGGGTGTCTGTGTGGGCTGGGGACATGTGTGAAGAACACTACCACAGGGACCATCACTTGGAAAGGTTTCAAGTAAAATGAAGACCCCCAAAAAGAAATATAAGGAGCCAAAATAATGCCAGTGTCAGGACTAGCCAGAAGCAGGTTGTGCCAAGCAGGTTGGATTTCTGACCTGCCTCTGAGTTCCTTTGCTGGCACACTTGTGGGGATTGATGTCTCGAGCTGGCTGAGGGATTGTCTGCTGACCTACTTCAGCCAGTGTCACCCCACTGGCTTAGCCTGGATCCGGAGCAGCCCTGCTGACCTTGCCAAGCCCAGGGGAGGGGGCTGTAATATCCTAGCCAGGAACAGCTGCTGGGAGCTCCTAGCCTGGGAAAGGGAACAGGCTGCTAATGCCAAATGTGTTCTCAGTGATTATGGGTTTGCAGAAGTGAATCCGACCCCACTATAGAAAATATGCATGTGGAGCAGTGTGTAGTCATCTTGCAGTCATCTGGCTGAGAGCCAGTCATATTTTAACAGCAGACTTGTGACACTACATTGTTGTTCCCTCCCACAAGGGTTTATATGATGTTCTACTTAAGCATTTTGCATCACAAAACACTGTTTGAGTGCTGCAGTTTACTTTCAAGAGCACAGTATTGGCCACTTATTAGCATTTATAAATCTGACCCGAGAACTGGACGGTGTAGGAAAAGGTTACATTCCTTTGCCTTGAAGAAATATATGAAGGTAAATGTTTTCAACTATTTAAAATTAAAGTTACTTATGTGGAATTATGGGTTTACTGATAAGATGTACTTTCTGACTGTCCTAGGCTTTTGGACAGGCCCATACCAACCACAAGAAGGTAGCAGCAGATGGAGAGAGCAGAGAGGAGACCTTGATTCAAGAATCAGCTACCAAAGAAGAATACTATATGAAGAAAGTTATGGAGTTGCAGACAGAATTGAAGCAAATAAGGAATGTGCTTGCCAACACACAGTCTGAAAATGAACGCCTTAATTCTGTTGCACAGGAACTGAAGGAGGTGAGTGAAGATGCACAGGGTGCACTGCAGCTTGGATTTGTTACATTTTCTGGTGCTGTGTTACCAAAAAAAAGGGAAGATGCTTGAGCTGAAAGGTGATTTGACAGACATGGCTGCATGTTTGGCCATGCTGGTCCTATGGGTACTGCACATCAGTTCCCTCAGTTCCAGAATTGCTGCCTTAAAAAGCAGAGGAACCTGTGTAGAGCAAGCACAGAGATCCTTGGATGTACTTTTTCTGCTTCATTCCCAATGCACATTTTCTTGCTTCAAAATATTTGTGTCATAATTTCCCTTTTTATCCCGTTTTTCCTCCCTAATTTCTGAAGGTGTGGGATTATAACAAAACAATTAGATGAACAAAGAGAGGGATAGCAAAGTTTGTGTTTTCTCTAGTTTTCATAGTTGTGTTTTCTCTCATGAAGTGATGGCTTTTACATTTATGTAGGTTGCTTAACATAATAGCTTTGACCTTTTATTGTTTTAATATTGAAAACACATATTTTTAAGGGGAAATAATTACTGAGAAGTTACTTAAAGAGTTTAACTACTTACAAAATCTGTAGCTCGGCAGAAGTCTTTGTGGCACTGGCGTAGAAATGCTTGTTTTGGGAGCTCAAACCATTGCTTAAATTCAGACTGGTAAAACTAGAGAGACTGTAAGCCACAGATGAATGGATAAAACAGTCAGCAGTTATTACTCCTGAGCTTTCTTGCACATTCCTTTGAAGCACTGGGGACTAGTCTTGTCCAGGCCTAAGCTAATCAACTGGCCTCCCCTGCCAGGAGGGAAGGCTGTCCAGGAGCCCACATCTGAATCTCAACTCATTCCATGTGACCTCAGCTGCAAGTGTGTCATGTAATTTCTTTAGGACACAGTAACAAATATGTGGATAATATTTGGCAGTAAAATCGATGAGGAAATGTGGGTTACTTCTCATTGGTGCCTCTTGTTGAGGCATGACAGAGAAGATTTGTGGTACAGTTACAAGTGATAAATCAGGCCAGTCAACTTCTCCTATAACTTTGTGGAACAGAGTTAGAATCAAGCCTTGTCCTTAGACAGGGAAGCACTTCCTAGAAACCCAGACACAACTCTTGTCTGTATTTCCCAGCCTTTAAGACTAGCTTAATGGAAAAGCTGTCCACCCCAGAGGTAGCACAGTGTCCGGGAGAGACTCTGGTCACTTCTCAAAGTGTGCTCAGCAGCAGATTACTAGTCTGCTTCCAGTGTCACTGCAACTGGAGGCGATTTTTCTTTCCAGGTACCACTGATTTCCAGTCACCTTTTAAGGAGATGTAAAAATGTGAATTCATGTCAGCTCTCAGCGTTCCCTGTGGCCCTGGGTTTGTGCAAAGATACAGAGACAACATTTACTCAGGCATGGAATATGTGTTATAGCAACTTGTAATTTGCATTAGTGCACTGTAATATCTGATTGCAGCAATTTTGATTTCTTGGTGTGCTGTGAAGTTGTGCTCTCTTTGTGGCTAAAAACAAGCAGACAATTTTGTGTAGTCTAATCTTTACCTGATGTGTGAGGGAATTGTAATTTAAATTCATTAGTCTTAACAGTTGCAGGTAATGCAGTATTTATGTTCAGAACATGCCAGATTCGAGTCTTGGCACATGCTCCAGCTGCAAACCTTTCCCTTATTTCAGTGTGCTATGTGTGCCTGTTGGTACCCATGTGGTTGCTCAGTGGATCCCTGCTGCACGCTTTCAAGGGCTGAGAACGTATTTAGTCATCACTGACATGCCTGTGTCTGGCTGGGAGTGGAGAGCTTGGAGGGAATCTGAGTTTGTAGGCCTGAGGCTGGAGCTGTAGGTTGGGCTGCAGGACAGGTGAGATCAGGCAGCAGGTCCCATAATGCCAGCTCAAGTGACAGGCTGCCTCTGTCAGCAACCAGCAGTGGTTTTGAATTAGAGCTGTGGAAAACCACCCCATCACGTCATGGGCATGGCTACAAAAATGCTATTTTTCTAGGCAACTGTATTACCTGTTTGCCTATATCTGAAGCTAATATTGTGAATGTTTTAGAACATACTTTTCACTTTTATAGCCATTCCTATAGCTGTATATGTTCCAGCTCAATTTTTTTAAGTGTCTTTGTATATTCATGAAAGACCTCAAGATCATATTACACCAATGTAGTAAAACCAATATATTGGTTTTTACTTCTTAACTATTTCAAAACAATGTTAACTTTTACTTTGAAGTCTTTCATTAGGTCCTGCATAAGTCTTGGGGCTGAGGGAAAGGGAGTATTTTGTATCAATCAATTTCTATTTTTTTCTACTTGAGATCTTAGATTTCATGAGTTTTTACTCTGTGTCTCTCTCCAAAAGGATTAATTATATCATATTTTCAACTTACTGCTCTGGTTGTAAAAAAATGTCTGTTGAAAAGCAGCAGCAAATACATGTCCAAACAAGAACATCTGGGGTCATTTGAATCTGTATTTCTGTTGTGAAATGGCCCTTCTTGTTAAAGTGGAAACACATTTGGGCACTGACTTCTGCTCTGGGAAACTTTTGCTGGTTAGTACAGCCAGTGAAACAGCACAGGTGTGAATGCTGCTTTCCCTGCTTGCTTCTTGACTTTTTTCTGAGTCAATGGTGAGAATTTTTAAGAAAAACAAGAATACAAAATCTAGTTATTGTGTAAATGACTTGGTTTTCTGTTATTTCAGGGGTGAGGGGAAGAGTTTTTTTTTCAATATAATTCAATTAATTAATGCACATAAAAAACATATAGAAGATACAAAAGTTTGGAATTTAATTTTAGTAGATCCAGTTGCCATAATTTGAGGGTTTGTTTTTCCAGGTCAACCAGAATGTGGAGATCCAAAGGGCCCGCCTGCGAGATGATATTAAGGAATATAAATTTCGAGAAGCACGTTTGCTGCAAGATTATACTGAACTTGAAGAGGAAAACATCTGTCTCCAGAAACAAGTGTCTGTCCTGAAGCAAAGTCAGGCAAGTTTTTCAAACAGTGAGCGTTGCTTTGGTAGCACCAGTTAATTTCTGTGTTACAGTATGGTTTTGTCTCATTTGAACATCCAACTACTTATTTTCTACCTTTGTACTACTTTTGAGACTATAAGCTCTATGTTTTAGCACCAAAACTTGTCCTTTCTGACTCTATTTATACACAGGCATACTTCATTGTTTCTACTTCCACTTCGAAGTCCTTCCATTGCCTTCTCTTTCTCTGATGGAAGAAAAGTCTCTCTGCTTTGTTACTTATTTTAGTAACTAAGTAACATTCTGGCCTGAGCCAAATTTAACCTTGGATGCTATCTCAATACTTGCTAGTAATTATTGACTGCTGTATTTTTTTTCTGGAAACTTTGAAAATAGACTACAATCTGAAATATTTTATCTCAGTGGAAGTATACAGAATGAAATGCTTTTTCTTTTTATGGCAGTGGATTATTTAATTCTCTACCTTGTCCAAATCCTACCTGATGAACTTCTAATTATACTAGTTTTTAATTATTCCAGTTACTGATGTAAATAGAAACAGCCATCAAGTTTTCCCAGGCAACACTGAACTAACATGTTTGATCCTGGTTTGTAAGTTGGTGTGGTTCAGCACTCCCAGGTTGCTCTGTGTTGACATCTAAAATTCATTTAGCAATTGGCATAAAATAAATAATGTGACATACATGGTACAAGTTCCTTCCTTTCAGGGTAAGGAAAAATATTCCTTGTTTGCTTCCTCCCTGCTTCTCCCAAGTGATTAAAAATTTTACATTAGTTTGTGTACATTATTTCAGTGCAAGAGAGGTTTAAAGAAGTGCAGTATTAGTGGTAATAGATAGCATGCCATCAAACTCATCAATGTGAGTCTCGAGTGTAGAGTCTGAATTGTAGCTCTTTCAAGATATGCTGAAATGATGAGAGAAATGCTAAAGCATTTTATTTTGAATGTATAAAGGCAGAGTTTGATTACTGACGCGGTGCTGGAGAAAAGATTAAGGCTCTCACCCGAACTGCATCGGGTTTGGCCGCTCCCTGCTCACCTTGAGCCTGGGTAGTGGTAAAGTGGAGGCTGCCTATCCCCCTGGCAGCAAAGCCACTCTCAACAGCACCTGTATCTATGAGCACTGAGGGTTGGAGCAACAACCAGGGAGGGGTCTTCTCTATGGTTCCCAAGAACTTTATGCATCAAGGAGGGTCAGGGACAGAAAGACCAGGAGCAAGCGTGTGCAAGGGTTTTTAAGCAGGGGAGGTCCCAGCGAAGATAGCCAATAAGGGAAAGGATGGGGAGCATTATAGGGTGGAGATTACAAAAGGCCAACCAATGAGGAGTTTCAGGGGAGGAATACAATTCAAATATACCAATGGGGTAACAATACTCGGGGGATTGACCAGGAAGATTCCAGAATTAGGGGCAGGTTTACAAGATAGACAGGGAAGGGGAGGAAACAAAGAGCTGGTAATTTGGGGTAAATTGACAAGGGAGATGGGAGGAACAAGGAACATTCTAGGAGGGTAGGAGGGCACAACTTGGGCAAAACTAACAACACAGGAGAAGCAAGAACAAACTATTACATAAAATGTGAAATGTCTTAAAGATAAAAACACCACATCTCTCCCTTTTTTATTTAGCTTGAAAAGAAATGGGTGGAGGAGAGGGATAAGTGTTCAAACTCCAGTTCTGGCTTCTTCCCACCATTCCTCAGGTTTGGTGGTGGCTGCGACTGTGATGTCTGAAACTTTGGTTAGGATCTTTTCAGAATACCAAATTCAAGGGAAATTAAAAACACAAGAACAAACCATAAACAGGCCTTAACAATGAGGATATCCATCTGGACAGGCCCCATACTTAGAGAACATTTCCTAACCAGTCCTCTGATTCTTGTTTTATTCTCCCAATCATAGTCTTCATCTCTTGGATGGAGGTGTGGATACTTTGGCTTTTACTAGATAAGTTGAAACAACACGTCCTCTGGAATTCTTTGCATCCATGCCCATGCTCTATCAGCAAAATACTGATGGCTGCCCTGTTTTGCAGTGTTGCTTTTTTGGTTATCTTGACATCTGCTAGGAGTCCACTAAGGGCGGTTGAGGTAAGATTGGCCTGTTTCATCACCCAACACTATAGGTGGCCCAATTCACCCAGAGCCTTGGCTGCTGCCACCCAAAGAGACAGCAGTTCTTTAGGATTTCGCCCAATGAATAATTTCGGCATCACAGTGCTGCACCTCTTTTCTGAATTTTTGTTTTACCTTGCATATTCTGGTTTGAAATTTGGGTAACATTGGACATGATTGGGGGTAACTGCCCCAGGGTGCACAGGCCTCCAAGGAGATGAGAGGGGATGCCTGCATATTCCCTGTCACCACAAATTAGGAATACCCCTTGGTCTAATTTTAAGGGGTAGAACCTTTTGATAGAAGGTATGTCTACCTTATTTAGGGACTTGCACAGGTTAGCTGCTGTAAATAGTTTTTTATATTGGACAACTGAAGTAAATAAATCTTTCTTCCAATAGGCTTATAATCAATATGGACACAAGAGAAGGCTGGGGAGGAACCTAAATGCTCAAATTCTAGGGGCTCTGTATTCATTCGTGGCAGGGTTTCCCCCCAATCTTGCCACAGGTAAAGGGCCTCACTAACCAGGAGTCGGAGTTTTTGGACTACATGTGTTCCTGCCAGAGTCATCCGCCTAAAAGTATGCTAGGTAGTTCTTAGGCCGTTAACTTTCCTGTGAACTTCCCTTAGGCTTTGGGGAAACTCTGAAGGCTTCAACGGGTTCCCCACCAGGCTTGTTGATAGCGGATCTTCCGTGGCAGCTGTTGATAAGCAGAGATAGTCTTGCTTTAGTGCATGGGCAAGGGTGACCCACACATTTTTCCACTTTCGTGGTTGGGGGGATGATCCACACTTCAGCTGATGGGCAGAGGAGGAGAAGAAGCCGTAGCTGAACTGGCTTCATGATGGGGTTCCAGAAGGTATCTTCTAGAAGAAAATAATAACAAAATATAAGCAAGTAAAAGCATTGTAAACATAAAGAGTAGAGGGTATAGATAACGTAATTATTAACATAATACTAAGATAAATTATGGTTTAACATATTAAATGTGAAAGTAAGATGAATCTGAGGTATATGTTGCCAGTGGGATCGCTTACACTTGATTAATCGCTAGCAGAAGCAACATTATGGCGGAAGAATTTTTAGAACTGAGGTTAAAATTAAATTAGTATGTCTTAAGGATAACTAGGGGAGCAATGGAAAAATGACTGTAGCTTGAAAATTGCATTATTAAGTTAAAATTATTACCAAGATACTGCCTTTTAAAGTAAGTAAGCAAGGAAAAGCATTTTAAAACACATTAAATTAATCAACTAAAAATTCAGAGTCTGGGGGAGGACAAGGTTTGGGTCTCCCACTTCCTTTGTGCTGGTGTCGCAGAGGCAACGGTGACATCTCCCGGTGGAGCTTCTCGTTTTCTTGGTGGGCAGTACGGCTTCAGCCAGTTTTGGGGGGACCCACTTCAACCCAGAGGGAGTGGATACACAGGTGTGTATCCACTCAGGTGACAAGTTCAAATGGCCCCTGCACTTTCCAGGTCTTTGGGTCCTTGATGAGGACTGGCGGCCGCTCCTCCAACTTCAGCTGATGATGCTGACAGATATGTCGGAGAACTAGAGGGTTCAAATTCTCAAATGAACAATTAAAAAAATCATGGTGAGCAATGCCTTGCAGCCCTAGGTGAGGGCTGGTGGGATCTCACTGCAGTCAAGAACTGAGCAGCCCTGGCAGCTCCCTCCAAGAGCAAAAACTGCCCAGAGTGAAGTGAAGTCTGTGCGCAGCTCTGTTTGACTTACCTGCTTCCTTTGTCTTTCCCAAGCACGCATAGGTATGTACAAGCACCCAGCAATCAGCTTCCTAGCAACTTCTGGGAAGAAGTTCTGTAAGAAAGCAACCCAACCTCCCAAAAAATGGCAGTGAAACAGAGTGTCAAGTGGCTTTGTCCTGCCAAGTTTTGGAAATGTGAAGCTTAACTTTGTGGGAAGGCCAGCAAGGGACTTTGTTAATCAAATAAATGTTTGCAGTGCTAGGAAGGACTGTTTTGGGATACTTCTGTATCAGACACCACTGTATCTCCCACCTGTCTGATTGAGTTGGAATAGATGACCTCATTTGACAGTTTGCTTAGTGAATTTATTCTGTGGTCAGTTGTGAAGGTAAATTACATAAGCTGTGTTTACAGTCATAGTGCTAAAACTAGACTCCAGAATCGAAAAAAGTATTCTGTTGCTACAATATTTAAGTGACATCAAACATTCAAAACCAAAATGACTTGGTGCCTTGCAGGCAGACATTTTCATTAGAGGTTTCTCCCCCCCCCCCCCATTTGTATATCTTCAGGTGGAGTTTGAAGGCTTGAAACATGAAATCAAAAGGCTGGAAGAGGAAACCGAGTTTCTCAATAGCCAGCTGGAAGATGCCATCCGACTGAAGGAGATCTCTGAGCGCCAGCTTGAGGAGGCCTTGGAGACACTGAAGACAGAACGGGAGCAGAAGAACAACCTTCGGAAGGAGCTGTCTCACTACATGAACATCAATGATTCCATGTACAACAGTCACTTAAACATCTCTTTGGATGGGCTAAAGTTCAGCGATGAAGCCACAGAGCCCAATAATGATGAAATTATGAATGGATTTGAACAAAACTGCCTCAGCAAACTCAGCAATGGCAAGAACAGTACTTCAACACCCAAGAAAAATGAAAGCTTCCCTCCTGCCCCAAGTCTGGTCTCAGATCTTTTGAGTGAATTAAACATTTCTGAAATCCAAAAGCTGAAACAGCAGCTTGTGCAGGTAAATGGGCTTCTTAAGAAGCTGTGCACTTCCAAATATCTCCTAAAGTTCATTTGGGATGTAATTTCACTCTTTTCGGTATCTCATGTGGTTCTGTTTATACTGTATTTTTAAAGGCTTCAATTGATTTTCAGTTTGAGGATGTTAAATGTTTGTCAGTGAAAAACTACAGCTTTTTTCTTTTCCTTTCTTTTTTTTTAATGCAATAGAATTGGCAGTCATGTCCTTTCCTTGGTGGAACATTCTACTGCATCTGCTGTGCAATACTTGCTGGGTCTACATTATTATGTCACTTGCAAGAACAATAATGGTTTGTTTCAAAATTGAAAGTTACTCCAATCACCTTTATCAAAAGGAGTTTTGTACTTATTTTTTCTGTAATTAGTTCAAAAAGCATGAAGTCTTAATCAGCACCTTCTGTGCTATCTTTGTGCAATTAGGAGGTTGGAGAGTTTAGAGCAAGATGCACATTTCTGTTTCCTACGAATTTTTTTGTCAAGTGTGTTTTAAATTATCTTCTATTAGAAAAAGCTCATATGCAAAAACCTGTCAGAATTTTTAAAGATGAGAAATTTAAGAGGAGAAACTTGAAAAAGTTTTGGTATTTCTGAGTCTTTCATGAAGGTCCAAGCTTTCACCAGAGTAGCTACGTGTTTTCTAGAATTTACTTGATAATTTAGAAGATAGCAATAAACTTTAGCTTGTCATTATCTGAAAGGAAGCTTTCATGAGACCATCAGCTAGGGAATAAATGTGTAACAATGTGCATTTTGAAGAGGAGATAAGAAAGAATTGACAACAAACACTGTACTTGACATAACTCTAGAATACATTGTAGAGCCTTTTCCATAATGTGCAAGTGATTGGATTTCTGTAACCATATGGACCATTGGCTAAGTTTCTTTCTCTTAGATTTTAAACTATTTAAGTGTTGTAGTTCCCTTAACATAGATGTCTGTGTTCCTGCATTTCAGATGGAAAGAGAAAAGGTTAACTTGTTAACGACACTGCAGGAATCTCAGAAGCAGTTGGAAAATACACGGGGGGCCCTCTCAGAGCAGCATGAGAAAATTGGCAGGCTCACTGAAAATCTGAATGCCATGAAGAAGCTCCAGGCCAGTAAGGAACGTCAGTCTGCCCTTGACAACGAGAAGGACCGAGATAGCCATGAAGATGGAGACTATTATGAAGTTGACATCAATGGGCCAGAGATCCTGGAGTGCAAGTACAAAGTGGCAGTGGCAGAAATTACTGACCTGAAAGAAGAGCTCAAAAATTTGAAGGCAAAATACAAAGAATGTGAGTCCAAGTATGAGGAAGAGAAGAGTAGGTATGAGACTGAAAGCCAAGCCCTTACTGAAAAGATCACCTCACTGGAAAAGTCCAGTAGGCATGATAGAGAACAGATGGCCAGGCTGGAGAAGGAGCTGAAGAAAGTCAGTGATGTTGCTGGAGAAACACAGGGCAGCCTCAGTGTGGCCCAAGATGAACTAGTCACCTTCAGTGAAGAACTGGCCAATTTATACCACCATGTCTGCATGTGCAACAATGAAACTCCGAACAGAGTGATGCTGGACTACTACAAGGAAGGTAAAGGTGGACGCAGTAGTCCAGAGACCAAGGGAAGAAGGTCTCCCATTCTGCTTTCTAAAGGGCTGTTAACTATTGAGCTGGGAAAGGCAGAGAATGGAAGTGGTGACAGCAGCCCATCCCCGGTGTCATCTCTGCCATCCCCTGTGTCAGATCCTCGGAAGGAACCGATGAACATTTACAACTTGATTGCTATAATTCGGGATCAAATCAAACACCTGCAGGCTGCTGTGGACAGAACAACCGAGCTGTCCAGGCAGTGCGTTGCTACTCAAGAACTTGGGCCAGTGGTAGACAAAGACAAGGAAGCTCTCATGGAAGAAATCCTGAAGCTGAAATCCTTGCTGAGCACCAAGAGAGAACAGATAGCAACTCTGAGAACTGTGCTGAAAGCCAACAAACAGGTAACCAGGTCTTAGAGGTTTGAAGGTTACAGTGTCAGGGAATTAGGTCATAAGCACAAGAGAATTTATCTTTGAGGTCATTCTGCCATTTCCTCAGTTCTGTGGGGCTTTCATTGCTGATGTTTGGCTAGGCTGAAGCTGAAGCTAGCTGTTTCATTAGAAGCATCCAGCTGTCCCACTTTAAGAATGAGCACTGTGGCTGTAACTGACTTCAGCTTCTCATGTACTCCTGAGACTTTATTAAGGTTAAGGTAGCTTCAATCTACTGCCTGTCTGAATTAAATCAAATTATAGTTAATGTAGGACACCTAAAATGAAGAGGTAATCTTATTTTCTACTTGAAAGTAGTAGTTATGTAGTAACTAACTACTAACTACTAATTCTAGTAGTTACCCTTTAAAGAGTTCTGAAATTTAAGTATTTTTCTCTCTCAAACTGCAAAATAAAAGAGCCTTCCAAGATGAAAATGGGATTTAAGAATGTGCTCAAAATAACAAAGGTGAAAGGCAAAATTAGTCTTTGGGGATTGGATATTCAACAACATTAGCAGTGCAGTAGGTGAGATAACTGCCATTAAAGCACCACATGACATGCTCTCTACAGGTAAATTAAAATTGTCTTAAAAAAAAGGTTTAGTGTTGTTTAAGAATTAAATAAACACATCAAGTTTTCTTTTGCACAACTTAATAAAGATGTCCCGAATGTAAGATAGGTTAAATGCTTTAAGGGTTAGAGAACTGTGCTAGTGAATGACAAATACATTTAAGTATTGAGATACTAAGTAGATTGTTTTTTTCCTTTGTGTTACTAGTAGATAGGTTTCACTGCATCTATATTCTGTAACTTCCTTGATGCTGCTGCATGGTTAATGGGAGTAGGAGACGGCTATGTCTGTTCCCAGTGTTCAGAAATGAAATTTTATTTTATCTGTACAAGATAAGTTGACCACAAGTTTAACATTCCAGTACAAAGTAAGTGCTTCATTATGTAAATAATGATTAAAATCTTTTAGCCAGGCATTTGATTAAGAGTTTCATTAGATGTTATGTTTCTGTTCTCCCTGGTAACCAACAGACTGCAGAAGTAGCCCTTGCCAACTTAAAAGGCAAGTATGAGAATGAGAAAGCAATGGTTACGGAGACCATGATGAAGCTACGAAATGAGCTGAAGGCTTTGAAGGAAGATGCTGCCACCTTCTCTTCCCTGAGAGCTATGTTTGCTACAAGGTAAAGAATATAATCAGCTCCACAAAATTAAATTCCTTGCTTGTGTGGGGAAGAGTTGAACATCCTTCCCATCCACCCTGCTGAGAGTGGAGCGGTAGGTGCTTTTTCCCAAGATCATTGCTTGCAGTGTGTGTGTCTGTGATACTCTCCTACTGATGAGGAACATGCATGGACATAGTGTGCTGCTACAAAACATAGAGCTGTTGTGGCAGTATTTATTCAAGTTGACTGGGAGATTAGCTGTTATCCCTGGTTCTTGAAGCCATTAGCTATGAGAAGGAGTGACATTTAACAATACAAAACAGGCATTTATTGTACACTGAAGATGGGACTCTGCTTTACCTTGATGATCTAGGAAAAGGTAAAACCCTTATATTCTTAGGCTGTCCATCCTGCAGTTGGTATCTGTTGTTTCATTGGCCTGTGTCAGCTGAGTTGATTGCTTTGGAATCAAATCTTTGAAGTAAGATCTTTGGAACTTGCTGCTGCTTCTTAGTTGTGCTTTGTGGTGTTAACAGACATAAAACTCTGCTGACACATAGAATCACTAAATCATCAAGTTTGGAAGAGATCTTTAAGATCATCAAGTCCAACTGTCAACACAGCACTGCCACTTAACTCTAACCCACATTACCCAGCACTAGATCCAGATGCTTTTTGAACACCTCCAAGAGGTGCTCCTCCACTCCACCACCTTCCTGGGCATTCCAATGCCTGGCCACATGAACAGTGAGAACATTTTTTTAATATCTACTCTGAATCTCTCCTGTGTCAGCTCAAGACCATTTCCTGTGATCCTCTCACTGCAGGCAAGGCAGAAGAAACAGGCCCCACCTCACTGCTGCCTTTCAGGCAATTGAAGGGAGTGATGAGGTCCCTCCTGAGCCTTCTCTTGTCAAGACTAAATAAACCCAGCTCGCTCAGCTGTTCCTCATTAATGCTCAGAAAAGCCAGATACAGAGATGTGACTTACAGCATTTCCAGAAAGGGATTCCCAGATGGGAATAACAGCATTTAATTCCTATTCCTGGTGTTAGATCTAGAAGTGATGAGTGGCACCTAGAGACAAAAAAAGGTCTGGGCTGCCAGCATCCATGTGAAAGCAAGGAGATGTCCAGGCAGGACAGGCATTTCACTATCCAAAGGGCATGCTACAAAATCTCATAAATGATGTGTGCACACACTTGCAATTATAGCACTGAGGTGCCTGCTCTAGACTGTGTCTGATAACTAAAAGGTAATGCTGCATATGTTGAGATTCAACCTTGGTGAAGGTGCCTCTTGTAGATAGGCCCTGGACCTGGATTGTAACAGTCTTCTTCCTGGGATTTATTGAAGTGTTTATGTCAACACCACCTTCCCATGCTCCTGTTGTTTTGCTTGAACACTGCTGCTGAGGAGAGTGAACCACAGGATGCATTCCTATGAAATAATAGTGGTGCAGAGAGCACCTCAGAGTACACTGTGCTAGCTCTTGTTTGGTAGTTTGTCTGCCCTTTTGTTTTTAATCAAAGTGGAAAGTGAGTTACTTTAAAATTTTGAAGATTACTGCAGCTGCAATTACTTGTTTCCATAGTGTTTTAGATTGACAGGTCCTGGTTTTGTTTGATAATTCATTTAAAGTGTCAGTGCTTATATGTTGTAAAATGCAAAGCACATGCACAGCTTGGGTGGGGTGGGGTGGAGAGAGCTGAAGAGCTTGAAATTTGATCCTGGGGTAAGGAAAAGGTGGGAGGAAGGTGTTAAAAATATGTCTTTAGTATTAATTTCTAATAAAGATTGAGTTAGAAACATCAGGTGGTTGATCTCTTAGAGCTGAATGCAGTCAGTGCTCATTTACATCTCATTTTAACTGTGTCTCTGCTAATACATTTCCCAGTTTTTAATAAAACTGAGAAATTGTGATTTTAATCCTGCATGTTTGAAGTTCCTTAGTGAGTTGACAATTTAATCTCTCGAGGCAGAAGCAGTTGATGTTTCTCTAATGCCACCTTCAATCAATGTTGAGTCACCTGTCTTGTTTCCTTGGAAGTTTTCACATGGTCCTCATTGATTGCAGGGAAGAGGGGAAAAATATGGATATACCTAGGTGCATTTGGTTACGTCACCTTCTTTTTGTTTGGTTTTTTTGGGGGGTGGCGGGGGTGTTTGTGTGGGGTTTTTTGGGGGTTTTTTTGTGCAACAGAGATTGCAATTCACTAGCGAATTTACCTTAAATGGTATTAAAACTATTACATGCTGACTCTTACATAAACTGGTCAGTGGAACTAAGGCCAAACCAGTGTTTGGGAAGCAGTGGTATGCAGCTTTGGAAAATACCAAGTTAGGTTTTTCAGTAATTTGGCTTCACGGAGTTTTAGAAGATTTAGTTTTTATTTCTCATCATTATATTTAACACTCAGGATGTTTATTTTCTCTGTGTAGGTATTTGTATATATACAAGCTGATGTTGTTTTTAATAATTTAGTTGATGTTTCCTTAAGCTTCTCTTTTTGTCGCTGTTAGTTACCAGTAGTAAGAAAATGGGCAGCATCAAAGCTTTGTGTCCATTAACTAATTAAAGCTGTAAATATGTGAAAGTACAACAGGCTTATACTAATTTCATATTCTTCCTAAAAGTGTGAATGCTAAATTATTTTCTTTCAAAGGTGTTTTTAAAAGAAAGACATCTTCTATTCTGATTTTATCGAATATATAGCTGGGAAGTATCCTATGACAAATGGAATTGTGAAAGGGAAGGAGTGTTTATTGTTTTATCAAATAAAGCAGTAAAAATACACAGAGCACAAAGATATAATGCCATAGCTGTTGCTGCCAGCTAAAGCAGGTCCAGAGTCTGGGTCGTCCTAGGTGGTTAGGGAGGCTACATTGCTGGGTTTTGGTTTGGAGTTCTTTGAGAAAATGAAATTGAGAGTCAGTGAGCAGCATGAAGGAAGAAAGTGGGGCAGATCCCAGTCTGCCTCTGTGTGCAACATCTACAGCCACTTTTTGGCCCTTCGTTCCAGTAATGATTGCTGTGCTTTGTATAGTGTGATGTTCCTTGACCAGGGAGAGCCATGCTTGCACCAGGACAAGGTTTGAGTTTCAGGCTATATGATTCCCTTTGGATTAAGGAATCAGGAAAGCAGGATGCAGGATGGTGTGTAGGCAGAATAGTTAACACTCCTGCCTCTCCCCAGTCATCTCTTCTATAGGAGAAAACAGTTGCTTAAACAGTTAAGAACTTAACAGTTAAAAAGTGCAGCATGCATATATGTTACTGACAACACTTCCCATTTGTGGGGAAGAAAGGAAAACTTTCCTGAATAGAGTTCCATGGAAAACAAAAACCCAAACAGCCAATTTAGGTATTTGAATAGTGAAATAGTGAATATCTTGTAATTTTTAAGGACAGTCAGCTGATGTTATAAACTTCTGTGCTAACAGGAAGCTCTACGAGATAATGACTTGCTAAAATAATCTTTTGGAGTTGAAATTCTGGCTTTAATTACAACTTGGCTCACATGGGAAAGACTTAACTGCTTTCTAGACTATGCAAGGCATCCATGTCACCAGTCAGCCATTTGTTTTGGCACAACTGTCTGTGCTTGCTCAAAGGCAGGAGTGATACCAGAAAATAAGTAAGATGATGTGGGAAGTCCCTGCTCTGCTTTATTGAGATGGTTTTGTTTTTTCTTCCTTATCTCTTTTTGTTCCAAATGTGTTGGGGGTGAAGAGATCTGCGCTCTCTTGCTTTGGCTGGCCTGGATTAGCACTTCTCTGCTGCATGTCAAATCAAGACAGCAGCAATCTTGATGCTGTTTCACTGAGCTGAAAGTTTTGGTGCTACATTAACTTTGTGTTCTGTACAAAAATGTGGATATGTTTTGATTCACAAGAAAAAGGTGGAAAAGCAGGGGGGGCAGAACCTCCCTATATTTTTACATTGCTCAAATCTTTTGGGATGATGATACTGAGCATGAAACAAGGGGAACAGGGACAGATTACTCCAGTGCCAGATCATATTTTGCTGAAGCAGTCACATTCCATTCCTTAAGGAATTGGTAATGCTATTCTGGACATCCCCCCGGTTTGCAGTAGTGGAGCTTGGAAGGAATCTGGTTTGAGGTATGCACAGAAAAGAAAGCAGAAAGGTCACTTCTGATATAACCAGACCTTGCTTTTCACTGTTAGATGTCATGAATATGTTTGAAAGCTGGGGCGAAAGCCTCTCTGACCTCCCAGAAATCTTTAGCCTGTGTCTTGCTCCCACCCCCAGGGAAAGAAAACACTTCTCTGTCACTCTGGAGCAACAGGTCACAGTGTCAGTAGGATGCTGGGAGGTGTTCAGTTTATGACCATGCCCTCCTTCTGGAAGTGGTGACACCATTCCTCAGAGGGAAGGACTCTTATGCTTTCAAGATTATTTTAGTCTTTTCAGACTTCCCAGGGCTGTTTCACTCTCAGTTCATCTCTAGAGCTGAAATGGGTTAATGGGATAAGATCTGGCCCTGAGTCTGGCTTCCACTCCCTGGAGTGTAGCAGTTGGTGTAGGTCCATCTGACCACATTTAGAAGGACAGGTGTTGGTGTTCCAACAAGTTTAAGGTTCCTGGGTTTGTTTATTTTTTTAAAGAAAGACCCCTCACATATTGGTTTCT
Source organism: Certhia americana (assembly GCA_018697195.1). Taxonomy (NCBI): domain Eukaryota; kingdom Metazoa; phylum Chordata; class Aves; order Passeriformes; family Certhiidae; genus Certhia; species Certhia americana. Next base: position 5,278,207 of record CM031868.1, on the reverse strand, counting down.
CCTGGGCTGCACAGTGTGGGAGAGGCTGTGAGGAACTCCAGAGCAGGATGCCCAGAGATGCAAGGGGACAGATTCCTGTGCATATGGGGGAGTCCCAAACTCATCCAAACTTCCTGGTCTGTAAAGCTGCAGCACTGTTGCAGTTCATTCAGTTTTATATTTATATTTCTGAATTACTGTTTAATCTGTCTATGTATTAAAAAATAAAAATCAGGTTTTCTCTTTTTCCTATTTCTATTCCCAAGAAAATATAATTAGGAATATAGGCCTTATCCTGCTATTTAAAGTCAGGGGAGTAGAATTTGAGGCTTGATAGTATAAGCACAGCTGATGAATCTGCGTATCAGTGTGGTTTTGTTTTGTGGTGGTTTTTTTCCCAGTCTGCTTTATATTAATGAATGGTAAATGTCCCTTGAAGTCAGGGGCTTTTTCATTTGAAAATTTAAAGGAACTTCTCTGCTGATGTTTTTGCTTTTATGAAGAAGCTGTATTTTGCAGATGGTAAATTCCAGCTGGTACTGATGAATATTTACTTCTCTATCCATGTGCATAAATGTGGTCTCTGTGCAGTAAATATGCACCTACATGTAGACTTTAATTTTTTCAGTTGCTCATGGTGCAAGTTAAACAGCTTCCAGGCTCAATGACAGAGACTGTAGATAGAACAGCTTAATGCATTTGTACAGCTCTTCCACAGCCTTCTCACTTACTCAGTTACTTTAATTGTTTTAAAATTGATTTTGATGATGAGAACAATTAAATAAAGGCCACTTGTCTTGAGAAGACAGCCACTATTTATATCATAATCAGAGGAGGTCAAAGTAGAATTCTGAAAGATGCTTGTTTTCAGTAGTGCCATTCAGTCACCGCTGTAGATTTGTTACTTGCACTTTGAGTAAAGTAACAAATGGCACAGTTCAGGTGGCCATTTCACAATGCTCCTGTTGCTGCCCTCAGACCCTTTCCAACCTGAACCTTAGAACCACTGTGATCTCTGTAAGAAGAGACAAAATTAGCATGACTGCATGGGGTCTTCTTGCTGTGGTAGGACATCTCACTGGCATTCAGACATGAGTACAGTTACATCAGGCTCCACACTTCTGCCCTCCAAGGAGGCTGTTAATTATACACCATCTTGAAAAGATGAAGTGCTGAGTATGAGATTTTAAGAACCCCAGTGAGAAGTAGTCTTTGTTTTCTACAACTTTAGTTGAACTTTCTGTTTAAGAGTGTGCATGTAAGCAGCTGCAAAGCTATCAAAGCTGTAAAGCTGCTGTATAGGCTGGACACGAGGGCTTATTTTGGAAGGTGTTTATAATTGAACCAGGGTTGCTAAAGATTGATGTCTTTCATTGCAGATGCGATGAATATGTCACACAGCTGGATGAAATGCAGCGGCAACTTGCAGCAGCTGAGGATGAGAAGAAGACTCTGAACTCCTTGCTTCGGATGGCTATCCAACAGAAACTGGCCTTGACCCAGCGCCTGGAACATTTGGAACTGGACCACGAGCAGTCCAAAAGGGTGCGCACAAAGTCTGCCTCCAAAGCCAAGAGCAGTAACCCCAGTGTAAGTCACATTCGGTCCTGTGGAGACAGATCGGAAGGATCTGTCCTGAACAACCAGGTGTTTTGTAGTGAGAAATATAAAATCTATTGTGACTAGGACAGAAGTCTTGAAAAACCATATTCTTATTTTGCTGTGACTGTCAGCGTAAATCCCCACTATGTAATGTCACAATGAGTTGACTGGTACTAAGATGTTGTTGAACCAGGTAATACAGATTGTATTATGGTGGTTCTTAACTGTAACTAGTGCATAAGTATGGGGATGCTATTAACAAGTTAATAGCTTTTTCCACAATTAACATATCTGGGGTTTGCTGTTTATGGTAAGTGTTAAGAGTATGCCTGATAGAGTATATATCTGGTGTTACTTACTGTAGTTTGTATAGCACAAATGTGATCCTTTCTCCAGGGTTGCAGCATACTTCAATAAATGCTTTCATAGGCAGAAACAAACAGAAAACCTTCCTTGTTACTGTGGCTTAAGTGGTGAAAAGCAAAGGTTAATATTAAGAGCTATGTCTTGGGAATGCAGAGCATTTGGAAAATGGAGTCAAACTTAATTGGCCTGTTGTAGCAGATGTTAAATACTTGCTGTTGTATCACCACTAACCAAATTCCTAAAGTTTTTATAGGCTATAAAAGCTAGAAGAAAACTTGGTACATTATTAACACTCTGCATCCCTCTCCTCAGAGGGATAATCAGAAGAAACTTGCACATTTATATTAAAAATATGCAATATTAACTCCATCTGATACGAAATTTAAGAGTTAAGAATTGGGATTCTGCCTCGTAGACAGTTCCTCTTTAAGAAGTTACGTCCTGAAAGACCTTTGTGGTCTTAGAACACATCTGAGATACCCATTACAGGAAAGTAGCCACACCATATGTATGTGTAGTATTAATATGACTATGGTCTAGCATTGTTGGTCACAAACAGTTTTGCTCAGCTCTCAGTATTAACCTAAATAGGTAGCATTTCAGAGCTCTGATCTTTTTTTTAAGCACACAGAAGATATTGCATTCCATATGCAAGCCATATGTTTCATAGGGCTCTACATTAGAGGCACAGGAAATTGATCCAGATCATCCTGCTCATAATGTTTTATGAAGTAGCTTAGTGCACATTCTAAACTTTAAAAACAAATAAACCTTTGTCTGATATTGAACTTCTAAGGGGCCTTTTTACCCACTTTAATAAGTTACAGTAAGTGTGATATTATAGAAGTGTACTTTCTAATTGGTGCCTACATAAGAGAAAAAGATTGAAAATGTTGCTTCTAAAATTGTGGAAAATTTGTGTAGCACTGAAAGGCACAGTTCTTTGTTTAACCCAGAGTTTGAAGTGCCTAGCCTCAGACTTTATTTTAATGTAAAGCCCTGTTTGTTTTGTACTCTTTGAAATACTTTTGTATGCCTGTAGTCTTACTAAAAGAAATGCAAGCCTGTGCTGGTGAGTGCTGGGTAGGTGTGGTTCCCATTCTAACCCTGTGCTGTGTTTGTGCTCCCCTGCCTGTCCCTGTCCATGCTTACAGCTGGGTCCAGGCACTGCCTGCGTGCACACAGGAGCTATCCAGTGCTAACAGCAGCTAATAAGAGTATGGCTGGTGTTCCCACTGAGGGGAAACCATGGGAGATTTTGGCTTTCCAGATATTTTAGGCATGTTGAGGGGAAGACTTCTAAATTAATACAGTGAGATTTTAAACAAATGGAGCTCAGCTACAAAGCTGGGAACCATGGAAATGCTGCAGCCCAGAGCCAGAATTGCATTTATTGATCTTGAGAGGATGAAAAACATCTCAAGTGATTCAATTCTAAGACATTTTTCTAAAACATGACTGTTTGGGGTTTAAACAAATTTCAATTCTAGTTTTAAAAACTAGGCCCTGTGTGTCTAGAAAATACTGAATTCTTCTGAATTTGAGCTTTAATGTTGCTAAATAGCAGGCTTGATATTTTAGAAGAGACATCTTCTATAATTTTCAATCCTGCTTTTCTCTTTGCTGCACAGTCTTCCAAAAGGCCTTTATTCTTCTCATTCCTGCATTAAGTACTATTTTAAAATACATGGTGAAAGCAGGCTTTTGAATGCTAACTTTGTCTGCTCTAGTATATTCAGTAACAATTCCACTTCCACTATTGTAGGGAGCTTTAACACAGTTTTCACTGCTTCCATGTCTCTAGTGACAGTACTTTTGCAAAATACTGATGGCAAAAAGGTAAACAAATTGAATGCACTGTTAGGTTTTTTTTCAAATTAGTTGTAATTTTCTGTAACAATTCTGGCGTTACCCAACAATGACTGTTGCTTTCAGGCTCGGCTCGTTCTTTCAGTTGTGAGTATGAGCAATTTTGCTATTAGCCCAATAGCCTTAGTGATCATTTCCATCTTCAGTCATTTCTGCAAATATTTAAAAAACCTTAAGAGCCAGCTTGACTGCTGTTTGAGTCTGTCACCATTATGGTGTATCCTATCAGAAAAAGAACTGAGGAATGGTGCAAAGTGACTTGATGCTGCCATTTGTAGTTTTATTTGAGTAATTTAATTCTTGATTAACAATTTCTTGAGATGTTCATTTGCTGTAAGTCTGTCATGTCAGTCTCAATGGGTTGGGGTAAAGCATGGAAAATTCCTTAAGCCATCACCTACCTCTGAAAGCAGGCTCTTTGAATGATTATCTGCATAAGCCTGCATGATATACTGACCTGCATGTTTCTGGAGAACCTAAAGCTTCACTGAAAACATTCCTTGCACACTCACTGCTTTTAACTTATGCTTGAAGAGCAAAGCTTTATTCAGTACTTGTAAGAATCCTTTCTGCAAAGCTGTTGCTTCCAGGCTGAGTCCACAAAGCTTTGTTCACCCAGTGGGAAGGCATCTGCAAGCTGGAGTGGCTGCTGTTCCCCCAGCTAGCTAACAGACCCTCAGCCAACTAACCTGCCTGTGCAACACATGGATGGGGTTAAGTTCTCAGTTGATTGAGAAATAAACACTGATTTTTTTTTCCTAATGCTATTTTATTTTTCCATTTTTCAGCTGTAGAGTAGTCCCTGGAGAAGGCCTTTTCAACAGTGCAACAGCATTTCTTAGCCCTCCTCACTTTGAACCAAAGTGGTGGCCCATTGCACACAGAATGGAAACCACTGACTGATCCCTAACTTTTGAAAACACCTTTTCCTATATACTACCTGAAACCTTCCCTTTCTGCCTGAAGCTATAAAACAAACAAGCTTTACCTATAAGTGCTGCTGCAGTAAGAAAACTTACAAGTGCTGAAGAAACCTACTTCAAATGTAATGCTCACCATATTAGTCTGTGCTCTCCTAGAAATGTTGGATGGGGGAATTTACTTCATTGCAGATGCTCATTTTTTACCTGATTGTTAAACCTGTGCACTTTTGATATTTTTCTTTAGCTTCTTTAATTCCTATGTAGAAGAGTTTATATAAAAACCAGTGGTTTGTGCTCATAGTCTCTCTTCAATTTGAAACTTACAACTTACGAATTATATATCAGCATGTGGCAGAGATTTTGGGGGGGGCTCTAGATTGTGATTAGAAAAGAGTTTCAGCAAAAAGCAGGAGCTCTGCTAAACTATATGCTGTGCTTCAGCATCTTTTTTTTTTTTTATTAAAATGTTATGCCTTTTATGTTTAAATTACTGATTTTTTAACTGCCATGTTCATTAAGAAATCCAGGGTATTCAAATTCTGGGGTTTTTTTCATATTGTATTATTATTCTTAGGAATAGTTCAATGTAACAAGAAGAAAACTTGACTTTGCTCTGGTTAAAACAGTAATAGGCACTTGAAAAATATTAAATAAGTAGTATTACGTATAAATTCCAGAATTCCTGGGTTTTAGGAAGGTGAAGTATTATCGGTTAACAGAATTTTATACAATTATACCACTTAAATTCCAAATTGGAATTGTTTTGTTACTTTTTCATTTTATTGTGCCAAATTATGGTACATTTAGAAAGAAAAATTCTAAAGTGGTCAGTGATAGGGTGTTATCTGTCAGCGCCTTTCTGTCACTCATTATTGCCAGTAGTGCCTTTGATCATTTAAAGGGAGACTCTTAGAGTAGCCTAGACTAAGTCCTGTCACTTAGAAGGAATGGAATGGCTGGTTTGGAATTTGTTAAAGATGTGGAGCAATAAGTGCAAAGTGAACTCCCATTTCGCACATTTTTAATCGTAGGCTTACTATAGAGTTTATATATTCAAGGAATTGTAAAAAATTCTGTTAGTCAATGATATTTCATCATGCAAATCCTTGCAAATTCAGGGGTATTAGAGGGGAATAAAATCAAAACCACAAACCTGAACAAACCTGACTAGACTTTGGGAACCAAATGGACTCATGTTGAACAGATGAGCAGTGTATAACCACATACATGGTATCAGTCTGGGAATGTGTTGGGAACGTTGCTGTCTGTGGGTGGTGGTGGGGGCAGGAGCTGCGGCGCTGTGTGCAGATGTGAGCTGCAGCACATCGGGATCTCCTTTGCATGTTGTATCTAATTGTGATTTCAGCAAACAGAAACAGAGAAGCACATCAACAAGCCATGCCAGGCTCTCAGCGGCTTGGTGAGGCTCATGTGGGTGATTAAATTGGTACTTGCTGGAGGGGAGCCCTCCCACTTCTCAAAAAAAGTACAAATTGAACTAATATTGACAGTGCAGAAAAGATTTCTGTTTGCTGGAAAAAGCATTATTCTTCCTAGATGTGGGGACTTATACTTCCATCTTCTGTTACACTATTGATTCATAAGAAATATTGTTGCATTTAAAATTACAACATTTGTATGTGGGTATTTATTTGAAATTATGTCAAAGTACTGTATTATGTTCTATGTGCATTACCTTTTAGTGGTGGGTTGGTCTCCATTTAACTTTCTGTGCATGTATTCTTGCCAAGTAACCTTTACACAGATCTGACAAACAGAAAAGTTAAACTTCTTAAAAGAATAACTGTGTGTTAATTGGATAGCCTTAGGAGGAGGGTGGAGGTCAAAACACTGCTTCCAGATTAATAAAATACTTTTTAATCTAGGAAAGCAATGTGCTTGCGTAAAGGTAGTCACATTGGCAGGAGCAATAAAAGAGAAAAGGAATTGTGTGTTCTGCCTGTTGGTTTTGTGGTTTAAGAAGGTGCTGGTTTAAGTAGTCTGCTGAAGGGATTTTCAGCCGTGGGCCAAATAAATACTAATTTTTATCTGAAAGAAACTGAATATGTCACATGAAGCTTTCTGCAGAACTAGAAAATTAATTATTTGTGCTCATATTCGGGGAGCACCTTCCTCTCCTATTCCATGATGTCTTCATGGATTAGTTTTGGCCTGGATCAGCCTGGTTTAATGTGTGTCACTGAACAGCCTTGTGAACACTTGTACTGGTACAGGGAAGGTAAGGGAAGGCCTAAGGCTATGGTGTCAGTGGTGACAAGTCATTCTGGAATTACATCTTAATTTCTTGTGTACTCTCCAAAATACTCATGTACTCTTAGGGCCCCATCCAGCCTGGCCCTGAACACTTCCCTGGAAGTATTTCCTGACCTGGAAGTATTTCTTGACCTGGCAGTTCCCTGGTCCAGCGGGAGATGTCCCTGCTCATGGCAGGGGAGTGGAACAAGATTGTTTTTAAGGTCCCTTCCAACCAGTTAGGGATTCTGTGAAAATGTGTTAAATTGATGTTTGTCCAGTAGAATTAGCAAACAAACTCACAAAAAGCCCCTGAAGGAGAATGCTAAAACTCTGAGGGCAAGGCTGAGGTTTGCGCCATCAATACAAAGATGTTCCTGGATCAATAACTTCATATTGTCCCCTAGAAACATTAAATATGGTTTTATACTCTAGTTTAACAACTCTTGTGTCCCCAGGTAGGATTCTCAGAACCATTCTGCTGATTGTTTCTCTATCTGGTAGCAGCTGCATGACACCAGCTCACCAACATAAGTTTTAGCTGGAGTGCAAGATGCCAATTTTTCCTTGGACATAGAAAACACTTCCTCAGGGATATGCAACGAACTAGCAGAGCCTGTGTGCTGGGACACTTGCTCTGCTTGTAGAGGTCTGCATTTTCTATAATAGGAGCTTTACCTGCAGAATGATCTACAGACGAACCATGTAAATCCATCTGCATGCACGTGACAGCAGACCTATGAAACAGTAAAACAGGGTCATTCAAGATTGCTTTAGTAAGAAGAAAATGGGAAAACAGTCAAAGGAGAGTATTTACATTAAAAGTTTGTCTAGTGAATGGTTATTAATTAAAATATTCATTTCTTTGACTCTTTTCTGGGTAGAAAAAATGCCCTCCCTAAGCCCTAGGGGAAATGTTGCCTCTTCAGAGATGGAGGGTGGGTTCAGCATTCCAGCTCCAGATGTGGCTGGAGTTAAGTCTCTGGGAGAGGAATCTGCCAGCAAACGTCACACTCCTGCTTGCTATGGAGTCAGTAATCCAGCTTGTTTCTTACAAGTAAGGCTTGAAGACAAGTTGCTCGCTTCCTAGAAGAGGAACAGGGCAGATTTCTGGAGACCTGGAAGTTCCCAGATACCTGGTTTTGTGTGATGAAGACAATGAAAATTAAGACAGAGGTGCTTTTTGGAGATCCCTCTAGATAACATGGTAAAATTCAGCTAGACAAATATTTACAGCAGTTAGAGTTTCAAAAATATATTCACATTCTTGTGATATTTAAAGGTTGAAGTAGTAGATGGACCTACAGGAGAAGGTATTTTTGTACCCAAGAACTCGGAAGAAACAAAAACTATAAGGATCACCTCTGGGAGCTCATAATCAAGCAAAGCAGCTAGTTAATGTGAGTATAGTATTATTTCTGAGTGTTATTTTGAATGTTGGTCTATAAAAGCTTCAAGCATTCGTTAGTCATCGTTGGGAAAATCACTCATATTCAAACCACTCAAAAGATGGCTTCATCTGTCCTTTCATAGGAAAGGAGGGAAGGGTACTGCTCCTCAGTGCAAATGCAGATTGCCCCAAGAAGGAGCTATCATGGCTGGGGAGGGAATGTTCTTCTTCATCCTTACTTGTGTCTCAAGGGTAACCTGAGAGCTGATCTGCCCCTTACTTTACCCATCCCTGTGATTTTGGGATGTACTGCTCCTAACTAAGCCATCATAACTTCGATAGTTATCAAGTGAAGGGGTTGTAAAATGCTCTAGGTCCAGTAACTGGTTAAAAAACTCAACCCATGAAAGCCAACTAACAAGTTGGATCTGGTTCTGGATGTTAGAGTACTTCTGAAGCAAAGGTAATACTCTGAGTGGGAGCAGTATAATGAAAGCTGGTTTTTGTGACTGTGCTGGAGAAAACCTGAGAAAAACATTAAAATTTAGACCAAATCTATACTAACTAGGATAATGTATGTAATGTGTTACTTGCAGGTGAAAATTACACACCTGAGCAAAGCTTGAATTAGATACATGTAGATGAGGTGAGTTCAAGGCAGGCTGAAGGGAGTTAGTGCATGTCCAGACCTCCACCAGCCTTATGTGAATAAGAATTTAACTAAGCTGAAAATTACTTTCAGGGCAGAACCCCAAATACTGTGGCTTTTGTCTGAATCAAGTGTCATATTAGAAGGGCACTCTGTGTAGGCCAAACATTACCCATGTGATTCTCTTCATGTTGCAAGAATTTTGAACAATTTTATATATTGGAATCATCCCTGATGCTGCTTTTAAAATAAATGTCGGCAGGTGGACATTGGGCTGTGAATGTCCTAGGCAAAAATTCTGTAGCAGGCTTTACAGGCAGGAGAAACTTCCATACTGGTGATTTAGTATATAAGAAGGGATGTGACCCTTATGCCTGAGCATGCAAAATATAATTATTGGCAGTTGTCTGAGATGAGGGAGCAGTTCTAGCAGAGAACACGAGATGGCAGTGCCAGATAGGGCCAGAGAGAGACACAGAGCTCCAGATGGCCAGAGAGAGCCAGGCAGGGCCTGACAAAGCCAGGCAGGGACTGACAGAGCCAGGCAGGGACTGACAGAGCTAGGAAGGCCAGAGAGAGCCAGGCAAGGTCAGGCAGCACCAGCCAGCAGGACCCACCTGCTCACAGGACCCTCTGCTGCTTTTAGGAAAATAGGAGCTGAGAGCAGATCAAAGCTGGTCACGCTTCTTCCGCACCTGAAGATTTGTCTTTTGTATCAAAAATTCTCCCCTTCACCCCTGCCCTTCTTCCTTTTGTTCAGATTTGCCATGGTTACCCATGGTTTTATACTGCTTTCCTTGGATGTATTTCTTGCTCTTTCAGCGAGTCACTGGCTTGGCAGCTCAGGAGTATGAAGGTTTATGAATGGATACCAGTGCTGCAACTGATTACCTTAAGTCACATGACAGACAATAAAGAGAACCACAATTATGAAGTTTTTGGGGTTTTTTTGTTTTTTTTTTTTTGGTTTTGTTTTGGTTTTTTTTTGTTTTTTATTGCTCTGGTAACTCAGTTTACTTTCTGATTCACCTTCCAAAATTCATCATTTGTCTGTGTGTCACATAACTGTTCTGGGCTTGCACAGGATCTGTAGTTACATAGAACTTGCCCTGGTTGGAAATTTCAATGCCTAGCAGGAATGGGTTGGGGTGACAAAAGCTTTCTTCAGCTGTGTGCTGTTGTCACAAGTTTTACAGAGCAGTTGGCAGCCAGCGAGAGTTTGGTTTGCACCCTCCCCTTTGACTATCCATAACCCCGAGTCTGAGAGCACTGCTTCAGTCAGCATGGCCAAGGTTTCATCCCAGCTGAGTCCAGCTGCCAGTGGCCAGGCTGGGAGATGTGGCTACTATCTGTGAGTACTTCTTCACCTTCTCAGCTCACCACTCACTGGCATTGCCAGATTGCAGGGGGGCTTCATGAAAGGGAAGAAACCAGGCAGGCAATGCCAAGGGTCCTGCAGCAGGCATCATCCTATTGTACAGAGACGAGCAAAGCTAAAACTTCTGAAATCAGTCAAAAATCTCATTATGTAATGAATAGCATATGGTTTCATACATGTCACATACATGCCCAGTTTCATTAGTTTAGAAGGTTTTGCTGCCAAGAGCTGATGTGGAAACTACTGTAATTAGTCCCAGTGGCATACCTGCTAAAATTGGTGTAATTTCTCACTAGCAGATCAACCTGCTATGTGAAAAGTAGTAAATAATTCTATTGTTTAATCAACAATTAAAGCCTAATAGCACTCCTGGAAAGATTTGACTTCTCTCAGAGATTTGTAGGTACTCCACCAGAACCTCCACTCTTGGATCTGCAGTTCATCTCCAATTGTATTTTTTAACTTGTGAGTGAAGTCATATGGTGGAACAGTTGCTGCTGGTGGAAGAGTATTTAAGCCTTGCAAATGGATTACTAGTTAAGACCACACTACTTAAAGCCTGCCTTTGCTCATCATAGTGACAGCTAAGAAAATATAGGTATGAAGAAAAACAGATAGCCTAACATCTCCTGGCTGTTAAGTATATTCAAAATGTGACAAGGTAAAACTAAAAACCTAGTATATATTTCAGGAGATAAATATCTAAAAATAAAAGTGATATAGCTAAAAAGCTACTCAGAGATTCTGACTTTCACAGAAGTTCAGGCTTTATATAATTGTATATATATATATATATATGGGATGGAATTAGTTTATCTTTAAGATTACTTCCAACCCAAACTATTCTAGGATTCTGTGATTTTAAAAACTTCTTTTGGAAAAAGTCAACGAAGGTGTTTGTGCTGATCCCTCATACCCAGTACATTCTGTGCGAGGGTTGGCCCACTGACTCCTTGAAGACAGGTGATGCAAGCTGACTGTGCTTTAATAAATGAGGCTTTCTTACTTGCTTTCCTGAGTACAGACGTGACATAAGATCTCCTATGTGACAGAAAACAGGCATGTCATTGCAGGGCAGGAGCTGTATGTAGACCTGTCCAGCTGCCTCTGCTTTATGACTCCACTAAGCACAGCCCAGGCTGGGCAGGACTGTGGTCATCACCCTGGGCTGTGGCACGTGTGGCTGCAAGGGCGGCTTTGAGGATTGCAGGAGTAACTCATGGCACTCTTGAATCACCAAGATCCTGGTAACACACAGACCATCCAGGTCTGTGAGTAGAGCAATTGATGATGGCTGGTGTGAAACTTTATGAGAACCTTTGAGTTCTCTATGAAGAGTCATAGAGAATCTGTTTTCAAAAAACTATACATCTGTATTCTGGATAATTTAATAGTAGATTACAGAAATACTGTACTAACTATTTTGTTTTGGTTATTTTTTTCAGAGTAAAATTTTACTAAATATTTTGCCTTCAGCTAATTTGCTGGATCACCCTTAAGTAACGGAGTAATTCCATAATTAATGAAATGTATGTAGAATGACAAAAAAAAAAGAGATGAGAACTCTTTTATCAGAATTCAAAATGAGTCAGTGTTTGTTTCTGAACCCAGATTAACAGTGACTAGGGTGACAAAAATAAAGTGCTGGAATTCTCTCTTTCTGTTTAAAAGCTATACCTTATGTCTGCCAGATCATTATGGCATGTATTAGAAGTCAATATTTCTGGAGTAAATTTCTAATCTAGTGATGCCCACGAAAAAAACCCAGGATTTCCCTCTCCTGTTTGACAGAGATTTCAGTTTTAATACCTTTCTAATCAAAGCAGCAATCTGACAATCTCTGGATGATTTCAGGGTACTTGGGTAGAATCTGCAATGCCCTTTAGATTATTTAATTTCTGAAAGGGTTTAACTCTAATCCTGCTCCTTGTTAAAAGCACTTAGGTACCTCTGTGCTTTTTCCTTTTGAATAATGGGATTTGTGTTCCTGAAAGTCATTGATTGTGAAACATATCACCCTTGATGCATGGTTCAATTAATAAAGCATGTCTTGTTTTTGAAGGTAATGCAAAAGTCAGGGTTTAAAAGTGTTTAATTAAATGGTGACAAACTATAACTCCTCATTTACTTTATAATGTGGTACAAGAATTAATTATGGATGTGGGAGCTGAAAGAATCTTCTGGGTCACTGAGTTCACCCCCACTGCTGCAAATTAATGTACACATCTGACAAGACTACAGCTTTAAGTAACCTAAAAATAAATGCAAACCCACAGTAAAACAGAACCTAATCTATGTACAGAGATTTCTATAACACTACTGTGTTCTGTCATGAATTCAGCTGGTATTCTGGTAACAGCCAATAAACCCACTGACAGGTTAGGATTCTGCTGTTTGTCACACATGTTGGCTGTTAACTAGTGGTCAGCAACACCTCCTCCTCCTCATCCTCTCTGGTGGGGATGGACAGTCACGTATCAAATGTAGCCTTTCTGGTCAGCATATTATGAGTCCCCTAATGATCCACCCTCATTTTATACCCCAGAGACAGAACTGAATGGATCCACCAGCCTTGCAGATCATTGGTTTTTGTCAAGAAATGGCAACAGGATTACTGTTTTCCCCGGCCCAGCTTTTTAAAGATGAAGAATGGCTCTTGTGCCCTGCTTGGACGCAGAGGATATTTTCAGTTTTGAAGATCAGGCTCCAAAAACAGGTGGTGCACTGATCATTCATTACCTGTCAGAGAGCCCAAATAACAACTCTGAGGTATATTACCTTAAAAAGAACTGAATCAATTTAAATGAAAAACCACCCTGTTAAGTCAGTGTATAAAGAATACCAATGATACTAGAAAGTCCAGGACTGGAAATGCCTCAGTGCTAGAAAAAAATTAACATTCAAGCCCCAGTAAATATTTAAGTTGAACTACTTCATGATGTGCAACTAAAATACTATTCCACTCTGATATAAAAGTCTCATGCCAGAGTTTAAAAGCTGCCACAGGATCTTGTGTCCCAAATGGAGGGTCCGTTTTACTTTTATCTGCAGTTTCTTATTTCTGTATATTGTTCTGTGGGGGTTTTCCCTCTGGATTCTTGGCTGCTGTGGTAAGTGGGGTTGGTGAATATGGAATATACTTGCTTTTGCCTATGATATCATTAAAAAAACCCTCAAACCCTACCGCAGTATGGTTTTGGCTTAAAAATATTTTCCCTTGAAAACTATCTTTGATTAATTATTTCTTTCTGACTTTTTTTTTTTTTTCTTCAAATTTAAAAGCAACAGAATAAGTTTCAGTGCTGTCATAAATTTAATAGTATTTATTGCATTTGCTGGTCTAATCTCATTGTGAATGAGAAATAAAAACCAGTTCTGCTTTATCTGCAAGTGCAAGGGCCCAGCTTCAAATTCCTGAGACTGAGATTGCACAAATACTCAAAAGACATCACAGTAATCTTCAAATCCTTATTTTCACATGAAAAGTACTCTTTCCAGAAAGGAAAAAAACTCCAGTCAAAATTCCAAGATTTATAAATAAGGACTCTGTGCACAAAGGAACCCTGTGTTTGCTGTAGAGTGTCATGTGATGGCAAAAGCACATGAGGGTCACTCCAAGGATTACATGATCCGGAACAAAACATGACATGCATCTCCTACAGGAAAAGCATGTCAGACAAACCCCATGTATTTGCAAAGCCTTGGCTTTTTGGTCTCCAATGTCTCATTAAATCTAGAAGAGGTTATTCTTACCCTCATTTAATCTATCTTTTCCTGGCTATGCAGTAGTAATCCTCATTGAACTGCAAAGCCTGCCATGAAGGAGGATTACTTTGCATTGAGAGAGCTCATCTTGTAACAGAATTTTAATGCAATATGACAGGCAACTTTTTTATTTTAGGAGAGAAAGAATATTTGTATGAACTTTGCTAACCACTCGCACTGCATTTATTGGCCCTTTACTCTTACCCTTGTGCACATGTGCATTAGATACCAATGGACTGAAAACAATTAAAGCTAGCCCACTGTAAAGACCACATTCAATGGACATTGCCCAGTACTTCAAAGCTTAAAGGAGTTCATTGTACTGGGCACAATGTAGAATTTGCAGCTAAGATTTAATAAAACTAAGATCTTCAGGTGCCCAGCAAGGTCTAGTTCATTGCAGAAGGTTTCCAACCAGTTTCTGATCTATTTAAGATAATCTTCAACTTCTTTGAGGCTAACACTGTGAATGGCAGAAATGAGAGAAATGTTTACAAGGCAGACTTTTTCTATTATGACTTTCTTCATAACACATGAAGGGGAACAGCTCAGGTACCTGAGACAGTTAAGTTAGAAGAAAAGGGCTTTACAGAGCTGGATATATATCTACTGCCTGCAAATCAATGAAAGGGGCATCCCATGCTTGTTTCTCAAGAGTCACAAACTGTGCTTTAAATGATCCCAGGATCATTTTGCCCCTCACAGTTTTAAAGGATTGCATGCCTCTCAATTCATGTGGGAAGAAAGTTCCAGCATACAGAGGAGATGTCCCAGCAATTTCTTTTGTTTTTCCAAATCTTCACTGTTTTGCTCTTTTGCTGGTAGTGTCAGACCACCTTTTTCTTATCTATTATTCCTTCCAATCCCTAGCAGAACTGCAAAGCAGAGCCCTTCTTTTCTTTGTTGCTTATCTGCTGAAACTTCTTTCTGACTCCACACGATTTACCTTGGTTGGAGACATGGTTTTTTTCCCAGATGTAAAGAAGCTGACACTGGCCCACTGTTACAATTTTGCTGGTGAGAAGCAGTGGCTACAACTTGCTTAAATTGTTAACTCACTGGAGAATAACTGATTAACTGATTCTGGTCAGAGATACAAATTAAATGCAGCAGATACCCAGACTGTAGATCTGGGTCTACTCTGGTTTGAGTGCCTAAAATGAAATATGGTCCAATTCTCTAGAAAAAAACAACCTAAAAACCAAACCAACACAAAAAGCTGGCTAGGGTGGGGAAAGAATTGGACAGGAAATAAATAGCTAATTTTAAGGGATGGTGGTTATTTAGTGTTCTGGTGCTATATCTAACAAGTTTAAATGCTTAAAATAAAGCCTGTCTCAGCTTCACATTTTATAGTGTGGACCTTGCTTTTGTGAGAGCAAAGAACCTAGGAAATTTCCAACAATTTGTAAGTTTGTTTCTGCTGCTGAATCTGCATTATACCTGATAACCATGCAGCAATGATTGGTGAGCTTGGATCTGTCCTGGTGAAAATGCTGTAGAGAAGACCCACCTCACTATCCAAAAGGACAGGACTAATCTAAGAGAGCCATATGCATTTTTACAGCAATAAATGTCAGAAATCATTAGTTGTATATTAAATGTGTGTATGTATATTAATGCTTTAAGGTAGGATTTTGAAAGTAACAGGTTGGATTTTCAAAGTGACAAGAAATTGTGAACCAGATTGGATCGTCACTGATGAATATGCTTTCTTACTCTGGTTTATCTACATGCTATTCATAGAGTTGATCTAGAAGCTACTTCTTTTATTCTGGAATGATTAGTCCACAGACATTAATTTTGGGAATGTCACTGCAAAACTGCATTTCCATTCCACCACGCTATTGAAGTACTCAACAGTATATTTCCACATTAATGCCTGCATCAACATTGGGTATTTCAGGGAGAAGGCAAAGAGCAATGATGAACTACTGGGTAATAAAAAGTAGACTAAAGCCCAACAGAGAAAACTTTTCATTTTATTGTTTTGCTGTTTTTTCCTGAAGGTAAATGCCTTTGTGAAGACTATTTTACATGTCTTCATGCTTTCAGAGATAGATGGCTTGGTAGGTACTTTTGTTTTTCTCTGTTTTATTTACTCCTTGTGATGAGAAGCTGGGATCTTAAATGTCAGAAAGCTTTCCTTTAAATATGTGCCTCACCTGAAGAGGCAGGGTTTTTTACTTCTGTGAAAGGAGCACTTCACCAGGTCTACAAAAGAGAGTATCACCCTCCAACTCAGCTGCAATCCCTCCTACCTACAGCGTCCTACTCCCTGTCCAGACACAGAGTAGCGAGTCAGGTGCTCCTTCGGATCTGACTATTTAAGAAGCTCTTGTTTCTTGGAATGGTTCTGAGAAGTGGGAAGAGGCTGGCAGGGTTTGGTCTCCTCAGACAAAATTCATATCTGAATTGCTCTCTGACATGTACATGGAAGAACGGATCCGTCAGAGAAGCCATGAACAACCCGGGGTCTCTCCTGGGCCTCAGCCTGTGTCCCACAGCCGCTCCCAGCAGCTGCACCGAGAAGCTTTTGGCTCCAAGGGCAACAGTCGGTGTAGAGGCTGTAGCCTTTAGGTTTCCCTTTCTATTGCATGTGACGTGATTTTGAGCTTCGCCCTGGGTTTTTCCTCTTTCTTACCGAAGTGACCCATAAACACCTTCTCTGTGGCATGCGAATGGTGAGGAGCTTGGGACGCCCCTCGCTCCCTGCAGCCGCATCCCGGACCCACAGGTTCACGTGTGGGGGAGCGGGATGCCCTCGCTCAGCCCAGGACGGCTCTGGGTCAGCGGGAGCTCCTGCTAACGCTGCCCAGGGGCCACGCAAGCGGCTGGCGCTGCTTCCCCAGGGCCGGGCGGGAAGGGGGCTGGAAAGGGTGTTCTCCCCGCTCCGGCACTAGGGAGGGGCCAGCCCCCAGCCCCAGCGGGTGCACCCTTTCCCCACCTCTGCCCTCTGGCCGGGAGCAGCACCTGGGTCCCCCGCAGCAGGGGCGGCCCCTCCGGCGTGTCCCGCTGCGGCCTGGGCCGGGCTGGGGCGGGGGCTCATCCCGCCTCCGCCGCCTTCAGGGGCGCCGCGTCCCGCTGGCGGCGCCTCATGGCGCGATGCAGCTGCAGTGGGAGGGAGAGGAAACCCACCCCCCTCGCTCGGCGGCCGCCTTTGTAACCGCCCGGCCCAGCTCAGCGCGCAGCGGCTCGGGGAGCAGCGGAGCGCGGCGGCGGGAGCAGATGGACCCGGAGGGTAAGGCTACGCCCAGCGCCCCGGCCGCGATTCCGAGCGAGCCCCGCGCCTGCCCGCCGAGTTCTCGGTGGAGGCTGCGGCGGCCGCGGGCAGCCGGGCCAGGAGCGAGGCGGCGCAAGGGGCCCGGCCCGGGCAGGGGGGCTGGCTCCCGGGCCGAGCCCGCTCCAGGTGTGCGGGCTCCCCGCAGCCGCCTCCCTCCCTTGTCCTCCCCACGCTTATCAGTGGGCTGGCGCTATCCCGCGCGGTTCCGCCGGCTCTCCTGGAGCCAGGGCCCCGCTCCGCCCGCGCCCTCGGCGGGGAGCCCGAGGGTCGGGCCGTTCCGCCGGGGGAGCAGCCCACACGGAGCCGGGGCCGCGCTCAACTAACTTTCTTTCTTTAATTGATTTTTTTCTTTTCGTTCCCTGCCCCCCCGCCCCGAGCGGCTGGCGCGGTTCTGGTGCAAACGCCCTCCCCAGGCTGGACCCGCAGCGGCGCTGGCTGAGCTGCTCAGGCCTCCCAAGCGCCAGCTGCGGGCTCACCCCGAGCTGCCTCCGCACACACAGCCTGCACCCGGCGTCCCTTTGCGGCTTTGCTGCCCGGAGTCCATGTTTGACTAAATGCAGCGCTGAGTTGTGTAAATGTTTTTAGTTCTCCTAAACCCACACAAAATCGGTGCTGTTAAACATTAATTTGAGTGAGACTGCTATAAACTGTATAGATTGGATTTATTTCCTGCCAATCCATATTTAGGCACTTACGAAATGCTGAGGTTTTTTTTCCCTTTCTCCTTTTTAAATACCTTTTGGAAGTGGTAGTACTCTAAACGTAAACCATTTCCAGTTGCAAATTGGAAATCTCTGAACCATAATGGTCTGTTATGTTCAGCTGGCTGTCTCTGCAAAATCAGCGTTCTTGTGCAAATAAAAAAACAAAAAAAGGAAGAAAGGGGGAAAAAAACCCCTAAAAACCCCCTCATGAGATTCATGTTTAGAAAACTGGCCACGTGCATCATAGCTGTTTTTTAAGCCTCAGTACCTATGTCACATTTTCCATTCCAAATACTAAGAGTGGTTTAACTATATTAAAGAGATATACTCTACCTTAGTTCCACTGCAAGCTTTAGGGAATTGTAACACAAAGGAAAATAGCTCTGCAGCTTAAAAGAATCTTGCAGTGCCTGATACGCAGGGGCACCAAGGAATGGGAGAGACTACTGGCAATTGTTAATGACCAGAATTGGTTTTGTTGAGAAGCATGCAGAATGGAAAGAGGTTATGTATGGTGGCCAATACATTGATAAAAGTATTCTTGCATTCTTTAGAATAAGCTTATCTTTCATAGAAAGCTGTTTTTCACAATGCTAGGAGGATGTTTTAGAGCTTGTACTCCATCTATCAGATAAGCAAGATGGGTTGTTCCTGATTTAGCTGACTTGTGACCCAGTTCTTTATATTGTATATGTTCTTACCTTAATAACACTAAAGAAAAATCATAAAAATGAGACTGGGTTTGAAAGGAACTTCTTTTAAAGAAATAAATGCTTATTTTTAAAAAGTGGAAGGTTTTTGTTCTGCTTCTTGGCTAGGTAAAAGCTGGATCAATCTAGGAAATATTATGGTGAGTTGCCGAGCTGCTGAAGTTCCCCACCTACCCTGGATCCAGAGATAATTCAGCCAATCTCACCATTGGCACCTCCTGAACTCCTTGGGTACCAATCTTCAGTACATACATTTTTAGAGGCTGGTCCTCCCACATGGGTTGGAGCCTGCAGTAGCTGATATGCCAATGTTAGCAGCCTCCTGCTCTGTTAGTGAAGGAGCCGGGATTCTCATGTCAGTTGCTTGTAGATTGCAAGACAAGCAATATGTAATTGCAATGTCAGTTGCTGGTCAGATTGGCACAATAGGTGAGCCTCTGTATGTGTGTGTTTGTTATTTTCTTGTGTGTGGTTGATGCTCTTCAGTGAGATGCACTGAAGAGCATCAACCAGTGAACTTCACTCCTGTTTTCAGAGTCAGGCCACTCAGAGTATGGTGATCTAAGGGAAATCTATAGAGCTTGCTTGCTCTTCTGGTTCTGATCTGATGTGTCCTGCTTGCACAGTCCTGGCTGGAATCATTCTTGAGTGCAGCTGGAATTGCTGTTGTCCAGTCTCATTTGGCACAGCTCCTTACATTTAAATGTGTGTCTGAAGCTCTTGCTGGAAGTGAAGCTGGGACTTTCCAGAGGACCTTTGCCTCTTGCTGAGTGTGCAGATCTAAGGCCTGCCAGGTGTCTTCCACAGAGGCAGGCAAGAAAGATGGGTTTGATACTAGGCTGCCTTTTCCTTGAAGAAATCCAGTGTAGTACTAATGCTTCAGAGATCCTGACCAACACAATTCTTGTGGGTCTCTCCCCACCTCCCAATATAGGTGATAATGTAGGACAAGGTTGGGACTGCAGAGCGTATTTTGTCTTGGAGTGTCTCAGAGGTGCAAGAGAGAATATCATATTCAAAACAATAAAACCAGTAGAATCACAGTGATGATGGGTTTTTGTGTGGGATGAGCTTCTGTAGTGTGATCCAGAATAAGGAAGACTGCCTTAGGTCCGCAGTGGTGGTAGTGGAATGTTGAAACCTTGTGACACCAGGAGTGACAGACTTGTTAAGTCAGAATCCCAGGTGATGATTTTTTACTCGAGCATTGTTTGCACTGCAGTGTTTTCAAGGCAGTTTTTGTGGCTGGTTTTTCCAAAGTATTCCAATGGTTCTATAGTCAGTTCCCTGATCAGGTTCAATGTGTTTGGTTTTGAGAAAACTTTGTTCACAAACAAGCCATGTGAGACAGAGTGATGTGGGCAGTGCTGCCCTCTGAAATATGACCTAAAGTCCAACCGCTTCCTACTGGTTTTCAATGAAATATGTTCAGCTAACTTCTGCAGGTTTTGGGAGCAGGTTTGTCTTCCCATGTGTCTGTAAGCTCCAAGAATACTGAATGTTCCTGATTGAAGCGTGTCCGTTCCTGCTGACCAAGCTCTAATTATGGATGCTTAGGTTTTTTTCCAGATTGTCTGGTCAGGTTTTTTTTTAGGGATCTTGATAAGATTATTGGAGATCAATAATGGTCCCGCTTTGGTCCGTGAGTGTGACCCAGTGGTCTGTGTGAGAATTGAAAGGGCAGGGAGTATACATGCAGCGATGATGTGATTAATGCTTTAATTCCTCTGACTGTGTGCTGGTTTCTACTAAAGCTATGAACTTGTGAAATGCTTTTGAGTAAGATTAATTTTCTTCTTCAAGCTGTTTTGTTAAAATTTAAATTTTATTTTTTAAATTTAAATATTTAATTTACTTAAAACTCAATTTGGAACTAAAAGAGGTGAGTGGTAAAACCTAAGTAATGAATATTTCTAGCTCCCTGGACACAGATACAGTGTTAGGCATTTGAGCCATTGATTGTGTAGATGTTAACTTGTTTGAATTGAGTGAACAGTGGCAGATTAAAAGCAGTAATAACTACTGTGGCATCCATTTGTATTGGCATTATCAAATTTTAATGTGAAATTTGATGTTTCACTCAAGAGACCGACAATGACTTGCGATTCTTACATAATGATGAATATTGATACTCTTTTGAAAATGCCTCTCATTCTAAATTTTCTGAACGAGCTGGAAGTTCCTTTTAAGTAAAAAATACCGTGACTTCATATATTTCTCAGATGTGGGAACAGAGTATATGACATAACCTGAGCTAAGATGGACTTGGACAGGAATGAGAGAGAGGAGAGGGAAAATAGGAGGGAGTGTCACTGAACTCCTTTCCATGATGTGACAGCTCTCGAGCCATGCTGCATGCCCATCATCAACTCTCAGGGCTCTCATTTTATTTGTCCTCTGCCATCCCTTTGAACACCTCACTAAGAACTGAGCCTGGCACCCCCAAGCACAGGACCCCAGACCTCCATGGTGAAAATCCATATAAATTTGAAAAAAGATTTCTTCAGCTCCGTGTTGCGTTCTCTGGAGCATTTAGGAGGCAGTCAAGTCACCGCACGGAATTCTGGCTGGTTTGGACGTTATGGGTGGTGAAATTTGAGACGCCTTTGTTGGTGGAACAATAGTGAGGTACACTGGAAAGTGCTTCCAGGGGAACTATTTTCCCCCTCCCTGTACTCTCCCCTCTTCCATTCCCAGCCTGCTCCTAAAAGCAGGGTTTATTATAACTTGCATTTTACATTTTGCAGTATCTTTAAATTTTATGGGTCTTTGAGACATTTTGTGGCTGTTCATCCTATCTGTGCTGCCTACTGTTAGGAGTTTCTGATACTACAGTACCAAGTGTTTGCTTTAGCTGGGTCTTCAGTGAGTGCTGTGCCAGCCTGTGCAGAGAAGATGTGCTGGTGCATGGTGTCCCCACCAGTGATGCTAACTGGAGTGACAACCTCATGCTCATCTCTGCTTCCCTAGTTGGTGTGGTTGTTGCTTTTTCTGGCAGTGGTCACTGTGTCCTTCTATGCGAAATACTCATGTCTGCAGTTGTGGTCTAGCTTCTCAGGGTTAACTTTTTAAGTGGCACTATTTAAAGCACATTGCCTCTGTAGTCCCTCATCACTGCCTCACAAAATGCTCATCTCCCTGCCTTTTCTTCTGGTTTTACTGACTTTTGTTGCTATTTTTATCCTTCTTATGAAAGAGTTTGTTGGTATTACCTGCTTCCTTGTTTTCGGAGTTGCACTTTTCTTGCTATTTGCCTAGGGTTAAGACCCTTGTGTGGGACAGAAAGCCAATGATTTAACTGCTGTGAGAGGGATAGGTGAAGAACTGAGGTGGAAGGCTGAGAAGAGGAGGCTGTTGACATCGCAAGATCTCAGTCATGTCATGCAGGCCTCCCTGCAGGATCCTTGAGGGGCTCAGCAAAATGAGTTCATCAACTCTTCATCTATAATCCCTCCATTAACAGAGGGATGAAATTCCTACCTTGAAGCCAGACCATTTGAAAAATCTTTCAGATATGAGCATCGTACTTTTGTCCCTCAGTCTTTCTTCTCTCCCTCTTAGTATAATTTTTGATTAGGAACTCTAAAAACCAACAGCTCCTTCACAGTTAACCATCAGCATAAAAAAGTTGCAGGAGTGCTAAAATGGGATTTTTCTCCTTTGTTAAGGAGCTTGTTACTGCCTGAACGATGTAATGTGTAAGTGGTGGGGCTAGTAAATCTGGCTTTACTGTCACATGGCATCCCCAAGAGGTGTTGTCGGTCCATCTCTGTACTCGTGTTGGTCACCTGAGAAGGGTGTTTTGTGTCTTGAAGAAATATGTCAAGTGTTACCAACTTTGGTGTTTTAAATGCTGGTGACTTTCTAGAGAGCTCAGAGTTACTAAAGGAAAGAATAACTATTTCTAAATTAAAAAATTTCTAGAGTAGTAAATGTGCTTCAAGTATTGATACCTGTTCAGAGGGCACTCTTGACGTTGGGTCAGAAGCAGTCATTGAGAAGTGAATAGAGTCATGTAGAATTAATGGTCTTCAAATCTGTTGTTAGTCATAGGAAAAATGCATCTTTTGGGATGACAGAACCTTCAAGGTACTAACTGGGACAGAGCAGACCACTGGCCATTGTTCTGAGAGGTGAGGAGCTCTGAAATATTGAAGGTCCTCATGCATTTCAGCATGGCCATAAGCAATTACTTTACGGTCACTGCATTTTAAAATCCTGAAATGTCCTCTTTTGAAATAGTGTGCTTGTTCTTTATTTCTTCTTTATTCATCTAACTTGATGCTGTTTCATAGAAATTCTTTTCTTTAATGAATATTCAAGGAGAGAGCATTTTTATGCTGGACTATTGAATGAGTCAGTTACACAAGGTATTTGCCATTTTTCTCTCCCTCAAGCATTTTGAATAACCTCCGCTGAAGTATACAGAACCACTGCTAAAAGTTTAGTACCTTTATGGTTAATTTCTGGTGAAATAATGTGAATGGCTAAAACACGGAGTCCAAAGTTGACACTGGTTAGATGTTAGCTTGTTATTGGAAGCCCAACCTCTATTTTTGGGATTGAGCATTTGGATACTGTGTGTGCAAGCAGCATGCACATCTGTACATGGCATCATGGTAATCTGTATGGAGATTTTTGGAGGACACCAGTCTTGATAATAAAGAATCTAATTTCTAAAAGTCAAAAGTACCAGTATTCTCATTATTTTTTGAAAGACAGGGTGACATCTAAATATCACTTGGATTTCTTCTCTTTATTTCATACTTCTGAAAAGCAGGCAGTACTTTATATTTCTGAAAAACAGGCAGGTGTCTGACTATAATGAAGGAATTTAACACTGGGCTCTAGTTTTCTTAAACTCTTGGCCTCTTTTTATTCTTTCTTTTTGGGCTTGCAGGCTCTGAGCAGTAATTCTCTCTTGGTATCTTAACCCTGAGCAAATATTTACATTCATGAGATTCTTGCTACTTCAGTAATCATTTTGAGCCTTGAGGTTGGAACAGAGTGAAAGTTAATGTACCAAACACTGGGGCAAGGAAATGTGAAAGGAAGACCAAAGAAGCCTCCAAACATGGGTTTACCGTGTTTGATATGAATCACCTGCTAAGTATAATTTGATTGTCACTTCCAGAATGAGATCTATGGAGATAGTGTGTTTTCTGCCACTGGCCCTATGTGTCTGATGGGGGCTTGTGATTTGAATTTCACCCACAGCTTTAAAAAGCTGAATCAAAATACTTGTGTAAAAATGGAAGGGAATGAAGTAGTAGAATAGAAGACTGAGATAGGAAAGGACTTTGACTACACTGCAAAAAAACCTAATAGGGGGTGTAGGAAGAGATTTTGAAGAAAGAGGGTTCTAAAGTCAAAATTAGTAAGTAATCTAAAATTTGTAAAAGAGGAAGCCTGTACAAAATGCTCTAAGCAATTAACCTGTAGGCACTGCAGAAGTAAGGGAAATTGTAGTGGTCTGCCCTGCAGATAGGGGTGGAAATCTTAACTCCAAACCATGGGTCAGCTCTCAATCAGGGTGAGCTGGTATCCACCCCCAATTACCTCATTTGGTTTATGGAAATCATTTCCAGAAAGTTCTCAGTTCTCGTTGTTGTTATTGGTTGTATTTTACTGCAATATTTTCCATATTCCTAATCTCCTTCCCCCATTGGACTATCCCCACTTTCTCCACCCTAAACCCCTCCCCTGTGTTCATGCTTAAAGGTGTTGTTACCCTGGACCTTCCCGCTCTTTTTTCAGTCCGTTCCCATGTACCGTGTATGGCTTATGGTTTATTTTCCTGTTATTAAAAAGTTCTGTTTCTGGACGACTGAATCAGAGTGTCTCTCACAAAGACACCAAGGGTGGGTGACCTGAGACGAAGCGCCGGTTATCTCATCCGGGCTACAATCGGACGCTTCAGGAAATGTTCTCCAGGGTAACACCAACAAAGAGCTGAATAAATACAGCAAAGGAAGGAGTGATCTCTCTGCAGACTAGTGAATGAAAATGCCACCAGATCTCAGCTTCCCGTTGGTTTTGTTTTTTCCCTAGATTTTGCTGTTACAATCCAGCATCATGCCCTGTGCTGGCTGCAGTGTTTCTGGGATGAGAGTGTACTTGGTTCTCACACCCCTTCGGAGAGAAATATGCAAGATTCCTCATGGAGTCTCTCAGTGAAGGATGGAGCCTCCTCCCCCAAGCCCATCTTGGCCATACCTTTGGAGATATGTTTGGAATCCCTGGGATTTGGTAGTGCTCTGGACCTTGGTCAACCACTGCAGCTCCATGCGGCTGCCGGTGAGCTGCCAGGAGGGCAAGGGTATGCGCACCTTTGGGAAATAGCAAGAATAGTAGCAAGAAGTAGCAAGAATATCATTGGATAGCTGAACACATAACCAGTTGTTGGGGGTTGGGTTGCTTTCTTATAGTTTTGTTTTTCCCCAGAAGTTGCTAAGAAGCTGATTGCTGGGTGTTTGAGGATGCTCATGGGTGCTTGGGAACAAAACAAAGGGAGCAGCTAAGTGACAGACAAGGTAGCACCCGGACTTCACTTCACTCTGGGCAGTTTTTTGCTCTCGGAGGAAACTGCCAGGACTGCTCATCTTTGGGATGGCAGAGGGATCTCACCATCCCTCACCTGGAGCTCAGCTTGGAGTGACCCACCACCGTCTCTTCGTGTGTCCCCCGGGATTTCAGAACCTGTTCTCTCCCTGTCCTGCCGGGAGCTCCTGCCCCATTGCCCTGCACCCGCTGCTTCTTCAGTTTTGTTCGAGGTTTCCCCACGCTGTGTTCTGCACCCCCTGCCCAGCCGGGACATTTCTACAGCTCCAG
This sequence comes from Certhia americana, assembly GCA_018697195.1. NCBI lineage: Eukaryota > Metazoa > Chordata > Aves > Passeriformes > Certhiidae > Certhia > Certhia americana. The sequence continues at coordinate 5,252,505 of CM031868.1, read as the reverse complement.
CTCCCGCTGCTGAACCTCGGATACATCTCATCCCCGGGACTGCTGCTCGCTCTGGTAGCTTGTGACAGTACTGAGGGGGGAAGGTGCCAGAGGAACACTAACTGAGTTGTTTTTGTTGTTTTGGTGTTTTTTTCCTCTCTAGTTCTGTTTGTTGTCAACATTAGAGTTATTGTTGTTAACTTACCTTGTTAGACTCACTAGTAAAGAACTGTTATTCCTACCCTCACATCTTTGCCTGAGACCCCTTTAATTTTAGAATTATAACAATTCCAAAGGAGGCTTCCATTTTTAGTTCCCTAGCAAACACCCCTGTCTTTCCAAACTAAGAACCAGTTCCCTCTTAATTAATATTCCCTCTTAAAATGGATGGAAAAGGGCACTGTGCTCCCATAGGTAAAATTGGGCTGTTTGTTGACATGGCTGTACTGGAGCTTTGACTGAACCTACAAAAAACTGACAATGATTAAGGCCCAGCCCCCAGGCTGTAGTAGTGTACAGCTGCATCTTGGAACTCTTATGGGTTTGTATTGAAGTAACATATATGGTTTTTCTATTTAAATTTTTTTCCCCATTTTTTCCTTGTTTGTTGAATATCTGCAAAGCCTCTGGCTGGGAGTAGATGAATTTTGCCTGGAGGAAAGCCTCAGCCATTCGAATTTCCTGTTGGAGCCAGGTGTTCCACCTCTGTGAATTCCTCTCACTGGCTGAGGGAGTCATTCATGCAGAGTGAAGTTTCCCATGGAGAAGCAAACAGTGCTGCCTTTTGAATTCTCCCAGATCTATTTTACTAATTGCTATTTAAATTCTTACACTCATTTCTTGGCTGTAGTAATGGAGAGCCAAATATCAACACTGGGAGGAGAAGTCCCCCTCTAATTATTGTGCCCTTTGAGAAATGCATTTTTTATCTTATCTTACCTTGCAAATACAAGCCTTACTTTTGTCATTCCTAGTTTACTGGTGGAAGTGCAAGTGTTCACAGCTAGGGACAAATAAGATTTTCTCAAAATAATAAAATAAAAATAATAATTTTTAAAAATCCTGCCTCATCCATACTGTATGGTGTTGTTGGAACTGGGTCTTTGGTTGGAGTTATGGCTGCTTGACCTTGACAGTTATGCAGTCAAAAAAGTTGCTTCACTTGGAATGCAGAACAGATGCTTTTCTTATTCATTTGAAAGGATAGTCTGGTGTTTTGTTGGTATTTCCCAGACCACTCGAGTCCAAAAAGTTATTTTAAAAACTGCTAATCCTCTTCTTAGGACAAAGAAACTGCTGAAGCAAATTTTGAGGGTAGGAGAGCTGCTGTGTTACTTGTCCATCTACTTTGGGGTTCTGGCCAGAGACTGAAAACCTTTATAAGCAAATGGTTGTGGAATAGCTGGCAGCAGAAGTGGTTTTATTATTTCTTTTCTTCCCCCTACACTCAATTGTTTAAAAATTCCATTGTGTCTTAAAGCTGGAGGGTTCATCAACTCAAAGAATTCATGGCCTCCACCAAAACTGAAATTTTCTCGTGGCTGGTAACAGAATTTCCAGTTGCTCAGAAACTGTATACAGAGTTGTACCAGTGTTTTACTTGTATGTTTGAAGTGTTAAAATGTTGTATTGTGGCAATACATCATGAGTTTTGATGTTCCATCCCACTCCTCTGTGCAAAGCATTGCATTTTGAGTTTGAGTTTGAGCTGATCCATTCAAAGCTGTAAGGACCCTGCAGGTGTGTTGCCTCCAACTGCAGAGTGTGCATTGTTCTATTGCTCCCTTTTCTCTCCTCCCTCTTTGTTGGAGTACGTTTCACCATGGAGAATTGAGCAGGATTTTGCTCATTGATTACTGATGGCAGCAAAGCCTCTACAGGGTGGTGGTTTCCTCTCTCTTCGATGCAGGGTCAGAAAACCAGGAGTCATAGGTGGTGCCTGTAATCTGGGAGAGGCTTGGTGAAGTGCTCTTAAAAATCTTAAACCATGAGAACATAGGCTTTATCTTTGGCTATTTGATTCCCCTACATCTGCTTTTGAACCTACATTGCTTCAGTCTCCCAACCACAAAGGTGCTGGCTGCTAAGAGTATATTCCAAATCTGCCAAACACATTAGTTTATCCTGTCTCCTGTTTCCTGATCTGTTTCATCAGCTTTATTGGATGATCATCAAACTCCTCTTGAAGTCCTGGTCATCTGTTTGTCCCACTTCACAGTGCCTGAGGAGTCCTTGTGTACTACTTTGTCCTATTGACGTGGCTCAGCATCAACCTACCACTTTTTCTTTTTTTTCCCATTTCCAGCTGTTCTTGGTCTCTTCCCTCTGACATACTCCAGTTCCGTGGAAGCTTCAGGATATTCCTGATGACATCTTTTCACAAGGTGTTTCTGCTGACTAATAAAATTATTAAACCCTGAATTACTGCAGTTTGAGCTGAACTTAGCCTTGAGCTTCAGATCCTTCTGGAGACTGGATTGCCAAAATGCACATTTTTGTGCATTACTTTCAGCCCTCTAAAACTTTTAGTTTTATATCCAAAACATAGAGGTTTATGTAGATTGTGTTTATGGAGTTATTATAACTCTGTGCTGCTGTTTCCCTGATTTTTTTTATTTAATTTAATCTTCACCCCCCACTGAATTTATGTTCCTCTATCTTGTGATGGAAGAAGTGATCCTATGTATTAAATGAGACTTTTGCGCATTTAATCTCTTGGTGTTGCTTGAAGAATTCTGGGCATGGTGATATGATAAATTACAGAATCCATCACTATTGTCGTTCCTTAGTACCATGCATCCCACAGGGAATCCTTCAGGCACCTACTAAGGAGGTGCTTGGCATTAAAAGCTGATTTCTATTTCACCAGGCCGTGGGGAAAATAAGATGATACTTAATCTAATATCCATTTGATTAGTAAATCAATATATCGATCTATCTTTTGAAATGCATTAAATGACATGTGCCTTAGTTTCTAAAAATACTGCAGAATCATAATTTGCAGTAAAGGCCTTAAAATACTTTTCTATTAATTAAAATAGTTTTTTCTTTTTAAAATGTTAGTAGAAGTTTTCAAAGGGAGCACAGTTATAGAAGGGGAGTTGTTAAAATGGGATTCTGTAACTTCCGTTTTGGTTTTGTTTGGATTTTTTTTAAGACTTGAGAATCAGATGGTAGTTTAAGGATTTTTTAAGGTGATGCTGGGGATTGCAATGGTGTGCCCTTGCTGAGAAGGCTTGTGGTAGACCTTCAAATCCAAATCCTTATTTTTCGGTCTGGTGTAGTGATGATTACTGTCATTTATTTAGCTTAGAAGCAGAGTATGCTTTTCAGCAATTTTTGGTTAAAAGACATGACCCAAAGAAATTTTCTTGTTTTCCCCGGTAATTCTGCTGCCAGATAGATATATTGGAGTGAGGCCACACTTCCTGGGATTAACACAGGCTGGGTCAAGATAAAGCCTTGTCTGAACAGAGTAGGCAGTGCTTTGGCTGGGTATTGCTTCTTGGATGTCTTATGTCAGTGGGTAACCAGTACAGAACTAGAGGTGATCAGGCAGATTGCATGCCCAGAGTTTCCCAGAGAAAGGGAATCTGTTGGAAAAATGCTTATCCAAAAGGGAGGCTGAACTGGAAATTTGGTGCTAATGTTCAAGTTACAGTTGGATTTATAATCAGAATTCTGCTTAAAATGATGCTTCTTAATTATTTGTATTTTTAGGTGGTGTTACAGCTGGGTAATAGACTTGTGTAAATGTGTCTACTCAATGTGTAATGAATGTCCAGAATAATAAAAAAAATGTAATTAACAATATTTTTCTTCATAAGGACTGAATTTATCAAATAGGTTTGTCTTTTCTATGTTAGCAGCCTGGTCTAGTGGAAAGTGTCCCTCCCCATGGTAGGGGGATTGGAATGTGGTGGTCTTTAAGGTCACTTCCAATGCAAACCATATGTGATTCTATAATTCTATGAATATGCAGAAACTGGATGTAGATTGTTACACTTCCCTGTTTTGGCTCTGACATGTAGTGGGTTTGGTTTTCAGGGATGAAGATGTGTTACTGCATCTTCAGCTGACTAAATTTGTCTCCACACCTTGCACCCAGCTGGCTTATTCAAGATGTGGTGTAGAGTCTTCTTTTCAACTTGCTGGCATTGATTAAACTGTAGTGTCCAATTTTTTTTCCTCTCTTCCTTTCAGAATACATTAAGTGCATTTTTAAGAGCTGCATGTCACAATTGCAGGATTTGAACTAGTTTGTTTAAATATACTTCCAGTTTTTGTGGGTTTATTTTTTCTACATTGTTATTTTTATGTTTATTTAATGACAGTCATGATAGAGGCTGATTTATGCAGGATTTGAAGTGTAGCTCAGCTGTGGATTTCTACAGCAGTTTGTAGATAGCTTACAAGTGTTTGTAGAGGCTGGATAGTAATAGTGTTTGTTTCTTTTGTCTGGCTGAAATATGTAGCATATTCATTAAAGATATTGACCTCTCTGGTCTCTTACTTGGAATTGACCTACATGGGTCAGTGTTGCTGCTCTCTGTCAATCCCACGCATTACATCTGTTTTCTGTGTAGTCTGAATACAAGGGCTAAAGTAGAATTAAACGGATTTTCTTGTTTTATTGATTACTGATATTGAATCTAATGTATTTTTTGGCCTGGGTTTTTTCTCGAAGGTTAGGATTTTTTTTCTAAACTAATTGCTTTTTGAGAGAAATCGGGAGCATGACTTCCTTCTTTCCATTCTGTTTTTCACTGTTGACAATTGTCTCCTAAATATAAGATCTGAGCTCACAGATCCACACTCCACCAGGCCAACCTTCTTCTGAATACAATTCCCAGCACACTAACTTATTCCAGAAAGTTAGTACAAATACCTCCAGTTTATTCCTTCCCTCAACTTCTGTCACACTGACCATGTAAAAAGAGCTATTTGTGTTTAGATTTGATTAGTTTCCCTGTGCTAGTCTCCAAATTTGGACCACTCTTTAAGCTCTCTGCTGCTAAAGCAACTTGCTGCTGTTTGGGCTTTTTTTGCAGGTAGTCAGCTCCTGCCTTTTTGGGGCTGTCCATGTAAACTCAGCTGACTTCTGGCCAGCATTGCTAAGGGTCTTCTGGCTGGGAAGATACTGAAGTATTTGTTGCAAGTACTGTTTTGGGGGTGTTTTACTTGTTTTTGTTGGGGAATTGTTGAGTTTTTTTGTGGGAGGAGGTATGTTGTGATTGGTTTTGTTTCATTTTTTTGTTTGGGGGTTTTCTTCGGTTTGTTTGGTTTGATTATTTTGTTTGTTTGGGGGTTTTTGAGCATGTTTGGTTTTTATGAAGACCATCTAAAATAACATCATGTGTTGTATACATGCTGGAATAGCTTCATCCCAGTGGAGGCAAACAGCAGATCCTTTGCAGTATGAGCTCAGTTTTAGTTTGCATTATATGTTATTGGATACTTGGATGGATTTTCCACTAGAAAAGAAGCATTATTTTCTGAGTTCAGGTAGGATAACCCGCTATTAAAAGCTGGTTTGCAGTGTTTGTAAATGTGGGCACACCATGATTTTATATCACGTAGCCAGGATTATGATAAGCAGTGACATGTTTTCTGCTCCCTGTTGTCATGATTAGTTTCATGGCATCATGGTTTGGAAATGGCACTCCCCAGTTAAATGTTCCCTCCATGACTCTCCAAACCTTTCTCCAATTATTCTCTCCCTCGTGGCAGCTGGGTAGGAGAATTGGAGGCACAGCAGATAAAGATCATGAGTTGAGAGAAGATCAATTTACTGAAAACAACAATGAGGTAAAAAAACTAACAATAAAGGCAACAAGGAAAGAGGCCAATGATTCACGTGCTCATCACCATGCAGGACCCCTGACAACACCCAACCATGCCATGCTGTGCCACCTGGAAGGGACCCCTTTCTCCATCCTGGAAAATGATGTGAAGTAGGATGGAATAACCTCTGGGTTCTACGGTAAAAATTAACCCCGTCCTGACTGGAACTAAGGCGTGGTTTTTTTGGGATGACACTTCAGAAGCAAGCAGTGATACTTGAGTTTTTACTGCTGTAGTCAACCTGCAATACTAAGCAGACCCAGTACAGCAGAGGAAAAATACTGAACAGTGTCTTGTTAGGGGAAAAAATATTCTTCTGAGTTCATGGGGGTTCAGTAAATTCCCTTGCAGTTAGGTTCAGTGTTATAAGAAAATGGATATTTATTTTCCTCAGATTTAGGTGCCAAGTATGTTCAGAGATTTGAACCAAAAATAGAGTTCCCTACAAGTCATGTTGTGAGTGATCTCCATATTCAAATGTTGGGTAATCTCCGTAGATGATCTTTAAAAGTGTTTGAGGATACAGATCTTAGATAATCTTAGTTTAAAATCTGGAGTGCTTAACAACTGAGGATTGCCTTCAACATGTCAATATCATTAGGAAAAAGCCCAGGCTACTCTAAATAGTTTTTCTGTTATCTTTTCCACTCTCTTTTTACAGGCTTGATAAGAGTTCTATTGTTTATGTGCCATGAAAGACTGGTCCATATGAGCAGGAAATGACAGAAAAAAAATATATACTGCCTGTTACACCCCACTGTCCCAATGGGAAAATAAAAGCAGGAATAAAATATTGCTTTTTTCCACTTAATTTTCCTCTTTGTCAGAGGGGATGTGTTTGTTGCAGGGGAAATTGATTGAAGAAGCTCCTTGTGTGCTTTAGCTTGTGAAGTACATAGGTCTATCTGGAAAGACTAGATTTCTTTCAGTGTGGGAGATTAGGAAAAATTGCAGCAGTCAAAGAAAGGTATCTGTCATTCTTGCTCAGGTGGTTACATGAGGGCAGGGGAAAAATGGGGTGCTGAAAAGTGGGGAGATTTGGATTCTGCCAAAGAAAGGAGCTTTGCAATGGAGCTTTTTTTTTTTTTTTTTTTTTTTTTTTTTTGGAAAGGGGCTTTCCATTTTTTTTATTCATTGGAGAATAGTCTAAACTGTTGGCTCTGCAGCAGTTCTGGGAGTCCTGCAAGCAGTCACAGTGGTAACAAAGGTCATCTTGGCATCTTATAATGGCTGATCAAGTCTGAGATAAAAAAGTAATTTTCTGCATTTCTGAGCTGTTCACCAGTGAGTGCTCTGCTGGTGTTACAGGAAACTCCTAATTGCTATTATTGTTGGGAATGCTCCCCTGCCCCTCTCCCCCATTTACAAACCTGAGTTGCTACTGTGCTGGCAGCCAGCAAGTCTTGGCACCAACACCAAAGGCAAAACTCGAAAGATGACTGTTAAGGGAATCTGTAATATGTATGTGAGGAAAAGATTCCTTTAGCTAGAAGCTGATGTCGTGGTGGATTTACATCTTTTTGTACTGGATGGTGGCATTTGGTTGAGTCCTCAGAAGACCATAGATATCCTTCACTGAAAAATGTGGGTTTTGTAGGAAACTCAAGATATGGCCCTGCTAATTCTGGTAAATCTCTCAGATTCTTTCCATGCTCCTAAACACAGGATTTGCAATCTGTAGTGGGGCATGAGGACTCCTTACTGATGTGGCTTTACTTGGCACTGTGGTAAGACATTCTGGTGCTTTGGGCTGTAATACAACTTAATTTTGGCACTGTTGCTGCCCTGCAGTTTGTGAAGGAGGGCTCTTCTTATTAGATATGCAGAATTTGGAGCTTTTTATTCATCTAGGACTAATAGCAAGATCAAAGCTTTACTTAGGAGCACCAGGGATAAATGCATGGTATCTTGCAGTATACTGATTTTTAATGTTTAAAAAAAATTTAATAAGTGTGTTAACCTCTTTAGCTACCTAGAGTATTTTTAGATTTCACCCAAAGCAACAGGGCATGGAACTAGGAGGTTACTGAAAGGTGCTGCTCTAGTGTTCTAGCTTTCTCTGCAGTTAGGCATGACCAACACTTGGTTCCTTGACAGTTTCTTACCAGGAGAATCAGAAACTTGTCCTATTTCAAGTACTGACTTAGACTGTGTAATTGTAACAATTGACCTTTTAAGTTTTAATATACAGTGCTTACACTTTGACTGAATCAACTACTTCTGAATTGAACTTTGAGGTAATGCTTTTTGGTCTTTATCAGCTCAGCTGGACTTCTGACAGCAGTTGAGAAAGTCAAGAAGAGGATTGGCTTTGTTTTCTCTGACTTGAAGCTTTTTGTCTCTTCCATACTTCATCTTGATCAGTTGAGGACTTTATTTGGAGTCTGTAAAAAAGAGGATTAGGTTCTTTGAGCTGTCTGGAAAATCCTGTTGGACTTGGTTCAGCTTTAAGGCTGCCCAAAAGCTTGGGCTGGATCTAGGCTAACGTATTACCAGCAAGACAGTTTTTGCATGAAGAACTGGTGGTGTTTTGGATCGTTTAAAGTTTCAACTTGATCCAGAGTGCACAGATACATGGTCTCCCTTGCAGCAGGATGGATCTGCTCTCCCTCTGAAGCATTGGCATTTATTAGTGGCAACAGTGGCTTGGGATACAGAGATTAACAGTCTCTTACAAACCTTTTCTCAGTGGGTGCTGCATGTTAGAAATTCCTGCTGAGAAGTCTGCTCTCACTTTCTCCTGGATAAGACTGGACTTTGTGGTAGCCTTCTCTGTTGTGTCAGGTTTGGGGAAAGACTGGATTTGGCTTGTAAGGGAGGAGTATAAACTATTCTTGTAGTATTTCTGGTTTTGATTCAGGAGTGGGAAGAAGTTTGAGTTGACATTGTTCTGCTTTGGATGTATTTTTAGTTTTAGTATTTAGTGGTAGATTTTTCTTAGGTAAGATGTTTACTTTGAGGTTAAAAATGTCAAAGAAAGGAAGAATACCTTGTTCTACATCAGTAGTTACTGCAGCATATGGAACTGGGTTTTTGGGAGGAAGGTGGTGCTGAGGATCACCATCTGCCCTGGGTGTGATTGTGAAGGGCTTTTACATGAGATCACAGTAGGCTGTGAAAGACCACGTGCCTATCAGCTGCTGTTGTGATGCTTGATGCATTCACTAAACACCTCTCCTCTTGAGAGAGACAAGTCATGTGCCCTGAGACTGTGCTTGGCTACAAAACAAAACACAATAGTATGAAGCGAGGTGGGGGATAGCTTCAAAGGAGCTCTCTGGCTAGCACTAACATGAGGATGATGACACATCCCTTGTCAGCCCCTGGAAAACCTGGTGTTTATTGTTAATTTTTTTTTACAGTGGAGTTTGACAGCCACCTTGGTGAGGCCATGGCTCAAGGTTCAAATTCATTCTTGGCTACTCTTTGATCCCTCACAGGAAAGAAGTGTCAGGAGCAGATTAATTCTGCGTCTGTAAGGAGTCCTGTGCTCATGAAATTGACTTTGGATAATGATGAAGTTGATGGAGTCTGATTTCCTAACACAGAACAACCCAGTCTAACATAGAACTCAGCCACTAGACCCAAAAACTAAAGTAGGAGAACCTCAATCCATCCCACTCCTTCTGGTTTGATGGCAGTGATAACAAGAGATGGCCAGAGAGGGATCACAGGTCAGCAGGAGAGCACCCAAAGGACAGTGCAAAGCAATTCCTACCACTGCAGCCAGTAGATTGTCTTCACTAGGGCCCAGCTTAAGTTCTTCTATGCACATTAATATAGCATGGGAAATAAACAAGAGGAGTTAAAAGCGTGTAGTCCTATTGTACTGGCTGCGGCTGGAGCCAGGCTGAGGGGGCAGAGGGAGTTCAACCTGGAGAAGAGAAGGCTCTTGGGAGACCTTAGAGTCCCTTGCAGTGCCCCTAAGAGATTTAGAGTGGGACTTTGGACAAGGGCCTGGGATGACAGGACAATGGGAAATGGTTTCCTGCTGCCAAAAAGCAGAGTTAGATTAGATTTTAGGAAGAAATTTTTGGCTGTGAGAGTGATAAGGCCCTGGCATAGATTGCCCAGAGGAGCTGGGGCTACCCCCTCCCTGGAAGTGTCCAAGGCCAGGTTGGACAGGGCTTGGAGCAGCCTGGGAGAGTGGAAGTTGTCCCTGGCCATGGCAGGAACATCTTGCTGAAATTAGACTATCTTTAAAATACCATTGAGCACAAATCATTCTAGAACCTCGACAAATAAAGCCATGCTGTGGAGGCTGGGCTGCTTTCTCTGGTAATTGTCTTTTGCAGTGATTTCAGTCAATTAAAACTTGCTTCAATGCTATCTGTAGCCATGACCATGACCTTTCACAGTAAGAAATGAAATTGATTGAAAGGTGAGAAATATGCTGCTGTTTTCTGCTTTGTAAGTTGATCAACACTTTTCTTCCTATAAACTGGAGTGTTTCCTTGAGGTGTGTGCCCCATTGTTTGCTTATCAAGATTGCTAAATATGTTCCAAAATCAATGTCTTTAAAGTAATATGTTCATTGAAAGAGTGATTACTTTTCATATTGAAGCATTAATACTGATAGAAAAGAATAATTTTGTCATGATCCTGTCAATGGCTCCTTTTTGTTTGTTTGTTTTGTGGGGTTTTGTTTGTTTTTGTTTTGTTTTAAAAAATTTATCATTATTTGTCTCCAGGAACTTCATTAGTTGGAGTTTCTTGTAATCTATCTTTTTCTTCTTGGCTCAGTCTCTTACTTCTCTTTAGTGATAAAAAAGGATATGTCCATTTTTTAAAATCATTATATCAGAGCTGATTAATATTGGTTTGGAGAGAGGTGCAGGATGTATGTTTCAAAGGCACAGAAAGAAATAGGAAGTTTGATTTCTATTTAAATGTTTTATTGTTTTATTTAAAGGTTTGCAAGCATCCCTATTGGCCTTGATAAAGGCATCTTTGATTTTTTTTTTTTCTTCGTGAGGGAAACCAGCTTGACATTTCACCCAAGGTGACTGTTTTCCTTTAAAGTTCCAGGTTCGGGTAGTTACTTATGGATGTCAGATTAGATTAAAAAACTAAATAAATATTTGACTGATATTTTTCAATGTCTTTGTTGGCGGCATACAGGTTTTTAGTAGCTTTCAGACAGTAAGTCATAAAAAATTTATGTTTCCCAAATTTCAGAGAGTTAAGTCCACCAAATCCCTGGATGTGTTAAGAGAATCTTATGGCTGATCCTTTTCTAAATACCTGCACCTGGCAGAGGTTTGTGCTTCTCTTTTTTTGCATCTCTGAGGCCATACATAAATATTGTCTCTGTTTAGTTCATTCATTTTTTCCTCCCTAGTAAAATGTTTTGTGAGAGGTTCTTTGGTGCAGTTCTGTATCAGTCCACCAGATGACACTTGATGCTTAAAGATGAAAACATGAGTGATCCTGCATGAAAAATTCTATACTCCTATGTTGATTTAGAAAAAAAATTCAGAACATCTTATTTCCAAAACATTTTCATATGGTGCTCGTAAAATTTGAGGTGTGTGTTCAAATGATACTCCCCATCCTTGGGAGTGTTCAAGGCCAGGCTGGATGGGGCTCGGAGCAACCTGGGACAGTGGAAGGTGTCCCTGCCATGGCAGGGTATAGGATGAGATGAGCCTTTGAGGGCCCTTCTATGATTCTATACTCTTGCTTAATGAGAGATTGCTTGTGGGAGCAAAGACCCTGAGAAGGGTATTTTCTTATCTCGTTAAACTTGTAGAAGGTGAGTAATTTTGATACCCATTTGTGTGGTGGAGTCATGGTGCCTTTGCAGGTTTTACCACAATATTGACAGCAATTACAAATCCTCCAAGATGTGATGAAATAGTTTACAGGCCAAGGTATGCATTTGTCATGTTCTTTGATGCCCTCTCTCTTCCCTTACCATCTGTACCCCAAATCCTTTATTTTTCACTTTTACTCTTTTTTCACAACTTTTCTTATAATGTTCATGCTCAACTCTTCTGTTCCACTTCAGTTTTGTCTCAAAACCCCATAAAAGAATTAGGCCAAAACCACAAAGCAGTAGCTGAGAAAAACGGAGCTTTTAAACTGTGTTCAAAAGTGATTTGAAATTGAACAAGGGAGGGTTTATGCATCCCTAATTAGAGGCAAAGCGAAGTGTGCATGACAGATTCATTGATGATAAACCTCAGTCCAGTTTAAACATCTGTCGAAGCTCAACTTAATAAGTGACAGCAGATTATTACTGCCTCAGATGCAGTTCCTGGGTGCCTGTGGGACTCTGGAGGAGCTGCATTGTGATGTGTTTGCATGACCCAGTCCCAGCAATCCTGCGCTCTGTCCTCTGTACAAGGTTTACAAGTGTCCAGAAAATTGTCCTTCTTAAAATCAACTCGTTTCACTAAAAAGCATAAATATCCAGAGTATTCTCAAGGTGTACTACTGAAGGGGGCAAAGAATGCATAAATATTATTTTCTTTTGGATTAAAGAGGATTTGAACAGCTCTTGAAGGTGGGCAGAAGACTGCAATGTTCCAAGGGCAGCAAAATATTTACCTTAATATGAACGTGAAATTACTTGTGTGGAAAATCGTGTTTTACAGGTTGGGGAAGAGTGGAGTGGGATACCAGTCACAGGTTGGCTCCATGTGGCTCTGTTTTAGTGCTGTTGGCATTAACTGAGGGCATGGGTGATTTGTTTCACTCCATTTACACACATTTTCTCGCTGTGTGAAACTGGGGAATTTCTTGAAAGAGAAGGTGTTCTGCCTTTTTTATCTTCACTTGTGCCCTACTTTTTCTTCTGTAGTCCAATAGGTTCAAGTTTTGTTTTATAACCAGTACAGCAGTTTTCCATCTTTTTCATAAAGAGATCCTAATTTTTCTTATTCATTTAGCGACATGGAAGGACGTATCCTTGAGAAAATGTGGGGGATTTTGAGCAAATGTTTGCTAAATGTTTGTCTAAAGGATGTCATTAGTATGGAGGGAACAAACGATAACCAGCCCAAATCCAAACTTCTTGGCAGCAAGCTACAACAAAGAGCTTTTCGGACTCTTTTGTGCCAAACATTTGAACTCATGTCAGAGGCTGTGCTTAAAAGAACATTCAAACCAGAAGCCCTGGGTGCCATAAAATAGGCAAGTTAGTACAAGACAAATGCATTGTAACCTTGTTCCTCAAGCCAGGGTGCAGTTTCATGGCTATTTGAAAATATTTGAAATCCAAGGACAAAAATAAATTCTGCAGGTACTGAGCTAGTTCTGGGTCCAGAACCTTTCAGGCCAGGCTCTGGTCACAGAGCAGCGCTCTTCAAATTGCCATGCTCAGTGCCCAAAATAGCAGCTGGCAAAATTCAAAGAACTGAGTCTCTTGATTTGCAGTTCTTTGTCTGGGTCCCTTCAGCAAAAACCTGAAAAATCTCAGCTGCGAGGTGTTTGAATGTCTATAATTGATATATTGTTTCATGTGAATGGAAATGTTACTTGAAGCGCATTTGGATTTTTGGTGGGTTTTGAAAAACACCTTTTGTATAGTAAGATTATTATTAAGTCTGATTAATTGTGATTGAACACATTTCAAAATTGAAGATAAGGGCTCTAAAAGCTAGTGGCTTGAGTTGATTTGAATTTTGCAGATCTTTGTGCCGGCACTGATTTTGGATTGATGCAATATTGAAATTAGTAGGATTTTATTGGTTTGGGGTTGTTTTAGGTTTTTTTTTTAATTTGTATCTATAAAGATTTAACTTTTCCTTTGGTGTGAAGTGAGATGCATGGATTTGCCATGTCAAGCAAGTGTTCTGCTGCTGTTTCCTGGCAAGGAAATGAGAGAATTTTTACCTCTTTGGACTGGTAAAGAAATGAGCAATTGAGTGAATTGTAACCTTTTTCTTTACAGCAAAGGATAAATTGAGAGGAAAAATTAAACAAAAATACTTTTGCTTTGTTTTTCATAAAAGCATGCATATGTACAGCTAATTACAAAAGCTGCAGAATAAAGCTCTGAATATTAAAGCTTTTTTCATAAATCAGAAGTAGAGCAATAAACCATGTGAACATTGCTGATATAATCACAGGCTCTTTGTTACTGTGCAAATTTCTGCAGAGTAATTTGTCTTAACACCATTTTTGGTGTTTCTGAATTAATTTGGAAACTAAAGAGAAAGAAGACCTCTAGTGTTCCAGTTGGATGTTTAAGCAGAGGAGAGCTGTGCAGCATTCTGCCTGCTCCAGCAGGAGACACTGCACTGAACCCAAAAGAAGCCCAGAGGGGAAGTCTCCTATTTTTCCCCCGTGCTGGGAACTGATGAGGCTGTGTCAAATCCTGGGTTCAGTATTGGGCCCCTCATGATAAGAAAGACCTTGAGGGTCTGGAGTGTGTCCAGGAAAGAGAACAGAGCTGGAGAAAGGTATGGAGCACCAGGAGTGGCTGAGGGAGGTGGGGGGGCTCAGCCCAGAGAAAAGGAGGGTCAGGGGAGACTTTGTCTCTCTCCACAACTCCCTGACAGGAGGGGGCAGCCAGAGAGGGGTCACGATCTGCTCCCAGGGAACAAGACACAGGACAGCAGGAAATTACCTCTTCCCCACCAGGGAAGACTTAGATTGGCTATTAGGGAAAAGTTCCTTCACTGAAAGTGAAGCATTGGACAGGCTGCCCAGGGCAGTGGTGGAGTCACCAACCCTGGGAGTGTTCAAAAAATGTTGCTGTGGCCCTTGAGGACATGGTTTAATGGTGAACAAGATGTTGCTGGGTTGGTGGTTAGACTTGATGATCTTCTAGGTCTTTTCCAGCCTTAATGATTCTGTGATTCTATTGCAGGGTTCTGTCACCTTTAGTCATGGAAAATAGATGTTAATTCAATGAAACCTTCCACATTTTTTTGTCTAAGGCTGCTGTATTATGGAATTTGGATGGGAATTTGCCCTTTTTTTGGACATCCCATATTTACACATAGTTCCTTACGACAATATGGTTTCTGTTCTGGATAGTGTCACTTTGATATAAATCCTTATATAAGCCTACTGGCCTCTTTCCTTGTGATAGCAAGTATCTTTAAAAACAATTTTTAATGGACTTGTGAAAATCAGTCTAAGTCTCTTCTACATGTGGAAGACAAAATCTTTGATCTATTAAGTCTTGTATGGGAGCACTGGGATGACCTTGTTTCAGCATGCCATGAAGAGGGCTTACATTCTTTGAGAAACTTCAGGTTTTGCTTGGAAGAACTGATTTAAACCTTATTTCTTTTAAATACACTTACTGCTCAGTGCAACTGAATCCATATGGGATAGTACTCTGTTCTTTTTACTGCTTCTTGCATGAAATGTTATTATGATACTAACTTCTCTGCATAGTGTCAGTCTCTGTGCTTCTTCACTTTTTTTCCCCTCCAGAATTGCACATTCTGTTTGCATTGGGCTGTGACTAATGTACAGATTTGCTTTCTGTAGCATCAGTGATGTTTTGCCAGTGTTTTAGTAGGGGATTCCCACAAGAATTCCCCTGCCTCTCCCATGTGGAGGAGTTGTGTGCACCAGGAGTACATGTACTTCAGTCATTTACTTGGTGGGGTGGGAGAACAAAGGCTCCTATTTACTTCTTATTTGAAACAATACTACCAACTCACTAAATGGTGCTGAACCCCTGTCCCAGGAGCTGTGTAGGACACTGGCTAGGAGTCCATGCCACAGTTCTGTTCCTGCTGTGAAACCTCGGCAACACTTTACTTTTTCAAAAAAAACTTTTTTAATTTCAAGTATTCTTTGTTTGAACTGTGAACAAACCCTGTTTTTAGTAACTATTTGTACAGTGCCTATCTCGATGGGCTCTGCTTTCCTTTGGGATTGTTGGGTGTATTTGTAGGAATGAAATTAAAACTAGCCACTGGTCCAACCAGCTGTTATCAAAGTGCTCTCCCCAAGAGCAAGCCCTGATGTTCCACATCCCTGAGCTTCCAAAAAATTGTGAAAACCCTGGAAATGCAGATGTCAAGTTGCCTACATTATACATACACACATATTCAGCTAATTACAGAGATTCATTCTACTCACTGATGACTTCAGAATGTCACAGACCTGAGTGCACTGTGCTGCTCTTGTGCACTGTCTGCTGTGGAAGGAGTGATTGGGATTTCTGGAAGAAAATTGTTCAGTGATGTTATTTGTGGATAGATTTATATTAATATTCTTCTTAGAGATGACACAAAATTAATCATGAACAATTACTGTGACACAAGCAAACTATGTCTCCTCAAGTTTGAAGTTATTAAAGGGAGTGGTTGTCAAGGTGTATATGTGTACATATATATGTATAATGTATGGATGCCTGTACACATATATTAAAAATTAAGAATTGCATATAAAAATTTTTAAAAGAACTGGCCTGAAACATGCTCTTGCTAAAGTTGTGTGGTGTTGTGCACCATTCAGAGCATGCAACTGCGACTCCCCTTGCACAAAGACTACCTTTGTTTTTTGAGTGAACTCATGGTTTATTTTAAACCCTGTGTTTTAATAATGAAATTCACTGGAAACTGAAGGGAACAAGACCATGAGGTTTTGTCCTGATAAAAACCAAACTGGAACTTGCAGAGTCAACTGTGAATAAATGTATGTGTCACAGTTTATGATTTCATCTTTTCAAGTTTTGTTCCTCTTTTTTAAATGTTTTGGAAAAAATACACATCTCTTATCAGTGACCTCATACAAATAAGTTCTATTTACTTTCAAATCATTTTTTGACTATGAAAATAAAATAACAGTGTAAAAAGGCACTTCATGCCTTTCATATTTGTTTCTGATAGATTTCATTGAGTTTAACTTCCAGCTCCCCTTGTTCCCCACTTCATGCTGGCTTGGTTCTGAGTATTGTCCTGCTGTGATTCCAGTGCAGAACACTCTGGGGACATGCAGCCCGAGGATAAAACTCAGAAGTGTTTGTGCTTTAAGGAATGGTCAGCACTGCCTGTCTGTTGTCGATGATGATTATAGTAGTTATAACCTATTATTAGTACAGTGAAATTTAATACACTTATTGAACATGTGGTATGAAATGGCTGAATCAAAGGTCTCTAAAGACCCATTCATCTAGCTTTATTGAGGAGTATTTTTTGGATTGTTTTAGTAGAAAAATTACCCAGTTTAAGTAGGTGAAGTTATTTGGGTGTCTAACCATCTTTTTGCCACCATGCAAGTGATTTAAACCTCTGTATCTATTTTCACTGCAGGTCTTAATGGGGGGATTTTCTAAAATAAGTTTCAGAAATTTGTATGACCAGGGCAAAAATTTCTGTTTCGTTTGTTTATGACTAAAAGAGCAAAGATGCTGAGATTTAAAGGAATATATTTTGGCAGCAGAGATGATTGACAGAAGAACTACTTCCATTTTCTCAAAAGTTACTTGATTTTCAAAAGTTTTTCTTGCAACAGAACAGTGATAAAACCCCCTCACTGTCTTAATGCCTTTAAGGTAACTCCTAGTGGATTGGAATGATCAAGCTTTAAAGTTGCAGTGCCCCTGTAGTGATTGCACATGCAAGGGGAAATAATAATTAATTAACATTGTTTCATATAGTTTTTTATAAATTGGTATTTTAAAACAGCCAGGGTCTGTAGGGTATCACCTTTATGCCTTGTTTGTGCATATGAGGAATTTTTCTGCTGCTATATGAGAAGGAAATGCTGGGTGCTAGCAGAGATAAGGTTTAAATTGTTGAAAACTTAAAGAGAATTGTGAAATGTGATCTTTTAAAAAATCAGTTCAATTTCTTTTCAGGTGACTTAGACTAAAGGTTAAAATAACTGGCAAACCTGTATGGCTCACAAAAGTGCCCTGAGTGTTCTGCCTTCCTAACCAGGTAGCTCTGCGCAGGAGTAAACTAAAAATACATATTGCAAATCACAGAGTGTCTCTGGATGTAACAGGCATATCTATAAATCTCCATTTCTATGGGTTGGTGTACCATTTCACCTTTAGTGGTGTTATTTGGGGTCAGATAACAATACTCTTGTGCAGCTCTCAGACAGATTAGTAATGGTACATATTTTTGTTGGTTATTTAAAAGATATTACTCCATTCCAAAAAAAAAAAAAAGAGGCTCTTTTGCTTGCTTCACTGTGGCTTGAGTGATTCATAGAATCTTCTTAGTTTTTTTTTTTTAATTTAATTTTGGTGCATGCAACTAATGATAGTATGAATATACAGCAACACGTGTCTGCATCAGACACCAGTGCTGAAGTTAGGCAAACTGATATTCCTTTGTTTCATTGGCAGGTGAATATAGTTGTCAGATCATAAAATATAGGGTAAGTAAATAATAGATATCAACTTGTTCCCTGTTTGGCTGGGTACATGATTTGAAATTATAGTTTGTCCTTCACAATGTCTTCTTTATGTTTTTGGGTTTTTTTTAAATTTTATATCTGTTCTTCCAATAAGAGATTATCAGTCATCTACAAGCTACCACCAACCATGAGATTAGCCCTTCATTTCTTTGCACATGCAGAGTTCTGATAAAAAGCTTCAATAAGATTACAGGAGGATCATGCAATAATTAATAGTAATTTGTCAGTTTTGTTCCATTTATTTTTTTGCAATAAAAGACTAAAGTCTATTTTTCCCCTCAGCTTTGCACATCTGATACCTTGCCTTGTTACTAGGAGATGAAGTATGATTTGCATGATGTGTATGTTCCTCTTCTGGACCACAGTGGTTTTAGCCACATATTGACAGGAATGTTGGCTGGTCAGTCTGTTGCTATTTAGCTGTTAGAAATTATAAAACAGTGATGCTTTTTTGTTTGTTCAGAGAGGCTTCAAAGAAATCTCCTGGCTGCCATTTCCAGACGTACCTGGATATGTATGATTTTTGTATACATATAGAAATAAATATATTCTTGACTTTTAATAATCAATATATGCTCTCACTGCAATTTCTTGGCCTTCTGCATAGCCTCACTGTTTATCTTTGTCTCTCCCTGGCACCTGCCTTTTAAAGAAAAGAATTATCAATCTGAGCTGTTCCCTGGTAGTTGATGGTGTGGCTTCTAATCTGGTTTCCTGAGTAAGTGAGGTTTATGTATTGTGCTTTCTGTCCCTTCTTGCTCCTCACGCTCATTTCAGAGTGGTTGATAAAAGGGGTAAGGAGCTATACAATATATTTTTTTTTCCTTTTCCTTCGTGATTTTCCAAAATTTATTAGACAGAAAGACTGATCCCTAGAGAGGAGACAAGTGGGCAGAATCATCAGGGCAGCTGCCAGCTGGACAGTGGACATATGAGTTGCTCCAGACTAGCCCCATCTTGCACTGGTTGGTGCCTGCTGGAGCTGGGAGAGAGCACAGTGGAAAGCTGGCATGGTGTGAGGGGATGTGGCCAGAAATATGTAAGCCCATGCCAGGTGAGACCTGCAGAGCTGCTCCATGGTTTTGGGTTGCTCTGGTTTCTGGCTGTTTAGATTTTTAATCCCTTTCAGCCTTTCCCCATTGCTTGTGTATAGCAGCTAGTGTTTTGCACCATTTTGCTGTGTTTGCATTGGCAGATTTAATTCTGCTCTTCCTTGGCTTTGCATATGAAGTGAGATTTTGCTGTGAGTGAAATTTTGCTGTTGGTGGCTATAAAGACTTGATGGCAAGGCCACCTGTAGGAACTTGGGAAAGCACGGACAGTTGTACTGTGTGATCTGGGTCATGTGTGATCAGAAAAACTGGTTTTTATTGTGATATAAAATCAGATTTGTGTTTTGTTTAAATTAGAGTTTTTGATTTGTGGTCATATAACAAAACGTTGAACTCATATTTAGCTGAGGAGGAAAACAGGTGGAAATATATGTGTTGGACAGTTTGCTCTCTGCTTCACAGGGAGATGGACCTTCCCTCAGCTCCAGGAGGGATTTCTCCACTCCTCAGCCAGCACTATGTCTTCTAGGGATTTTATATGTGTAAATGTAATACATTAGTTCATCTTACTGTGGTGAGATGTTGCAAAAACCAAACCATGTTTTCATTTTTTCTTCTTTCTCTCGATTCAGATTGGGGCAGAAATTGCTGCAAGTGAGAGAGGAGTCAGAAAGCGACCTGGCTTAGGTCACTTCTCCCACCAGTTCTCCCCTGGTCCCACTTGGATAGAAGATATCAGCCACTTCTCTCAGGGCACTGGGACCTTGGTGGTGTCCTTTTCTCTTATGTGGGACTGGAGAGATGAGTGAGCTCCAGGGAGAAGGTAGCTGCGTGGGGGCTGGTTGGAGCAGCTGCAGAGCAGCTGCAGTGCCAACACTGGGGTTTTCAGAAGAAACTCCAAAGCCTGACAGGTTTTTTCCAACTTTGTGCCCAGCTGGCTTGTAATTGTTCTCACAATCTCTGCTCCAGCTTTACTATGTCCTTTTTTATGGACCACAACTTGCTTACCTCCTCTCTTTTTGGCTTAACTTCCTAAACAAGCCCATTAGAAATGATAAGTAAATAAATGGTGGATTTTGGGAGTCGACCACTGCTGTGCTTGCAAATCAAAGCAGTCTTTTTATTTGTGCAGGCTTCTTGGTGTCCTCTACAGGGAGGTGGAGGAGGGAGGAGGTCTGGCTAGTGTGCCAAGGTAGAGATCCCCATTAATTAACTATTGTTAAAAAACTTTTTCTGTGTGTTCAGAGACAGTGTTTGGAGAATTTTTTGGTACGCAAACTTAAATTACCTTGGTAATAGTCAGTGGTAAACTGATGACTATGGAAGTTGCTTTGTTTTGCGGCAAATATTGGACAGTGAGTATTGCACTTTGGTTGGAGCATTGTGTTAATGTCACTGAGCAGCTCTTACCTCTTTCTGAGGTTGGAAAAGACCTCCAAGATATCAAGTCCAACCTTTGACTGAATCCTATGATGGCCACTAACCATGTCACCAAATGCCATATCTGCTTGTTTTTTGAACACTTCCAGGGACAGTGATTCCACCACTGCTCTGGTTAGCCTGTTCTAATGTTTAACCATTCTGTTTCAATGAAAGAATTTTTCTTAATATCCAAAAAATACTACTACTACTACTATCCTAAAAATATTAATTAATATCCTAAAAATACTAATTAAATTTGTATAAAATATAATCAGTTTGATGAAATTGTATTGGCTGTTATCACTGGGATTTTGGTGCTGGGGTTCCACCTCCTATGGATTATTTTGGTTGACTTTCCGTGGGGACCCTGACAGGACCCAAGGAGGAGAAGGATGGCAGTAGTGTGAGTCAGGATCTCATGAAGGAGCACTGTGAAGCAGTGTGTCACAGTGTCCACCTTGCTTTTATCAATGAACTTTTCTCAGTTCTGCAAAGAACAAGATCCTTGAGGTTATCTGTTTCATACTATATGTGATGATTGTTTTCAAGAGAAAGGCTACCCTCTGTTTTAATGATAATTTGATGCTCCTTATCAAGCCTTCTTGAAACTAGTCCTCCTTGCTACAGCCTCAGCTCTGCAACAGGTTCATCTTTGTCAACCAGGTTTTAATTGCAGTTGAACATTAATTCCCATCTGTGTAAAATCCAATATGTAAATAAGGTTTTTCCAACCCCTCCTCATTGGAGGGGTCTTACACCATTCTTGTTTCCACCAGCATCCCCTCAGCATCTCAGGGAAGTTTCATGCTTTTTAACTATGTGAAATTTGGTGCAAATGAAAGGAAGTGCAGGTAAAATTATTGTAGTAATAGTAAAACACATTTTCTTCTCCCAGACTACACTCCCACGAAGTCTGGCTTTAGTACATCTCCACCGAGTAGCAGCAATTGCCATCAGCGAAGCCCCCTCCCCTTCCCACATTTATTTCCATGGTAACCTGGAGAAGGCATTCTGCAGCCTCAAAACTACTTTTG
This sequence comes from Certhia americana, assembly GCA_018697195.1. Classification (NCBI taxonomy): domain Eukaryota; kingdom Metazoa; phylum Chordata; class Aves; order Passeriformes; family Certhiidae; genus Certhia; species Certhia americana. Next base: position 5,230,832 of record CM031868.1, on the reverse strand, counting down.
CTCTTTCATCATGTAAGCCAGCATTGTCAAGGGCTGAGTGTATTCCTACAGCTTTGAATGAATATAAAAAAAAGAAAAAGCCTGAATTTGGCCGGGCAATTTTTATTTGGGAGGTCCTGCAGCAAGAAGGAACAGACAACCTTCAAGTGACCTAGTGTCCGTACATTGCTTAGTAAGGAAAAACCAGTCTTGCCTCATTAATTGATTAAAGGGGAGGGTGGGAGTCATCAGAATGGTCTGTCTGTGAAGTGAATGTGGTGATTTCCTGAATACTGGGAGGTGGGTGGGTGCGGGGCAGATGGCTGGCCAGGCTGGGCTGGTGAGCTGCCGGTAAGCGTGCATGCTGTGACCGGTTCAAACAGCGCTTTCTTGTGGAGTCTGTAATGCTTTTCCAGGTATCATGTAGAAAATGGTGTCCTGCTAGATGCTTGCTCCTCGACTGTGTTATTCATTAGCCTTTTCCTGGTGTAGAAGTGGGGGGGTTTGGCAGTGTTGGGCAGTGCTTGTTGAGTGCGAGCAATTTAGCGCTGGGTAGTAAAACATTTGCTCTTTGCATACAGCTCCATAATGAGCTGTATTGATTTTATGCTTTTAAAAAATCTGTATTTATGCAGCATTTGTGTGTAAATGGTGAGAGGATTTTATTCTTTTTGAGCTGGCTAAGGCTGTTTGATTGCTCTGTGTGATAACAGCAGCATGTGGAATGCCTAGTACTTGGTAAAAGAAAACCAATTGCTTGCAAACAGTGCAAATGGAGGATGAATGAAATTATGTTGTAAGTAATTATTTTTTTAATAATTTGAAAGCAGAAACCTGTCTGGTCCAAGTGTGGTCAAAATCTAATATGATAAAGGGATTGGATGGATTATTAATTTGGATTTTCTGCAGATGTCTGTTTCCACGTCATTTGAGTACCTGATTCATAGTGCAGGAAATGTATTGGTTAAAATATTTCAGGGGTGCTGCTTGATCAAAGGATTGGTTGTTATTTGGTTGGCTTGGGACAACCTGGCAGCATTTTTTTCCCTTTCTTACATTATTTGGTTGGGAGGGGTAAAAATGGAGCTTTCTTCTAAATGGGTCTGAAATATATAAATGACTCAGAAGTCACCATGACAATATGGGGACCTGGATCAGACCTTCCCTCCATGCTTTTGTTGTTTTGTTGTTTTAAAATATTTGTTATTTATGTATTCCCTAGTGTGTTTAAGGGAGTATCTTACAGCTCCTTTTGCTACAGGACTTCTAATGATATCCAGCTCTTAAAGTAAATGATGGATGCAGGGATTTCTGGATTAAGCTCAGTCCAATGTAAACAGTTTGCTGTAGAATTAAGGTGAGATCTAAACCGAGGACATGAGCACCTCCAGCAGGAGTTAAGGGTTTGCCTTTCCCACAATTTTGGTGTTGCAGATCTGAAAACTTCTGCTGAGCTCTTCTGTGGTCCTGAGGATTCCTGTGTGCTTGTGGTGTTCCAATGTGGGACCCAGAGCCTGGAGATTCCTGAAAGTTATGTCCAAGCTAAGGTGTAAGAGAATCTTTGTTCAGGAGTGCCTGGAGTTAGGGGCAAGCTCAGGGACAACAAGAAAAAAGACTGGTCATGGTAAAGAAACCAACAGTTTTTCCACCCTTCCGTGCTAAGGGATGCTGAGTGTACCTCTAAGGGAGGAGGAAGATTTTGTGAGATGTGTTGCTGGCTGTTCCTCTGCAGTTGTTGGGATGTAGTGAAGCCATGCTGCCCAAGGGGAGTAAGGTTTGTGTTCAGTTCCTTTCTTGATCTGAGGCATTCAAATTTCACCACTTAAAAATTATGGAGTGGTGAACACAGGCTGTGAGAAGTTGTACCATACTGGGCATTCTGAGATCTGAAGCCCTGGCACTGAACAGAAAGGAATGAAAGACTCCTCAGGTTAGAGAGGGTGTGCAGGGAAGGCAGTAGCTGCAGCACAGCTACTTTGATGGGGAGTTGTGGAGGAGCAGCATTTGGTTTCTGGTCGTCACTGCCACAGCTGTGGGCATGTATGTGGAATTAGATGTGCTTATTTTGTGGATAATATTTTGGCTTGGCCCAGCTTAGGAATCTTCTAGAAGAGTATTACTTTGGGGAGAAGACATCTTACCTGGATATCTCTTCCTGGTGCTGTCTTCTGTCTTCTCCTGGCAGGGTTTCTAGGGTTAGAGAGTTATTTGTTTCATACTTGTAGCAGCAACCTATGTAATTGATAGTAAATTTGGTGGAATAATGAGTAGCACTAGATGTTCTGCGGAGGTGGTATTTCAGTGTAATCAGAGGACAGTAATTACATATTTCTCAGTTATCATCATACTTCTTGATGGAAAAACATCCCACTGTAATTTGGGTAATTTGAAGTAAAAATCACTGCAGTTGTCACTTTTGCCCATCTAAACTCGGAGGGAAAGTATGTCTACAACATTTTCTGAGATGTATGGATTTACTTGCTCTTGTGGCAGAGCTCTATGTTTCAGTATGAGGCAATTGAAAAGTAAGTAGAACATGATAGTGACTTTCACCTTGCATTATATACAGGTCTATACTTGTATATACTCCATGCAATTATATACAATTATACTACATCTCAACACGAGACTGTGAAGAACCACACATTTTTCTCTTGACTTTGGAAAAATGTTGAGTTTTTTCTTATGCTGGAGCTAAATTTTCAAATAACACAAGAAATTTTCTACAGCTGGGTAGGATTATCTCCTTTGAAGAACTGCATACCTGTGTGATGTAGCCCATTTTCCCTTTTTCTTGAAGTTACCTGATGTAATAATTTTGAATATTGAAAATGTGCAGAAAATTTAGTGCTTCAGAAATTAATTCCAAGTATCTGAGAAAAGATTTCTTTTGAGCCAGAGGCTCAAATAATGAGATAAACCCGTTATGAGAAAAATAAGTAAGAGCAAGAGCCTGGTGGAGTTGGTTATACAGAGTTTTGTGGTTACATACCTTGCTTTCAAGATTCTTACAGTTAGGATACATATCATAGTGTAGAGACAAAAACTTAAAAGTCCTAAATTTAGGAGTAGCTAAAAAACAAAACAAATGTAAACCCGCCCTTCCTTTCCCTGCCAAAAAAACCCAACCACAAACAACAAAAGATACTTCTTATTTCTAGGATTGGAGTTCCTCTTTGGTAATTAGTTCAGCTGTGACTTATCAGGGACAAGGTTGCATGTAATCCCTTATTCTACACCTACAAAAATCTTGTGAGGATAGGGCAGAGTGACACTGATGATGCCTTTACAGCATTCTTGGTACTTAAGGGTTCTGATTATGGAAATGATGCTTTTTATTTCACCTGCTTTCAGCAGTAGTGCTCTAAGAGCTCAATGACAGTCACCTGAAATTAAGCCATCTGTATTTTTTTTCCTTATTAATTTTGTGAATTTCTAAGTGGGGAAAGAAAAGTCTTGGTTTCAGTCCTACAAAATAGGATTAAATTAATTTGCAGTATTTTATAGGAACAACCTTATTTTGCTCTGTGGATCAGAGACTGGCACTATCTTTCAGAGTAACCCTGCTTTTTGTCCCTTCCCAGTCCATGGGGAGTGTGTGTGTATGGACTGCCACAAAGAACTGCATCCAAAGTTTAAAAATTCTTTCCAACTTACAGAGTCCCACTTACCACCCCTTCAAAAAAGAGAAGACTTCATCATAGTGGATACATTTACAGTTCAATGTTAAAATTGAATCTTGTTTTTAATAGAGCTATTGTTCTTTGCCTTGCTCCATATAAATGTGATATGGCAATAAAAAAAACCCTTGCAACAAAAATTGTAGAGGTCTGGAAAACACACTTCACCGAAAAAGCTCAATGTCTTGACCCCTTTAGTTATAAAAGGCAAACTGGTTTAACTAGGGTTATATTTAGTGAATGAGTGGTAAAAATGTCATGGTCTGAGAAGGTGGAAAGATCAAACTGGAGTTATTTTCCTTGTAAAGGTGACTCTACTTTTAAGAGGAATAAATGGTATCAGTTTTTGAATACTTCTTTCAATTCTTCTGATTCCAAGTGAAAAAGTATTTTGTTGAAGAGCAAGAGGTTTTGTTATATTTTTCCATGCCATTAGGTAATAATAATTGAGATAAATTGTTTGCTGGCCAATTGAATTGCAGTAAACCATGTCATTCCCAGAGTTCTGCAGAGTGTAGGACCTGTTAAAACAGCAGCTCTGCTTGCAGTACCTCTGTAGAAGATGCCTCCAAGCCCAATTTCTCTTCCTACTGCCTATGGTCTTACCAAGCACAGCTTTCAAACCACTACCCTATGCATGGATCAGCTCAATGAATTCTGAGTTGGGTCAAAACCTTCTAAGGTTTTGTGGTTGAGGGAGCAGGGCAGGAAGACTCTTTCAGAGGGAGAATGTTAAGTGTAGTATTAAACCATACCATTAGTTCCACCACCTGTATCTTGCACCTGTGTTAAATTCTGTCCTTTAGCCCAGGATTTACCATTTCTTCCTGCTATTAGGTGTTTGGTTTGGTTTGTGAAAATGTCCTTTTTTGGAAATACTACTATGAGAAGCAGAATGTCAGTAGATACAAAACATGGAAAGCCAGTGGTTTTCATGTGCTGGTCCTACCAGTTTGCCTTCCAAAGGAGCTGCCCAGTGCTCTGTGTTTCTTCTGACCAGCCTGGATGGAAAAATATGAAGGGCTGCAGACTGGCCCTCAAAGAGTCAAATACACAGATGTACTAATCAGTGAATATTTAGGTAATGGAGGACTGAGACTGGGGAAAGACAGTACATTACTGACAGCCAGGGGGTTTATATTGGTAATGGACTGGGGAATATCTTCCATGGAGTAGTAGCACCAGATTTTGACTTTGTAATTGTACTTTCTGTTGTGTTTATGTTAGTTGCATTGCTGTTGCTTTGCAAGAGGTGAGTGTTCAATAAGTCTCTAAATAGGCTTTTTAGTACTGTTACTTGTGTCTTTCATTGTGTCCTGCAGCACTAGTCAGAGCTGACTTCCTAACAATCACAGATATTTTGAAGATTACCTTTAAACTTTAGGTAATTTGTTGTCTTTTCTGAGGATATGGTTACAGAATTCAATGTCTTACTGACTTTTTGCAGGTCTCTGACCCATAAATCACTTCTCAGTGACATGGATATTTCCAGTTTGAAAAGTGTGGTATACAGGCTTTGCCCTGTCCTGGGAGGCCTTGGTTCCTAAGGGCAGGGCTTTCTAGTTTTATCTGTCTGTAAAATGTCATTGAACATCCATGGTGTGGTCTACATAAGAATGGAAATGATGAGCTCACAGTGTGTGTGTGCCCCTGGGGAGACTCCTGCCTGCTGTCCCTGATGCCCAGCTGGTGGTGATTCTTAAAACGCTTGTTGCATCCTCTTTGAACACCAAAACTACTTGAAGCATTTGCCACCTTCAGGCGATTAAACAATCAATTTTAACAAATTTAACAATTTGTTTGTTTAAATATTTTTTTTCGAATGTCAAAACCCAGTAATTTTAATTTAACTTTATCATGTGTATTTCCAGTAGATTGCTGAGTGGAATGGAATTTTATGCCGTTAAATGTTATTACAATTTAAGTTCTTTAGTCAAAGAAGCCAATGTATTCTTATGGCTTTTATATAACTTTTATAATTTTAATTCTGAAAATGTTATGAAATAAAATGTATCTTACTGTACAGAAGAAGGAGGAATCCTAGTGTTTTATATAGTTTAGAATGTGCAATAAAATGAATTTTACTTGATATGAAGAAATTTGTATAGTTTCCATGGCTAAGAATGAATTCTTTGATGGAACTGTTATATAGCTGTTGTAATTCCATTTTCAGATGAGGTCACTGAACTGAAGTGTTTGGACAACATCCCTGGTTGGGTCACTTATTCTGAAAACTGCCTTTGCTTTGTGTATGCTATGCACTCTGGCATTCAAATATTATTTAATGTTTTTAAATGTACAGGTACAGAATCATTAAGATTGCTACAAGATATATTGGGTGGCTGCTTGTATTAAATGCAAAAAGAACTGGAGATTGACACACTTAATGTTTATGTACACTTCGCCAGTCACACATTCCTATTATCAAATATATCTCCTTGTGAAAGATTAGTATAAGATAAATGTAGCAGTCCTCAGTCATCTTGTGCTCTATGCCTTTCTCAACATACATCTGTAGCAGGGGATGTTGCCTTTTTGTGCATTTGAGAATCCCAAACTGGCTGCTCTGAGGAGAGTAAACTGTTCAGACCAAGGATGGTTTTTGTAGATATTGGGTTGGGAATACTGTGGGAGTTGCATTTAGGTATCTGAGCAGGAGGAGAAGGTGAGAAAGAGGAAATACTCTTGGATCTGTGACCAGAATATTGGAGATATTACCTAGGATTTTCAACTTGTTTCTAGTTTTATTCTGGTTGGTTTTTCACAAGGCCAGATTGGATGGGGCTCTGACCAACCTGGTCTAGTAGAAGGTGTCCTTGCCCATAGCAGTTATTGGAATGTGACGGTCTTCAAGGTCCCCTCCAACCTGAACAATTCTGTGATTCTGTAACTGTGCATCCTGCAGGGAACAAAATACCTGATTCTTCCTGGCCATTAGTGCAAATGAAATTTTCAACTAAAAATCACCTTGAAGCAATTATTTTGCTTGACAGGTCTGATTTTTCCTTTGTCACAGAACATCACAGAACCTGACCAGAGTGTTCCCATTCTGAGAACAGAGCTTTAGCCAGTGGACACTGCAGCTCAGGGCCGATCCCTCTGATTGCATTCTTCTGAACCTCTGCAGGAAGGCTGAGACTGAGGCAGGAACAAAGAGGAGGGATGGCCCCATGGCAGAGTGGCATGGTGGTCCCATTGGAGTGAGGATGAGGGAACCACAGGGCTGTGTGCTGGACTGTGCACAACGGACTGTGCACTTGGCCTAACTTAGAAATTGCCAGAGCTCCAGCCATCCTGTTTGGCTTCTCTAAGGAGAGCTGTCCCTCCCCAGCAGGGCAGGTGGGGACATGTGGCTGGTGCAGACTTTGCATATAGTTACGAATGCCAGATCTGGATATGGGAGGATGACACCTGAGCTCTAAGCATCTCCAAATTAGCCTCAGTTTATTTATGAGATAGGATAACATGGCTTCAGGTGCCTTTTGAGCAGTAACTTTGTGTGGTGACAATCATCACAGTTTTTTGAGAGGTCTGCCCATCATATGCAGGAGCTGACGTTAGTGCCACAGGGGAGTGTGGCTAAGGACTGTGCAGACAGACAGTCAGTGTCATGGTCAATGACAGTCAATGAGTTGGTGTGTATCAATCATTCCCAGAGTGGAGCAGGGTGGCCAGAGAATAATCAGACCTTATTGCAATTCATGTTTGCATGTGCTTGGTGGTATTTGTTTTTCTCTTTTGGAGGGCTATGGAGGGCTCAGTGTTTGCTCACACCAGTGTGCTGTCAAGGAAGCAGGAAGTATCCTAGGCAATTTGGAGATGAATTAATGTTACTGCTCTGTTTGTTATTGATGGTCCTCACTTTACATGTAAAGATGTAAAGTGAGGACACCTCTAAAAGGTGTCTTGTTCCTCTCCTTGTGATGTCGGCAGCAGTTAAAGCTCTCTGAAGCCAATATGCCATAATAGATCTGGAAAAACTCCAACCAAACAAAAATTATTTATCCACAACCCATTATAAGCAACTGATAGGATTATGATGTTACTACTAAATTACATTTCCACTGTCAATTATTTTAAGAGCTCAAAATTGTAAATTCATTACAAGAGTAATTTATTATTTGAAATAATATTTTCTTTTCTGCAATGATCTTTTCTTTTACTGTTTTTCATCTATAGTGAAAATTCCTTACATTTTTCTTAATAGCACCTAAATTTCTGTAATGACTTTCATTTTTAAATCCCTCCAGTCATCCTTCCTTAGTAATGCAGCTTTGCCAACAAGCATACATTGTATGCATGGAGATTTCTCCATTAATGAAAGAAGAATACGGAATAATGGTGCAGAAATTATGTGGAAACCAGCAATTATTGAAACAGTGACTGCCATGCAGTATGTGCTGTTTTATGCAATATAATTTTAAACACAAATATTTAGACATCCTGTACAAGTGATATATAATTGTCCATGTTAGCTATAACTATATAGTGAAAAATGTTAGTTGCATGTCATATTTTATGTAATGATAGATCACACTCTAAATTTACTCCAGAACTGAAATCTATCACCTAAGCAAGAGAGAATGTATACAATTTTCACGATAATAATTTGAATGCATATTTTGGGTTAATAGTCTGATTCTGAAATTGTTGCCTGTTTCAGTTCAGCTTGAGCTTCCAATTTCTTTTAAAAAATTATTTAAAAATAATTTATGGCAGAGTTGTAATTCAATTTTGAAATGAAGCCTGTTGCTCTTTCTTTAGAACAAAGCTATAGTGATGCGGCCCACAGGAGCCCAGGCTAACCCTCTAACCTCCAGTGCCATGCCAGGAGTGGGAAACTGCCGAGATCTGGGTCTGAGCCTGTGGCAGAACCTTTAGAGCTGCTTTCCCTACAGTGTGCCATGTCTTGCTGCGACAGGGATCAAGTGAAGGAGAAAGGTGGAGGCTCTCTGTAGTGAGGTTCCAGCATTAAGAGTTTATAAAGGCTGAAGGGTTCAGGAACAGAAGAGCCCTGAGCTGCTATGCTCGGGTTTAAATACAGTTGCAAACCGAAGGGTGGATACAAGTAAACATCCGATGTGGGATCCTTAGGGAAGGAGTGAAGGGGTTACATCAATATTTTGAGGACAATAGGGTTAGGTGGGAGGACAGTGCAGGTCACATGCCCCAATGGGGTGTCAAGATTTGGGTGACACCCAGGAATGCCCAGAAGATGCTGTCCTTATATGATTAGCTCAGGGTAGGTGTGACAGGGAAGGTGCTAGAACAAAGGGTAGGGCTACAAGGATTGATAGGGAAGGAGCTGGAACAAAGGGCAGGGAATACCATAAGAGGCAAGGACAGGGGAGGATACAATGCAGGGGTTAACCAACTTGGGGAAAACACAGGGATACTCTGAACAAACCATTAACAGTAAAATTACTAACAATGTATATGTTAGTAACATATAGTTACAGTAACAATGTACTAACAATGAATAAAACAACAAGTTAAAATAAACAGTTAAAATTAAATTAAAATTAAAATAAACTGGCCACAACACTTTAGCAGTCATTCACAAGGATTTTATTGTTTGTGATTTATAACTAATGTCCAAAATGATAACTTGGATTCTTGCAAAATGTCCTTGGTTTTCAGATTGTAGTGGCTATGGATTGGATGAAAGTGCAATTAGAGATACTAGGAGAGATGAAATAGCTGCTATAGATACAATGAATTAACTGAAGTTTTGCTGGGAAAACTAATACTAATTCCTTTTACTCCAGTTTTTCTCTGTTCTCTATATTACAGGTCTTTGATCTGATGTTGCTTTTTTTGGAGCTTGTGAGTCTGAAATAAAGGATGCTTTACACTATCCAGTGGCTGGGATCCAAAATACTGTAGCTGGTTCAGTGGTTTTCAGTCTCTTCCACTTTATTTATCCGTGCATTGTTCCCATGGACAACTTCAACCTTTCCCAAGTTCTTTTTCTTGCTCTGACTTTGAATCTTAGAGACTGTGGATCACAGTGAATCGATACACAGAATAAAATAGACTCCACAACTAGATACATAGTTATAAAGTGATTATGTATGTCAGTGCCATGGCACAAGTGAGATAGCTCTCGTGAAAACTTGTGGACCGAGCCTCAGTTTGACCCACATCTTTATTCACAAAGATGTTCCATATGCAATACATTGCACAACTTATCTATGCATATTCAACCCCTGGTCCCGCCTATCCTCACCTTGTGTGGTAAATAGGCTGCTCCAAGTCTCCAAAAAATAGAGACTCACAGTGGCTAGACCCCTCCAAGGCTTCCCTTGCACTGGACTTGCAGTCACTGTGTGGGATTGGTTTGTTGGAGGTATTGATATGAGGAAGAGGCACAGGACTAGGGATGCTTTTGCTTTTAGCCCCTCAATGCTGTCCAGGCTCTTAAGGGCTCTTCCAAACTGTGACTGTGCTTTTGTGAGCCTATGTGGAACTCGATCATCCAGTCCAGAGCAGAGGCACCACAATGATCTCTTTACTTCTCTCTAGTTGCTGCCCATGTTCAGCTCATCAGCCAGAAATGTTTTTTTCTGTGTCTTGTTCTCAATAAAGAGCTTATTTTTTGAGAAAATTATTTATAGATAATTTATATTGCTATTTTGTTACATTTGTTTTAAAAGGGACAAAAATATTATTATAGATGTCATATTGCAATATGTGTGTCCATTCTTGGAACAAGTCAAACCAGATCCTGAGTACCCTGCTCTGTGCTGCCCTGCTTTGAGCAGAGGGGTTGGACTGGGTGATCTCCCCAAGCCCCTTCCAACCTCAAAGACCCTGTGGCTTGGCCATTTTCTGTCAAAGCTTTAAACTTCAAGTAGGGTGTTACTGAGTCACACTGAAATATGTTTTCTTTTCGTGATTATTGTGAAATCGTTCTGGATTTTGAAATATTTCAAAACCCAATTCTCCTTTCCCCTTCTAAATTAGGCACCTGCGATAACTTAAGATGGGCTTTGATATCTGTACCTTGGCCAATGCAGGAATTAAAGTTTTGAAATCTACAAATCATCTTCAAATCTTCAAAAGCTTTTGAAGTTAAACAAGTTGCTTTGCATTTCATCACACAAAAGTAGGCCAAGATTTGTATGCACCAAAGAAATTAGTCTGGCTGTTCATCCCTTCTTGCTCCCTTTCTCTAGTAGTAGACGAGTGTTTGACAGCCCCATATGATGGCTGAGTCTCCTGATGTGTACTGTGAGCAGTGTTCTGGCAGGGCTTTTGTCATCTGCAATGTCAGGCTGGCAGACACCTACCCCAGCTTCCTTCTCCTTTACTGTGTCACTCTTCATGCCTCACTCATTTTATCTAACCTACTTTTCTTACTAGATGGAAGAGTCTCAGGGGGTTTTCTCTTCTACCTTTGATCTTGTGTCACAGAAAGTTACTGTGGTGATTATTTTAGCCTAATTAAACCATGCCATTTGAGGGGAGGAGTCAGGTAAATGCTCCCTCCAGAAGAATGAGATTTTCACAGCCTCTTCGTTGTACTTTGTTAGATCATAACAGTTTGTAACTGCCTTCCATTTATAGGGATTTGATGTTCAGCATGCCCTTAATGTCTACTCTCTGTGTGTCAATATGAAGGGCAGGCCAAATGTAAATACTGAGAAGACTATGGCTAAATGCTGGAATTTGCTTACCAATGAACAGCGTCCAGCCCTAGACAGAAAAATTCAACTTATTTTTTCAAATTGGAAATCTGTTTCCTGTGTGCTCCATGGAAATGTCACTGGAGGCTTGAAGTCATAGTGCCAAAGTTTGGGACCAGATCTGTAAAGATATGCGCAGATTCTGAAGTATGATAGAAATGCTAATGGAAAAGTTATGCTTGGCACCTGTGTCCAAATCAACTGAGAGACAAAACCTAAGGCCAGACTGATACTCTCCAAATATAAACAAAATAAGAAAGAATAACTTTGGTACAAGTTTGTCACAGAACAGCAAGAAAAACTTGAGAGCTGCCACTTAAATAGGCGGGTGTCAGTCTCTTCTCCCAGGTGGCAAGTGACAGGACAAGATGAAACAGCCTCATGTTGTGCCAGGGGAGGTTTAGTTTGGATGTTAGGGAGAATTTCCTCACTGAAAAGGTGATCAAACCCAGTACAGGCTTCCCAGGACTGTGGTGGAGTGTTCAAAAAGTGGAAGTATTCAAAAATGTTCAAGAAATGTGTGGAGGTGACACATGGTTTAGTGGTGAACATGCAGGTGGTGGGGGGATTGATGGTTCAGCCTGGTGATCTTGGACACTTTTTCCAATCTTAACCATTCTGTTAGGCTGTGATACTGTGGAGAAGTGCACAATGTTGATATTGGTTCAGGACATTGACTGTGTAGCTCATTATCACACTCAGCAGCCATGCAGACTCAGATCTAGGATTACAATATTTACATAAAGCCACATGAGAGAACATATATGACTACTTAAGGAAATCTCCCAAGCCCCCCAAAATCCATCAGTTCTCATCTGTACTCCAACAGAGTTAAAATTATAATCACTTAGAAGTTCATTAGCAAGGAAATAATTGCATATGGGGTTTTCCACTCCTGGGACTTGCATCTGTCCAGTGTTTTGATAAGTGATGCAAGCAAGGAGCTGCTTCCCCACAGTCCCTCCTTCTCTGCAAGAGATGGTGAGGCTGGACCTGTCCCTGAAGTGCCAGCTGGATGAGCTGGGTGCCTTACAGAGAGGTTTAAGTACAACCCTGTCATTTGGGGCTGACTTCTGTGACTGAAGAGAGTCTGGGGCTGTGCAGCAGGTGGCGTCCTCAGTATCTGTGCGGATGTTAACAGAGGGCTCAATTAAAACAAAGTAAAAACACAAGACATTTTTAAAAATTTTGCACCAGCCCCAGGAGCTGAAGCTAAGTGTTTGCTAACTGCAATACCACATCCTGTTTCGTACAGGAAAGAAAAATACTTTTGTTTCTGGGCTTTATTGTGCCTGTTCTTAGTCGTGGAGGAGAATATATTCTGTGGTGCTTTACTTAGTTTTCTTCCTCATTTTCTTTTTGAGTGAATTTATTCTTTTCTCAGTATGGCCTTTCCAGTTGTTGCTTCCACTCCTCAGGCCCTGTTGGGATCGCCAGGGTTGGAAGCTGGTCGTTCTTCCCATTCAGCTGATGTGCTTTTCCCTTCACTCATTTTTGGACAGAATTTGCTTGGCAGCCTGCTACAAACTGAAAATAAAATAAGAAATACCACTTTTCTTCTTTACTAGGGAAAGGTGACCTTCCATACAGTTAGTGATAGATTCTGGGGTTTTGTCCTGGAAAGGAGTTTAAATTTTCTCTGTTAGTGGCAAGTTGAGTTGATCCTGTATTACATCTCAAGAGATGTTATCGCTGCCACTTTGGTGGAAATGATGGGGCGTATTTGACTGGCCTTGGAAGGATTCTTGCTTTGTGCTGTCTCCTTGCTTTGTGCTGTCTGTAAGGCATGTGGTGGCCAGCTATACTCAGAGTAACATAAAATGCCTAAAAGTAGAAATGAGTACCTGCTTGATTTTTTGCCTGCTTTTTTTTTCCTTTCCCCAGTGTGAAGTTGTGTGTAATGACTTTCTAGCAGCAGGATTTCTGAGATGTGCTTGTATTTTTGTCTATTCTTTCTCTTGTTATTGAGTAAGTATGAAGATTTTTTGTCAAGAATTTGGTTTACACATCCGTGTTAAGTGATGCTGCAATAATTAATTAGGTGTTGAAGCACCTCATTTCTATCACTCAGAAATCTCCTAACCATTGTAATTATATAAATGTAAAGTAAACACTTAAGAATCACTTTTATAGCCAGTTTTTAATAGCAGTTTGCCAGCTAACCCATGTCTGAGGAAAGGCCCTAGTACCCAAACTTCCCCTGCAATGGTGGGGGGCCAGAGAGCCTGTACTGACACTGCATTCCTGCTTCATGGAGAACTAACAGTGCCAGCAGTGTTTCTGGCTGGACAAACATGGGTCTGGAGTGTGAATTTTTTTAAATTTACATGCAGGATAGAAAATGAGGACTGTGCTGTAATATCCTGTTTGGGGAACACTGAGTGGAACAAGGAGTGTGCTTTATTGTTGTGAGGAAAGGGCTGATGTAGGTCTGTTGAAAAAGCTAATTCTTTATATGAAAGTATGCCAGATTAAATGAATAATTAAAATTCTGTAGTGGTTTCTTTAAAGCAGTGTGGATAAATCTCTGGCTTCAGGATGAAGTGTGAAATGTCCCAGAGGCAGAGGAGTGTTGGAAAAGCTTTGCACAGGTACCTGAATTAGGTGCTGTTCTGGATAGGGCAATAAAAACAAGATTGCAATGACAGATCAGAGACTGCTCTGAAATGAGTGTGTTAAAGTGGTTTTTACTCATTGTATGTAAAAACCTGGTCAAGAAGAACAGAAGTCAGAGTTGAAAACTCCTTTCTCCAGAATATGCCTGTTGTGTTTCAGCTGATGAGAGATGTAAGTTGTATGCCAGTTCTGGTAAAGCATAGCCTTTATCTGGATTAGCTTGCAGGAATGTAATTTAGGAGAATCTAATTAGAATAAAGGTGGGATATTTTGATGCAGGTTTATGGAAGATGCAACGACAATGGTGTTCAGTAGTGACACTCAAGATGCTATGAAATATCTGTTAAAGAAAGCATCCTCACCTAAGGCAGTTAAAATTAGTACAAGAAATTAAAATTAAAATTAGAACAAGATAAAAGTATGCCAAATCCCCAAATCCCAAATACTAGTGTTATAGGTCTAGGGAAATTATTGGTCCTTCCCATGCTTTACATGCACAAATTTGTTAATTTTAGCCATGAGATTCTTTCCATGAAAAACTCCTTTTGTGTGTCTGTATTTCTGTGGTGGTGTGAGGTGAACTCAATATACTAAATTTTTGTCAGCTCTGCTCAGATTGAGCAATTTGGTAGGGTTTAATAGCATTGTGTTTTTTGTAAGAACCCAAAGCAGCAGCCCCTCTGTGGCTCCTCAGAGATGGAGTCTGCCCTGAAATACAGCATTCATTCAAACATTTTTTGATTTTGCTTCATCTTTTATCATTTCCCGTGGAGATTCTGATGGAAGAGCAGGATAGGGGAAGAAGAAGCTTTAAACATTTTCAAGACATTTGATGTAAATCTTTTAGCAAGCTCCATCCCAAGCTGGTAGAATTGCATTTATTGTCACTTTTGTGGCCCCTCGTTATTGCCACTTTTTGTGGTACCTGATTTCCCTTCTCAGAGTGTGAAGCAGACTGAGAGTTTGTGTGTTGAGAACTGTGTTTTTGTAGGTTTCCATGCCATGCTGCTACCATTACTGACTGTTCTTGCATTAATAGCAAACTATATATATGCAAAAAAACTATAAAAATATGAAGGAGGCCTACAAGAGAACTGTAGAGAGACTTTTTACAAGGATATGTAGTGATAGAACAAGGGGGAATGGCTTCAAGCTGAAAGAGCTTAGGTTTAGGTTGGATGTTAGGAAGAAATTCTTCTCTGTGAGGCTGGTGAAATCCTGGCACAGATTGCCTAGAGAAGTTCTGGCTGTTCCATCCCTGGAAGTATCCAAGACTAGGTTGGATGGGACTCTGAGCAACTTGGTCTAGTGGAAGGAGGTTGGAACAAGATGTTTTTTGTTTATAGTGCCTTCCACTCCAAACCATTCTGAGAATCTAGGATTTCATGCTAGATTTCTCTTTTCTGTTTCAGAAGATTCAGGCTTCTAAACCATCCACATCCTTTGTGTTGCATTTTAGATGGTTTGAAACTCAAACCCAGCTGTAATCTCCTGTGACTTGTGCTTAGCACAGCTCCTCCATGGGCATTTGCACGTTTATATGCTTTGACTCACCAACCGCAGTGGTAGGCGGAAGTGAGTTGGGGGAGGTCAGTTCCTGTGAACATGGCATTTTAACCCATGAAATGAAAGCTGCAATAGGAGCTGTTCTTCCGTCTTACAGCTTAAGCAAGTAAGAAAATAATGTCTCTGCTCAAGCACAAGTAAGTGATATGCCTCTGTTTTGGTGGGAAATTGCAGTCCATGCCAAGATTCCTGCTTGCTCTGAAACATAACGTTTGCTTGATTGCATCTGTTTCTGAAAGCTTATGACAGTAACTTTGCTGTCACTCTTTTTGCTGAATTTGATGTTTTGGAATGCCAGAAAAATATAACCTAATTGCTGTCACTGAGCTGGGTTCTATTGCAGGGCTGTACAGCCGTTACACTCCTGCTGAAGTCTCAGCTGGGCCATGGACAGGAGGAAGAGATGAGCTTTTAGTGGGTTTGAGGAAAATTCCTGAGTTAATGAAGCAGCATAAGAAGAATTTATGTGTGAATTTATAAAATAAGGGTCAAAACACCCTACTTTGCAGTACCATAAGCCTAGACAAACAGGGTGTCTGTTAATGCTAGACATTTGAAACCAATGAAGGAATCACCAGCTTTTGTTTTCAGTAAAAAAGTAAGGTGGCTCACAGCAATGAATCTCAGGAGGAAAGAAACAGGAATTGGGTTTTAATTCCTTTTGAAACTTCACAAAATGATACCCACAGGATGAGTTATGGCAGTGGTGGAAAAAGAATGGGGAATACTTAAGGTAACTGATGCTTTATCCCAAGTCAGTATTGGGTAGCTGGGCTCAGCTTAGGATGTCCAGTCGGGGATCTCCTAGGGATGTGGAGCCTGAGAGCAGGAGAAACTGTGGTTCTCCTCCTTCAGCTGTTGTGGGGATCTGTGGATGTGTTTGGCATTTACCAGGACTCTGGTGCTTTGCCAGAGCTGAAAAGGGTGCCGTGCTTGTGTCATCAGACAGCACAGCATGGGTTAGAGGGGTCTTCTCATATTTTCTAGAGCTGTGATAGGTGCAGAGACTGAGGAATTGGATCACTGAAGCAATTTTTAAGACAATACAACATTGCTAGATTGCATTCCAGTCACATGCTGGTGAATACCTGCTGAAACATTGGGCTCTTTTCTGCACGCTGCCCTTTTAATTTTCTCGGATTCAGGCTTTTCCCTTGTGCACTGTTTTAATTTCTGGCTGTATTGAGCTACTGTTCATACGGAAGAAGTCCTAGTCCTTCTCCTTAAAAGCTGGCCTGTGGCAACACTGCTGCTGTCACAGGGAGTTAGCTGAGCCATCAACATAAATTCTATCAGTGATGATGTGTTTGCAGTAATCTATTAATCTGCTCTAATAATCTTCTCTGTTTTCACTGCATTTTTCTGTTAAATATTATATTTGAATAGAATCTAGTACTTATAATTTCCTGGTTTTAGCTGGAAGGGTGTTTTAATAGTTGGTCTCAAATCTGCTGAAAAGATTTTTGTGTTAGAAATGCTAATGAATCTTCAAACCAGCAACAACTGGCAGCCATACATGGGAAGTTCAGGGATTGTACATTTGGGTGGCAGAGATCAGTAAGTAGGTTTGTGCCTTCTGAATCTATTTTTGACAACAAAATCTGCAGTCTGCATGGCTCTGACTTCAGGGGCTTTATTCAAAAGGTCACATCCTAGTTTAACACCATTAATTATAAATCCAGGATAATTTAGTTGATGTGAATGGGAGTGCTTTACATTTCAGGTTGTTGATCTTACTAGGAATCTGGCTGAAAGTATGTTACATTCTTGAAGCTAAAGCTATATTGACAGAAAGGCAAAGACTGATTTTTGCAGCCTTTTGATGAATCTTTTCTATGTGATGTGATACAGGCCACCCGCCACTCTGGTGAGATTCTGGTAAATTCAGATAGTCCATTTCATAACCATGAGAGGGGAAGAATGTTTGTCATGTTTTCTTTGTCCCTGTTTAGCACATTTATGTTCAAATTTCTAAATTTTATGTGTTTTTCATTTCTCAGTAGTGCCAGAACCTAGACCATATATTTCTATGTTCATATGCAGCAACTTTAAACTGCATTCCTTTTTAAACTCTTTTTTTAACCTTCTCATGACACACTAGAAAAGCTGACAAGCTTTCTTCACAAAAAAAGCTTGCCTCAAGTCCAAAAAAAACTCCAAATCAAATACTGCAGGGTACATGATGGTTTGTTTTCTGAGTCTTCACGGAAGTGAAGCAAGAATGTAAAACTAAAGACCAACAATCATATTAATCACTTCTTTCTCTGTGTTGCCACTGGAATGTATCTTAATGACATCTTCTATACTGGAGCCTTTTGCTGGCATGTTAATATTTTATATAAGGGGGAGTAATAAATAGGGATAAAATGCAACTTGAGTGATTAAATCTGAAGAAATGGACCTGTACTATTCCCACCACATGAAACATATTTCTGAATCATCCTAATACAGTTGTATTTTATCAAGTAACATAACGTTATATGCTACAGCACTTATATTTCTGTTTGGAGAAATCCTTCTGAAATAGTTTTTAACTTTTGTATTTTCTCTTTTATTTTGGGTGTCTGTGGTAAAGAAGTAAATAATTAATTAAAGATTGCTGACATTCTGCCTGTCTTAGGCAGTTTAACAGGGTTATTAAGGCTGGGTATATTGGTTGTAATAACTGGTGAGTGAATGGCTCACCCCTCTCCTTTCCCCCTTCCCTTCCTCAGGACCTTGGATGAGTGATATACTTCCAGAAGTAGCACAAATTTTCTTCAGGATCAATAGAACAAAATAAATACTGACTTCTTTCCTTCCTTCCCTCAGGTTGCTCTTGTTCTCCTTTTCAAATCAAGTGTCATATTGACTCCAATCCAGCGTTGGAAGCATGTGGGGAACTGCAGCAAATAAGCTCAGCACAATGTCTCCATCAGGGTGGAAGGAAGACCAAAACCAAAACAGCACTGGCCAAAATGCATCCTCTACAGAAACCCCAAGGCAAGCGGCTTTGTCCTTCTGGAAATTGTACAAGCTGGTATTGCACAGGAAGTATAATATTTTAAAATTGTTTCAATTTGAGTCACAGCAAAACAGTTACTTTTACATTGTAATGTATATCTGGTAAGGTTTTACTACCTTCATTTTCCAATGTTAGATAACCATTTAGAGAAGCCTTCAAGAAGAAATTGATTCAGCAATAACCAATTATTTGTCACTTTCTATTTCTTGTCCTCTTGTTATACCTCATGCAGCTTCTAAGTGTTAAGTTGAATTTAACAATATTGTTTATATTTTTATAATTTTTTTTTTAGTTAATAATGTCTTATTGTTAAAACCTGGTCTGTTTTCCATTTATTGTAAGAACTATCTATGGCAACACGAAATGCCTAAATGGAACAAATGTTTTTTGAAAATATGAGGTAGAAGCTAAACCAGTCACCTGTGGGCTGTGGTACTTCCACAGAACTGCCAGCTAATAATCAAATAAGCAGCAATCCCAAAGCATGATGGAAAAGAAGCCAGGAAGAAGCGTGTTCCAGCTGGTCTCCAGCTGTTCTCTGGGTCTCCTCAGGCTTATGAATTCTACAAAAAAGACTGCAGTAAATTTCTTGAAAGAATATAAATTGTTTTCATGTTTCTTCATTAGTGAAATGCCATGTAGTCTGTTGCAATGTGACACAAAACGAACCACATGCACTCACTAGAAGTTCAGGGCAAAAAAGAGAGCTTTTATTTTGTCACCTCGTTAAATATAGAATGTAAAAAGTAGCCAGGGATTGGAGGGTGAAGTGTCCACCTCTCTAACCACACTGATCAAACCAAGAGTCCATCAATTTTCTCCTCCTCCAGACAAGAATGCAAAACAATCATTATTTACATGAAAATGTATGAGAAACTCTATTACAAAAACGTAAACCTCAAAGGCTCAGAAGATCAGGGCAACAGTAGTCTTACTTTGTAATGCCAGTTTGCCCAGAGCCCTACTCTCACCACCCCAGGCTTTGTAGAATTGATTACACTTATGCATGTAATGGGTGCTTTCCTCAAGAGAATTGGGGATACAGAAAGCATGGAGCTTGAGAGGTGGTTGGAACAAAGGCAGCTAAGCCTCAATAAGGTACTGAGTTAATAGACCAACATACTTAGAAGATATGGGTCTGTGTGATAGATAGTCATTGTCACCTGAAAAAGAAGATACTTTTGTGTTGTACACACTTAGCCATTGCATCACCATCCCCTCCAAATTATAGATAGATATAGATAAAATATCTATACAAAAGCAATTCAGCCTTAAACAACAACAAAGAAAGCATTGTATTTTCTGCTTCTGGAAGTAAACCTTAAACATTCAATTAATATACTACTTCATGCTTGAAACATCTCACAATGTCTGTGTCTTTATGGAGCTTTTATCTAGAGGTCTTGGTAGCCCAAGTTTAATTAGGGGTTGTTCCATGAATGTTGCTATTACTGAGAACAAATAGGAATACCAAAAGTGTCTGTTCAGTAACAACTGGAATGAATTCATCTGGTACAAATACTTTGCTGTTGTATTAGTGGCACTGATTTCTAATCACTGAGGATGTAAACTGTTTTTTCTATATGTGTATTTCACAAAGTTGGAGAGACTAGTTAGCTTGTTTCAAAGCCATGAGCTGCTGTGTGAAACCTTCAGGAGAAGGAGGAATGAGATATCTTTCTAGCATGTGGCTTCAGCCTTCAGGCAGCACCTGAAAATGCTTTGTAACACTGGTATCTTCCATATAGCAAACTTCTAGTTTTAATTAGGACCAAAGAATCACAGTTTGGGTGGAAAGGAACCTGAGAGCTTATCTTGTTCCATCCCCTGCCATGAGCAGGGATGCCTTCCACTACACCAGGTTGCTCCAAGCCCTCTCCAACCTGTCTTGGATGTTTGGAATTGACTTTTTGGGTGCATATGCCTCCGTTTATCTTTCTGAAGCAAGTAACCCTGGAATTACATTCAGAACAGTTAACTCAAGCCCCATTCAATGCTGATCACATGCGCCAAATAGATGATCAGAGTCAGAAATGGTTGAAAGAAACTGTTCTCGAAAATGTTTTTAAATATATGTAGTTAGAGTTTCCTCATTAAATGTGTGAACTCATTGGATACTCTAGATTGGAGGGCACATTTGTGATAGCACACAGTGCTATCCATGTCGTGTGTGCTTTGGGAACAATCCCACAGCCAGGTTTCCTGCCTTCCAGTGTCAGTTCTCCCTATGGTAGTTGCTTTCCCTATATGAAAAACCCATCGACATGAGTTACTGTCTGTATGATAAATCATTTACTCTGCAATCAGTGGAAGATCTGAAATTTTTTTTTAAAATTACATTACATTTTTATGCTATTTTTAAAAACTACTGTGTTTAACTTTGTACCTTGGCCTACTTGTGAGTCCTGAAGCCAAATGTGAGTGTTCTTACAATACTTGTTTTATTTATACGATATGAAACTCAACATAGAACCAAAAGAGGAAGGAAATTTGTGAAGACTACTACACCACAGAAGAGAGGGTGGGGGGGGAGAGAATGAGAGGAAGAAAAGCCATTATGCTCCGCCTGAAGCATTTTGGACCAAGCAAACACTGAAATCCATGCTGGGGGTGGGTTTTGATGTTTTATTTTGGGATGTGGTTCATCCCTCTGCCTTTTTTTTTCCCTATATAAGAGATTCAATGCAGTGCCAGAATTTTGAGAAGTCATGGAAGGGGAAGCTCATTAGTGTGATTGAGATGGCAAGCAAACTTGCAAACTGAAGCATAAGCTGTGCATCCTGTTTGGTAATGAGGAAGCAGTGCAGTGCTGCAAGATGCTCTGTTTGCTAGCACAGCTAAGCCAGCTGTAGAAACACAAAAGAGAAGCCCATCATTTTTCTTTAGCAGCTTGCTTTGGTGTAAGCTATACTTCAGGGCTGCACCTGTGCCATCTATAAAGAATGAGGAAATCATGCATACCTCTTGGTCTGGATTTTGTTCCCAGTTTAAGATAAAGAAGATGGAGATTTATCCTCCTGTTTTTTCCCTTCTCTTTCATTAGTTCCTCCTAAGCCTGTCCATCTCAAACCTGGGCAAGAAAGAATTCCTCCTGCACCATCTCGGCCTTTGCCAGCTGATCCCAAGTCATCAAGGAGCTTAGCACCTGGAGAGGAAGAAATACCAATATCAGCCGGAGTCAACACACTCATTGAGAAATTTGAAAGTATTAGGTAAATATTGCTTTGTGAGATCTGCTCTCTTCTCCCTTTTCTGCATTTTTAACTTAGAATATAATAGTAGAAAACTATTCTATTAATGATCACATGGAAAGTCCTCGGGATGTTTTCTACTGGAAGTGCAAAGCTTCACTGATGACAAAGTATCTTTTTAATAAAAGCTACGGATTTTAACTTACTGTTATGCTTAAGGAGCTTAAGACCTGCTGAGTTTGCTCAATGTGGTAATTGCATCATAGGAATTTGATTGTTGTGACAGAAAATAATTGAGTTTTGTGTCTAAGATACGATAAACATCAGATCTTGCTTCTTGGAGACAGAGAACAGTATAGGGTACTGTAAAACAATGTCATGTAGAACAGCAACTGTTCTGAAACTTTGTATATGAAAGACAGTAAATTGGATTAAATATATGTATTTTGCTGTAAAACTAGTTCATTTTGCAAATACATGAAAATTTCCCTGAAGAACATGCCTTCCTGATGGAGCTAAGTTATGGGTTTGTTTCTCAAAGAGGGAGATGGAGACAGGCACTGTACTGTGCCTTGGAGTGTTATCACCTGCGTGAACCTGGTGTCTTTCAAAAAGGAAAAGTAGTGCCTTCTCATGCTTCAGTACATCCTCTCTGGCAGAAAATATCTTGCCACAAAGACTTGGTTCTGTTGAAGAATGAAAATTCATGTTTAAATGAGCCCAGAACCAATTGCTTCTTTTTAAAGGTGATTCCTTCTTCTCCAAACCCTCAAACCAGAAAGAAACCCTCAAAGATTGTTCTTCAAGGTGACATGGAAAGCACTAAAAGCCCAGGATTCTGGTGGTGCCATTTTAGTAGAATGTAGGGGTGGTGTTTTTCATTGAATGTTGTTGGGTGATCATTATTACTGCAATGTGCACACTCTTGCCTTCTGGGATTCTCAGGGGGGTGCAAGAAACACGACTTGGATCAAATAACAATCTGACCCTCTCTTTCAGGGCACTTGTGAAACCTGAGTGTTAATATGATTGTGGTGCTTTCTCTTCACCTGCAGGCATCCTGTACATATTCTTCAGAGAAACCAGCTAAATTTAGCTCTTAAGATGGAACCTGGCCTGGACTCATCCAAGCAGATGAGCTTGTGTGACTGTGACACAGTGGCTTCCAGTGGCTCTTCCACAAATGACAAAACTGAATTGGATGAAGCTGAGCCCAATGTACTGTGCAGCATGGATCTAAATAACACAGACATAATGAAAATTAAAAGGCTGAGCATAGGTGATAACAAAAGTCAAGAAGACTGTACTCCTGTGACTGTGAGCAAAGAGCCCCAAGAAGAGCTTGGCAATAAGGACTCAACTTCAGAACTGAATGGGGGTGGTAAAATTCCCAACAGAGACAGTGGGATTGACAGTCCTTCTTGTAGTGTGGCTGGGGAAACATTCCCTAGTGAAGAAGGGGCAGAGCAGAAGCAGCCCAACATGTCGGGGAACCCAGGAGAGATAGAACCTGACAGAAAGGGCACCAAACCTTCCTCTGTGGAGCAGAAGAGAGACTCCACACAGGATGAGGACAGTGACATTGATGAAGGAAGCAGTGAGGAGCAAGAGATACCGGAAGTGCCAAAGTTAGAGTACTTGGATGTAAACAAGGTAAGGTTTGTTTGTTGCTATTGAGTGTTCAGAAACCTGAGTTCCTGACACTGGCAAGAGGTCTCTTGCATCACTTTCATACATTGTTTGGATTATTTTTTTGGTTGGTTTTTCATCAAAGGATCATGGTAGTATTATGCCCTGCTTTATGCAGGTACTAACTTGTTCCTAACCTAGACAGTTTTTAGAAAGGTTCCCTGCTTGCTTTCAAAGGTTTCATGTAGGAGGATCCATCACAGGCAGAGGTAAGCTGTTAAAATTCAAATATTTTGTAGGTCAAGACTCCCACCTTGTGTTTCTTGTTTGGTTTTCTCTTAGATCAGCTTGTTAGAGCATGTTGTTTTCTATGGAGCTGTGTGTTATTTAGAGAGTTAATTGGATAGTGCTTCTTTGCAGGGTCAGAACCTTGCGTCCGAGTAGAATGGGCAGGATCATAATCTTGTCTCACACAAAATTTAGAGTGTTTTTTTATAGAAACTGGTGCTTTCGTAGGTGTGACCACTTCTTGAGTGCAAAGAAGTTGTTTTAATCATAGGTATGTAAAATTACTCTTCAGGAAACAGTAGCCAGAAAAGAGATTTTACTTTGATTCCAGACTTTTTTAGTCCAGTTTGTTGTGTATTTGCAGTAAGGTTAATGACAGATTCCTTTGATTATCAACTTATCAAGACAGTTATTTTTAGAAATAGTTGTGTTGACAGGGATTAGATTTTTCAAAAAACCAAAACAGAATATTGCAAAGTATCTGTGTAATGTTCCACTATTTGCACTTTTTTTTTGGTGGCTCTTTTTGTTTGTATTTGAGGGTGTTTGAGTTTGTTAGGTTTTTTTACCCCCAAGCCATGATGACAGTAAAGTTAATATATGGAATTTTTGTGTTTTAAAGAATATGATGAGCAGCTGCAGCCAATGATCTGTAGCTAGTGAAGTGCAGCATCCATACCTCAGTTTGTACAAATTGTGTGGTTCTGTTGAAATCACCAAGTATATCATGATTTGTGTTTGTCAAGGGCTTGTCCCTTGGGAAATGTGGACATTAGAATGCATTTCTTAGTTTCTAGGTCAATCATCTGGTGAATAGAAAAGAATGATAAAAATGGCATGCACATTCTGTACCTCAGAGTTTGTTTGTACCACAAGTGTGTTTATACATACTTACACACACTGTGACATACTTTAATTATTTTATATTTATAATGTGTATATATGTGCATGTGTGCCCATGAAATATTATTTAAAAGATGTTAGTTGCAAGAAGCCAGCAAGAGACCATAGAATCGTAGAATTTCCTGAGTTGGAAGTAACCTATAACAATCAACAAAGTACAACTCTTGGAAATTAATACATTATATTAAAAAAAGTCTTTAATCTGGTAATTAAATTTACAGTTTGGACTAGGAATGCTGTATCAAATCAACAGTGGCAACCCCAAGCTGAACACTTTACCATATGATTAAGAAGTGCTTTGTTGACAAATACCAATGTTTTGTAAGACATCAGTGATTTGATGGCTGTTCTTAAGTCTCGTTCCTTAGGTTTAGTGTCCATATAGTAGGCAAAAAGGATGACAAAACATGGAGTTATGAGGTCATAATTCTCTGGAGCTCACCTGGTGAATTTATGAGAGAGGTATCTCCAGAAGAAAACTAGTTTGTTTTGGGTTTTTTTTATTACCCTTCCTCCTGAGGTGCATTTATGTGATGCACTGCAGGTTTTCCCTTGCATTTTGAGTTGATTTCCCCTTCCAAAAGGCAGTTTTGAGGCTCATTAAGCTACACTAAGTCACCTTGCTTTTGCAGTCATATAGGGGAGGAAGGCTGAGAAAGCATCTGCCTCTTCTTCAGTGTAAAGATTGTGCCCTCTTCTGAGAACACATTGGGTGAAGCCGATTTCTGTGTCAAGTGTCCACATAAAATCACAGAATCATTACAGTTGGAAAACACCTCCAAGATTATTGAGTCCAACTGGTACTCTAACACTGGCAGGTCCACCACTACACAGTGTCCCTAAGCACCACATTTTCTTGCTTTTTGAACACTTAGAGGGGTGGTGACTGCAGCACTTCCCTGGGCAGCCTCTTCCAATGCCTCACCCTTCAGTGAGGAAGCTTTTTCCTAATATCCAATCTAAACATCCCCTGGCACAACTTGAGATCATTTCCTGCTCCCCTTTTGATTCTGACGCAGATTTGGGGCACTACAGACTCAGGGCTACAGTGAAGTGCCATAGCTTCCAGCTAGGAGAGCTAATGTGATTCCAAGTTGAATTGTTCCATGGTTATTCTTAGGCTGGAATTTCACATCACCCTTGACAAAAATGATAATTTTCCTGCTTGAAGGAAGAAAGAAGAATTCAGTTGGCATCAGCTGCTGGCTTGGGAGCTCATCTCCTTCAGATAGCCTTAAGTTGGGAGAGAGTGTCTTTTTTCTGCATTCCCACTCCTACCCCTAATACCAGGGTTTGCACCATGAAGGTAACTGGTGGTCTCATTGAATATGAAAGTTGTTATAGCTGAAGGAGGATGTGTAAGTACAGCTGCAGAGTGATGTAATGATGGCTCAGTAACTCCAGGGATATCAGGGTAAGTGAAGCTCATGAATAACCATACTTCTACTTCATCTACTTCAACTATCTCTCCATCTTCCACTCAGGCTTGCACACATGGTTGGGGAAGACAACCTGGACTGATATAGGACTGATATTGTTTTATTTAGCCTAGGTTTAGCAATGCAGTGATGTGGCTTTCTTTAGGAGTCTGCAGAAGTCTAACAGGGCTCACTGTGAGCACAAATTGTGTTTTAAAATCTCAGGAGTGACTTACTGGGATTTCCAGTTATCTTTAATCAAAATTAAAATTAACCAAGGGGAACTTACTAGTTTTGATAATGTCTCAGAAAATGTCTGGTGCTACAGGAAGTGATGCACATTAACCTGGATGGTTACAAAGATGATTACAAAGAAAAGAAGTGACATGAATGTGAGACTGAGAGACTGTCATGCTCAGAAGTCTCAAGAGTTCCGCTGACTGCCTGAGAGCCTGAGTAATGCTTCTGGGAGGGCATAAATGCTTCATAGCTTTTTATTTAGATATTTTTTCACTAGAGTAATATATGGTCATTTGTAATCACCAAAAAATGCTCTTCTCCCTCTGTCCTTCTTCCTGCTGTGTAAATAGTAACAATGGAGATCCACATGGGTCTCATGCATTCATGGACACATGCTTCCATTCTGCCTGTATGTGGCTGGAGTTTCACGTCTGATTTCATTGTCCAGTGTGAGTTGTAAAATTTGGCCTGCAGTCCTGCTACTCAGATGGGTTTGACTGGCTAGCAGTGCACTTCAGTGTAATCTGTAATAAGATATATTTGCTTGGAAAAATTTCAAAACTTACTGTGCTGTGATTTTTTTTTCTCTTTCCCTAAATACTGATATATATTGAACAGAGCAGGATGTTATGCAGCATGTTCAAAGAGATTAAAAGAATATTTGAAATTACTTGGAATAAAGTTATTTATTCTTGGAATTATTACTTGGAATAAAGAAATTACTTGGGCACAGTGAGCATGTCAAAACTTCATTCATGGCATGTTTGCCCATCTTCAGATTTGTGCCTGGAAAAAAGTGGGATTGCTTCAAAGGAAGTCTGATGTTGTTTCAAATAAAGAAAAGCTGCCAGTGTTGTGTTGCTTGAGGAAGCAGCTCCTTGATGATTTTATTTGATGCCCTTCAATTTTCCCACAGAAATAGTGATTAATTGCACACAGTCAATGTTCTCTTTGCATTTGTCTTTTTGTTTGGATCCAGCCCAGTATAGTTTTCCTACATTTGATTTTCTTGCTGTCCATTTTCCATGCTTGTATTCCTGCATACAAGCCAGCCAATGCTCTGTTCTGGACTGGTTTCATTATGTGTAGGCACAGGGTTTAAAGTCTAACACTTTCAAAGATTGTTGGAAAGCTTAAGACTGTAATCTAGTAAATCAGGTATTTTTAAGCACTTAGTAAGAGAAGAGTCTATGAAGCTTTTGGCTGAATTGTGCCTAAAATCAGTACTTTATAACTGTATTTAGAGTTTTTAAGTAGTCCTTTGTCATTTTATTGTTTTAAATTACCTTAATGAAAGGCTTCAGTGAGTGATTTGTGTTACCTTGCTGAAAATTTTTTCCACAGAATTGACCCATTTTTAAAGCTGCACAGAAATCTTAGAAATAGAGAGTAATGCTGTCCTGGCAAGGGTAGAAATCTGGCTAAACAGCCTGGTTTCTAGTTTTCATTTTAGTTACAGGACCTGAGTCCAGAAAGTAGAACAGCTGGTTTACAGTCTATTGCCTTGTTTTTCAAATAGACTAGACTTATTTCCAGGTTTAGAGGATATTTCTGTTTCTTTTTATAAAGCCATAATGAACTCAAGTGATGTCCTGACCGGCCACTGATTGCTCTACTAATTGCTCTTTCAGAAAACAGCCTTAAAATTTTCTCTAGAGCAAAATGTTCTTTTGAGAGATGTGGAATGGATTCTGAAATGTATTAACCTCTTTCACTCCAGCCTTCTCTGCTGGTAGGGATTTTGCAGTGGTAGGGATTTTGGTAGGATAAAATTAAAAAAAAGAACATGTAGTGGAACTTAGGCATGGAGGTGCAGATGGATTGTGTCATTTGTAACTTTTTTTCAGTTTACAGAGCCCCAAAAGCTGTTCAACATTGCCAATGAACTGCTCCACACAGAAGAAGCGTATGTTAAAAGACTCCATCTCTTGGACCAGGTAATTCCATTTTGAATTAACTCTTCTTTCTTTTTGGTGAGCAGCAATAATGTCTCCTGTCCATTGCTTATATATAGTCATCTATAGCTCAATGCAGTGCAAAAGCTGTGTGCAGGTGAGAGATGGAATTTGCTTGCTGGTCCATGTGCTATGGTGAGCTTTGGGTAAGAGGGTTCTCTGAGAAGGAACCAGAGGATTGGGATGGCAGAAAGGGAAATGGGAAAGCAGCTCAAGACACAGCATTTGATTTCTCTCTGAGTGTATGGGGAGATGAAACCGCAGGGACAAGGAAGGCACTGAAAAATGATGAAATCTGTGATTGCTCTTTGATTAAATTTTACTAAATCAGGCCACATGTGTCAGCCCTGTGCCTACAGCTAACTATTTTTTTACAATTGTGTTTTGTAATTGTTGTGCATCATATTTACACATGGGGAAAAGTGAAACTGGTGTGATGAGTCTTAATTTTCTTCCCAGTAGACTTTGAGTTGATGCTACACAAGTCAGGAATTTCTATAATTATCTCAAAGAAAAAAAACCCGTGAATGTGCCAGAGAGAAACAAAAATTAGAATGAGACACATTGCTAGCCAAGTGCTTTTTAAAAATGAGTAGAAGAAAAAAATAATAGAAAACTGTCACCTGGCTAGAAATGCTGTTAGAAGATGTAACTTGTAGAACCCTTTACCCTCCAACTCTTGGAGCTCTCTGGAAGACTTGCAGTGTTTCTATTAGATGAACAGAGATTGTTTCCAGACCATAGAAATCTAGGAAATGTATTTTCCTTTTGTTCATTATAGTGTAATTTTTCCTACTGAGAAAAACCCAATCACATGGTTTATTTTGCTTTGTGTAAATAGCAGTAAATGCTTTTCAGGCTCTGGATGTTCTTTGCAGCTTGCACACCCAAATATGAGATGTCTGATCTTTTCAGTTATTTCAATCTTTTTTGAATTACAGCTCAGGTTTTCCTAGTTTTTCTATAGCCTATAATGATATATCTAACCCTGGGTGACAGTGGTCTTAAGTTTTGTGAACCTCCTGAAGACTCCAAGGACTGGCTACCAGGGGTCAAGATCTGCAGCTCTGTTCTAAGCAGTCAGCTTTGCAAAACTGCAATCTAAAATCAGCATGTCTAGGACTGTTTTTCATTAAAAAATACTGGTATGTCTTGTTGCCTTCTGCAGGTTTTTTGCACTAAATTGTCTGAAGCAGGGATTTCAACTGAAGTGATAACAGGCATCTTCTCAAATATTTCTTCCATCTATTGTTTCCATGGACAATTTCTTCTTCCTGAGCTCAAAACAAGAATTACACAAGAATGGTAGGTAGCTGTCATTACAATTATTTAAAAAATACATTTTCAAGAAACTGTAGCAATCATAAGGCCTAGTCTAATACCAAATTTTTAATTGTTTGATACAGTAGTTACTTTAGTTATTAAATATGTTAATGTGAAGTCTCTCAAACATTTCTGAATTAAGGAGTAGGCCTGAACACTCAAAATTTCCAGAATACAATGTGAGCATTTTTTCAGTTCAAATTATTGCCAGAGCTGTTTTCCTTGTGGCACTCCCACTCTCCTACTATTGCAGTACTATGAAATTAGAATACTAGGAAGGAATGAAACAGCTGTGTTGGCCCCATAGCTGAAATAAATATTTTCAAATACTAATTAAAATTTGGCTACTGTAATAAGTTGAAGGTGGGACTTGTTGATTTTTAGAGGTCTTTTCCAACCCTAATGATTCTGTAAATTGTAGATAATGCAGAAATGCAGCAATAGGTAGAAGGGTTAATTGTAAGTGAGATCTAGGCCACCCAATTTGAGGGGTCACATTGACTGCACAATGTCCTGCAGTGACAGGTGCAGATAGTGCTGATCTTTCCAGGTACCTTGACTGACTAAGACAAGACCAGTCTCTCTGGCTGAGTCCAGTCTTCATATGTTCATAAGTGACCAAAAGGAATAAATGAGTCTCAGCACCTCTGCACCTGACTTGCACTTGCAGAGAAAACTACAACAAAGGGGAGGAAAGCTGTAGAGTCTGGGAGTCAGAAGAGGATAGAAGCTTGCCAGCTGGCTAAAGAGGGTCTTGCACAGGCAGACTGGAGAAGAATGGCTGGCTCTCTGCCTGGTCATGACTTTGGAGGAGAGAGATGTGTGGCTACTGCTGCTCCAGCCTGGGGTTACTGGCCCGTAGGGATTACCCAGCTGAACTGAACCATCTCTTTACATTAAAACCAATGCAGATGTTTAGCTGTGGTGGAAAAGATTATTTTTAATAAGTAAAAGTTTCCCACAAAAATTTTGTGCTGGGCAGAAGAGATATATAGATGTTCCTTTAATCCTTTAATGATGTGTAGTCAGTCTGCTCTTAAAACAATGAGGGGAGGAATGTCATCCCTTGTACATCAGGATTCATGTTTGAAGTTTCATCTAGGATGTTGTATAGATTACCTTAAACTAAACCCAATCTGTCTTGATTGCACATATGTGGAAGTGCTTGTGCATGTGAGAGACAACTGTGGAAATCTTACAGCTGTGTTTTCTCTCTGAAGATGCCATTGATTTCCAGAGATTTCAGTACTTACCTGTCTCTTTACCATAGGAGCGTCAACCCACGGCTAGGAGATATCCTGCAGAAACTTGCTCCTTTTCTGAAAATGTATGGAGAATATGTAAAGAATTTTGACAGGGCAATGGACATAGTGAACAGCTCTATGCAGCGGTCCACTCCCTTCAAAGAGGTTGTTCAGAATATACAGGTATGTTGTTAATTGGCATAATAGGATTTGGAGATGGTAATGGTTTAGGAACGATAGTCTCCAATTTAGAGACTCGAAAACCATACTGCCACCCCTTTGCTTCCCTCCTCTGCCCTTTTTCCCTCCCCGTGGAGCATCTGAAGAAGAGAGCTGAGGGCACAAAAGGCAAAAATCATGGGCTGAGGTAAGAACAATTTACTGGAAACACCAATTAGATAAGAAAATGAACAGTAAGAGCAACAATATTAATAATAAAAATAAATGTGTACTAAAGAGAGAGTGCAGAGCTCAATCCAGCTGCAGCCACATCACCCAAACGACTCCTTCCGGTCAGGACCAGCATCACTCAAACTTCTCCATGTGCCACACTTGCTCCACTGTAAGGAACTTTCTCTTCTGAAGTGAGACCCTCTCTTTCAGCCTGGCAATGACCTGTGGTGTTATCCAATAATACCTCAATAATGTGTGCCCTGACCACATCCTCTCCTGGCTACTGGAAAAAATTAAGTCTCTGCTGGCCAGAACCAAGAGTGAAAGATTGTCACTAAATTCAGTGTATTTATTTGTTTCCCAGTTCACAACACATGTTGTCAAGAAAATAAGACACTAATATTAAAAATGCTGTTTTAGTGGCATTCCTTTCTTCTCTTTTGCTGGTACACAGATTTCACAGAGCTTTTTTTCCACTCAAGTTTTGGGATAGGGTTAGGTGGGATATTGGAAGGTAATTCTTCCCCATGAGGGTGGTGAGGCCCTGGCACAGGCTGCCCAAAGAAGCCTGTGGCTGCCTCATTCCTGGAAGTGTTCAAGACCAGGCTGGGTGGGGCTTGGAGCAGCCTGGGACAGTGGACAGGATAGTCTTTAAGGTCCCTTCCAACCCAAATCATTCCATGATTCTGTGGTTTAAGAGAAGTATCAGAAGTCATAGAATGAAATTTCACCCTTGGCCCAGTAATTCTGACTCTTTTGGATTTGTCTTCCTAATTTCTAACTTTGATTTTTTTAATAAATAGATATTCGTTTTGAGGTGGGTGTGCTTAAGTTTGGATATGTCACTGGCATCATCTGCTGTCTGTCTGGTTTTCCTGAGGCTGCCAAAGTGGCACACACTCTTAGGATCACAGCTCCACAGAAAAATGCTTAACATGGATTTTCATGTGTTTTCTCATAACTGCACCAAAAGCTGTGCAGGGAGAGGGGAGGACCTCCAGTTATGCTGATGTATCCATAAAACTGCTCCATCCTGCTCATTCCCTGGGCTAGCTGAAGGCATGCAGGCTCCAGCACACTCATGAGCATCCCTGCTCCAGTCCTGGCAAAGCAGATACTGGCCTTTGGGAGGGGAGAGCTGGCAAGGAGAGGGTTAAGCTGAGCAGGTAGCACAGTTGGCTGCCCTAAATGGAAGGAGTGTGGCTGGGTCAGCTCTCATGAATCAAGTCATCCCCTAGCAAGCTGAGAGAGGAGAGGCCCTGTGTGGAGGTTTAGGGCCATGTCAGAGACTCAGACAGAAGTTTGGAGAAGCAAGGACTAGGGAAGGTTCTTTCCTACCAGGCTGCTGCTCCACATGGCCTTTTCTTACCCTTTTTCTGCTGGTACCCATCCTGCTCCCACTAAGGGCATGCACACTAGCACTGTGTTTTGCTGTCCTCAGCCTGTGGCAAGCCATGACTTTCTGCAGGGACATGCCTTGGGACAGTTTTCCCTACAGCACAGGCAACTCCCTTCCCTAAAATTCATCTGTCTCTTCCCACCAACAAGCTTCCAACACAAATGATGTGTGTCACCTGTCGGTGTGCACTGGTTCTAGACCACGAGCAGCTCTACTGTTGCTTGAGCAGAACTCTTGCCAGGCAGTGTGGGCACTGGCAATGCAGGCAGGAGAATGCACCTTGGAAGCCTGCTGATGACAGAATTAGATAAAACCTTTTTTTTTCTTTTAAACTGTAGTTATTTGGTAACACCTACACAGAATCTTTTGCTCCAGTGCTCAGTGGTCATAGCTGCAGGATGCAGAGACAGGACCCATAATGCTTAGTCCACTCATATGAAATTTCTCTGCACTATCAAAGGCCACTGATAGTTTTCAACATACCAATTGAAGTGTGTTGTAATCCTTCAGGGATGCACTGTCTACCTAAGCTGCTAATTGAATAGGGCATATAAAATATACAGTTTAAGGCATTCACTGTTAAATTAGGGAAAGCAGAAAACAAATATCAAATGTTTCTAATAAGTTGATGACTGTGAATTATCAAGTTTAGTCTTTGAATTTCTGGAAGGATAGATAATATTTTTCTCTCAGAGATTCATCCCATTATCTCCACTCTTGCTGTGAGAATGGAGCGAGTCAGCAGTGTGGTGTGGGCTGGAATATTTATGAGGAAATTGCAGATACTTGAAAGATGTTCCTTTCTCTGAGAAACACACAGTGAAATTAACGTGGTTGTTGAGAGGCTGTTTACGCTAGAACAGACCACATTAGTGTGCTGATGTAAAAATAATGCTGTGTAGAAGAGCTTGTGTGAGTCTGTGGTTAATATGCTGATGTGGAGTCAGATTACATCGCTAGCAGAAACTTCCTGTGTGCTTTAAAGCAAGTTACTGGTTCTTACGGAGATTCTCATCTCTCCTTTTTTAAAACAGAAAATTTCTTTTGCTTCACAGGATCCTATGAAAACAGATACACTGCAATACTCAGTGCCAGAGCACATCAGTGCCTTATCAGATGATGTTTAGTGTAATCATACTCAAACCTCCTCCCCTTCTTGGCCAAGTAAAAAAGAAGTAGAATTTGAGAGAGCTCTGCCTTTCAAAGCTGGTGTGCAAGCAGTGTGTCTGCTGCTCAAACAGTGAGCTCTGGCAAGCAATACAACCTTGGGGGCATTCTGATTTCATGTAGTTGGGAGAACAATGCTACACAGGGCCATGGATGGGAAGAGCTTTTCTGAGCCTTCTGAAAGAATATAGTTGCATATTGGCAGAAAATGCCAAACATGGGTTGAAGATTCACATAAAACCTGCCAGCTCTGATATCTGCTGTCAGGCAGGAAGGCTCCATAGTTTTATCTGGAGAGGCTGGATCTGAGGCCAGTGGTCTGAGGGTGAACAAGGCCAAGTGCCGGGTCCTGTCCTTGGGTCATAACAGCCCCTGCAGCTCCAGGCTGAGCCAGAGGGGCTGGAAAGGCACTGCTGGTGGCAGTGGCTGAACAGGAGCCCAGGTGGGCAAGAAGGACCAGAACACCTTGGCCTGTTCCAGCCCTGGTGTGGCAGCAGGAACAAGGCAGTGCCCTGTGCTGGGCATTGCTGAGGCTCCATCTCCAATCCTGGGGTCAGTTTTGAGCCCCTCACAGAAAGAAAGAGCTTGAGGGTCTGGAGTGTGTCCAGAGAAGGGAATGGAGCTGGGGAAGGGGCTGAGGGAGCAGGGAAAGGGGCTCAGCCTGGGAAAAGGAAGCTCAGGAGGGATCTTCTTGCTCTGCAGAACTCCCTGACAGGAGAGTGAAGCCAGGGGTGGTCAGGCTCTGCTTCCAGGGAACAAGTAACAGGACCAGAGGAAATGACCTCAAGCTGTGTCAGGGGAAGATTTAGATTGGATATTAAGGAAAATTTCTTGATGGAAAGGCTTTTCCAACCCTGGCACAGGCTGCCCAGGGCAGTGATGGAATCACCATCCCTGGTGGGATTTAAAAGTCCACAGTGGACTTTAAGTGCAGATGTGGCACTTGTGGACTTGATTAAGTGGTGGCCTTGTTAGGTTTATGTTTGGACTTGATCATCTCAAGGGTATTTTCCAACCTAATGAATCTGTTGATCCATAATGGCTTGAGAAGCTCCTGTTCACTCCTCTAGCTGTATGTGAATGGTCATTTTTCATTGCTGTTAAACACCAAAGGCAGGAAAAAAACAAACCCTCCTGTTCTTGTTTTCTCTCCATTACAGAAACAGGAGGTGTGTGGAAACTTGACTTTGCAGCATCACATGCTTGAGCCAGTGCAAAGGATTCCTCGTTATGAGCTTCTCCTGAAGGACTATTTAAAGAAACTTCCAGAAGAATCTCCAGACAGGAAAGATGCTGAAAGTACATGTAAACTCTTCTTTGTCTAAAAGCACAATGAAATCTTGGGCAGTTTTTTCTTCACATGTTCAGATACTTACAACCAGGACTATGGTAGAAATGGAGATTTGAATTAATCAAATTATTGTCAAACAAAGGGTTTTTGAAGTCTTTTGGAGTTGAGAAGAGAAAGGTTGGAATGCCTGCTCTAGGAATGAAAGCAGCTTTGGCAAATAAAGTGACAATATGTTGAAGTTTGCTGTTGTAGAGCATCTAACATTTTTTGTTTAATCCATTGTGTGGCTAAGGACAAAGGCAGGAGGACATCCTTGCAGTAGCCTGAAGAAGAAGGAAAAAAGGAAGAATGGTTTTAAATTTGTGTTGTACTTAAATCTGTATTTCTTGCCAAGAAAGCCAGATAGACTCTGTTTATATGGTGAAACAGGAGAAATGGATTTCTCTTGATTATGAGGAGTTTTTGATCTCAGCCAAAACAGGGTCCATATCACCATAAGCAGATAAGCCCTGTTTTAAGAAAACAGTCTTAAAAATATGCATGGGAAGACTTGAGACTTAACTTTTAATAGGTGATTCCTAGAAGGTGAGGGTTTCTTTGTCACTGTGTGTTTTGTTTCATCTAGATTTTTAGGAGAGAAAGATAAAACATAGATCAGTGGAACAGGCAGAAGTGATTGTGTCTGTAATTGCTTATGTATCATCAATTTTGAAGGAAAAAGAATACTCAGAAAAGTGAACCCATCCCTCAGGGTGCTATGAAAAGATATAATCTAGAGAATGCATTAACTGTTGGTACCTGTATTGCAGAGTCACTGGAGCTTATATCAACAGCAGCAAACCATTCCAATGCAGCCATTCGGAAGATGGTGAGTAGCAATTCCAGAAGGGAATCATAATCTGACTGAAACACTTGGCTAAACTGAGAGCCTCCCATTGCAACAGGCTCAGTATGGTAACTGGAGAGGAATATCTGACTGTCAGTCAGGCTTTAAACATGTGTTGGATGTCTGAGTTCTTTTTATTGTAAGTGCAGTTTTATGTGGGTAGTTGGGCTTAAATTCCACTTCCTTCATTCTTAAGGACAAGAATGTCCTTAATTTTCTAAGTTGAAAAAGGAAGTCTTCATAAAACTCATTATTTGCTTTTCCTTGAAAAGTGTTGAAAGTATTCCAATTAGGCCTATTCACAAGGTGTCCTTGCAGATTTTCACACTGGTTTTTTAGTCCTTCAGTTCTTCAATAGAATGAAGGTTGCTTTGATTTGATTTTGGCTCATCTTAAGTACACAGAATGTGCATTTTGCATGCATCAGTAGCTTCAAAAAGCTGTGCTTCAAAAGAGGCGCAGTCAGACTGGAGATTTTGGACATTAGCACATGTTTTACATATAGAAGAGCTAGTGCATTACCATTAAAGTAAATGGTCTTTATAGCTGCAGATGTTATCCCTTTGGTGCACCCAGGTGTCTCAGGACATTTTGTATCAAACAGTCCTGAAATGCTGTGTATATGGCTTATAACCCATTGAACATTTTGGGGTGCAAGGTTTATATTCACTTCCCTATCAGACCATTACTTCCTCCCCCAGCTGGTGGGGACACGATGAGACCACGTTCCCAGGAGCTGCTATGGGGAAGTAGCCAGCTGATGTCTGTGTTTTGTCAGTATGTCTGAAACACAGTTAGGAAACCATCTGTTTCTATTTGAGTCTGGCATGATCTCTTTTTAAGGATATATTTTGGTGGAAATTTTTCTGGTTTGGGGCCTCTAACAACTCATTTCCTGGGGGCTGTGTAGAGTATCTCAGCAGATATTGGGAATATGAAACAACTTGCTGGCTCATTGTTTTCTATATTGGTTGCTTTTTCTGTTAGTACACAAGAACCCATTGGAAAAGGCTGTTATAATAGTTTTGTTGTGTGGGGTCCCAGACAGATTAAAAGGATAGTGGGTGCTGTAGCAAAATCTCCAAAAGTTAATGGAGGGCTGAATTAACTGTTGGCTGCTTACTCCTGTTGCAGTGCAGTAGAAGAGATAAATTATGCTTCCATTATTTGGTAACGTACAGGTCTCCAACTTTAGCATTGATTTTATTGGACATTGCTTTGAAAGTTACAAAGATTAATATTTCGACTTGAAGATCTTAGAAATCTATTTC
The DNA here is from genome assembly GCA_018697195.1 of Certhia americana. NCBI lineage: Eukaryota > Metazoa > Chordata > Aves > Passeriformes > Certhiidae > Certhia > Certhia americana. Next base: position 5,193,701 of record CM031868.1, on the reverse strand, counting down.
AACCTTTATGATTCTATGATATGTATTTATTGTTGAATAACAATAGTCTAAAAGTATCAAATGCACTTACCTCAAAATGTCATTAAATGGTACAATCCAAGTATAATTAATCCAGTATGACTAATAGCACTGATGCAACAGGTTTTAATATAAATGCAAAGCTACAGCAGAAGTGAAAGACTGTTTTCTTTCAACTTACGTACATTTACCACAGTAATTAAACAGTGGGCAATAGATGACATAGAATTTTTTTTTTTTTTATTTTTTAAATTGCTGGGGGTTTGTACCTGCAGGAAAAGATGCACAAGCTTTTGGAAGTCTATGAGCGCCTGGGTGGTGAAGAGGATATTGTTAACCCAGCCAATGAGCTCATTAAAGAAGGACACATTCAGAAACTTTCAGCAAAGAATGGCACAGCACAGGATAGATATTTATTCCTGGTGAGTATTTTAGTTGCTCATTTATTTTCAGAGTTGTGCTCAGATTGGGTGGGCCTTAGAGCATAATGATCTAGTGGAAGGGGTCCCTTCTCATGGCAGGGAGTGGAACAAGATAGGCTTTAAGGTCACTTCCAACCCAAACCACCCTTTAAATCTATGATTTTGTGGTAAGTTTCCATCTTCCTAAGCTTAAGGACAAAAAGCGTTCACCAGCTGAGCCCAGCTACTCCTTCTGAGCAGCGGTTTTCTTCTGTAGCTTTTTCTGCAAGGATTTCCTTCTCTCTTGCATGCTGTGCCTTTGCTGATGCCTTGTCAGGCCCAAAGGGGTCTTTTCCATCTCCTTCCTCAGAGGCTGAGTTTTTGCAGGGTGTCACAGGAGGTGGTTTCTAGCCAAACCACTTTGCTGCAGGAGATGGCCAGCTCTCTCTGAGAGAAGAGCTCTCAGGTTTTCAAGGCAGTCAAATTCAGAAGAAAGGGCAGAAGGGAGAAGTGACTGGCTTATGTGTTTCTGTCTGCCCACTTCTTTTGGAAATGATCCATCACCCTTATTTTCACTTTAAATCTCTTCTTGAGAACTATGTCTTAGAGTAAAACACACCAGAGCCCTAAATTTTCACAGTGTAGACTGTGCCCAGCATGTAACTGCCTAAGTTAAATTCGTGCCTCATTGCAGTTCAACAGCATGGTGCTATACTGTGTGCCAAAACTGAGGCTGATTGGCCAGAAGTTCAGTGTCCGAGAGAAGATGGATATTGCAGGACTGCAGGTTTGCATCTCTTCTTTTCCTTTTTTTTAATGCTTCCTGGTAGTTTTGGTTTCCTGCTGAACCCAATCACATAACATTATATGAATGTAAAAATATAATAAAATTCTAAAACCCAGCTTTGGATCACTTTGGATCAATGCAGCTTTTCCACTATCAGAAAAACCTTAAGGTGCTGGAGTGTGTCCAGAGCAGCACAAGAGAGCTGAGGAAGGGTGTAGAGCACAAGTCTGATGAGGGAGCTGGGGGGATTCTGTCTGGAGATAGGAGCGGGACCTTCTCATTTTCTACAATTGCCTGAAAGGTGGGTGTAGCCAGGTGAGGGTTGGCCTCTTCTCATGGGTGACAGGATGAGAGGAAGTGGCCTTAACTTGCACCAGGGGAGGTTTAGGTTGGATATTAGGGAATATTTCTTCACTGAAATGGTTGTCCAGCCCTGGCACCAACTGCCCAGGGAAGTGGTGAAGTCACCATCTCTGAAGTGTTCAAAAAATATGTGGATATGGCACATGAGAACATGGTTTTGTGGTGAACGTGGTGGCACTGTTTTGATGGTTGGACTTGAGGATCTTAAAGGTCTTTTCCAACCTTAATGACTGTATGATTCTATCTCTTGGGGGTTTTGTTGGTTGGTTGGTTGGTTGGTGTTATGAACCAGTTTAACTCAGAAGACCAAAGGAAACTAATCCTCTGTGAATAAAATGGATCAAACCCAGAAAGGTTTAAAATATGCCCCATAACTTGATTAAAACCAAACATGGTTAGATGTTGGTGCCAGAATAGTGATATATTTTATATAACCGTAAAACAGGCAAAGAAAAAGAAAGAAAAAAGAAGGAAAGAAATAGAAAAAGAGATGTGGATGTGTGGGGGGGACAGGGAGAGGGTGACAGGGGTTAGGTGGAAGCATACCACCCTTCTTAGGGTCCCAACAACATCTCATTGCTCTCCTCCATCTGCTCTTCTTGGTGGTGAGGGTCCCCCTTCTGCCTGTCACCACAAAGTATGGAATCCAGTGGGTTAATAAAGTGTTAATAAAAGTGCTTTGGGCCAGATGGGAATGCCCACATGCCCTTGCAACACTATGGATCTGTTGCATCATCTCTAGTGCAGGGTCTGGGGGCCCCTTTTGGGTGGTCTTTGATAGGCCATGACTCTGCTGTCTTTGTGGATGTGGCTTTTCCCAGGATGCAGGGGCCTACAGCTGAGCTCCTCTGCACAGCAGAGGATGGGCATTCACTGCTCAGACCAGAGCCTTTTCATCACACACCCAAAACCTCTCCTTCCCCCACTCCTTGGTGTGAGGAGCCTGGCAGCTGATCACCCCGAGGTTGTGGCCTCCACCCTGAAGGGATCATAATCTTGATCCCTCTGTGAATGTATTCTTCCCTCCTGAGTCACTTTATCTTATCTTCATCAATGAGCAGTGTAGGGCTCCATTCAGGCTTTTGGTGGTTTTCTCTGCAGATTTTGTACAGTTTTGCTCTAACAGGCAAAAGTCTTTCATGAAGATGTTTAAGACATAAATTATAACATTTCTCCAGCAGCTGGGTTTTTAAAAAAATTTATAAGAATCATTCAAAAGGGAGCAGAATAATGGTGACTGTGTGACATGTTTGGATTGAGAGCCTTACTTTGTTCCCTGGCTGGCACAGGAGCCATCTTCTCTTGCTACTGCTGTAGGAGTCTGCTTGGTGATACAGACCCACAAGTTTTCTAGCAAGACAGGTAACTATGGAAACAGTCCCTTATTTTTTCTACTTCTGTACTTTATTCCAAGTGATCCTTTCAGCTAAGCATTTCGAAGAATGACTGTATTTGTAAGTCATTAACAATGTTGGAAAGACAAAATCAATGAGTTAAAAGTTGATGTGCTTTTTACAGGTCCAAGAAATTGCAAAGCAAAATGTGGCTCATACATTTTCCATAACAGGAAAAAAGAGATCATTGGAACTACAAGCAAGGTATGGTACTTGTTCTGTCTTTGAAGGTTTGTGAATATGTGTGGAGAAATTAATCTATGGGCTGTGCAAATGTGACAGAGCTTTAAATCACGAGGTGAGCAACAGATGTGAGTAATTTTGGTATGTAAGAGAATGTTTGTCCTAAGTCAAAGTGTGTTGATTGCCTTTATTGTATGCTTACAGTGTTTATAGTAGTGCTTGTAGGGTCCACTGTGTCAACAATTCAAGGTTTTTTAGCATTTGGTAATAATTACTGTCAATAATTATCAATAATATTTATAAAATAGTGCATAGGAAAGCTAAAAATCTAATGGATATAAAACTGTGGAGCTGTGAATTGAATTTACTGAAAATATTGTAAGTAGAATGATGATGTTTTCTCTATTTTTCTTTTGTTTTAACAGGACAGAAGAGGAGAAGAGGGAATGGATTTGTGTTAGTACAAAGCATCAATGATATGGAGGGCAATCACCATACAGGCAGCATTTGAAATCATCATTTTGGGTTTCTGAATTAATGTGGCTGTGCAGGGAAGCTGGGTGGGCCAGTCTGGTGGAGCTGTTCATGGAGAAGTGTGGAGCACAGTCAGGGTCCTGGTGCTGACCAGAAAGTATTTGGGGCTCCAGCTGGGTTCCCCTTTCCTGCATTGCTCACGCCCAGTATGAGAAGAGACAGAGGCATCAGACTTGTATGCTTGTATACTTCCAGTTTGACTTGTAGAGACACTGTCTGATGGCAGTCTCAGTTTTTAACTGAAACAATAATGGGTTTAACACCACCACTTAAGGTTTTTAAGTTTCATTTATACAAGTGTAAGGGTTTTTCACCAAATGATAATCCTACCCATCTTCCCGTGAGCAATTTTCTTTTGTGATGCTTCTCATCTTTGCTAATGTCTTTGTCTCAGGTCATCCAAGCCACAATAGAAAAGCACAAACAGAACAGTGAGACCTTCAGAGCTTTCAATAGCTCTTTTTCACAAGAGGAAGAGCATCTTCCTGATTCCTCAGTAAGTACCAGAGCTTCAGTTCTCCTTTGCGAGAACAGTTTTGCCAACAGTTTAGACTTGCACAGCTAAATTTAAAATAGTGGAGTCTTGTTCTGGATTTTTATATGACATTACAGGCCAGTCATCTTCATTTCTCTGTCTCTCAAATGTGTGTCAGTCACAGTTATTCATCTGTGCAGATACAGAATAAATTACCCAGAACAATTCAATGCCAGAGATCCATCAGACTTGCTTTCCAGGCTGGTTTTTTTGGCAGAAAATGTCTAATTGTAATATGTGTAATAACTCAATGTTATGAGTTCTTAGCTGTCTGGAATGTTATTTGTGTTCCTGGGAGATTTTGGTTATTACTTTTCCCCATCTTGTCAGAGATGCATTTTGGGATTATTTCTTTGATGTTATTTTATTATTATTTAAAATATTTTAAAGACTCAGAAGGAAAACTATGCATTTTAAAAGAATCTTAAAATACTGTCTTGTAGATAGTAAATATATTTCAGAAAAACACTTCAACTAAATATGTAAAATAATCTTGATAGTTTATAGTTTCTCTATAGCCATAAGGTATCACTCTGTGTTTTGTTTGCTAGGAATTTTATTTTAGAAGTATTCACATCAGGACAGCATCTCTCCATTCAACTTGAAAATGATGGTGTTAACCTTAGCCACAGGCATTTGCTACAAACTAAAGAGGAATGGGGCCTGGGAGAGCAAAATATTTAGGAATATCATACAGTGCTGCCTGCAACTTTATGACTTCAGACATGGTTGATCTTGGAGCAGAGGGAGAGAAGGTCCTTCTGCAGATTGAACTTCAGGAGCTTTTTATCTTCTCCCTCCCCTGCCTCCTAAACTGTTTGTTTGGGTTTTTTTTTTTTGTTTTTGTTTTGGTGCCTAACCATTTTTGACATCTCTCCTTGGAGATTCAGGACTGATTTGGTGACTAAATAATCTGGATTTTTTATCTGTCTGATTTGCCAGGGGTCTCAGGAGAGATGTTGGAAATGCCTTTCATCCCAACATAATCAGATTGACAGTGAAGATCTTCTCAACACTCCATAGAGTCTAGAATCCTGCTATTGATAGCAGCCAGCAATGAACCATTTTCAGAATCTTGCATAGTTTACTTTTCCTGAACTATTCATCAGCTAAAAATACTTGGGGAAAAAAAGAAAATAATTAACTCATGCCTTTATTTTTCAGTTAACTCATGGCTGCATTCAAAGTCAGGATGCTTTGATGGAAAGAAATCTTTTGCCAATATGCAAACTAATTAGCACACTTATTTCTATGTAATTAAGGCACAGCATCTGGTTAAGTTCGTTATTATCTTGCTTTGTAAATTCAATTTGATTTTGCTTCTGTGTTCTACATATTTATACTCTACTCTTGATAAAAGCCAAGCAGAGTAGGAGTCTGGTTTATCCCTGGCTGTGATAATAATGCAGTCTATACTATAATTTCTTTAATGCCAGAATACTAGCCTGCATTTTTAGGAGATTAGCTTCTCTGGATAATCAGCTTTGAAAGTAATGTCACAGCTAGATGTGACAGAAATTCCTGTCAGTTAAAACAAGCTGAAAGTTTTTCTGTAAGGAAAACTGGACAAATACTGACAACATTCTAACTGCAATACACTGTGCTGGGTAGCATCCACCAGACGTATCATCTATGGAATACTGGGCAGCAACTTAAGAGGAAAAAGTGACTGTTTTTTTCTCTCATGAGTCAAGAAATAGAAATGCACTCATGGATTCCTGCCTGGATTGGTAACAGCTACTAGAAATTAGCCTGTAAAAAAGAATCGTATTGGTGTCATGGTTTGAATAACAGGTGTCTGCTGAGGACAGTTGAAGCCTCCCTTGGAATGGAGAATGTAAACTCCCTCCTTCTGAATTATTATAACTTTGAAATTAAGGGGCTCTCAGGCAAAGATACAGGAATAGGAATAACAGTTCTTTATTATGGGAACTAAACTAAACTAAAAAACTCAAACCCAAAACACATGCAGTATTATAAAAGAGAAAAAAACCCCAAAACCAAACAAACCCACTGACAGAGTCAGAATACAACCTGACCCCCCATGTGTCAGGGCATTGGTAGCAGTCCCATTAAATGGTGTGGCATATATGGCTCTGTTGAAGTGATGCTCCTATAGAAAAGTGGAGTTTTGTGCTGAAGGTCCAGTGGTGATAGATGGGTCTGGTCTTCCTCTGAGAATCCAGTGGAAAAGGCTGCTTGTTATCCCAAATCTCAGATTATATCAAGGTAAAAATGTTTGGCTCCTCCCCCTGGCTGGAGCATTTCCCAGTGGGATGATGTAATTCTATCAGTGAGACTCAATGTCCCATTAGCAGAAAATATCTCCCTGGAGGGAGGATGGGTTGTGGAAGAGATAAGAAAACTGCCCCAGCTTGGTTTTTTTGGCCCATCAACAGAAAATTACCCACCCCCACTCCCCCCTAGTTTCAACAGATAGTGATAGAATACACAGTTTTGGTTATATTTTGCACTGCAACCCATGACAATGCTTTTTTTCCCATCTTTGGCCATACATTTTCTCTGTTACAGTGCTTAGGACTGGTTGCAGTTCCTGACCAGTGCATGCAACTCTGACCATGCTTGTGTTTCCCTGACTCATATGAGTTCATACCAGTGTTTTGGGTTGATGTCAGCCTGCAATCTGCCCACAGAAGACTTGTGGTTTCTGGGAGGTGCAGAGATCTGAAATTGACCTACTCTTAAGATTGTACCTATGCAGGTCTTCAATTAATGAACTCTCACCCATCAGGAGGAGAATACCCAGTGTCATTGTCAATCAGTGCCAGGCAGGGTGATGGTAGCAGTAGTCTTTTTAAAAAGTCTTTTTAGAAAGCTTTCAGGTTTCTTTGTGGTTTATTTCCTCCATTTTCACCTGCAGCATTTCCAGGCTGTGTGAAAGATGTTTTTAAAGCCATCTAGAAATGTTCCAAATTTTCTCTCTGAGGTGGTGACCTCTTTCACCACTGTTTCATATCAGAGTTGGAGGCTCCTGGTGCGGTGATGGACCCAGTCTGTGCAGTGTTGGAGGACTGGCAAGGAAAAGGGCTGCAGAGAGCTGAGCTCTGTGGAATTGGCACCCCTAGGATTTGAGATTGAGAATGCTTCTGTTAGTTAAATAGTGAATGTTAGTGCTGAATCATCATTTCCCTCTGCTGTTTCTTTCCCCATAGATCTGGGGTGGTTCTGGCAAACATGTCAATAACTATTTTTATCAGATCTGAGACACTGTGAGTGGTAATGGTAACATAACAGGGAGAAGCCCTCTTGAAATATTTTCCAGGTAAGAGTAGATTTTTAGCCTATTACTCCAAATAAACAAACAGACATGGGGATCTGAATAGGCGACTGGAGAAATTTACTCTTTTTCCTAAATTTGACAGGGGTTTTCTCAAGCTCTTCTTCAAACCCTATTTTTTCTCCACATTTTTCTTTTTCTAAGTCCTGTCACAGCACACTGATGGCCTTTTACTAGGCAGAGTAAAACCCTGGTTTGTTTAGGATTCCAGTGAAAAGAACCCCCTTTGCAGAAGACTGAGGAACAGATGATGTAAACACCTTAGGGTTGCTGGGTTTTTGAAGAGGCAGAAATAGCTGGTTAGAGCTGAGTAGTGATGCTTCCCTTAATTCAATTGAATTCCCTGAGGAAGTGCTCTAGGGTGGCACAGTGCTGGCCTCAGGTGATGCATTTGCTCCTTTCCTTGTTCTAAAGAGTTGATTGATTTATTATTGTATTAGAATATAAATAGATCCAATGAGGCATCAGAATTAGCTCTTCAATTTGGCTGCTCAAATTAAACCTTCTTACTTTAAAATGAAATTAAGCCAGAGTGCCAAAATGCACTGGCCATTTGGATAATCTCAAAATAAGAGATATTGTCTGATTGGTAAACAAAGAATTATCTATGGGAATAACAAGAGAATTGATCATAAAGAATCTAATAGTGTAAACTAGCAAACTCCCCGTAAATTAATTGCAGATATGGTGGTTTTCCTTCCTTTTTAGAATGTAGCCTATGATTTTGGTATTCAATATACAAAGCTTGTTATTTGCTCTCTATATGTATTGAATACTATTGAATATATATATGTATCTGTATGTATGGCATGCATATAGATATATGAATATTATATATGAACTCTATAGAAGTACAGATATATATGCAGACATCTATGTGTATTTAGTACATATACATCTCTATAATTGAATAAATGGAGATGCCACTTCATTTAGGGATTGAGATGTATTGAGAAGAAGAGAAACTGAACTGAGTGGTGTTTTAATGGAGTAAATTTTGTTCCTCTCAGAATCAAGTGCCTTCACAGAGCCCTTGCTGGTCTGGCTGGCAGGCTCCAATAGAGAAGTGTGTGGCACTGGCTTTCTGCAGCATCTGGGGACAGGCACAGGTTACACCCAAAGGCAGGTTGGGAATGCAGTGACATCTGTGAAATCATCCACATCAGAGCCCACCCCATGTTTGAGGGTGTCTGAGCACACATATGACATTTGCACCTGGGCTAGTGGAAGGTGTCCCTGCTCATAGCAGGGGGCTGGAACAATATGAGCTTTAAGGTCTGTTTCAACTCAGACCATTCTATGAGTCTGTGATCTGATTTTATGAATTAAAGAGTGCTCACAAGCAAAGAGTTGAGGGGCTGTAAGCAAACTCTTTTTCTTTTTTCTTACCCCCCACCTTGTTTTTATTGTTTTCTGTTTTCTTTTCAGTGTTTAATATATTTGAGGAAGAATGTCCGTGTTGAAACTGTTCTGTGTCATTCTGTTTCTCCTCAGATAGCCAGCACCAGCTCAGTGGAATCAATGCCAGGAGCAGATGGTGGCTGTGCATTAGGAGGGGTGAGTAATTTGAAGCTAGTACTTTAGTCACAGCAGTGTTGGGAGGTGGGTTACATTTCTTTTGTAGCAGGAAAAACGTCATACTTCAGTATAGGTTTTACAGGGTTTCTGTCATGCTGTCTGTGGCCTCAGCTGTGCTGTCATTACTTTCCTGGCTAAGTTATACCCATAGCTACTTGCCATTTGCAGCATCAGGGAATTTGAATCCTGCTCACGTGTCACAAAAAAACCAGGAAATAAACTCTCCAACCAGTTTGCTGGGTTAAAAAGCTGATATTACTTTATTAACAGTGCAGATGCGTGGGGGTTTCTCCTCAAAGCATGCATAGACTTCTAAAAGCGACATAACTCATTTTGTAGCAGATATATGCTGCATGACATCAGAGTTGGTTCCTTCAATTTGTTGCGCTGGGTTTGGAGAGGGGGAGTTTTGTGTGGGATTTTTTGGTTTGTTTGTTTTTTGTGGGAATTTTTAGTGGGTTTTGGTTTTTTTGGGATTTTTTTTTGGTTTGGTTTTGTGTGCATGTATTTAAATTGTGATAGGAAGCTACACTGATTGCTTGAAGGGAGAAAGGCAGAAAGATACAAGGCAACCTATCTGATTAGTACTGTTTCATTGTGTAACTCAGGATTTCATCTCCAGAACGAAATTTTGGGTAATGCTTCTTCCACAGTATGCTTTCAATGTTTCTGCTAGGGCAGAGGAAGAGACGATAATAAAACTGGCCTGTTAAACATCAACTGCCACAAAAGCAAAATATACTTTCAAAGGTATTATTAATTTTGCTCAGTAAAAAGGCTATGATTGCTGCTGAGTCAAATCCAAGAGTTTGAGTCCTTAATAGGATCTATTTTTTATCATTTTTATCTTCTTTTCTAGATTAAAAGATTTTCAGGAAATGCCTAGGGTCTGTTGAATTTACTGAAAATTTGCCTCAACAAGAATGAACAACCACCAAAAATATCCTTATGAGTAGAGACATGCTATAGGATGTTATGTATTAGCATGACAATTTTAATTAAAAAAATGCCATTTTAGCAGTTCTTCCAGACCTCTGGCCAAGCCTGGAACCTTCTGGTAGAGTGCACAGTGTATATGCAAAGCTGTTAAACAAGCCAGCAACCTGACTTATACAAAAATTACAAGCATTTATAATTAGTGTGCTCCTTGTTGGTTATTTTTTGTTCTCGCTTGATATTTTCACTTAACAATTTTTAATTTATTTGTAGTCAGTTTTGTGATTAGTGTTTTGTGCCTTGAGTTACATATGCTGTATTTAGTGAGCTACTTAATAAAAAAAAGATGTTTTATAGTATTAAAAACACCCAAACCCACATAAAGATTTTGGTTGGTCTTAAGTATCTTCAGGAAATGTAAATATTATTTGTAATTAAATAAAAAACTTATATCTTTTTAGTTGATTATAAATAGTTTTGTCAGTGATTTGCATAACATGTCTTGATATGTTAAGTAATTTTCCTTAAATCATGTATTTAAAGAAAAATTTAATTCCTGACATAGAAATAAAAATGAAGTTGATCAAAAACACAAAGTTAATAATACCCAAATTTTCATAGTATTGATTCTAGGCTCTAATTTTGCTAAAAATAGAAAATATCCATGAGAGTAATGAATAAAAATGCTAGCTTCCTCTTCAGGAAATATGAATTTTTAGTGCTGACATTCCTTTAGTAACAGCTCAGTGATAGCACAAGCAATACATCGCGTGTTCAATACCTTCATGTGCAAACTACTTGGTGGTAGTGGTGGCCAGCAAACTGGGAGCTCCTTCCTGTGCTTCCCCAGCCTGCTTGAGAGGCTTCTGGGATTTTCTTCAGTGTTTGCATAACCAGACGGTGAAATCCTGCTGCAGGAAGGATCATCTGCTTGTCTACAGCATCATGGTACCTCTTTGCTGAATTGTTTAGCTGCTCTGCACTGCTAGTGCAGGTTATGCTGAAATTTCTCAGCATAGAGAAGGAAATATGAGCAGGAGGAAAGGAGGAAATATGAGCCTGTGGAAAATGTCTTACATGTAGTCTTGCAAGAATAATGTTGGCATGCAGAGAAACAAACTAAAAGATTACAAAGTACAAAATCGGCTATATAATTTAAAATTATTTGTCACTTTAGTAAGCTTTTCCAGAAGCACTTGCTGATGTTCTACCCCATTGTGGGTTGCTCCAAGTAGTTAATTTATAAATGGAAAATACACCTGTAAGAGCATAATGAGAAGGCAAATAATTGAAACTTCTTTGTTGCTCATCTGTCTGCTCATATAAGAGTCTCATCAGTCTGTATTTATGAGTAACATGAACAACATTGGGGCTGAATTTCTACCTGCTGGCCCAGACAGAATGAAATACCTGGCACAGAGAAGCTGTGGCTGCCCCTGGATCCCTTGCAGTGCCCAAGGCCAGACTGGACAGGGCTTGGAGCCCTCTGGGACAGTGGAAGGGGTCCCTGCCCATGGCAGGGTGCAACTGGATGGGCTTTGAGGTTGCTTCCACCCCAAACCATTCTGGGACTGTGTGATTCTCTGACTATATAGCAATTAAAAAATAATGGCAACAGCGGTTTTCAAAGTCCAGTGGTTTCTTTGCTGTTCCTACCAGCTTTTTGGTGATTCTTCCCTGCATTTCAGAAGCAAATGGAGGCTGCATAGTTTGCTAAGTTCAGATGTCTGCTCACCTAAGAAGGCCAGCCACAGGCTTTCATCTTGCAGTCACATGAGTTGTACCTCTTGCTGGGATATATGCTACTTTTCCACCAAAATTTTAAAATTGGAGGAAACTGTCAAGATTTAGAGAGTTAAATGCAGTAGAGTAAAAGCAAATTAGCAGTCAAAACAGCCTAGTCTGAAAGTAGATCTTGCCTCTGAACAGAATTTATGTGAGTGCTTTTTCTTGTCAAGTCCAGCAGCTTCGAAACAAAGTTGGGTACATTGAGAAAAATGAGAAATATGGTAATTATTCAAGCTCATCAGTATCAAGATGCTGAAGCGAGGGCAGCTCTGAGTTAGCACCCCTTTTAAAAGGCATCCTCAGTAAATTAAGTTCCGTGTGTAATAAAGGACACTGTTGCAAAGTAACTGCTAAATTTATCTGTGATGAACAACTTGAGTTACAATGCATGTCCTTGTTTGCTACAAAAGCCTCTCTGTTTAAATGATGTGTTAAGAGTATGTGGTAAGGTCACCTGAGCCATCACTGGGGTGGATAAGGGCACTGCCAGTGCAGGAAGGTCTCCTCGTTTTCACAGGACTGGAAAACAATTTTTAAAAATCATTTCTCAGTGTCAGCAGTTAAATAATATATCATTGAAAGAGTTTTTGTTCTATACTAGCTCACTGGAATTTGCCAAGTAATAAAGACTTTTTAATTTTTATTATTTTTTTTTTTTGCAGCTACAAAAGCAATGTTTCAAACTCTCGTGTTCTCACTGTATTCAGACAATGTTGAGAAATACTGTGAAATATTGCTGGCATTCATCAAACACTTAAAGACATCTTTAAGCAGCCCCTTGTATTTTTGTGATCTGCACTTTGGCATGTTAATCATAGAATCATGGAATGGTTTGGGATGAAAGGGACCCTAAAGATCATCTCATTCCAACCTCCACCATGAGCACAGACACTTTCCACTAGACCAGGTTGTTCAGAACTGAATCCAATCTGTCCTTGGACACCTCCAGGTGTGGGAAGTGTATGCTGGATCCAGTAATGCTATTCAGTTTATCAGGAAATTGTGCAATAGGGTTTGCTGAGTGACTTTAGGTACTGGCTTGGATTTGGAGGCTAATCTTGCCTGGCCACTTTGACAGCAGATGGTGCAACTCCATGGTGGGGGTGTCCCTGCCTTCCTGAGAAGCTTTGTGCTTCATCTTGGGCTGGGAGGGAGCCTAAGAAAACTCTCAATTAAGGATTTGAAGTTGGGTTGTGCAAAGTCCACTCCCAGCACCATTCACTTCTTCAGTCAAGCCGTTTTCCCCAAAATCTTTACATCTCCTCCCCACCAAGGGACAGAAGATTACAGTGCACTCATAAAGTCAACATGTACCTTGAAAAAGGAAGAAGTGAGTGCTGGAAGGGAAGCTTTTCTTGAGATGCCCACCTTGGCCATTCCTTCAGCTCCTCACTGACAGACAGGGAGAGGAGATTGCTCCGTGGCAGTCAGGAGATGCATGGGCAGAAAGGGGATGAGTCCACATAATGTCCACCAAGACCACCTGATGGCTGAGCCAGCCCTCCAGCTGAGGCAAGCAGCAGTCTTGCAAATTCTTTCCTAAAATGGTGTGAACCCCAAAGAGTATCTTTATCAGTAGAACTCTATGAAGAATTTTATTATTATTTTTTAATCACCTACTTGTACTTTTAATTTCAGAGTGATTCCTCTAGGAAATCTTCCAAATCCAAGCGTGACAAAGAGAAACAGTCATGTAAGAGCTGCAGTGAGAGCTTTAATTCCATCACAAAGAGGCGGCACCACTGTAAGCAGTGTGGGGCAGTAAGTATCCCAGCATGCTCAGCTCTTGAGTTTCTTCTACAGAGACCATTGAAAACAATTTTTTTTTTTTTTTTGAGTGGAAGGACTAAAAGACATTCTGGTTCATGGCAAGTCATTGTTAGAGCAGGTTTTTCCACTTGCTTTACTCTCTAGGTATCGGGGGGAAAGCGCAAAACTGGTGCGAGAATCCTAGTTTGTACTGGTTTAAAAGCAAATTCAGTGCCTCAGTGGATAGAAAGGTGATGCTTTTCTTGGGGGTGGGCGTGTATCTGGGGAGAGGGTTGTAGTTTGTTCGTAGAAGCAATGGCCTTAAGACAGCCTTACTTCACCCAGATATCAGCTCTTCTAAAATGAACAGTTGAACATGCAATATTAAAGTTCATTTTCATGGTATTAAGCTATTAGAGAGTATCCAAAGGTAAGCAATGAAGATGGCAAAGTGAAGCCATGTGAGAAGCAGCTGAGGGCACTTCTCTTCATCCTGGAGGAGAGGAGACTGAGGGGAGACATACTGGGGTCAACAACTTCTCTGAGGGGAAGTGGAGGGGCAGCCTCTGATCTCTTTCTGTGATCTAAGACCCAGGGGAATGGCCTGAAGTTGTGTCAGGGGAAGTTTAGGTTGGATATTAGAAAGTGGTTCTTCTCCCAGAGAATGGCCAGGCACTAGAACAGGTTCCCCAGGGAAGAAGTCACATCACCAAACCTGCCTGAGCTCCAGGAGAGTTTGGACAACACTCTCAGGCACAGGATGTGATTCTTAGGGATGCCCTATGCAGGGCCAGGAGCTGGACTTGGTGATCCTTGTGGTCCCTTCCAACTCAGAATACTCTGTGATTCTGCATTTCTTTCCCTAAAGAAAGGTTGTGCAAAAGTGGTTTCCACCAGCTTGAAAAACCAAAGAAAATCCATCACAGAGAAGCAAGGCTGTCTTAGGCCCTTAGCCACCTCCTCTAGAGCCATTTATCAACAGCTTAATTCCCTTTTTTTTTCTGTCATAACCATGGCCAAGATGAGATGGATTTCTGCAAGATGACTTGAAACCTCAATCAGTGGTCCAAATGTAACTAAGAGTAATGTTATTTAAATAACATTAGTCATTTGAAATAGAGATAAATTTTCAGCTGCAGAGAGATCTAAATGTATAGTTAAGATATTTAAAGAAACCTCAGTCTTGGCAATTGAAATTAAGTTGCTGTGGAGGAGGCATTTTTATCCTAGAGTTGGGTTTTTCAACCTTCTGTGTTTGTTTTTATTAATAATTGCTTAAATCATGAAATACATTTCGGGGGGGGTTAAAATATCCAATTACAAAGTCAGTGTTACTAAAGAAATAAAATAATGGCTTTTCCCCAGGAGCAGAGAGATAGCAAGAATTACATGATTAATAATTAATTGTTAAACCATTGTTTGTTGTGCAATGCCTTGTGGTGTGGCAATAGCATTTGAATTAAAGAAGTTAATTTGTCTCAAGGAATGACTATCATGTTGCTAAACATGCTGTCTTGCTTTTGTTTAGGTAACACTTCCTGAATTAAGGCAGTCCTCTTCATATAATAATTAGTCTTACAGTGAACCATGTAACAATATATATGTGTGCTGTGGGTTTGTGGTTGTTATTGTACAGAAATTCAGAATGGATGTCCATCAGGCTGACATCCTGGGGACAGTTTCTCTCCCTGGAGCAGGTGTATTAGAAACAAGTTTTTAGCATGAAAACAGGTTCTGGAGAGTGGTAGAAAGGTAAATAAATTATAAAAGAAAGGCCTCATAAAATCAGGCCTTGCTCTGCTAAATTAATAGCTAGCTTGAAATTTCTATGTGCAGCTAAAGTAGCTTGCAAGTTCTCACGTGAAATCAGTCTTGGGAATGAGAGTTCATTAACACAACAAACTATTCCTGGGTGAAAAACAACTGCACCTGCAGTAAATAAGAGATCTGTCTTATGGAAATCAGGGAACAAAATATGTAAACTAGCCAAGAATAGAGAGATTTGATGGACAAGCAAAATACGTTTTACTGACCAATGAGTGAAGTGCACACCTTTGGTGAAAGGAATGTATAAAAGGGAAAACACAGTTGAAATAAAAGCTTTCTTCTGCCTTGGGAGCTTTTGGTAGCTATTGTGTCGCAGCCACCTCTACAGCAACACAGGAACTGCAGATCTTTCTTTCCAAAGCAGTGGATCTTCAGGCCCATTGTGCCATTGCATGCTCTTGGCAGCTGAGGCAGACAAATAATTTTTAATGGATAATATATTGAACTATGTTCTTAAAATAGTTGGTGCTTTCTGGATTCCTCATTTCTCCAGGATGTCTTTGATTGATGTGGAATGTCAGCCACTTTCACTCTGAAAATCAGTCCTTTGTAGAGCATTAGAAAGCACTAATTGCTTTGTAAACTTAAGTTCTTTTTTGACTTATAAAAGCTTATAAGAAAAGAAAAGAAAACTTGCATGGTATTAGTCGTACAATATTTCCCCAAAGACATAAGTTTTCTTTAATTTTGGTATATGGCATGGGATCACAAACACGTTAATTATGAATGGAGATAGATATGGTAAGTATTATATTGATCTCTCTATCTTACATTGACATTAGCTTTCATAGAATTTTGCTTTACTAACAACCATTCTGTAATTCAATTTCTTTGATAAAGGGTTGTGTTCTAAACATGGCTAATTAAACACCATTTGTCTGTTACAGATGATCTGTGCCAAATGCTCTGAGTTTAAGCCACTTGCAGATAACAGTCGCCATAATCGAGTGTGTAAAGAGTGTTTCCTGCAGCTCCCAGCAAGCCCCAGCAGCCCTGGGGTGGAAGTGGTTGGAGAACAGAAGAAAAGACTAGCTGCAGAGGTATGGTCTTTGGCTAAGAAACCTTGTGAGGTTCTCTCCTTTTTTAGTGTATTTATTAAAAACTAATGAAATTTGTTTTCTTTTCTACCCACCATGGTATTTAATCCTCTGACCTATAACTCTTATTGAATATACCTGCAGCCTGGATGCTGTTTGTCAATGTTGAACATCCATCATAGGATGCTAATCACACAGGGATGCCTACAGGTTTGGCAGCTAAGCTTTAGCTTCCAAACTTACAAAAAAGAAGGAAAACCCTCTGACTTCTTTTTGTTATGGCGTATTTCCAATCTTGAGCTGTGCACAGTAACTATTCAAAAAATAAGATCTGTTTTTTCACTTTTAATTCATGTAGCAGCTCAGTTGCTTGGAGGCTTTGTCAGCTTTGTACCAAAACACATCCAAGATCTCAGTAATAGAGTGTGGTAAAACTGCAGGTCCACTTTACCCTGCCCTGAGCTGCTAGGCCTGCAGAGTCCAGAGAAAGTTCTGGATCTGAACCCATCAAAACCTTTAGATGTGGTATCAGATATTCCCCTCTGTGGCAGGGGTCTGGAATGAGATGGTCTTTACAGTCCCTTCTGACTCAAACCATTCTGTGATTCTGTGATACCTGCTCCAGCTTTACCTACAGATGATGAGCTCTTCATGGGTGCCAGTACAGCCTGTGGTATCTCATGCAGCACTATTTCAGTAGGAAAAGTTTCAGGTGCAAACCTGCACCTACACAGGGAAGAGAGAGCCCTGTTAATCTGAAAAGCTGAGAGGCAAACCAGTGAAATGTGACCCATGGCTTTTACTTCAGGAAGTAGGTTACAGCAAAAGAGCTGTAAAAACCCAAGGAAAAGTGTCATTTTTCCCTCCCTAGATTTTTCTGTTAAATCTTCAAAGGATGAGGTAAAATGCAAGAAAGCCAATGTATAGAAAGGAAAGATCAGAGTCAGGCTTTTCCTTTCCCTTCTATTTACATTAAACTTTCTTAACAAGCTTAGTGGCAGCTGAGGAGTTTGCCACTTAATAAATGTTATTAGCAGCTGCCAGAAATCTTCAGGAGACTTCTGTGCAAATCCAAATGCAAACAAGAATTTTGATTTTCTTTTCTTTCTATCAGAACACAACAATTTCTCCCAATCATTTTTTGCACTCTGATTTGGCTGCATCCATGCACAAGAGGATCTGTTAATAAACTCTTTGCATTAATTTGAAGTAATCTGCCAGCCTACTTTGCTAAGAAAGAAATGAGCTGCATCACCTTAATTGCCATTCTCAGTTAACTGAGTGGAAGTTGAATTTAGCTTCATGTCTGCTGGGAATGGTGGTTCAGCCTTTGCCTCTGTTACATAGAATTATGCTAATTCTTAATTGTATATAATAATTATTAATTTTAAAATTCATTTATTAATTTGCTTATGGCCTATCCAACATTTACCCTCAAGTGTTGACTCTGCACCACTTCAATATTTTATATTTAATTCTAAGTATTCTGCACACTTAAATATAAATGGAAACAGCTCTGTTTTATTTTTTTTTTCCTTCATCCAGAAGCAAAGCATCCTTGCAGCTGAAAACAGCCTCTTCAGCAGCTACCTTCAGTTCCTTGAAAAAGGGAAGACTTGGTACAAAATGTGGGTGACCATCCCCAAGAGTGAACCTCTTGTTCTGTACCTGCAAGGAAGCAGCCAGGTAAGATGGCATTCACAAGAAAAAGAAAAACTTAAGTTTAAATATGTCAAGCTGAGAAATGGGTCAAAGGATTTGGCTTCAACAACAGAACTGAATTTCCTATTCTGGATATGGCACAAAGCCTCAGAGATTTTTAAGTTACCTTGTTACTGTACTTACTGCTGATACAGTTGTGAGCAAACTTTAAAGCTCATTGCTTTTCCATTCAAATTTTTAGCAAAAAAAAGAGGACAAAACAAGGATAATTAGGTTATGCTTAAGCTTTTTTAAGGTTTCACACAGGCATAGTTGATGATTTTATTACTCTGTCATTAGAGAACGCACTTTCCTATTAAATATATAAAATTTATATATTATACACTTTCCTGTTAAATATATAAAAGATCAAAAGAGGCTAGATATTACAGTTGCTGGAATTGCTGGTTCAAGCTTTTTTTTTTTTAATCTAGTTCTGGATTGATGAGATGGAGGAATTTGTGAAAATGTAGATGTTCTTCAGCCTGAAAAATTATAAAGCTCCTGGTCATAGCATCACGGGGGTATATATTTACTTGAAATACTTACATTGATAAGAATATTTTGTCTCTAAATGTACTGTTGAAGCTAACTAGCATTTATGTGTGACGAAAATCAAGGGATAGAAAATCTATATCCAAACTAGAGATATCTGTCATGCTTCCCTAGTATTGAAGAATGACAATGCTGAAAGGAGATTCCCCATATCCAGTTTTGCATTTGGCATTTGACACATTTATACACAGCTTTGTTTTTTTTCCTGTGTGGGATGGAAGAAGGAACAGAACTGAATTCAGCCAGCAATTACCCTGCTGTAGTTGTAGTGATAAGAAGGTTTTCTTTTTATTAGAATCTATTTGTGGCTAGGAACAGTCAAGGAAATCAATTTTTCCTGTGGTTTTATAAAGCATTTCAGAGTAAAGCTCACCCTGTATCTGATCAACAAATACTACACCTTGTCATTAGAGCTGTGTTCATTTTGCAGCTTGTCAGCAGGAGCGCCTCAGGCTCTAAACAAGTTTGTGCATTGTTTTAAACATAGCGCTCAAAGACGCTGAAAGCTTGAATTTGGCGCTTCAGGCCTCTTAGCTCCATCTGTGGTTCCAACTCCACACTGAGTAAGCCTCTAATTTAACCTGCAGGCAGCAAGCTGCCTGGCTTCCCTCCTAGTCAGTGGGACATGCATGGCTGAAATTACACACTGGAAAAGCAAACAACTTCAGACAAGGCACTAAAATGAAGGCAACAAATCCAGGCTTTGGCTCCCTCTGGAGACAGGGTCTGGGGAAAGGAACAATGCTTTTAAAAACCAAGCAGAAAGAAAGAACAGCTTCACCTGCAGAACTTTGCAGCTGATGAGCAAGCTGTGCCTCTGCCAAGGGCCAGTGCAAGCCTTGCATCCACACAAACCAAGCCAGATTGTCTCACACTTGGGCAAGGAGAGTGGGAGTAGAGGGAGAGAAGTATAAATTCTTTGATCTTCCTCACACAGAAACAATGTGTATCATCTAAGAGGTAGCAGGGGTTGAGGCAGGGAAGATAAGTTGAGAGGAAGCAACACCCCTTACGCAGTATGACTGAGAATTTCTCCTATTGCCCAACTAATGGTTGCAGTACAGCACAAATAATAATCCATGGACATAAATCACCGGCATTCAGTGCAAACTCGACGCTTGATTTCTGCAGGCCCCACCTGACAGTCATGCAAAGCAACAGATGGAAGCTGGAGGAGCTTCTCTGCTTCAGTTGCTGTGTACTTTGTCCATGTCCTGCCAAATTTGATCCTGAGTCTCTGCTGGTATTATTAGTAAGATCCCTTTTTTTCAGGGGAAATGGGTGCCTTTGGCAGTGATTGTCAATTTTATGACAGTTAAACTTAGTGGTTAGTGTCGTCAACTATTTCAGGGGTGAGATAAATCTCCCAATAAACTGTCAAGAAAGCAAAAGGACAAGGTTATTTATCTTACATTCCAAAACCAGGATTTACTATCAGGAATGAGATGATGAACAACAAAAGTTATTCATTCCTTTCTTCAAGGGTCTGCCATTCCTGTTTGTATACTTCAATTTGCATTCAGCTGCAGGAAAAAATTAGGAAGCAAGTCCTACTTCTTGATATTAATTCAACGTTCTTGTTAATTTTGGTTTACATAGGATACGCTAGACTTCTGAGGGAAATCTCTTCCAGAGCTTCATTACTGGTGTCTGAATGCCTGGGATCAGTTGGGAGCCACTCATGTACTTAAATATTCTTTTCCCAGGCATAGTTCTGTTTTACACAACCACCTCTGTGGATCTCACAGACCTCTTTAGACCTGCAAAGAAGCATTTATGTGCCTGAGAGGTGTCTTTTGGGAATAATATTGCCAACAATAGTATTAAAGATCTTGAAATATAAAGTATGACTGTAGAAGTTTGAAAGTTGGAGTATTATTGTTAAGAAGAACTGAAAGAACAGCTGCCTCTTGGGTAGAAGGAGCAAACTGAGCTGAATCTGGAGCTTTGGATACAGTGAAAGCTTCTTCCTCTGCACCCCTGGCCCTCATGCCAAAAAAGGCATGCTAGTGCAGGTAGAAACATGACTCACAGATTTAAATAGCAAGAAAACTGCTCTTTAGACCCTTGTTCCAGGAAAATTAATTAATTCCCTGAATGCTGCAGTTCAAGTCTTGCATAAGGCTTTAATTATGAGGATTCCCAGCTTGTTTAGGTTTGGGAATCATTCCAATTTGATTTGTCCTCAAATAGAGTCACAATTTATACAGCAGTTTGTTGTGCTTATCTCAGTGAAATTATAAGAGTTCACCTATAAGCAAAGACCACTTCAAGTGTAAGGAGCAGCAGTTTTAAGATAAATTAGTCTTGTCTTTTCAAGGGCTCCACCTGGACCTACTGCCTCTGTTAGCCTTGTAAAATGCACAGCTACTTGCAAAGGCCTGACATGAGCTTGCCTGAATGCAACATGGAAAGTTAAGGCTTCCAGGTTAGCTGGAAAAGTAATGGATTTTGGAAAAATATGATGGATATAACTATTGTGCATATATCCAATCAATCTTGATCCAAGAGAAAATTTTGCTTTATAAAGAAGAAAAATCACATTTACATGATGATGGGAAATTTACTTCTAGAAAATAAGGGAGAAGCTGAGTTTGAAATTGTGCTCAGGGTTTTTCAGAAGTTTTTTTTTTTTTGCTTGCCTGTTGTTCCTGTTTAGTAGAAGCTTTACCTGGCTTCCTGCACAAAACTGTGTGCTGTTTTTTGGTCCTGAAGATCTTTGCATCACAGGAGTCTCTCAATGACTTGCGTAAGGTTGGGATCAGATCATGAGTTGATAAAGAGTGGAGTTTGGGTAGGAAAAACAAGGGATTACTCCACTCAGAAGTAGGAGGGGAAAAGTGCTGTTGTTGGGTCACTGGTTGTCTAAGAGAGCTTATATGCCACAAAGAGCCGTGCAGTGCAAGAGGAGTGTCTGTGTGCAGGGGTGCCTGAAACAGAACTGCCTGTGTGGTGGAACTGAGTTGTTCCTAAATCTTAAAACCTGAGTGTTGCAATGCTGTAACAGAGCAATAAATACATGCTTCTGTAATGACCTAGATAAATAACCCATTTGTGTTGTGCTGCTGGGAGTCAGGATCAATGCACAGTGCTTGTGATTGCTGATGGTATTACAAATCCACTAGACTTTTATCTATCACTCACTATCAGAGGAAAATTATTGTAATCAGCCCTAAAGTGAAGCTCTTTCAGCACTGGGTAATTTGGTTTGATGAAATACCAGAATCATGCAGTTGTACTATGTTGCATGCAGAAATATTTTTTAAAAATACAGTCCAACCAGCCAGATTCAGTAGGCCCTTAAAACCAAAATGTGAATTTCATATGTCTTGTAAGGCCTGTAAATCCTACTTACATACTCAGTATAGGGCTGGAATTCCTCATGGGTGCATAACAGCCTCTCAGTTTGCTGGGCTTCAGGTAGGAGGGAGGGGCTCAGCAGCAAAGGATACCCACGGATGCTGCTGGTCCCAAAGAGAAGTCTGAATGGGGGGTGGGGTATTCCTCAAGGCCAAGTGCTTCACCTTCACCTGTCAGTAGTACAGCTTTTCAGAGATAATGTAAATCCCTTCCTTTTGGATCAGGCAGGTACAGACAAAGTGCCAAAGGCAGCCTATTAAGGGAGGATGCAAGATCAAAGGCAGACTGCTTAATTTGCCTATGTCTGCACGAGTTGGGT
The DNA here is from genome assembly GCA_018697195.1 of Certhia americana. Taxonomy (NCBI): domain Eukaryota; kingdom Metazoa; phylum Chordata; class Aves; order Passeriformes; family Certhiidae; genus Certhia; species Certhia americana. The sequence continues at coordinate 5,171,338 of CM031868.1, read as the reverse complement.
AGGTGCAACACATACAACTCAAACATCAATTTGCACTTCGTGGCTACAAACAACTTCATTTTTCATTGTCATGGGCAGCCTATAATTTTCCATTTGACAAGTCTAAATGTGTACTCTTCCAAACCAAGACCAGTGAAACAGGCATGGTTGAGCTTGCATGTGCTCTTGTGCTTTTGTGTTCATCAGTCTCATGTTTGCTTGCTTGAGCAGTGCCACGTGTGCAAGAGCTGCTCTGTACATGCCAGTTCCTCTGCATAGGCAAGATCTTCCTGTTTATAGGGACATGTCTGTGGTGCCAGGGAATAGAAACTGTGCTGCATTTAGGACAGTAGTTACACTCAAATGGGAACTGAATATAACTTCAATGTTTTGCCTAAATCTGCCTTAAATCTTGTTGAGTAGTGTTTGGTCTTCAAGAAGTTGGACTCTGGCATTTTTGCATGACAATAACAAGCAATAGATGAATAAATCAAGAAGCTTGTATTGATTTAATAAACTGTGATACATTTTTGACCGTGTATTTCTTGCCTGTTTAGTTAATGTATTGATATGAGCAGTTTTGATACTTGCATTACTTTAGACAAAGTGTTAGAAAAGTGGGCAGGTTTTTTGGCCATTGTTCTCAGAGTTTTGGTACTCTTCCAGATTTACCTAGTCATCTAAATTTTGGTGTGGGCTGACAAAAGAATGACTTTGCCACTTCTCTGTGGGATGCTTCATTAGCTGTGGTGTGAGGCTACAACACAAGCAGCTGCTACAGAAGATGACAGCTTTGTACAGGTGCTTGATGCCCATGCGATTCAGACTTCAATTTGGGGACTCATTTTTAGAAACACTTTGCTGGGAGCAGTTGAAGAGGTTGCTTGGCCATGGCATATCCTACCTTGCTAAAATATGTCTTTCTTGAGAGTTTAGGAGCGGAGTTGGTTGATGCTCAAGATGTGACTGTTAGAGAGTTGTATTGCTCCTTAGATCTGAGAGTCAGTCTGGCTTTTAAAGGATGGTCAAGAATTTGAGCATTGTCTTCCTTGACAACTCTCAAAGGTATTATAACTGACTGAAAATCAAAAATTGTCTTCTCTTGCAAAGACTTTTCCCTTGCTCTTTAGTTGCCTTGGTGTCTCTCGGCATCCAGCTTTGCTTATTTGCTTCTTGTTAACCAATCCTACAAATATCCTATGAAATTCAAAAGGGACAACACCAAACTTTTTTCAGCTGAATCCCATTGCCGGTACCTAATGCAGAGAAAAATTTGTAAAAGACACAAGCATAAGTTACATGGAATTACATGAAAATCCCTGGCCATATTTACTGTGAAAGGAAGTCAGTGAAGTAAGAATAAAGCCCCAGTAAGGCATTGCTTTTTGCTGGTTTACGCTGAGCAGTTGGTACTGCCTCGTCACTGCCTCCTCTGCTTCAGTGCTGAACAAGGAGCCTGGGATCACCTCCATGTGCTTCCCGCAGTGTATGCCTCCAGCTCCGTGTACCCCACGCCTTCCATCTCAAACTGCAATTGCTCCTGAATTCTTACATTTGTTCTCTCTCCTTTAGGATGGACGAAGCCCACGTCCTATCCCTCTGCCTGGCTATGAAGTCAGTTTACCGGGTTCTGGTGAGAAGTTTGATGTGATGAAGCATGTTTTTAAGCTTTGCCAGTCCCATCAAACTCTCTATTTCAGTGCAGAAGATGAAGAGTTGCAGATGAAATGGATGGAAATTCTCACGAAAGCTGCTAAAGGGGAGACTGAGGATACAACTGAAGGGCTTTGCAATCCATAGAGCAAGTTTCATTTAGTTTCTTTCCTACGTGCTATAAACCATCACTTGAATTTGGTACTCATGGCACTTTGGAATCTGTATGGCTTTATATTTTCAGTGTCTGCAAAGGAAATTCAGTGGTTTCTCACTTTTTATTGTACATTTTTCACGTCCAGTAGTTAACTGCCATATATTATGTTAAAGGAAAAAGTAGTTATAGTTGTTGGTGGTATCAATGCTGGTTTGAAAACAAAAGACAAGGAACAAAGCATTAATTTTAACAAAGGTAATGGAAAACCATCAGTCTTTTTTTTTTTCTAAATGTATATTTTCCAGTCCTTTTGATTGTTGTTGCGTGCAGGATGTGTATAGTCTGTGATTAGTTCTATAAATGCTGCCTTTTAAGTTAAATGTTGTAAAGGCTTGTGCTGGCCACTGACATTCCATTCTCTGCCTCCTGGTAAGGTCTTTGTGATGTGTGAGCAATGTACTGAGTATTTTTTCTGTTGCTAAAACTATGTCTCTGCTATTTTGAGATGACCTGTTCAAATGACAAATACTGTAGAATGGGATTTGTAAAAATGACTGCAAATGGTGCAGAACAGAACATTAAGAAGCCTCATTGATTTTAAGCATTTATTTTATTGATTGCTTTCTTCTGGAACCAATACCTTCCTTCCTTCTATTGGAACCCATTTTGATGTAAGTGAACAAACATTTTATACTGCAAACTAGGTTATGATCAATAAACAAGAACATTTTTAGTACACACCATACAAAAAGGTGACTTTTTTGTTGCATTGGTTAATTTAAATGGCCTGGATTTTATTTATAAAATTTGTAAATAATGTTTCATAAGTATGTTAAGAATTTTTAGATGACCTTAGCTAATTAACAGGATTTAGTGCATAGTTTAAGAGATATTTGTATGAACTGTAATTTAATTGTCCTGTTCACCTGTTTTTGTCTTACTTTCTAACATAAATGCTTATCTATTTAAATAAAAATTCCTGCAGAAAGCTCCTGAGCCAGATTTCCAAGGCGCAGCAAAGTTTAGGTCAACATTTAATATAGGTTTAAAAAAAATTTTTAAAAATCCAAAACAAAACAAAAGGCATGTCTATTCCTAGTGGTAGTAAGCATGTAGTATCAATCAAAATGAAATAAAATCTGTCACAGTACTGTATTTTTAAATGGTTTGGTTTAACTTTTGTTTCCTCCTCAGCCTTCTACATTTTCTGATATTGATAGAGAGGAAGAAATGCACCATACAGACAGAGTTTTTTAGGATTGTTGAAAACTAGTGATCTATCATCATCTAGCATCAGTGAGTATTATTTGGACCTACAGAAAAGGACTTATCCTTATTTTGGGTTTAGTTTGTTTTTTACATTGGTGAATAAATCATATATCTGAAGTCCATGATGATAAAAGATTAGAGGCCATGTATTTGATTATCTACTAGAAAATATTCTTGAGACTTTCATCTTTTCTCCCTATCCACCCTCTCCCAACAGTCCACACAGAAAAGATTTCTTAAAGAGTAGCTCTCACCATAAAAATGAATTCTTACCAGTGTGTGTTATTTCTTCTCCCAAGTTTTCTTGAAAATATAATGATGTAGAGTGCTTGCCTTGAAAATTTACTCATTTAGTAACATTTCTGGTTTGGAGGTGAGGTGTTTGTTTATGTTAATTCTCTCATTCTATGATTCTAAGCAAATCAAGGGACATGGGCTTAGTGAACACATTAACAAACCAACATGCAGTAATTCAAGAGCAAAGCACCCACAGAGAAGAGCCCCAGGCTACAGAACGCAGTTGAAGGAGAATCTCTCTTGGTCTGTGCTGACTGACCAGAATACAGTCACAAGGTCCCAGAATATAGTGCTGCTCACATCAATCACAATCAAATCACAGTCAAAATCTGAGAAATCACTACATGTCTCTGAAGGCTGGTCCTAAATTTACAGCAGGATCTAATCTTTTCCAGATCAAAGGCTGGAGGGTTAGAACCTTTGTCTCATTCTCCTTCCTCATCTTCTCTCCTTTGGAAAGAAGTGGGAACTCCCAAAGCCAAAGAAATAGGCGCTGCTGACACTATTTGTCATAAAAGCTGTAAGCTTTAGACTTTATAAAAGCTGTTTTTCTGAGCTCAGCCTATTTCTGTGCAGAGGGTTCGCACAGGGATTAAGCATCCCATAAATCCTACTTATGCCTTCATATTAGCGCATAAATAAGATTTAAGCCACTAATAGCCCCTTTCTAGCCCTGCATAGAGCTGAATTACATATGCTGGCCATGATGAGATCAGAGAAAAAAAAATTAGATGTGGTAGTAGCAGTTAAGTTTAACCAGGAGACTGAATTTCGATGAAGTAGGGATTAAAAGTACAATACCCATAGCTGCGGTGTCCTGACATCAGCACGTTCCAGAAAAGATGCCAAAATCTCACAATAAGCCAAGAACCTTCTCTGTGCATGAGGGATGTGGCCTGTGGAGCTGCACCAACAAATCCTCTCCACTTTGCTGCTTGCAACAATGAAGTAAAACACACCACGTCTTTATGACTCTTCTTGTCAGGTCACGGCACCAGACCCTACCTGCTCATAGTCACAATATTCCTCCTCTGAGCATGGCTGGGGCAGAATCAAACCAAGCTGTGGTGCTCTGGGCTCTCAGGCACTGCAGGATCCCAAAATTCTGTTGTGCTTGGGAGCTAAACCTCACAAATCTGTGAGAGCTTGCTTAGTCCTTCCAGTCTCCCTTTGCTTCTCCAGGAGCTGCTATCTCTCTCCAAGGTGCCCATCATGCCTGAATTAAACAGATGTCTGTAATTTTTTCCTTAATTGTTTTCTGTAATTTGACGACCACAGATTAAGGGTTTGAACAACCCTGGATTTGCTTCAGGAAGATTTCGTTAACAAATGAATTAGCTGTATTTAATCTCATTCCCACACATTTTTCATTTTGAGTGCTTATTGATTCTCCTGCTCTGTTAAAATGTGGTGTTATGCACTCAGAGAGAAGAGCTGGCAAAGGCAAAAATACAAAGAACTGGCAAGGGCAAGGGAAAAAAGGCAGTGACAGAGCAGACAGATGGGGCCACTTTCCAATTATTCATTTCTTTCCTAGAGGTGGGATGCATGTTGGTGGGTGGCTCATTTTACAGGTGGCAAGCAAGTGTGGTGATCAGGATGAGGAACAACACAGAACTGTGACACGGAGAGACACAGCATTCCCGAAATTATCTAGATCCTGTTGATCCACCTACATTTGAGCCTTTGGTACTGTACAAGCAATACCTGAGCTCTACCACTGTGATCTTTGGAGCTCGGACAAGACTCACTGTCAACACCAAGACTACAGGAAATCAAACCCGTCAATGAAGAGGTTTTATTTGAAATCAATGTCTCCACTCAAAATGATGAAGAAGCAATGTAAAATTATCAGGGCAGAATTTGCTTTTTTGCTAAATGATGTGTGACCTTTTAATATCTCTGGTCCCAAATTGCTCATGGGTATCTAAAGAATCAGGGATATTGTGTCCAGGGTCCATCGGGTCAAAGTCAACATAAACAAATCTGCTGAGAAACAGGAAAATTGTGAAATGGATTATCCTTACCTGCTGCATCTGCTGTGGACCATCAACACCAGGGAATCTGGGCCAGGTTTTCACTGAGGCAAATGGGACTGATCCATTCAGATGGACTATTTATTATTCACCTTAATCTCTTATAAAAAGGCTAGATTTCAGTGTGCTCATTTGGTTTACTCATTCTCCAGCCTCTGTGTTGGCTGTGATGGTTTACACAGGGTTCATCAACTGAGGGTATAGGAGAACTAGTGCCACCATATCAATGCTTGTTGCAATCAAATGAGGGTTTTTGCTATCATAGAATCACAGTATTGTTTGAATTGGAAGAGACCATAAGGTCATCTTGTTCCACCTCCTTCCACTATCCCAAGATGTTCCAAGCTCTGTACAATCTGGCCTTGAACTCTTTAGGGATGGGGGAGCCACATCTTCTCTGGGCACCCTGTGCCAGGGACTCACAACCCTCACAGGGAAGAATTAATTTATTTCTTAAATCTGAACCCCCTGAGTCCCTGCAAGGTGAGCAGAATCATACATAAATAAAACATTAAAAACAACAAAAAAAAAGTGTACATAAAACTGCTTCTGAAGTGATGCAGGGGAAGGAATGTTTTCCAGATCTTTTTTCTATTCTCATGGAAGTCCTTGTCACTGACACTTGCTCACAGCTGCTTCAGAGAGAAAGATGACAAAGCTGTGAGTTTCTTGTTTGATGCTGGAGCTGCTCAGAGAGATAAACTACAGTAGAACAGCGAAAATGAGTAATATGTTTTTATGTCCATTGTAAGCATCTTTAGAGATGGAATAAAGTAATCACTGTGCTGGAGCACATTGGGACAGTGCATGTGCCTGTCTCCCTTCTCCAACAGTGATGTGGAGATGAGGCTGGTGGGTTTGGGACATGAGCACCTGTACTTGCCCAGGGCACACAGCATAGCCAGGTGAGGAACCTGTCTCCAGTCATGGCCAAAGCAGATGTGAAGGACCAGGAACGGATGTCAGCTGCCTGATGCTCAAAGATATCCCAAGCTAGAGATGGTACTTGGCCTTTAATAGCCTCTTGGAGGATTTTTGACCTAGAACTTAGCTTATGATATTTTTCACTGTAATTTTTTTTAAAAATATCTGCAATATCCTATGTCGAAGAATTCTGTAGTTAAACCCCACCTTGGCTGGAAAGTTTCTTCCCTTTTTTTGAAGCTGTAGTGCTTCCAGGTCTGGCCTGGAAGCAGCACTGAACAGCTCCCCTGTAAATTTTCTCACGAACCTGAAGTTGCACAGAACTCTCTTGGGTCTTCCCAGGTGTCTCTTTCTGTAGCTACAGTCTGGATTGTTTCTTTGTTTCTTGCTGGGTAGCTCTGATCACATTTGCTTCCCCTCCTTGAATCTCCTTTCTTTGACCAGACAGGACATGAGGTGGGTCAAGAGGAGATGCTGGGGCAGGGCATATCTTTTTTCACATTTCTGTCCCAGACTGTTTATGTCTGGGGCAAAGAATACTTGAATGTTTTCCCTTTTCAGAATCTTGTGCCATTTTGACTGTCTTGAACAATAATGATGTGTCAGGACTTTGCTGGTGGGCAGTATTTCCCTTGTTCAGTCCCTTAAACCAGCTGGAAGAAGAAATATTAACCAATATCAGCTCAGCCTGTTTTGAAGGTGATGCTATACATGTACGTGAATATCCTTCAATCACTGCCCTTTGCTAAATGAGCAAACTGACAATGTTGCAGAGCATCTGTACAATTATATTTGAATGCACCTCTTAGAGACTGTGACAAATCCATTATGTGAATTGGAAAGTGAAAAAGGTTTAAATAAAAATGGCCTAGTAAAATTGCAACAATCCATTTAAAATTGTACAAGGGAAATGCAGAACTGTGAAGAGCACTGAGCATCCACCATAAAATAAAATAAATATTTGCTAGAATGGACACTGGGCAGGTTCTTGGCTGGTATAAATAGATGGATTTAGTTACAGCTGTCTGTTAAATCAGCTGAGGATCTGACCATATAGCTTTGTTTGATCTTTAAGCATTTCTGCTTCCTGCCAAGCCTTAGATAATCAGTGATTTACAACACAACTTTTGCTGTCCCTAGATGCACAGGAGATTTGAACAGGATGTCCACTCTGCGTAGAGTAATTTGGAGGCAAGATCTCATCAGGTTTTCATTGGTCTTAGCTTTGAAACAGTTAATGCTCCTCTGCAGTGAATTTCCCATTTCTCCTAGCACAGAGAAAACCTGACACAACACTAGTATTCCAATAGCTGCTAATATTTTTGCCTGAGAGATCAATTTTGTGTCAAATTTGTGGCATGTTAGCAATTCTTCCCTGATCTCTGAAGTATGCGCTAGGCTTAGGATAATAATGCATTTCTGTAAGTCTGTAATGAAGTCATCACTCAGGAAGAGCACGCTAATGCTTTCCTATGCTTCTTAGAGATTGCTTCCTGTTGCTGTTCTGAAGGGACAAAAGCAAATCCAATATGCATCTCATTCAAGGGTCTAAAGCAGTTGCTGGTGTCACATGGGCTCAATCCTCTTCTGAGTTATGCAGATCAAATCCCCAGAATTTGTTTGACCAGGGGCTTGGCACGTATGCCAACTTCATCACACAAAGCTTACCCTGGCACCATGGTTCTGGACAGGTTCAAGGCAGGTTCCAAGTGAGTGGTGTTTCTCTGAAATGAGGGAAATTTACTTGATATTCACAAGGGCATAGAGTGATAGGACAAGGGGAAACAACTGGAGGCTGAAGAAGGGCAGTGTTAGACAGGATAATATTAATAAATTCTTTACTAGAAGGGTAGCGAGGCCCTGGCACAGTTTGCCTAGAGGAGGTGTGGCTGCCCCATTCCTGGGAGTGTCCAAGGCCAGGTTGGATGGGGCTTGGAACAACCTGGGCTAGTGGAAGGTGTCACTGGTGGAACTGAGTGGCCTTTCAGGTCCCTTAACCATTCTATGTTTACTTGAGGCTTATAAAATATAAAGCTCATCTCTGGTACAGAATGACCAGATATAGAATGAATATCGGAATATCCTGACATTTGTAAAAAGTAGACATTAGGAAAGGGAAATTAATAGATTAATTGTTAAGGCCATGTCTGCTTAACTGGAATCGTGCTGATTAGCCCCAAACAGTGATGGAGGAGATACCTTGCATGAGTGTTCACAGCAACATTTTATCTTGGACTGAAGACAAATGATTGTTCTGAGAGTATTTGTTTTTCCAAGCTACTGACAAACTGACTATGTATTAATGCCACTTGGCCAGTCACACTGTATTAATTCATTTCTATAAAAAAAGGAACAAAAATGTTCCCTCTTCAGATTAGCTTAACATTTTCAGGCTCCAATAGGATATATGTAGCTGTGTGCTGCTGTGTTTTTCTATACTGTGGCACTGGACTGCACTTAATAGTAATACAGGAAAATAGCTACTGAGCTGTGGCCCCAAGCTGAATCCAACACTCCCCTAACACCTACTAGAAAAAAAGGAAAACACACTGGAGTTTGCAGCAGGCAAGCAGGTCATTTGTTATCAGCCATGAGACATGTTTACATGAGCATCAGAGCTCTGTGCCACTGATAGCCCAGGGGAGTCACTGGAGGAGCCAAAATGGAGCTGGGCGTGGGCATACAAGTGTGTCCTTGGTAGAAAGGTCTTCAGGTCCCTGCATGCAGTACTCCTTTGTACAGGACCAGGTTGATTTCTTCCATACTGTGGAGTTCCCATCATTACTCCTCCCTGCTGAGTGAAGCAATACTTTATTGCCACATCTATCATAGATGTCACCAAATGGTTTGGGTTGGCAATAACCTTAAAGCCCATCTCGGTCCACTCTCTGCCTTGAGCGCTGTCCAGTTCTTGGCCCCGTGATTTAGGAAGGATCTTGAGATGCTGGAGCAAGTCTAGAGAAGGGCAACAAGGCTGAGGAAGGATCTGGAACACAAGTCCTGTGAGGAGCAGTTGAGAGAGCTGAGGTTGTTTACCCTGGAGAAGAGGAGGCTCAGGGGAGACCTCATCACTCCCTACAACTCCCTGACAGGAGAGTGAAGCCAGGTGGGGATCAGTCTCTTCTCCCAGGCAATCAACAAGAGGACAAGAGGACACAGCCTTAAGCTGCACCAGGGGAAGTTTAGGCTTAACATAAGGAAAAGATTCTTCACAGAAAGAGAGGTTTGGCATTGGAATGGGCTTCCCAGGAAGGTGGTGAAGTCACTGTCCCTGAAGGTATTTAAGAAAAAACTAGATGTGCCACTCGGTGCCATGGGGTGGTTGACAAGGTGGTATTAGGTAATAGGTTGGACTCAGTCATCTTCAAGGTCTTTTCCAACCTAGTTCATTCTGTGATTCTGTGCGTGAAACCCCTAGCTGGGAGAGGAGGGAAAGTCAGGGGGCAGAGTGAAGCCACTTCCCTGGGGCAGCAGCACACCACTGATCCAGCAACCTGGGGGATGGGAAGAGTTCTGACAACTCAGCAGATCATATCACGTCGCTTTTAAGGGTCACATTTTTCTTTCAGGAATCTAATTGCTGAGCTTTTAGCTATCACACCTGTGCATGTGTGTTCTGACTAAACAGAAGCTGAGGCTGAGAGCTACTATTCTCCTTTCAAAGAGTTACAGAACAAGCAACAGGGTCTGAGGCTCTGAGCAGTGTAGGCAAACCCAAGAGTCACTGCCTGGGGCTGAGGGGTTGATGCTCAGCTGAGCCAGCCTCAGCTCCTGAGGCTCAGGGAAGAAGAGGGTGGCAGCAGGGCCAGCCAGGAGAGGAGAAAGGGGATCAGCCTGCTGCTGTTGGAGGGCTTGGGAGCATGTCTCTGCTTATGGTGAGACAAGCCCTGCAGCCACCCAGGCAGCTTTGCTGGGGACTGTCACTTCAGCAGTCTTGTGCCCTTGGTATGCCTGGAGCCAGCTCTAATAACTAGGATTAAAAGAAAAGTAATGCCTTAGGGCAGCTTACCGAAATCCAAAAGTTAAACAATCCCTAAGCACAAGCAGTAAGTGTCTGGCTGGGTCTGCATGGTTTCCCCTGATGCTGAAGGTGAAGCCAGGGGCCTTAAAAATTATGAAAGCACTCACCTGCAGCCAGGGGAGTGAGTGACAGCTGGAGGTCCAGACACGTTCCAGGACATGTGGAGCAAAACCACTGCTGTTGGGTTATACATTCTCTTACAAAGGAAATCTGAATGCTGCCACAAGATGAGTGGAATTCAGGTGCTGCTGCTAAATTTGCTTCTGTGAGTGCCTGTAAAGAAAGATTTGACACATTTGTGTTCAACTTGAATTTTGTAACAGCAGCTGCAAGAGTAGTGGCTTACAGAACAAACTACTACTCTGTCTTTGGTATTCCTCTGATTTCACTTTACTTGATTGGAGGAGCTATAGCTCTTCGTTGATTAATATTTGGCATTACTGGAAATACAAACCTAATTCATAAGCTGCAGCATTTTCAAAAATGCTAGGTTTTTGCTATAATGTGACCAAGCATTGCCTTTTGAATGTAGTTTAGTTGTAGAGATGGAAATAGCAGTCCCTTATATCTGCAATATTCCTAAGACCTCCCTGCCAGACAAGCTCACAGGAAAGGCTTCTATGGCCAGCAGCACACCGAGCTGTGTCGCCATTACATGTTGGCATAATCCTGCTCTGTTTGTTTCCAGAAGAGCCTTTAGAGGTTTTTCAGTCTATTTGAGTTTGGTGCATCTTGGAATTTCATCTCTCTAATCTTCTCCTGCAGACTATTTTTCCTTCTAATTCCAGGTGAAAAAAATAGTGAGAGGGTATAACGAGTGGAGAGAGTGTTAATAGCTGCAGTGCTTGGTGTGGGCCCCAGACTATAGGCTCAGCAGCAACACACAGAGCTTCTTCAGCAGAACCAGTTGTTCCTTCTCTTGTTTTCCATGGACACAAGGTGCAGACAGTTGAAGGCCTTTTTTTGATCTACTGCCAATGTCAGCAAATCAAGGATCTCAACAAACACTGCTGAGACCCAGACTCACTGTGGTAATGCTGCCAGGGCAGTAAGTGGCAGCGGGTGACATGTCCAGGATGTCACAAGCACAAAAATGACACACGTAGTGTGTGCAAGGCACTTGGGTCTCACCAAGTAGCTTGTGCATGTTGGTGTGTGTCACCCAGCTCTGGACAGCATGATGGATCTGGGAACCATCCAGTGGATTTAGCGGAAAATCCCAGTGAAACACAACTTTGTAGAGCATAAACTGGATGCATGCAAAAGACTCTTTCTGCTCCTGGAATATAACCGCATAAAGAGTAGTAGACTATGTTTGCTAGACATAAAAGAACCAGACTGGGGTACCTGAGGTTCTGCAGGCTGCGAGCACCAGCCTGGCTGCAAAAGGGGCTGACAGCAGGCAGCAGAGGACAGGCAGTGGGCGGCTGGCGGGCAGGGTAGGACAGGGCAGGCAGGATGGTCAGCGAGGGGCGGGCAGTGGGTAGGGCAGGGCAGCAAGGGACAGGCAGCCCTTGCCCGGCGCCGCGGACGCTGCGGCATCCCTGCCTGGCCGTTCGTGGAGCCGAACCCCGGGGCTGTCAGAGCACGGCGCTGTCCGATGCCCTGAGCCTCCGGTGGCGGCTCGGCTCCGCCGACTGTGAGCGGCCCCTCCTCTCGCTCCCCTGCCCCTCCTCTCCCGCCCCGCGGGTGTCGGCAGGGCCGCGGGGCGTGTGCCCGGCGGGGCTCCCCGGGACGGGCCGTGCTGTGCCGCTCCCCCCAGCCCGGCCCGGCCCGGCCCTGCCCCGGCGGAGGGCGGGCGGGTGCGGTGCACCTGCCGGGAGGCTTGTCTCGGCTTGGCTCGGCTTGGCTCGGCTTGGCTCGGCTTGGCTCGGCTTGGCTCGGCGGTTCTCGGCGGAGCCATGCCATCAGCCACCGCGCCCGAGCTGGACGCGCCGCGCACCCCCGCGCTAGGGCGGGACAGCGCCGGCCCCCGCGGATACACAGGTACGAGCGTGGTCCCGCATCGTTCCTCGCACAAATTCCCTCCTGCGTCGCACCGGAGAGGAGGGATGATGCTAGCGAGGGTAGCGCCAGACCCCGGTCAGATTGCAGGATCCCTCTCGCGTAGGGATGCGGGGTGACCGGGGCAGGATACACCCGGACAGAGGTGTTGGATGTCACCCGGGAAGGGGCGCGGGAGGCCCCAGCCGGGGCTGCGGTACCTTCCCACTCGGTTACCGACCCTCCCGTCCCACTCCTTGCCGCCTCCGGCCGGTCCCTGCAGCCGCGGAGCTGGAGTCCTTGGGCACGCAGCGCCTCGGGACGGGTGTCCCGGAGCCGTACCGGAGCCACCCTGGGCACGGGGGTGTCCCCACGGGTCCTGGCGACCCTGGGACAGCTCTGCTGGGGCTGCACTCGGGGTGCCGAGCGGGGCCAGTCCTGGGCTGCGGGTCGGGCGGAGGGGCCGAGCACCCCCAGGGCTGCACACAGCAGCCTGGCTCCAGAGCCGTCCGAGTGGCTCACCCGTGGGCTGCTGGAGCCGAGGCGTGTGTGATGTGTCTGTGTGTGTCTGTGTGTGTCTCTGTGTGTCTCTATGTGTCTGTGTGTGTGTTATTGCTCCCAGAGAGGAGGCGCTGCGGTTCGGTGATAGACGTTTGGGGTTCAGTCGCTGGGGTGGCTGCGAGCACAGGGGACGAGTGCCTGGGGGCAGACGAGAGTGTCTGGCAAAGACGGAAGGTTCTGGTTCTGAGACATCACTCTGGGAACATATCACCGGGCTGGGAAGGAAATGCAGATATTAGTGTTTTAATGAAATACGGTAATACATTCATTGGGGAGTGGATTGAGAAACCAATCAAAGGTTTTTCCTTCTCATCTTTCTCTTCCCTTGAGTTTTGTTACTCAATTCGATTGCATAGACCATAACATCCTTTCAAAACCTCTTCAGCTTAAATGGGTTCAGTAATTTGGGGGTAATGTGAGGTGACAGAGGGTTTGAACTGGTGGGACATAGCCACTGCACAGGGCTGTGGCGTAGGTGGGTGTCTTGGCCTGGAGAGAGCAGAACCGTGCTCTGGATCTGCTGGCCTGGGCAGCAGGAGTTGCTTGTTCCCAGCCACAGCCACCTCTGGAGTCTGGGAGCAAGGTGACATGGAAGGATGCTGGAGCTTGGTGCAGCTGCAGTGACCTGCTGCTTGCTGGAGTTTCTTCCTCTGCTCTTCAGATCACAGGGCAGATGGGCTTTTCCCTGGCTTCAGTGCAAGCAGGGCTGAGTCCTCCTGAAATCCAGGGACCTCCTCATGTGCAGCCTTCCCTCTCAGATACCTGTGATTTATTCAGCTCGTGAAGTTCTAAAAGACCTTATTAATAACCTGATTTTGTGGTGCCTATAGAAATTGACAAATGTATTTGGGCTACTAGTGTAGCAATGCTTTAAATTGTGTCCTCTGAATGTGCTTGACTGTTTAATTTAAATTTAATAGAGCAGTTCATTTGAAAATGCAAAACAAGTTTGGGAAAACTGCTTAGAGAATTAATTCAAACTTAAGTTTGAATTTGAATTAAATTGAATTTGAATAAGCAAACCCTGTTGCTCTAGCCTGATAGTGTTGCTAATTATTGACTTTTCTCTTTTTTCAAATCAAGTGTATTTGGCTGCTTTTATATGTTGTGTCAAAGTCTTGTGGGGCTGGGTTTCCCCACACTAAAAGGAGTTTTGGAAGTGGCATAACTTTTGTTGCACTCAGCGTTTCTGATTCTGTATAGGTTAATCTTGCTCTGTGTAGATATGTGGCAAAACAGCTAGAAATGCCAATCTGCCAAAAAATATTTGGTGTTCAAATTAGAAATCCACCCTCAGTTAATCCCTGGGATATCTATAGGCCTGGCTCCTCTCAGTCACATCTCCAGCCAGAACAACAAAGACCATTTTATCCAAGCAAACTACACCAAAACTGTGGAGCAGGAGTTCTCAGTAAGGGTGCTGAACTGGAATACCCTGGGTCAGGGCTTGGCTGTGCTGCATGGAGCTGCTGTATTGGCTATAGGACCAAAAGTGATGCTTGAGCACATGGGGCTTTGCCAGACCTTATCTGGGTGTCTGCTCTTCATGCTTTTTATGCTCTTCACCCTCTCTGCTACTTCACAGGGCTTTGCCATGGTGCAATTCCACCTTCATGAACACCCATTTGGAACTATGAATGTATTGAGTCAGGTGGACGTACTGCTGGCAGTCCTAAGCAGTTTAGATAGCTAAAATGATGGCTACCTTTATAATTTTAAATTAAACTGTTGCTCATTTAGATGTTGCCATGTTATTTATACATCAGTGTTTGCTGCCAATTGTTGTACAGTATTTATACAGTGTCATTCATTGCATCGGTGTCCTTATTGGAGATCCTTTTTGATGCTGAGTGCCCCTTGACATTATTTCAGACCATGAGCAATAGGGTGATAATAAAGATTTGCACAGATAAACTCCCTCACATGTTCCTTTTGAGAGGATGAAAAAAATGTGGCAGGATTTCCATTTGAATTGGCACATGAATAAGAGAGAAATTAAAGAAAGTTCCTTAGTTTAGCCCTGATGCCTGTAGTACTTAGAGCTTCCTGAGACACAGCTGTGAGATTCAAACACCCTGTGCTTTTCCTGGTCCTGCCTTCTTTTAAAGGAGGCACAGGAGCAGGGAGAACGATTCCACCCTGTGTTCAGTGTGCATCCCTGAGGAGCTGTGAGAGCCTGGCTTACCCTGAGAGAAGGTCAGCAAATGTGCCGGGCTGGAGCATGGGGCAGGGGAAGAGCACAACAAATGGAGCTGAGAAGAAGCCTTCTGTACTGTGGCTGTTGTGCTGTCACAGCAGCATTTACAGCATTACTGCCATGCTGCAGTAGTGTTCTGTGGGCACTCATTGATCAGTGCTTGCCAGGCTCTGTAAATCTCTGGAAAAGCCTCTGAGATTCTGAAAGGCTTGTGTCAGGTGACCTGAGCACTCCCTTGCCCTGTAGGAATTGCCATGGAACAGGGTGCTGTCCTCAGCACCGTGAGGTGCTGGTACCTCTGAAGCTGCCCAGATTATACGGGGGGTATTAGCGGATTAATATGGATTAATCATGGATTGATTATATGCAGGTGCTTTTATCGAAGTGCACAGGAAGTAGGGATATTGCAACCCCAATCTAGCTCCATCGTCTTTGTCCAAGGTGTACATATTTATACAATTTTCAGCTATAGCAGTTATGCAACTTCAGTTACATCAATAATCACTATAACAACTTTATCATTATTGTTTCACTAACTTTATCAATATTGTTCATGAGAGTTAGCTCATCCTTGTACCAACATGTACGAATCTTATCTCTGGGTGAGTGTTTTGGAGACCCCAAGTACCAGTTCCCGTTATGGGAATATATGGGAATATTTTGGAGATCCCAAGTACCTATTCCCATAAACCTTTAGCTTACCAACCCATCCCTAATATCAAGCATTCTTGCGGCCTACTTCTACATGAATTTCAAAAACTTTTTCAGAAACATTTAACCTCATAGTAACAGGGGCTTTTGGGTGAAACAGGAAAAAGAGGAAGGAGCACAAAGGCTTATCATTATTTTTAGTCCTTCTTTTGCTGAAGTGGGAGGCTTTGGCCCTCTGGTTACCCAGTGTGGTTTTCTTTGCTGTTATTCCTCTCATTCCTCAATAGCCTCCTGTAGCTCTTTTCAGACCAGCACGTATTTCTGTCAGCGTAGAGATGCATCGACAAACACATCAGTGCAGCCACAGACAGATGGACAAGAAATGCAGGATCCAGCAGAAGCACTCATTATGACAGGTTATAAATTAGTATGTCTCGCTGCTGGGCTGTTGTCTGTAGTTGTGGTTCTGCCTTGTCCCTCCACTTTCCAGACCAGGAAAGAAGAGATGTTTCTTGAGGTGGGAAGTGCTGCAGGCTGCAGTGAATGCTCCATTCAGACCTAGCAGACACCACTGAAACAAAGGGACGGGGTGTCTGGCTTAGAACAGATAAAAGTTGCAGTTTGCTAGAGGATAGGAGAGATCCAGCTTGTAATTGGCTCAGTTGTAGCCTGGATGTTGGTGGCCATAGTGGGATGCTGGTACCAGGGTGGATGTACCTTTGGTGTGACTTAAGCTCTCTGGTCTTCTGTTATGAGCAACTTCATTTTTCTGAGGTGCAGAAACTTGGCAGCACAGAAACTGAAATTATGTTACTATGAACTTGCAGTTGTTCTTCCAGGACACAAAAAACAAAGTTGTTCTTCAAAGCCAGGAGTGCTACTGCTTTGCGGAATGGATGCATGGAATTTTATCACCTTGTTCCTGCAGTCCTCAGATGTGGTTCAGTTTTTAGGCAGAAGAAAACATGGATCCCAGATTTCCATTTCCATGAGGCAGAAGGTGATACAATTTGAACTATATGGGCTTGTAATTTCTCCAGGGTTATTTCTCCTTTCTTGTTCTCCCATGAATTCAAAGTTAAACCTTGTTTTAAGTAATGTAAAAGAAGTGTCAGTTGCAGAATGTCAGCTAATTGGCTTTATCTCCTGTACTGCAAGGTGTTGGGTGGTTAGGCTTTTACACCAGGCATTGATACTGCTTTGAGGGAAAGATTTTTATGCTTGTCATTGAAGTTCTGGAACAGTACAAAATAGAGAAGGAAGAGAGTTATTGGGTTTTCTGAGTCCTCCACAGTGTAAGATTGTTCCCTGTGGTATTCTCTAATGCTTCATCCTAGCTACTCTGAAATTACCTAGGCTAGAGAGACAGATTATTAGTAGACTTCTGAATTTCAGCTAATGAATGAGGTGAGCTGAATGCTTTGGATCCAAAACACTGAAATTTAAAAAGTCACAAGTCAGTCTTAAAACATAGAAGCACCCCAATGACGGTGGTTAACCCAGCATTTTCTGGGTGATGTGGCATGGTCAGTTTTAAAGGGCAAAAGCACTGCCAGTTTTGCTGTTCCCGCTGTGGCAGAGCCAGGACATCCTTGGACCTTTCCCCTGGAAAAGCAGAGCATCCCCAAGCATCTCTGCAACTCTACAGCAAAGAGATTTGTAACTATGCTGGAATTGGCATGATTTTGCTTATTAATCATGATTGCCACTGACTTTTTATGTGCACTATAGAGTCTTGCCTTCAATATTGTGATGGGGACAAGCTGACACATAGGACAATTATTAGTTTTCATTTAGGCATTTTATTGACACACTGTCTTTGAAATGCAGCCACAGATAAGCAAGCATGTTTTTCTGAAGAACAGTTTTGACTGGCTGAGTGGATCAGGATTGACTGATTTTGCAGTCTGCCTGAATGTCTGCCTCTTGTTTGGTTGTCAGATGACAAAGAGAAATGCAGAAGTTGCAGAATGAGCAACTGCTCCCCAAAATAATTAAATTCCTGTGTCTGCTGAGGGTCTCAGGGATGGAGTTGAGCTGGTGCTGGGTTACAAACAAGCCTTTGTAGCAGAGCAGAGCCCCTGTGGCCTAGCAGCATCTTTAGAGGGGTCTGTAGCTGCTGGAGGGGGCAGCACTCACAGCTACCCCAGCCCAAATTGGAGTGGAGGTGGCTGGTAGAAGCAGTGTTGGGGAAAGGGATTGGCTTAGTGCTTCTGGGAGAGATGATTCCATTATTAATTCTGGGATGAAATAATGTAAGTCACAATGCTGCTCATGTATTCCAGACTCCTAAGCAGAGTAGCTTTGATTGGGAATGGATTTGAGGACAGGTGAAAATAGGGACAGAAGTTGAGTAGGGTGAAGGGATGGTGTACAAAATTCTCTGAGTGTATGTGTGGGCTGGGAACAGTATGTGGGAGGATGATTTGGCCTGTGGGAGCTCAGAGAGGTGTAAAGGGCAAGTTTTGGGTTTGACTTTTCCTCTTCAGAAGGGCAGAAATTTGTGCCTTTGTGGAAAAGTGGAATTATAGCCAGGAAGGTTTCTTCTTACAGCCACAGTTATTTTGAAGATCTTTTCTAGTTGATTGGGTCAAAAGAGGCATCTGGACTGGACACAGGAGTTCTGCTTTGCTCTAAGAAATGGTGCCTCATGAAACCAGGGGCAGTTTTGCACAGGCAAGAGAGCTCTGGTGTTTGACCCATTATTGTTAATACTTGCAGAAATTTAGATTAGGAGTAAGGTTTTCATTCATTTGAATTTGTTTCAGCCTAGAAGCTGAAGTCTCAGGTGTAGTCCTGAGTTCCCTAGCCATATGCAAAGGAAGGGCAGGACATGGGGCTGCCATCCTCTGCTCTGCTCTCTCAAGCTGCTTGTCATTCTGTGCATAACTCGCCTGCAATCATTGACTTTTTAAATGGGAAAAAGCAAACACAATGTTTTGGTTCCCTGCCCTTATACTGGCATTCCTGTCGATCTTCATGCCACCTTGCACCAATCCTTGTGTGCAGGGAGGCTGAGAGCATGTGTGTTTATTGACTTGTGCAGTTAATCCTTGCTGTGTCTGTGTGGTTCCTGGCGGGATGCTGCATGGCTCTCACCGAGCACTTTGCAGGTTACTCTGGTGGCCATGGCCAGGCTGCTGACTGAACATCCCTCTGGGTAAAGTCCAGATTAGGAAAGCCTAACTCTGTCAGGAAAAGAACCAATCAGAAGAGAAGAAAAATAAAAAGTGATAAAACCACAGAGAAGGGTTTAATCTGGCTGTTGGTTTCTCAGCCCAAGAATGACTTCTGTCACCATAATAAAAAGCATGCTATTGCTAACTTTTTCAGACTGGTGTCTAAATCAAATATTCACAGAAATACTTACTGATAGTAGTGGATGCCAGGTCACAGCTCTGTGGTGTACATTTCACAGCATAACACAGCAAATCAAGGACAGGAGCAGCTTCAGATTGCTCTTGGGAAAGACTTAAGGAAGCCAAAGTGGGCCAGCCAGGGAGAGGGAATGCAGGTATGGTCTGTAGCATTCATAACAGGGTGGTTGGAAATTCCCCATGAAAATTAACAAACCTATCCATCATCTGTTTTAAAACAGGAAAGTGGTTGCAAAGAGAAAAGGTTGAAAAATTTCTGTATTCTTTACAAATCAGTTCTTGAGGAAATTAAATTCCTATGTTTTAAGCTTTCTGGCAAAAAATTAATATATAACCATCAAGTAGCATGCAGGTCTGATCCATGTAAAATTTCACACTGGGGGTGGATTTTTAATGACTGAAGTGTTTTTGTCTAGCTCTGGACCCTTCCTCCTTGAGAATATTTTTGGTCAAGGTAGGTCAGTGCAATGTGGCCCCAGAAGTGTGAATTTCTTCCAGCTGTAGAGGTTGTGCCCAGTCTGGCAAGTGTAATGCATAAGCAAGAGGCCACCAGCCACATCGGCCAGGCACATCTGCTCTTATCAGCCCTGTTCAGTACCCCAGCGTGTGCATGTCGCTGTGCACAAGCCAGATCAAAGAGCTGGTGTTGGCAGATAACCCAGAGCCAGGCAAGGCAAATACACAGCCAGGCTGAGCTCTGTGTCCTGCAGCACCCAAAGCAGAGCAGGAGAGTGGAGGATGGGCAGTGGACAAGCAGGGACTCTGCCCTTCCTCCAGGGATGCTGCAGGAGGCTTCCCATGGGGCAGCACACAACCTCTGTCCTGTTCACTTTTCTGGTGAGACATCCTTCATCCTTCATCTATCCGTGGCTCCTAACAGACGTGTGCTTTCCCTGTGGAAATACATGTGGGGTTTCTTTTAGCTTCTCCAGTAGCTGATCTTCCAGCTAGTGGCTCACTTTGTACCCTCTACAGAAATGTTGCAATTGTTTAATGAATGTGAGATTATTCATGAGTACTGGGAAAAGTAATGGTGAAAGTTGAAATTATAAACATAAGATTTCACTGGCCCAGTGAGGGACACCAGCAAAGATGTGCCCACCAAAATCTGTCGGAGAACAGAGTGACCTGGTAGTAGAGAGAAAGTGCACACTTGTCTTGGGACTCCCATGTTGCAGATCCCATGGTGACCTGAGCGAATGGGGAGGCCCTGGCACAGGGTGCCCAGAGCAGCTGTGGCTGCCCCTGGATCCCTGGAAGTGTCCAAGGCCAGGCTGGACAAGGCTTGAAACAGTCTGGGCTAGTGGAAGATGTTCCTGCCCATGGCAAGGGATGGAATGGGATGAGCTTTAAGGGTCATTCCAACCCAACCCATTCTGTGATTCCATGAAAGCAATGCTGCCCAAAATGTGATAGATATGGGAGTCCCAGCACCTGAACCCTTGCATGTTGTACTACATGTGCTGAAATACATTATGTGTATTACATATAATTGCATGTGCTGAAAAATTAGTTTTACCTTCAAAAAACACCACAGAATAAAATGAAGGAAGTGGGTAGGAGTGAGCCTGGGGAATCTGCCATAGCAGAGGTGAGAGCAGAGAGCTTATTTGAGCATGGACCTGTAAACACAGAAGTAAACTCTCTTCAAATACCTTTTTGCTCTCCTTCTTAATTGCATGGAAGTTACATATTAATGGGAGAACAAGCTTTTCTGAAAAAGTATTTTTGCAAATGTCTAATGGTGGCCTGTAAGAATCATCAGATATTGGGTTCCCTCTTACACATTTTAAAAAATATTTTTTTCAGTAGAAACATGGAGTGTTTTATGAGGAGTATTTTCATTCAGAAATGTTGATATGAGGCAGGTGCCAGAACTACGTATTAACGAGCTGCATTTTTTTCCTCAGGTAATGTGCTGTGACAGATGTGTTCCTTAAGGACCTGCAAGTTTTACCCTGTGCAGTTGTCCAGATGTTCCTCTATGCAACTGACCCAGAGGAACAGTCCTGTGGCTGCTGTTCAGTTCTTGCAGGTCTCCATCAGAATTTGGGGTGTGAAGCTCCCAGAGCAGTGGTGGCCAAGCCTGGCCCTGCCTCTGAGGTGGCCCTTGCAGTGATGGGTGTGCAGAGGGCTGTGTTTTGGTGCACGAGGTTTGTGCTATACCTGAACCTTCAAAGCTTCCCCCAGGGAGTGACTTCACAGAGCTGTTCCTGTGTGTTGGAAGGCAGACAGGTCTGTAAGAGCTTTCCACCATCTGCCAGGGACTGCAGCACAGCTGGGGACCTCAGTTAATCTCTGCAGTTTCTACAGCCTGGGTCTTGCCCTGCTCTTACTGTATGTCTGGTGTCATGTTTGATACTAATTTCTTTTAAAGCCATGTCAGCAGCTGGATTTTCTTGTGGGAGGATCCGATCCTGGTGGTTTATTGGTTTTTGTTGAGTTTTATTGTCATTTGTTGGTTTAAAAGCCCAGCCCTGGCAGGACTCGAGGCCAGCTCTTCAAGGAAGCAAAGGAGTGGTGGTGAGACCAATGCCAGGGTCAGACAGTTTCACTCTGTACAAGATGCTTTGCTACATCTGCTTTATTTCATGTTTCACTTCTAGCTGCTTCTCTTTTGCTTTTAAACACACTGAGCTCTTCCCAGAGCTCTTTTGTGAGATTGCTGTGAATGTTTAACTTGTCTGTGATTTCAGGGACACCAGTTTCTGAGGTGTGCTTCTGTAGGAAAAGAGACTTGCAGCAATAGTATTGGTGTGTTTATTTTCTACAGGGTTGATAGAGCTTAGTGTTCTCTTGCTTTCTGGAATCTAGTCATTCCAGCATGTTTTAGTAATATTAAATCATCAACAATAAGCAATGCAAAGGGGTATATGTCTGGGAATAATGAGTTGCATAGATCGTTTTCTTTCTGCACAGACCTTACTAACATGCTTCCAGGTAATTACTTCTGTAGTTTAGATAATTTGGGTAGATACTTATGCAATGTGTTTGATTTTTAGTCACTGTTTTGCTGTTGTAGGAGCACAGGAAATGTTTACCAAGCAGGCATGCCTAGGTTGCTCTCTCATTTCTTTCTTCTTGTCAGCAAAACATAAACCCACAGCTTCCTGACCGTGAAACCATATGGTTCCTTATTTGACAAATCGGTTTTGCAATATAGATAATCTTGGCTGTACATGAGAAAAGGTATTTTGGATTATTTTAATTCTTGCATTACTCTCTATTTTTCACTGCCTGGAAATTATGTATGTGTTTATTTCTGACCCCAGAGGTTGGGGTGAATTTATTTATGTTTATGGAGGACACAGTACTTTAGTGTCTGTCTTTACTTTAAGGACAGTTATTTGTCATATGCCATGACTCATTTGTTGTAGCCAGTGCCATTCTGCACTGCCAGACAGCAGCATCAGATTCAGAGATTTTCTGAACACTGGATATGCTCTCAGCATGAGGCCAAGCTGAGAGTTGCATTTGTCTAAATCAGCTCCTGCTCTACATAAAGCTGCAGAAATAGCTGCAGAAACTGGAATCATAGAACTATAAAATCACACGAAGTTTGGGGTTGGAAGGGACCTCAAAGCCCATCCAGTCCCACCCCTCCCATGGGCAGGGACACCTTCTACTGTCCCAGGCTGCTCCAAGCCCCATCCAGTCTGGCCTCAGACACTTCCAGGGATCCAGGGGCAGCCACAGCTTCTCTGGACACCCTGTGCCAGGCCTCTTCATCCTCACAGGGAGGAATTTCTTCCCAATATCCCATCTAAATCTAACCTGCTTCAGCTATTCCTCCTTACTGTGCTTCTGCAGGCCCTTGTCCAAAGTCCCTCTCCAGCTCTCTTGGAGCCCCTTTAGGCACTAGAAAGGGCTCTGAGGTTTCCCCAGAGTCTTCTCTTCTCCAGGCTGAACAATGCCAGTGCTTCCACCCTGTCTTCAGAGCAGAGGGCCTCCAGCTCTTTAATTAGGGGATTTCTCAAATTTTACAGTTTTTCATTTTTACATTTCTGGGTGCCAACAGTTATGCAAACCAAGACCTGAACATGACTTTTTCTAGATATTTATAAAAGAAATACACATCAAAATATACATCTGGTCAGCACAAATGGTTGTGTTTTACCAGGAAGCAATTCAGCTTCAGACACCAGTCTCAGTTGAAAGCAAAAATAAAATTAATTATATTAATAAAAACAATAATAAAACTCTTGATTGTAGATAGCAATAAATAAACATGACTAAAGAGTATTCAAAAAAGAAATCTATATGGAACATCTGCTTATGTAAGTATAAGGATGGAAGCTTACTTAAACATGATTCTTTGGAGATGTAAGGGTAAAATTAACCCAGCAGAAAAGTGAATGCCATGGCAAACTACAAGAACATTACAGGTAGCTAATAGTGAAGGACACTAGAGCTTGCAGGAGAGTTTTCCAAACATTTTTTAAGAGGATGATTATTACAATTAGGGCAAATTTTATATGGAGAAGCTAAATCTCAGCTTGGGTGAAATTCAGAAAATCATTCTGGCAAAACTCCATCTGGGCATTTCAATAAAGGCATTTGTGAAAAGCAAAAAGCAGTGATGTATTTATTTTTTTTTATTTTTCTAAGAAGAAATGGTGTTGAGAAGCTCCTAAAAGAAGAACAGCATTTCTCCTCTGCACAAGTGCAGATACATGAAGTAGTTGATGAATTTTCAGCTCAGTTGTAGAAGGTTTTGGGTGTGTAACTCTCACTGAGAGGCACCTCTGTGGTTCTGCATTCATATGGGAATGATCCTCTGGGCGTGATCCATGATGCTATTGCAGCCCAGGGCAAAGCATGGAAATACCCCCAATTTCAGGGGATGATGGCTAGTAGACATTTCTGTAGAGCTCAAGTGGAACAAAAATATTTTAAAGCCCACAGCTGGGGAATGGTGCTGACAAGGTCACTGCCACTCAGGTGTTTAAGGACTTGGCAGACACCATCGTGGGCAAGGACAGGGCAAGGAAGGTTCAAAACACCTCAGCAGATACAACTGGACATGTTTCTTAGGATGGTCAATTCTGGAATAAATGAAATATGTCTTGAAAGAAAAGATACAGTGATGAATTATTTGTTGGAGAACAAAGAGTGAACAATGAGTCCAGGTAAACTGGCAGGTGTACTGAAAGTCTCTACTGAGGCTACATGTGGTGGCCCAGCAGGTGTGCATGAAGTCCAATTCAGCTCTAATTACTTTTTGCATCTTGTGGAGGTATAAGAGTCACCAATGTGAACTCTAAGAATGTGGTCCAATCTCTAAAAATAGCCTTGAAATTTTGAAATGAAAAAAAAAAAAAAAAAAAAAATTAAAATAAAAATAATAATAAAAAAAAAAATATAAAATTTAAATTAAAAAAAAAAAAAAAAAAAAAAAAAAAAATTAAAATCTACATGTTAATATAATATATGTTATATATGTTAATCTAAATCTATATGTTAATATATATTAATCTAAATTTAAAAATCTTTATTTTGCAGTTTAGGACAATGTTTTCTCATGGTAAGCCATAGAGTGATTAAAATAAAAAGAAAAGCCCAAACTCATAACACTCATATGGAGTGAGGAGGAAAATTGTCCAATTCACCCTGTGTATTCCAGGAATGGGATGTGGGCAGGAAGGACAAGAGGTGAGGAGAAACCAGCCCTGTAGAAAATACTTGCTCTCATTAAGGCCTATTGCTCCCATAGTAAGTGGCTGAAAGAAGTGGCAAAAACAAACAGAAATAATCTGCATGGAATTAAGGAGCTATGGTTTTAAAAGCTAATGTTTGGTGCATATTTACTCAGTAGATTAGCCCAGTAATTGTCACTGGGACTTCTGTTTGGTCTTTTGCTGAAATTCATTTGGGTTTGTTTTCCAGGGACGGGGAGTTTAAGAGCATGAATTGGAGATAGATAGGTGGGATGCCTGCCTGCTCTGGTATGGTCTAGGGGTTTAACAACAATTAGAGACATGGGGGGAGTTTTAGAGTTAAAAATAAGATAGATTTGCTAACAATATGTGGTTCTATCAGGATGTTCTCATGGAGGCTGTAATTTCTTTTTGCCTGTAGAGATGGAAAATATGTTTTTCCTCTTTTAAATTTTTTCTATGTGTCATCATAGTGCTTGCAGCACTATGCCTCTGAGTTTTCTCTGAGTTTTCCAAAGTCATTTGGAAATCCAGTGAAAAATAGGGAACTTGGGATCTGATGCAGAAGCAGTATTTTGTGAATGTTAAAAAAAAAAGTTTCTAAATTCTGTAAATGCACATGTACAGACCCAGAAAAAGTGTTTTTTACCTTTGAAGTTATCTGGATGTTATGTGTTGTCTTAATGACCTGACATTGAAAGTTTTGTTTAAAATGACTGTGAACAAGAAACTGTGACTATAAAACTTAGTGTATGAAGTTAAGTTTTTTGTGACAATAAAACTTAGTGTATGAAGTTAGTGGCCAAGGGGAGAACATCTCCACAACTCACAGAGCAGCTGTATAAACAACAAAATAATAGAAAAACAGGATGAACAAAAGTGTATTAAAAAGTAATGATTTATTGTAAAGCAGAGTTTGTCACGTGAAAAGGGAGATGTTATATGTGCGTATGTCTTTCTATGCTCCTCCCTGTGGTTTTGACCCCCTTGGCCCCTTTCAGCCAAGCCAAACAGGGATGCAATGCTTGATCAGTCCAGTTGATCTTGGAAATTTGACTGGGGGAAGACCTGTAATGAATACTCCCAGCCAGCCTGAGTACTAAGTTAATCAGGATCCAACAACACAGGGATCCGTAGGGGACTGGGCCATTCAGAAATTGCTTCTTTTAGAGTTTTTAGTGTTGTAGTGTTCAACACATACCAGTCTGAGCAGATAATGTCACAACCTTAGTTGCTTTGTGCTGGGGGTGAGGGCAGAGGAACTGTTGAATGGATGGAGGGTGGCCATGGGCTGGTACTTGGCAGAGCAGCCAGCATTGGCCACCCTGAGGTCTGGTATTTGTTTTGACCATTAACTGTGGCTGATTTACAGTCTGGTGTTAATAAAACCTCAGTCGACCTTCACTGCTGGCACTGCTTTGTGTCTGTGTTTGCTCTGCAGGGCAGTGCAGCCGCCTCTTCCCACCCCAGCTTGGCTCACTCCAGGTCCTTCATGGCAATGGCACCAATGTGGGAACAGTGGTCACATTCCAGTGCTCCACTGAGCACCAGCTGCAGGGACCAGAGATCATCACCTGTGTTTGGAAAGGGAATAGCACGCAGTGGACGGACGGCGTACCCTTCTGCAAGCGTAAGGTTCTTCCTAAACCGTGCCCTTCCCTCTGGGATGTGATGTCTTTGTTTTGCCCTGCCTGTCCTGCAGCATTAGGATTCGTTCTAGAGACCTGTGCAAAGAAAAAGACAAATTCAGTTTTCTTCAACGTTGTCCCACTGATGGGAATTCCACTCCATATGTGTTCTGACATGCCATTATCATGACACAGAAAAGACTCTGTTGGATTCATCCCTGATTTCATGTCACTGGTAGCACCTGGGTAACTGTGGTTCTTAAAAGCTGTATGCTTCTTTAGAGAATGTATGGGTATCTCGGTTTAGAGACAAATTTAGGAGAAAAACCACTCTGGAATGAGTGTTTCCTCTAAACAAATTGGTTCCATCAATCCCTTTCCAGCAATAAGAAATGAATACTAGTGGATGAAAGTGAAAAAAACCCACAACTGTTTGTTGACAAACAGACTGCCCACACAGCACAGAGAAAAAGGTAAATAAATGCTAGATATTGAACTGTCAGACCTTCACACATGCATGTGCATACACACACCCTGGGGAAAAAAGCCCAAAACGCCAGGGAAAGATAAAAACCCACAACTGCCAGCAGCCAGGTGGGGAGGAGGATGACTCCAGGTCCTGTCTCAGGGAAAAAACCAAAAGGTTCAAGCAGCAGCTTGGGCATACAGATGGGAACCCAGTGAATCTTTGGTGTTGATCCCCTGTCCACAGCCACAGCGGGTGAAGCAGGTGTGCTTTCCCTCCCTGGCTCAGGCTTCTTCCCAGGTCCAGGAAGAAGTGGAGTAGCCCCCCTCTTCCACTGGCTGATTCTTTTCCTGCCGCTTGTTCTCTCTGATCTCGGACCAAACCGAAACCATCTAATTCACCTCAAAAAGCCAATGAAGGATTGCTGCTGCAGCCTCTCCAAGCCCAGGGAAAGGAAAAAAACCCCCAAATTTCCACCTGAGATAACACAAACCCCCCAAGTTAGCCAAGCAAAACCCAGTCTGCACCACACCCGTGGATGCCAGGGCTGTGAGGCTTTGAAAAAGCCCAGCAAAGGCCCCCAAGGCTCTTCCCCCAGACCCATCTCAACGATACAGCAACCATTTTGGAGCATAAAGCAGAGGATCAGGGAATAGACCATCATCATAAATCACCCCAACTCTATGGGAATGACCAACTGACATGCAAGCATATTTCCGAACCTCTCGTTTCCTGGTAGTCTTTTCTGGCAATGTTTTTGCTGCAAAAGAAACACAATGATGTTTTTTTAACAATTCTTAGTTGTTGCCTGCGGCCAGCTGCATGGTGAAGTTACCATATAGAAAAATAGCGTCTGAATGGCAACAGCATTAACTACCTTTTAGCTGTGGTCCTGCTTATTTATGGTAAGGTTATTAGTAGTTTGACCAGAAGTAGACCCAAGCAAAACCGGGTACCTCTGAGCTCTGAGGTGCCTCAGACCTTGTGTCATTTCGAAACCCCTGTGAGTACTTTGCTCTTACAGACACTTAGTGCTTTCTCATGTACTCAGTTATTCTTATCTCGCTTGAAGTTCCCATAAAAGAAAAAATGAGAGAAATCCTTCCCCCAGAGGCTGCAGAAATATAATGCTTTGTGTGGAGCTCATGTGGACCATTTATGGTGCCGGTCATCATGACATTGGGAGAACTAGATGAGTTTTGAAGCAAGACATGCTTACTCCTCCAAGTGAGTTGGCAGAGCTCTGTGTTAGCTGTGCCACACCACATTCTCACTCCTTTTGTCTGGATAACTCAGTTCCAGCATCAGAACCCTGCAAACACTGCCCTGCAGGTCATGTCTTCCATACCGTGTCCTTCCCCAAACAGAGGAAGACCTGTTGTTTGCTGCCTGCCAAAGAGGATGTAATTACATGGAACTGTCCTTGCTCTAAATGGCTTCTTTAAACCAATTTACCCCTGTTGTTATTTGTTTTTGTATCTTCAGTCCTTGTTAATAAAGAGTTTGCAACTAATCTGCATTTGATCTGCCATCAGAGTTGTGCTTTTAATCTACTGCAGTGCTAAGAGTGCTGTGTTTAATTAATTGCAGTGGTGAAATGCTTGTGAACAATTCATTAGTAACTTATAAACAGGAGATTTTTACATAGTCCAGTTTGAGGCTTGCAGAGGTCTAAGCTGAAGCCAAGATGCTCTGATATCTTGATGCATAGTAATGTGAAATTCCTCACTGAGCAGAAGTGTGAAGCAGGTAGGTTTCAGCATGGTTTAATGAAAATGTAAAAGATAAATTTGTGGACTGATCTTAGAAACGTTTCTGTGTTTGCTTTGCTGCAGCCATATTGAAATACGAGACTTTTGGCTTTAAGGTCGCAGTGATTGCCTCCATTGTGAGCTGTGCTGTCATTCTGCTGATGTCCATGGCATTCTTAACTTGCTGTCTGATCAAGTGTGTGAAGAAAAGTGAGAGGAGGAGAACTCAAAGGTATGTTAAGAAGGCAGTTTTAATAAAACTGTAAGAGTGTATATCATATGGACCCCATAGTGTGATAACAAGTGCTTCAAAGGATTTACTGCTTGCAGCGCTGCAATGATGTCAATTACTTAAAATCCTTAATTTGTAGGTCAGGCTTTAGGCATAGAAAGACTTGGAATTCCAGAGTATTTAAATACCTGATGCCTGTTAATATCAGATAACCTCAACAGGCCTGGGCAGATCTGGATTTACCCAGGATTATACAGAAGCTCAACACACAAGTCTTATTTATTGGCAGAGCATTTCTCTCAAGTTATTGAAGACTAGCAGTGTTTCCCCTTCTCTATTTCTTTCCTTTTTTCCTTCCTTTCTTTGAACATTGCTGGGAAATGGAATCTCACTGTGTCAGAGCCATCCAAGCCCTTACCACCTGTAGGACATCCTCAAAGCTGTCCCAGTGTGAGGCTGGAAGAACAGAGGATTTTGTCTTCTGGCTTGGAGCACAAATCGGTGGATTATAAACAAAAATAGGAAGAAATCAAATTTTCAATCCAGTCCATTATAAAATCTCAGTATGGATAGTGTCAGCAGGAGCACATTTGCCTGTAGGCTGGAGCCAAGCTACTGTTGCTCAGGAGAGCATCCACCTACAGTCACTGCTGCAGAAAGCTTTGCATGGGAACTTGGTTTCCTTCTCACTTTTCTTGCTAGTTTTTCCCACCAGGCCCTCCAGTGGAGTTGGGGCAGATTGGGGAAGACAGTAATGAAGGTTTTTATGCTGAGCTGTGCTTTATCTGAAACTGCAGGGGAGCCAGCTGAAGGGGGAACATCTGTCATTTGAAATCCGAGTGTAGCCAAAATAGAGATTTTTCTGTTTCTCTTTGAAGATTTTTTTGTGTCAAAAAATTGAAGTCCTTAGCGTTAGTCGTAACAGTATGTTTTTACTGGTAGCATGAAAAAGGTTGCTTTGAAATGAAAGGTTAATTGACATTTTTGGAATTGCCACTTTTTGATAAGACTATTCATATTACAGTCCTTGTTTTCCTTTATTTTAAATGAAGTTTTGTAAAAGCTAGCCATTCCCATTATTGTGATGACTTGCTATTTTTCTCTTACAAAAGAAAAGCCCTTCACACTGGACATTATGACTGGATTCTGTCACCAGGCTGTAAAATGACTCCTTTTGCTGAGACCTTCTCAGTTCTCTGCTGCTCTTGTGCTCCTTTCCCTGTCTCCTGAAGGAGCTGCTCCATTCCACTGGCAACAGCCCAGCTCCAAGGAGAAACCTGGGGCACTGCAGGCATTGTGTGTCTTATCCCTTCTGTCAGAAAGAATTGAAATCATGCATAAACTGTCCATGTCATGAGAGGAAAAGTAACATAACCCTGCATGAAACTTGTCAGGTGCAATGGCAGCATCTCTGTTGGTGGTAGAGGTGGAAAAGTGGATTGACTTCTGGATTCACAAAGCATTAATCTGATAAAAAGCTGCAGGCTTGATAACTTAATACAAAATGAGAATTCTTGTGGAGAAAACAGTGAAATAAGTGTCTCTTAGACCATATCTGAAAGATGATGTAATCTGTACCTGTGGAGCAGAGTGAATGTCCTCACCTTGCCTGTAGCTCTGAGGTCTGCCTATCTGCTTCTTGTGGCTCTTGTTGACAACCTGAGAGATCACCTCTGCCTACAAACCTGCCTTGCGCAGTGTCTAATGATCTTTGAAGTGCCATCTTGTGTTTAATAGAATCATAGAATCATTAGGACTGGAAAAGGCCCTTAAGTTGAACTGGCAACACAGCAGTACCACCATGTTCACAACTTAACTGCCACATCTGCATGTGTTTTGAAGAGAAAAGGGACAAAGGCTGCTGAAAATCCTCCCATCATTCAGCCTCCTTGCAGATCTTGTCCCACTGAGGGAGCATGATTGCTGTTTTCTTCGGAGAGAGCAGGACTGTGTCCTGAGAAGACAGAAATGGCATCAAAATCAGCATCACTGGTTCTCACAATTTGATCTCGTCCTATCAGCCATGAGAGTATCTGTGATTCTGTGAATCTTAGACTTCTTTTAAAAACAAGAAAAGAAATTGGGGGGGTGGGGGGGTGGGGGTGGGGGTGTTGCCTCAGAGTTGCAGAGAGCAGCATGAAAACAGCACTTGAGCATTTCCAAAAGAGAATTCTGACAGTGAGGGAAATGCCCTATGCTTAACAAAGACAACGTTACCTGTCTCCTCCATTTTGAAGTCAACGTCTTTTCAATCTGTCTGGTAATTTTGGAAACCTTAAGAATAGTAGTGATGCAAAAGGTCACAGAAAATAATTTTTTTTCCTGAAATAATTTATCCCATAAAATGGAGATGATCTGAAGTCTTTTCACACACAAAAGGATATGGCCTGATGTCACTGATGAAGGTTCATGAGAACACTGACACATCATCCCAACTTACATGTCTATTCTTATTACCTGTAGTCTGGAAAAACACTGAATCAAATGGACGTAATTCTTGGAGGTTTGTTCCTTTGAATTATCCACTGGTACTCATAAGAAAATTGCTCTTATTTTCTTGTTTGTTTGCTTGTTTTTGGGGAGTGCTGGACAGTACTTAAAATGGCATTATTTTCTACAAAAGTATTTATGCTATTGAAGAACTCCCTATCTTAGGGTGTTACTTAAATCTACAAGTTTGGCTTACACGTGAAGTTCAGCATAGTTTAAGTGCTTTCTTCAGTAAACCTGGAATGAGATTTAAACTCTAGAGAGTCAGGTCTGTAGTCAGATAACAGCTCAGCTGTACAGCCATATATCAGAGTACTATTTCTACTGCTTGGTATATTCACAGAGAAATGCAGCTGTGGTACCAGCTAAGGACTGACGAACTAGAGCACATGCAAGCTGCTTACTTTGGTTTTAAGGGAAGAAACAATAACAACAACAATAAGAAACTCAGGAATACATCTGTATTTGGTGACGTGACTAACATGACATATGATAACCAAGGCTTCTACAGGTAAGGCTGTTAAAATATAGTAGGTTTGAATGTGGTAATGGGATCCTGGATAATCACTAACCAGAGCTAAAAGCAGCTGTGAGAGCAGGTATATGAGCCTGTGCACCCTTAGCCGAAAGTCTAGCTGTTTTGCATATGGAGAGTGGGCGCTGCTTCAGATCAGAGATGAAAGTGTCATTAAAGGTGATTCTGAATAAAGCTGTCCTGGAACTGCTTTTGGAACAGATGTGACCCTTCCTTATTTACACCTTGTTCCCTTTTTCTACTCAAACGAAAGCCGTTTAATCAAGTAATTAGTAAAAAATGCTGATTTCTATCCTTTAATTCTGTAAAATTAATAGACATGCAAGGTGAGATGTGGGAATTCTGCTAACAGATTTCATGGAGACAACAAATGGCCTGTCAGTTTTGTATTTCACTTGCAAAGCTTATTTTTTGTGTGTAGCAAATTAGTCTAAGTTTCCTCATCCTGTGTTCTTCTGGCTTACTGGAAGCAGGAGAACAGTGCAGGCACTGGGGATGTGCAAACATGGAGCTGGGCTGTGCTGGGAGGACCAGCAGGAATGGACACGTTCCCTGTCTGGGTGATTGCTGGGGTACTGTTTCCCCTCCAGTGTAAGGTGGGAATGTTGGCAGCCTGTGCCTGGAGGAAATCTCTTAAACCTGTGGGTGTTACTACAGTGGTGAAGCTGTTACAGCATTGATTGTCTAAAGAAATAAATACAGGCATGTGGCATGGCTGGAAAGCAGCAGCAAAGCTGAGGGCAGGCAGTCACACAGGAAAGATTCCGTGTATTTCTGCATATCCATGATCAAGAACAAACCTAAAGAGAATTTAACCAAGATTCCTCCTGAGGGAAGGCTCAGACTTGACATGAGTAAGCATTTGTGTACCAAGAGGGTGGTCAGACCTGGGAACAGGGTCCTGGAGAGGGCATTGATGTTGGTGGCCCAAACTGGCATTGCTCAAGGGGCATTTGGACAGTGCCCTTATGTCATGGTTTAGCCCTGATTGGACAATTTTGTAATATTGACACCTGATTAAACCAATGAAAAGGATGGATACACCTCTAGTGAATACACATTTTGAGGTGAGAGTCCAGAAATAGCTCTTCTGGTTTCCAGGTGAGTCAAGGAGCCCAGCCTGGCTGTTCTCCATGGCCGGGCCAGGCCGAGGTTCCTCCTGCCCTCCCCTGGCACCCCTGGCAGGCAAAGGGGAAGGGGAGGCAGTGAGGGGGGGAGGAAGGCTCTGCCCAGTCCTGGCTGCTGAAATCTGTCAATCCAGGATGGCTCCATGCAGCAAAGCAGGGGCTGAGCCAGGCCTGGTATCTGCTGAGCAGAGAAAAGGGAGGTGATCAGCCCTGGTGGGAGACATCTGAAGCCTGACCAGGCTGGAAAAAAAAGATCCTAGTCTCCCTCTCTCAGCACAGCTGGATTTGAATGCAACAGGCCTTGAGATCCTGGTCCAGCTCCAGCATCACTGCAATCCATCACCTGACTGCCCATACCTGGCTGCTGCCCTGCTGTTAACCTTTTTTCTAACCAGATGAAACTTCCAAAGCATGAATCTTACCCAGAGAAAAGAGGAGACTGGATGAAATGTAGAAAGACTTGATGAGACTTAATGTCAGAGGAAGTGAGAAGAGAATCCTAAATGGAAAGGAAGATTGAAGGAGTGGCCTGGTTAGGTTGGACTTCTCTTGTGAGGCCATAGAGAATGGACTAAACACCATGTAACCTATGGAGTGTTTTTAGGGGGATGCAAAATTCTAGTCATAGTTGTGAGCTGCTGGAGAAAATTGAACAGAGGAAGACTGAAGAACTGAGAGATGAAGCCCTGCTCATTAAGAGAAGATGACCTCTGTTTCTTGAGATGAAGAGAACTTTTGTTTTATACTAGAAGAGGCATCCTTAAACTGTACCCTAATAAACTGATATGGCCCATGAGCAGCTGTAGCAGGCTGTTTCTTGTGAGGGACTTCACATTGGCAACATTTATTGCCCCCCACCCCAACCCCTCCCCACTCCGCCCCGGGCAGGCAATTGCGGAGTGTGGAAGCAAGAGAACTGGTATCTTGTGAAAGATCTCTATGGTATTCAAGAGAGACTCCTTTCTCCTTGATGAATTGAGAAATGATTATTTTAAAAGTGGTAACTGACTGAGAATCCCAAGTTTTGTCTTTTTATATTGGAGTAAGAAAGTTGGTGGGGGGAGGAGAAGTGTTTTGAAGGTTTCATTCTGATTTCTTTTTTTCTTTTAGTGTTAGTTAATGAAGTTTTATTCCTTTTAAGTTTAAGCCTGCTTTGCTCTTGATTGGGAAATTTCAAATTGGCAAACCAAAACTGAGATATAAAATTGGTGTTTCCACACGGTTTCAAACCGAAACCACAACACAAATCGGTGCATTGGCCAGGAAACAAACAAAACCCACACACCTTAATAATGAGCTTTTTTTTTTGGTCAGCCCTGAAGATGTCAGGCAGTTGGACCCAGTGATCATTGTGAGTCCCTTCCAACTGAATATTTCAGACTAGTCTAGTCTAGTGTAGTCTACTGTACCCTATCCTATTCTATCCTCCCCTATCCTCTTCTTGTGTTAAGGTTTCAGGCATTTAGAGGAATTGCCCAATGCATCATGAGATCTCTGAGCACAGCAATAGTCCTGCTTGGTTTTCCTAGGTGGGAGGTGTCCAAAGAAGCACAGGGGATGAGTCCTTTCCTCCCTGCCTTTTCCAGGGTTGTGGCACACGCTGTTTTCTGCAACCCAGCCATGAGAAGTGCCTCTGCAGCCTACTTAGAAGGGGAAGTTCAGTCATTTTTACAATAGCTTTCTTCTTTCTTAAAGAAAACGGTTCTGCTGTTTCTTGTAGCATATGAAGTGTCTGGAAGAGTAAGAATTCCTCCACCCTTGAAGAAGACTCTCTTGAGTATATCCTAATTTATTTTTGACTAGAAAAGCATGTAGGTTGTGCTACTTTTCAGACTTAACTGAATAGATTTAAAGATTAACATTTTGATTCAGTACTTTAGGATCAAAATATTGTAAGAAGAGATAAAATAAAAAGCCAATTCTTTCAGGTAAGGCAATATAAAATAAAAATTCAATTCTTTCAGGCAGGTACGGTATTTGTTAAGGTTCACAGACAAATTTAGGATTAAAACACTCTAATCAGTTAAAGCGGTGCCTTACTATGCTGACAAGATAATTTTGGCTCCAATGAGGTGTCACGATGTGGGTGCAGAATGTTGGTGTGTAGAAATTTTAAAAAACAGAGGAGCCCAGCTGTGTGATGGTATGAGCTCCACAATGCTGTTCTGGACCTGGCTGCTACAAAATGAGAACTTTTTCCTCTCACATTTGAAGCATACAACAAACATCATGAATATGTAGTTTTGCAGGGAAACATTTAATTTTAGTGGCAACTACTTTAATTACAACGAGCCTCATTCTGACTGCTTTGCTGGTTAAACAAATTGCTTTAAAATGATAAGAAATATGTGTACAAATAACCTGGGATCATTAACTACAGAGTGCAGTCACTTCAGATGCCACCTCTTTCATTTGGATGTAAAGAATCATAATGAAGATGAACATACCAATTTTTAGCAGGTCTTAATATGCATGAGCTGCAAGTATTGACAGCATATTTTCTCTCTTATATTATTGAAGATGCTAAATAATGTTGAGCAAGGAAAAACAAGTTACAAGTCATGGTGCTACTGGGAGGGGGGAGGTGTTTCATTGCTTCTCAGAAGTTCAGAGCAGCAGAGATACCAGCTTTCTCTGTGGTGCAGAAGTTTGAGCAGATTAGCTGAAAACAAGGGTCTGTGTCTAGGGAAGGGAGATTAGCTGTAGCCCTGGGCCACGTAGTCAGAGGAGAACAATGTCCATGAATCTCCAAAGCAGTCCCCAGGGGGATTGCTCAGCAGAGGGCTTGTCAGCATGTTGGGAATGGCTCTCACAGCCTGACTGCAAAATGTACCAGAATGTGTTATTTTTGCGTCAACTATTTTCTGATGAAAAATAATACCTGACCCTGTAGTAACGCTTCTCTGGGAGCACTTGCTTGGGCACCCACCACCTGGGACACAGTGCTCTGACATCCCAGCAAGTAGCCACATGGGAAAGCTAGGATCAGGCAGCTGCCCAAGAAGGCAAGGTGTCCTCTGCCCCAAGACAGGTGCAGGGAAAAATATCAGTAAAGAGAAACTTAATAGTAGTTATCCTTCCTCTGTGCCAGCTGCTGGTAGTGATTGAGAGATGGAGGTGATGAAGGTCACTGAGATGTTATGTTAAAGAAATAGGTGTCCAAAAGAGTGGGGTCAGCTTAACGTCGGCAGGGGCTGCGCTCACCCACTGCTCAGGGCTGGCTGTAGCTGCTCCCCAGGAGAAGGTGTTCCGGGGCTTGACAACTTGTTCTGTGAAGAATTTTTTCCCAATACCCAACCTTAACCTCGCCCAGACTGAGAGAGCTTAAAAAGTACCTTCAGTTTTCAGCAAGCAGGCAAAGCTTCACAACAAACTAGTGCAACAGCCTCAGCAGAGCTGCTGCTCTAGGAAAACAGGTTTAAAAAAAAACAGGGTGAGGAAATGCAAATAAGCAATTGCTCTGATAAATATCATTGCCAGTTTTTAAATCTGTAAAGAATTATCCTGTCCTGCTGCAATGTACATAATTTGAATTTTAGGCATCCATGCAGGGAGGGCGCTGTCTTGTGCTTGTTTAAGTACTTAGTAGCATTTTCACTTGTTCTGTACGTGAAGCCATCAGTTCCATAGAAAACACAAGGAAATGGAAGTGTTCTGTGCCAAAAATGGGAGCCTGAATCCAATTGGAACCACTTTTGGTCTGGCAAACTCAAAACATACTCAAAACCTGGTGTAACATTGTGAGAGCAAAAAGCAAGCCCTTCTGGCATAAAGAGACATTAAAGGACCAGGCACTCCTCTTTTGGAACCTATTTATAAATCAGCTTGTGTAAAAGATACTGTCCCAGGAGCAGCACAGATAGCCATTGCAAAGAAAATGCTGAGAGAGCTCATTTCAGTTTGCATCAGCTTCCTAGTGATGGTCAGACAAAGCCACACCTTGGCTCTGTTGCTTTGCTTTTCAGTGTAAAAGTTCTGTAGCCTGCCCTGGAATAGATACTCCCTTGACTCAAGGGTCGTGCTGACTTTTTGTAAGGGAGAACTGATGATCCAGCGTTTTCCATGCTCAGAAGAACTGAATGTAGCTCTACACTAACTCCTTTTCATTCTCTATCAGCTAAGATGACAACCAGAAAAAAGTAGTCCAGCTCAAAAATGCAATCTAAAGAGAAACAAAGAAATTCGGTGTGGTTTTTTGTCTAGTGTGGAAGCATTTGGAAGAAGTTGGGCATTCCAAATTTCAACTGTTTAGAGGTGAATTATTTTTCACAGCTCTAAGTCAAGTCATAAAACATTCTCTATTAAGAAGCTGATCTGACTGCAGGAGCGAGTCAAATGGAAAAGCCCATGTCTCAGTAGGCTGTCCTCCTTTCAGGTATTCACACAGCTGGAGCACATTACCAAGAAGAAAAAAAACTGCAAAGAAGCAGGCTGGTATGTTCTCCTACAGAAGACACTTTTAATAGCTGAAATTTTTGTACTAGAGCCCTTTCCAACTACAAGATGCTTTACCATTGTACCTGGCAAAGAGCAAATAAGGGCAATCCAACAACAAAGAATTCCAGCTGAAAAGGTTTTGTAGAAAATCCAGCATGTATTTTGTAGAAAATAGCCAGCATGCTGTCGGGAGAGGCAGCTCAGTATTTTCAGCATCACTGTGGGGTTTAATACTGCATCACATAGAGCAGCCAGTGAAAGGGCTGCAAAGGGCGAATGACCTGTTTGATACAATTGTATGGAACTGATAACA
Source organism: Certhia americana (assembly GCA_018697195.1). NCBI lineage: Eukaryota > Metazoa > Chordata > Aves > Passeriformes > Certhiidae > Certhia > Certhia americana. Next base: position 5,133,597 of record CM031868.1, on the reverse strand, counting down.
GTTCCCTACACAAGATGTTTGATTGAATGACACCAAGGACTAAAGGGGAGGAGACCCAGCCTAAGAGAGAGGCATGTTTCCTTTCCTTGCATTCCCCTGCTTTTCCCCATGACTGGTCCAGCCGTGAGCTTCTCTATTCATGGAGTTTAGGGGCTTCTTTTCTCTTGTTTTTCTTGTGCTCTGTGTTCCCCACAGCCACCTTTTAGAGGCTCAGATCTTCCCAGTACCTTTTGACATGCAAATTTAAAAGAAAACCGAGACAGGGGTGTCCCAATATGACAGGAAATGAACTACACACAAACGACAGCTCTTCTCAGGGAAGAGAAGGAAAAAGGAGGAAGTTTATTGTGGACTTCAATATTTATAACTTTCTGAAGGTCAGCTATGATTGGAGCATAGAGGACAATTTCTCTAATCTCCATAGGTTAAACCAACAGTCCATCAAATCTCGCTTCCTTTAGAGAAGAATGTAAACAATCATTGTTCACAAAAAACATATGTGAGAAACTGACTCTAGGAATTTGAAAACATCAGAAAGCTAAAAAGAAAACATGCAAAAACAGGGGTGACACAGGGGAAGTGAGCTATGGTTTCACCTTGGGGCCCTAGAAGGGTAGGATAAACTGGCTTTTAAGTTACACCCATTTCTGAATTACAATTTTAATTGTCATCGAAAGAGCTCGAAGGGGGCATGTACAGCAACATGTGCTTTCAATAGAGCTGCTGTTATTGTTTTCATAATGCTTTCCTGATTAACCCAGTGTCTTGTACCAAGCCACCACGCATACAGCAACAAAAAAATCCCCTCCCATCCTCTAGTATAAAAGCTGTTTTGAGAGGCTGTGCCAGCACCAGGCCACTTTGTGGCTGCATTCTCACATGTCTCGGATGTCCTGTTAACAGTGTTTTCCCTCCAGCAAGGAACAGCTCTCAAGTCACACAGAAAAATATTCTTGTGAATCCTCTAAATCTCATCGGCAAAATGCTGTGGTGGCTATTCCACTCTGCTTATGGGAGGTCCAAATTTTATCTGTCAGGTAAAGGCTGTCCTTGTCATATGCATCATGCACTTGGCTGTGCAGCACCCAGGGCAGGTTTATATTGCCAGGTAAGTGTGTAGAGATCCTCTTGCTGTGATCCTCTTGCTGTGATGTTTTGAAGTAGCACAGTTGGGAACTGGAGTTAAGGAAAGTTGAAATGCTTGAAAAAATAGTCACACTTATTCAGGACAAAGTACAGAGCTTCCAAGGATGAGAGAGCAAACTGAAGACTGTGTACAATACAAGGCCATGCACACAGAGCAGAGCCCACTGCATGCAGAGTTGTCCCTCCATGACACTGCAACCCTCTAAACAGCTGTCATGGGTTGCAGTGCAAAAATGTAACCAAAACTCTATTCTATCACCATCTGATCAAACTGGGGTGTAGGGGGGTGGTGTAATTGTCTGTCAATGGCCAACTGTCAAGAAATCTGCTGGGGCAGTTTTCTTATCTCTTCCACAACCCAGCCTCCCTCCAGGGAGAGATCTTCTGCTCATGGGCCATTGAGTCTCACTGATAGAATTCCATCATCCCACTGGGAAATGTTCCAGCCAGGGGGAGGAGCCAAGTATTCCCACCTGGATAAAAATCTGGGAGTTGGAACACCAAGCCAGCCTTTTCCACTGGATTCCCAGAGGAAGACCAGCCCCATCTCTCACCACTGGACCTTCAGTGAAAGAACTCCACTCTTTCTACAGGAGCATCACTTCACCAGAGCCACATCTGCCACTAGGACTTCAGCCACCATTGAATGGCACTGCCACCAACACCCTGACCCACAGGGTGTCAGGCTGTATCCTGACTCTCAGTGGGTTTTGTTTGTTTATTTATTTGTCTTACTGCATGTTTTTTTTGTTTTATTGTTAATTTTAGTTCCCATAATAAAAAACTGTTATTCCTATTCCCATATCTTTGCCTGAGAGCCCCTTAAATTCAAATTTATAATAATTAGGAGGGAGGGGTTTAAATTCTCCACTCCAAGGGAGGCTCCTGCCTTCCTTAGCAGACACCTGTCGTTCAAACCATGACAGTAGCTATTTTCATCCTCTGCTGAGGTGAAGCACTACAGGCTTCACTGTCCCTCTGATGTCCTCAGGGTCTGATCTATTGCAGGAAAAGAGGTGCCTACTGTTGTTGCTATACGACACAAGATAAATTACATGCAGACAGCTCTTCTCAAAGAGGAGAGAGGAAGAAGAAAATTTATTATGAAACTCTGACTTATATAGCATTGCAAAAGTGAACAGTCATTGGAAAAGAAGGTTGCTACTTCTCTAATCACACTGGTCAATACAAAGATCTATCAGTTCTCACTTTCTTTAGAAAAGAATGTAAACAGTTGTTGTTTACAGAGACATGTGTGGGATCTGACTCCAGGAATTCAAAACCATCAAAAGGCTAGAAAGAAACATGCAAAAGCAGGGGTGACATACTGACTCATCCTACACTTACAGAATCACATAATGGAATGGTTTGGATGGAAAAGGGCCTTAAAGACTCTCCCATTCCACCCCTTGCCATGGCAGGGACATCTTCCACTAGACCAGGGTGCTCCAAGCCCTGTCCAACTTGGCCTTGGACATTTCCAGGGATCCAGAGGCAGCCACAGCTGCTCTGGGCACCCTGTCCCAGCAGATGTCACTGGAAGCTTAATAGTTCATGAAATGGGAGGAATGGGTTGCTAAGCCAGGAGTATATTACTTCTCCATATGCAGTTTTAGCCTCTGAGTTTAGTTTCTGAGTTGGTGGTGGACTATAGATAATTGCAATGTTTCACAACACAGAGCTTTATAGGGGAAAACATCAGAGTGGGATGACTTCTGCCCAGTAAATTGTGTTTATTGCTCTATAACCAGAGTACCTAGACTTGAGCTATAATCCTGGCAGGGCAATTTGCAAATACTTTTTTTTCTCAAAGGGTGTTTTGCTGGCACATGCAAAACTATTCTAGTCCTTCTCTGTGTATGTGCTGCTTTGATTTGATTTTTATTTTGGCCTTTGACTACCACCTCAAGAAGATGGAACTGAGTTTGTTGTACTATAAAAAAAAGTAAATAAATGCACAACAGCAAATATCTCAGATTTTCTTTCATCAGTGAGGTGTGCAGCATTACCCCATGTAGCTTCTGTTCCCTGACAGGAGGTCACAGGGGTGCTCAGTGCTCAGTTGGTACCTAGCAAAAAGGTCTTTGAGGTCTTATTGAGGCTTTTACAGGGACACAGTTATTTGCCCCACTGCTACCAACTGGTTTTGATGCTGAGAGAAGCAATTCCTTACAGCACAGATCATTTGCGACATGCCTGTTGTGCCAATAAAACGCACAATTTCTGCGCCTTCACCAGAATTAATGAAACAGAAATAGCTTTTCCCTTTGTGCTTACAGGTCCCAGGGAGAGTGGACTCTGGATGTTATAGTTCCTGGGTGTTGTAAAGGCAACAGTCACCTGCTGAAGGTAGCCAAGAGCAGTGGTGCACCTGGGACACGTGGTACTGAGACACAACACTGCGCTGCAGATGGTGAACTCCATACACGTTGTTGAAGTCTACAGTCATAAGGATAGTTACAACAAACCAACCTGTCAGATATCTGGATAGCTGATGTCTGAAATGCAACTGCTTCTCTGGACCAAAATGAAATTTTGATAGAAATATGTGCCTTAAAGACAACTTAGAAAGTTCATTATTCATATGAATTGTTAGCTTTTCTGTATTCCAAGATGGTTATTTAACAGAAATGCTTCAAGGTCTGATACAAATAAAGATATGAATGTTGGGGCTGTCAATCCAGAGCTCTTCTCTGCAGTGTGCTGTGCAGTGTGACCATGGCAAAAGCATAATGTCCTTCTGCACAGCTAGAGAGGTGGTACCCAGTTTACGTATTTGCCTTATATGAAGTTGCTGATAATAATTACACACATCTTAGATTTCAGTCTTCTCTGAACCAGTGTGTTTTGTAAGAATTTCAGAAAGGAAAGTCTCCCATATTTTTACAAAGTAGCATGATAGAACTACAAAAAAAAAAAATTGTTTTTAATTAAATACCCTGTTGTTTTGTATCAGGAAGGTCTTCAGTTCATCTGCTCTGTGTTTAGAGACCATATGAGACTGGGCGCAGCAAGGGCCCATCTGCAGGTCTGCTAGCCTGTGAGAGAGGAGATGGCATGTGGAAGAATGTGGTGTGCTGTGGCACACCTTGGGCCCCTTACCAATGACCTCCTGTAGCTTCTACATCTATCCCAGTGTGAGAGCAGCTGATGTACAGGTGGGGACAGTGGTGCAGCTTTCCTGGAGCAGCCAGCTCAGGATCACTGCAGCATGGTCTCTGTGAGGGCTCTCTAAATAAAGGGCTGAGGTAGCTTTCGAAAGCTTGCCTTCTTTGCCTGTTGTTAATTTGTTCATCATGTGAGAAAATAAGGTGGGTTTTTTTCTTGGTTTGTCTCTTTTGAATAGTTAAGTAACTGATATGGTTCTTTTTCTACTGTTTATACGCAAATAGATGTATACCTTACCTAATATTGTCATCAGCTGTTTAATGGGTATCATCACATCCCTCTCATGGGTAGAAACATGACCTTATAGCAAGCTGTAGTAATTGTTTTATGGTAAATCCCCTTGGTATGAATCAGGTATCCTCTCACAACCTGCAGCTCTGAAGCTTCAGTTTTGAAATTCAAATTATTGTAGCTTGCTGGCAAATGCCCTCTTCTATCCTGGCCATACACTGCAGAGATCAAAAACATGTGCTTGAAATTCAGTAACATGGAAGTAGCAGCAAAAAAGCTTTTTTCTTATTTCTAATAAGCTCAGTTCTATTGTACATTACACTTAAGGTACACCCTGCAACACACTTCTCACCATGCACTGCAAAAAGGAGAATGGATGTACTTCCCATCACTCCACCCAATTAAGTTCTCAATTCATCCAATTAATACTAGCCAGTGTTTATCAGGACACAGCTGCGCTGTGAACTATTTTTCCTTCAGTTTTCAGTTCCCTGTCAGACCCAGACAGCCTCTGTACCCAGCAGTGTGGGCAGCAGGTCAAGGGAGGTGGTTCTGTCCCTCTGCTCTGCTCTGGTAGGTTCTCATCTGAAGCTCTGTGTCCAGCTCTTTGGCCCCAGCACAGAAAGGACCTGGAGCTGCTGGAGAGAGTCCAGAGGAGGCCCCAGAGCTGCTTGCAGGGCTGGTGCCCCTCTGCTCTAGAGCCAGGCTAGGAGAGCTGGGGGTGTTCACCAGGAGAAGAGAAGGCTCCAGGGAGACCTCAGAGCCTCTTCCAGGGTCTAAAAGGGCTTCAGGAGAGCTGAAGAGGGACTTGGGACAAGGGGGAGAATGGTTCCCACTACCAGAGGATTAGACGAGATATAGGAAAGAAATTCTTGGATATGAGGGTGGTGAGGCCTGTCCCTTAGAAAATGGGAAAAGGAAAATCTAACTTTAATAAGGGAAGAGACGAGAACCTCAAAACTGTGGGAGGGTTTCTCTGATCCCTAAAAATGTAGGACAAATGGTTAAACAATTCCTTCACGAAGAAGATATGTCTCAACCTAGCATTAAAAAGAGTTACAGGCATGGGAGGGAGGTGTTCTGTCCTACTGGCAATATTATGCTTAAGGTATACATGTGAAGGGTGGCCAAAATATCCTTCATCTCTGCAGCTCCTTTGAATTTTCTTCCTCTTCCCGTCTCTATGATTATGTTCACTGAATTCCATGATTTAGTTCCCCAGTATTTTCGTTTTATTATGTGGCTTTAAAATGTGATAATATGACTGCTAGTGAAGTAAATTCCCTGTTGGGATGTTTGGATCAGCACTTTGCATGAGCAGACAGCCTGGCTCCTGTTCTGCACGAGGCGAAGCTGCGTAATGTTGGATGGGGCCAAAGTGCACCCTTGAGCTACCAGGGATGCTGGCAGCCGTGGGAAGCACCCCAGAAGGCAGGTAAATTCACTGTCCCTGTGCCAGAGCAGTACATGGCTATCATTTACTTGGGCAGCTAACACAAGAGGCAACAAAGTCACACCAAGATAAGGAAGCAACACCCAAACTGTGTAACATTTGTGGCTTGTCTTCCTCTGGGACTGTGCTTAGTTCTGATGGCTGCACACCCTGGAGTTAGCTTTATTGTTTGTGCAAACATAATTTATTGTCAGGAGGGAAATAAGTTCTGTGCAGGAAGGAAATGAAAGCAGCTGAGACTCTAAAATAGACATTTAAAACCTTGTAACCTTTAAATGTTTGCCATCCAGTGGTTCCAGCTAGATTCAAGCTCCTATTTCTCCTACAGAACATTTGCATTTCCTTGTGTAGTTCATGAAACTGATGGCTTACACACTGCTTACAGAAGTGTCTTCCACAGGAGGTATGCTGTATCTGAGTTGGAGTCTGCAATGGCTTTTAACCCATGCCCCGTACTAGCCTTTACTTCGCAGGGGCTGTGGGTTTCATGTGGGCTGCACACCATCCTCTCCATCACTCCTGGCTGTGGGGGTCAGATGAGGCCTGGAGCTGGCACAGGGATGACTTCCATGTGAGGACACGTACCCAAAGTGGCTTTGTTCCCTTCCCACAGTTCTGCATATTGTCAGTTTGCCAAATCAGTCAATTGTTTATTTACACACCTATTTTAAGGGAGGATTCTCTATCAGCTTTATTTGCTTCCCATCTTCAAAGAATTGAATTATTTGGTGGGGGTATTTTAATAGTTAGTTGAGTATTTTTTCTCATGTGTGCAGTTTGATATGTGCTTTACAAGAGATAAGATAAGGAGCCAAGTACATTGAACATGTTTGTGAAGCTGGCTGTTCATTCTTCCAAATCCGTGCAATATTTACCAGGACTATTTATGATCAGTATACATGGATCTATTCTACATGCCCATTCTTCCCTTGTGCAGGAATAAAAGAAACACAATTTTTCCATTATCTGCATCATCTTCTTGTTTTACTAATGCTGTTAAAATTTCCAAGGATAAGGTATTATAGAGCAGAATCAGATGTGTGTAAATCACCAGGTACAAAGTGAATACGCAGGAGGTTAAAACTGACCAGGGGTTTCCAGACCTGTGGGTGCTCCAGGCTATCACAGAATATCCTGTGCTGAAATAGACCCTGAGGGAGCATGGAGTCCAACCCCTGTCCCTGCCCAGACACTCCAGGAGTCACCATGCACCCTGTGCATCCCTGGGAGTGCTGTCCAAAGACTCCTGGAGCTCTGGCAGCCTCGGGGGTGGGATCATTCTCTGGAGAGCCTGGGCAGCACCCTCTAGGGGAAGATGATTTCATCCAAGTCAATTCTGCTCCTATTTCACTGCTTGGCTTAACTGGATGAGAATAAAGAGCTGCGAATTTGCAGCACAACTTCTGCTTTTGTGTTTGGAGTCAGAGAACTTTTTTCTTCATCTCCTTCTAACCAACAAAGTAATCATACCAATAATCATACTCTGACTCTATAAATAAGATTGGAAAATAACCCATTTTGTATGCAAAGCAGCTCCAGAAATTATTAGCACACACACAAAAAGCCTTCATAATTTCGAGTAAACAAACATCTTGGGTTTCAGATCTCATTACCTGTCCCCTAAAATCACCAGCCAATTGCTGCTGACTCCCAGGCGCAGAGGAGCAGCTGCCCCTGGCTCCCGGCTGAGCTCTGCCGGCTGTCACAGCCGGACTCGCTCCCTCCCTATTTACTTTCGCTTCTCCAAGTTGCCCGTGACCTCTGTTTATCCCGGCAAGGAGGATTGCACTGCGGCTGCCCCGCGTGGGACGTGTGCGGGGCACGACACACACCCACTCCGAAACCGATGGATGATGCTCTACAGAAGCTGTAAGTGCACATTTGTAACCAGGAATTTGGGCAAAACAACGGTCTGGAAGGTGTAAATCTGTGGGAACAGGAGTTCAGAGCCAGAGGGGCAGTGGCTCTGACGGGAGTGGCCAGCCCGTCACTGTCTTCACATTTTTTCCTCCTTCTTAGAGCTTGTTTTTTTGTTAATTACTGACTAAAACTTGCTGAAGGGAGCCGAGTGCGCAATCTGAGCTTTTAAGAAATACTTTATTGTATTTTCTTAAGCACAAAGAAAGACTGTTAGAGGAACTGCTTGCGCTATCTGGATTCAATTTGTTACTAAAAAGATTCAGTCCTCCGGCCGTGGGAAAATAACAAAGCATATTGTAATTCAACAGTTAACAGATAAAAGAAAACACTACATGATGATGTTGCCAGGACAAGGGAGATATTTTGTAAGTAAAATAATTCACTAAAAAACCCAAATCGATCGGTTTGGCGGGGGGGAACAGTACTGGCTTTTGAGATGAGCTAAGCAGAAAATCAATCTGCTGGGGAAAAAAACCCCGTTGTTGTGCAGGTCACTTCACGTGGCCACTAAATTCCGGAGCCGAACTCCGAAATGAAGCAGAGTTCTGGAGAGGCACTGGGCTCTGTCAGGAAGAGGGGCTCGCCCCGGGGCTGTTTGGGGTGCGCGTTTCTCGCCGCGCTGCTATCGTCCCTGGCCGTGCCCATGACCGGGACGCGGTGTCCCCAGCGGGACGCGGTGTCCCCATCGCTGTGGCTGTTACGGGATGTGGCTGTCACCATGCGGGGACGTTCGGGGAGTACGGGCATGGCGGCGGCCTCTGCTGCGGCCGTGTGGCTCCGCAAGGATCTGTCTCTGCAAGGCGAACATGACAGCCATCCTGCTGCAGAGGTCTTGCGTGCCACCAGCATGAGGAGGAGATCTGATTCACCCTCTGCTTCTTGTGTATTTATCTGCGTCTGCAGGACAAAAATATCTCCAGGCAATGTGGCCACTGAACATCGCAGCATTCCTTAAGGATTGATTTTCGCTTCCACTTCGCTGACTGTGCTTGGAAAAGTGTTTAGATTTTTATTAGAGATTTCAGTCCATGTCACACTACAAATGAAGGTTTGCTGTTTAGTGGTTTAGATTTCAGTAGTTTAAAAAGTCTCTAAAAGCTTTTAAATTTAAAATTTCTAAACGTTTCCAGGGAAACTTTTTCGCAGAGCACAAAATGCAATGTATTTACAGAGGGGGTCATAAGAATAAATCCCAGTATGGCGTCTCCCACTGTTTCTTAGCAATAGGCAATTCCTCTTGCTGTAATGTTTAAATATACTTACGGAAGTGGATTGTAGAATACAAGCATTGGGTTGGAAGGGACCTTAAAGATCATCTTGTTCCAAACCTCTGCCTTGGGCAGGGACACTTTCCACTGTGCCTAGTAGCTCAGCCCCATCCAAAATAGTCTTAAAAATAAATGACAAAAGGAACTACAAAATTCCAAGTTCCTTTTCAAAATGTTTCTATTTCTCTACTAAAATATATTGCCAAAAATCACATCAATACAGGCATGATCAAGGTCTCCATGTGCAACAATAGTTTTAAAAATTATTTTCATACTGTTAAGAAGATCTGGATTCCAGAGGGTAAATGGGATAAATTCAGGATGTTTATACTGTACCGGTCTTCTCAAGGACACGCACCATGAATGCCACAGCATTTGACAATGCTTCAATCCTCTGCAGCTTTTATCCCTAGCAAGGCACATTCTCTTCAATTCCTTGCTAGGTAATAAATTGTTGATGAAATTTAGTGCGAATGGTAGGTTTTACAAATCCACTGATTTGCTTGTACTTTTTCCGTCACGAAATTAAATATCCCAACTAATTATATGCTTCACTGCAACCTTTTCTATGAGATAAGTTGTTGCTGCTCCTTGGGCTTGAGTCACTACCTGCCCAGCTGTACTTAAACACGCAGCTCAAGGAAAATATAAATTCTACAGGGATGTTGTGAAGATGTAGCAATGGTATTTTGGACAGTGTAATTGCTTCTAGAAAAGGAAATCTCGGCTTTACAAAAACATGTATTAATTGTTTAAAAACTCGTGACTGTGCAAGTGTAAATTCATGCTTCTGCACGGGGCGGCCTGGTGCGCATAGACATTTAAAGAACTGTTTGACCTCGAAGCTCAAGGCTTTGTGAACCCCGGAGTGGGCTCAGGGCGCTGTGGGAAGCCCGGGATGGAGCAGGCCTGGGGTGCTGCCCCGGTACCGCCCCGACTTCCCCTGGCTCCCCCCGCGCTGAGCTCCCTTCTCCGGCTCTGTGCTTCCGCCGCAGGGCTCCAGCCCAGGAGGCGGTGCCCAGCGCGGCCGCCCCGGCCCGGCCCGGCCCGGCAGGAAGGCCGAAGGCTGCAGCCTGGGGCCGGGAGGGACTGGGGCTGCCATGGCAGGTGAGTGCGGGACGGGCAGGCTCCGCGGACCTTCGGCGGCTTGGTGGGCGCTGCCGGGCCGGGCCGGAGTCTCCGTGTCAGCACAGCAGCGCGGTGGCTCCTCCCGTTTGGAGTGCGGCCGGGAGTCGGGGACACCGCCCCGGGGCCACGGCCCGGCCCGGGCAGCGCCGTCGGACCCCGGGGCTGGGCTCGGGGCAGCGGGGGCGAGCGGAGCCGTGGCTTGTTGTCTCCGGTGTGGCTGGGCAGTGCCACGTTTCACAGCCGGGCACACCAGCTGCGTGTTATGTGGCAGCGAAATCTTCTGTTTACCCCCAGCCTCCACACAGCTTGCCGGGATTGCGCCTCTCTACCTGGGGGTAGAGATAAGCCTAATGACTATTAATTACTAATTATTAATATTAATTATTAATTAATTACTATTAATGACTAATTATTATCCTAATGGGGGCACACATTATCCTAATGACTCGGGAGCCCGATTGTTTTAACCATCGTGTGGAAAGCTTTGGAGGGTTGGGACTGTGGCTGTGCGTAACCTGATGTTGCACTCTAGTATCAAATGCTTTTTAATATTTTGCTCGCTGCAGTTTTGCTGCATTTTCCTCTTTTAAAATATATTTCAAGTAAATATTATGTACTGAAGTCTACAATTCCCTGATAGGTGAGTGTCAATAGCCAGGTGGGTGTCAGTCTCCTCCCTAGCACCAAGCGACAAGATGAGAGGTAACAGCCTCAGGTTGCACATGGGGATGTTTAGGTTTAATATTAAGGAAAATTTGTTCATTGAAATTATTGCCCAGGCCTCGTTCAGGCTGCCCAGGGCAGTGGTGGTCACCATCCCTGGCATGGTTTAGTTCTGAATGTTGGTGTTGCTGGATTGATGGCTGGACTCAATAGTCTTAAGCTTCTTTTCCAACCTAAATGATTCTGTGGTTCTCTTGACTTGCTGTCAGAGACCCTTGACTTCTTCACACGTGGCAGTGGGAGGGCTGCCTCTTGTTTTTCAGCTCTCTGTCAGCCTTCCAGCCCAGAGGAGCAGACCAATTGCTCTTTGTGGGTGCATGTGGTAACCAGTGCCATCTGATCATCTCAGACCATTTCTCTGTAGCCAGTCTCCTTCTTAAATCTTTGGCAGTCCATTTCTTGGGCTCTTGAAAGGGAAAAGCCAAAACTAAATTAGTGTTAAGCTAACATTTTGTTGAGACTTTTTCCTCTCTTTCCTGAGATGCTTCTGAAAGGAGTTGTAATGGACACATGCAAATGGTTTGATTATCACATCCAAACCTTCCAGGTTTTGGTTGCCACTCTTCCTGTATAACGTTTATGAAAATCATCCAGGAGTCTTACAGGAAGCAGCAGCTTGCGTTTGCACTGCACAGCAGACACCACTGAGGTTTCTGTTTGGAAGATCTGTGTTTTACAGGGAATGTCAGAGAGCTGCACTGGGTTTTGTGTCGTACATAAATTTATCTCCTTAATAATCCTGTTTGTTTGCTTGATAAACTTAAGAAGGCTTTAGAGGGGAAAACAAACTGTATTATGAAAACATAATAAAGATACAGTGGTGTCAGAGACAGTGTCCAGAGTCGTTATGTAAATAGTAGTGGAGTTATTAATTGGGAATATGTACCTGCCTGACTAAAGGTGGTTGGCAGCATTTATGCTCCCAGGGCCCAGGTGTGGATGGCAATGCTTGCATGTGGCAGCATGGCAAGGAAGGGCTGATCTCAACCTACAAATTTGAAATGCAGCTGTATTTATTAATTTACTGTGATAAATATGAAGTGGCAGTGCAGCTCCTTAGGGCCCTGTGGCTTCATCCAGAAGGGCAGTGAAAGTAGATCATGGAGAAACGTATGCAGGGGATACTGACAAACAAAATCCTGTTTGATGTTTCTTGTACAGAAAGCAATATGAGGTTTTTTATGCTAAGAATAATTAAGCAGAAACAAAATTACGAAGGGGTTTTTGGCAACCAATATAACCTGAAAGTTCTCCTTTGTATTGTGCTGGTGGCTAGTGACACCTTTCAGGGACCACACACCTCACCATGGAGCAGGAGTACAAGGGTTTGTTCAGCGTCCTGGCTGCTTCTGGGGTGTGGCATGTCCCTGCCCAGGTTAGGAATTGTGTCTGATAAACTCCATGTAAACACTCTGCTGTCAGATCAGGAAGAACTTAAGAAATGGTGTCCCTGATGTTTTTTCTGCAGGTGCTCTAGCACAGTGTGGCACCTTATGGTCATGTATGATAAGTTGGTTTTTTTTATGAGCATTGTTACTTCCTAGAGCAGAATCAGAGCATCCCATTGGATGGGAGAAGCATCTTGCAGGTGCCTTAAATGTCATAATCTCACTTACATAAGTGATAGAGAATTTATTTTCAGTGACGTATTAACTTTAGGGCTATATTTGATTAAATATCCATCAGAGCTTGAGAAAATGATTGAGAGCCTTCTCTCTTTGGAAGGAGAGAGGCAGTAGAAGTGACCAGCCAGAAATTCAGATTTGTGTAATTTCCAGTGGGTGGGTCATTGAAAGCATGTGGCTGTGTTGTGTTTCCCTAACAGATAGTTCAGCTTTCTAATATTAGGTGGTGGTGATAATTTTATTTTAGCTATTTAATCACTGGTAGGAAAATGAAATTTACAGAATTTTAAAATGGCTTATTAATTAACTGCTGGTTTTTGTTCTGTTATCTCTAGATCAATCGTATTGTCATCGGCTACAGCATGACATGTATTTCCTTACAAGCACTAGCCGACTGAATGAGCAAGTGGTTGATAAAATTGTTCTTCAGCTTAACAGAGTCTATCCCCAAATTCTTACCAATGAAGAAGCAGAAAAGGTACTTTGAGGATTTTTGCTGTGTCTGTGACTGTTGTGTTGCTTTTGTGGGTCACTAGCCAGCTGCCTTCTTCCCTGCCACATGCAGCCTGTCTGCCTCACTGCCTGCTTGCTGACCAGTTGTATCTGGCATCTCATGTAAGAGGAGCTGGCACTTTGCCTGTGCCATGTGGTTATGGGAGAGAATGCTTTCTTCAGCTGCAGTTTTATGCCACAGTCCCTGCCATGATCAGGAGCACGCAATTGTGCAGCCGGTCCATGGCAGGAGGGTACCCATCCTGTGACCACATGCCTGGCATTCCTGTCTCCTCACATGGGGTGGTGTGAAGTGGCACACCAGGTGATCTGCATTGCCTCCATCACTGCCCACTGTCTATATTATCTCAATCAGTTTAGAGAAGTGGAGGGGTGTTACTCCCACTGGTAAGTGTGGAGCTGTGGGAAGTGGATGGAGTTAATAATATCTTGCAGTGGTGCCACCACATATGAAGGAAGGCCTCCCTCCCTGACGTGAAGCTTTCAAAATTGGGTAGCTCTTTTTAGGGAGAAAAAGCTTCTAATCTTGTGTGAAGACAGAATTAAAGTCAGCTAAGAGCTTCCACAATCATAGTTTTTACTTGCCCTCTGCTGGCTTCATATCTGCACAGGGTTTAGTGTATCAGTATTTTAACATCAGGAAAAATAGGTCCAATTCTGCCATAATCAAGCTTCATGTGGACAATCAGTGTTTTGTGGTGTAGAGCAGAGCTAGATCATTTACTGAGCCAGTCTTGCCACTTCCCTCAAGAGCATCAAAATAAATTCATAAAGAATCTGAAACATGATTTGTGACTTCTGCACTTAGGCAGAAATTAACTGCTTCTTTATAGGTCAAAGCTAGTTTGACCTATTGAATGTGTCAACTCTATTGAATGTTTAGGAAGTTTATAATCTCAGCTGTATCTGGTAGACCGTGTGGGGACTCTGTCAGAATAAGGAGTGTTGTGTAAGATCTGTGGCATTCCTGTCTCCCTCAAGCAGCAATTGATCCTAACTCAGTATGCTTCAAAGGTTATCCACTGCACTGCTATGAAATATGATGCTTTGCTGGGAATGGCTTTGGATTTTTTCCAAATAAACTGACATCAGTTTGATGTTTAAGGCTAGGGATGCATTTTCCTTCTCTTTGTAAGATCTCCTAATACTCATCGCATTTAGCACTACAAAAAAAATATCTTTTCCTCTGCAGGTGTTTGCCAACCTGAGTAATGGGAATTTGTGCCTGTTGAAGTGGGTACACAGCAGTTAATTGTGCTGGAAACAGTAAAAAAAAAATTAATACAAAATCTTGGGTTGATGAACACTTTGGTACTGGGACAAGGATAAGCAGTATAAAGAGCCTTTTCAGGGATCGTTACTGGGCAGCTAAAGGTAAACTTGAAAGCATCAAATTTTATTTCAAATTATAAGATTTGCTGAAATATTCTAGCTACAGCTGTCAGAATTAAACTGCAGAACAGCAAGTACTGTGTCAGCTTGGATGCAGGGAAGACATCAAATGCAGAGTGTCTTTCACTTGATCAGGACTGAAGAAAGCAGGAGAGGCAGAGGCACTATGCTCTCCATCAGACAGCACTGACCACATGGAGCTCAGTGCTGTGCAGTGCACATATGTCCTTTTTAGGTTTCCCTTTTTGGCCTATTCTTTGAGTAAATTTCAAAGAAGCTTCCTAACTTTGTTCCCTGGCATAGCGATGTAAAATTGATGTTTTAATCTCTCTTCTGTTTTAATCTCTTTTCTGATGAGCACTTTTCTCTTACAGTTCAGGAACCCAAAGGCATTGCTCCATACCAGACTCTCAGATCTGTTAAAACACCTCCAAAAGAAAGGAGACAGACACTGTCAGGAGTTCTACAGGGCTCTGCAGATCAATGCTGAACAGCTGTTTAATGACCTGCCAAGCAGGAAAATCTTGAGTAAGTTGACTTGTAAAGTTGATTGAGTTGTGGAATTCCTCACCGGTGTATTACAAAACCTCATTTCAGATGCAGTATAGGTCATTTAAACAACCTGAGCAGGTTATAAATAATATAAACAAGTTACTTAAATAATTTTTGGGGTATACCTTAATTACTTCTGACTTGAGTTTTCCAAAAGCTGTAACAGGGTTTTGTAATATAAAATTGTAACTATCCCCATTTTGTTTTTCATTTTGAAAGAAGCAGTTTGTATCTACCCAGCACAAACTGCTGGAAGACCATTTTCTTGCCTGCACAGGGATGCTGCAGTTACCCCACATCCATACCTGAACCCTTTTGAACTGGGGAAGCCTGGGTCCATCCTCCCTTAGAATCTCAGATGAGCCCCAATCCCAACTGACTGAGCCTCAGAGCAGCTTGAAGCAATGCTTTTTGATCTGATCTTCACCTTGTGGAAGTCATGCACTTTGGGAAACAGTCTCTTCAATCAAATTGTCTTGGATCTATGATTTCTACTTGAATAGAGCTTAAGAAACAGGTTTTTCTGCCAGGTGGACTAGCAGTTAGTAGACTGTCTGTATGAGTTAAGAGCAATTTGAAAAGTCTTGGAGTAAAATTTCAGGACTGTTTTGATGTTTAAGAGATGAAGCTTTTTTTAATTTTTGGTATCACGTTGTACAAGCCATTTTTGAAAATGTATCTTTAGAAGGAGACTTGGATAAGGTCTGTGGGGTGTTTTCACTTTTAGCTAGAGCAGAAATGTGCTCATTCTTGCACATGATTTATGTGGTGACTCCAAGCTTTCCTCGGGTAAACATGAGTAGGCAGATTTAGGGTTTCTCATGTTCAGATTCTGCATAGCAAATACCTGTGCTAGAACTGCTTCATGTTAAACTTACAGCTCCTTTTGGCACCCAAAAACTGTTTTGCTGCTGCAAACTGCTGACTTTAGTAACCATCAAAAGTCATTAAATTCTCTGTTATCTTGGTACACTCTTTTATGTTACCATCCTCAGAAGGATGAGGATAATTTAAAGAACTGAGTTTAAACATTACTGTGTACCTAGGTTCAGCAATTTCTTTATTTTGACCTAAGAAATAAATATTGAGATGATTGTGTTAATATGCTTTCTGCTTCTTAGAGTTCTGTAATTAAATCAAATATCCGCATTCTGGATGGAATGGCCAAGAAACATCTGTGCAGCTTTTTAAGTTGCAACCACAAACACTTCTGTACTTCAGGAAAAGGTCCTTTATCAGTATGAGGAGTAACTTCTCATTTAAGTGAACTTGAACGTTTTCAATATTAAAGGCGTTATCCTTCATGTACAATTCGTTACTGGAATGTTACTCCCTGGAAGTGCTCAAGGAGTGTTCAAGGCCAAAGGCTGTGGGGTCCTGAGCACCCTGGTCAGTGGAGGGTGTCCCTGCCCATGGAAGGAGGTTGGAACTGGATGGGCTTCAGGGTCCCTTCCAACTCAAACCATGCTATCATTTTGGAATGCTCTTAGCAGTAGTTGTTAAATTCAGCAGAAAGCATTTATAGAATTGCCACTAGAATTTGTAAATGTGAAGAAAGAGAAGAATCCTTAGCGTGGGGATTTTCTTCTAAATGCAGGCTGAGTTGAAACAAGTAGCATTACAAATAGCTGGAGAAATTACTGATGAGGACATGGACGAACCATGGCCAGGACAGAGTTCTGTAATAGATTACATGCTGCTACACATAGGGCATTTTTTTTTTTTTTGACATAAGAAATCCTTTCAAATATTTCTTTTTCATTTTTAAGACATTTTTAAAATTTGTGCTAGAACAATATTTCTTTGCCTGGTTTTAATTGCCATGAAGTGTCTGGTAATGTCTGAACATTCCCACTAGAGGGAGGGTAAGGCACACGGTGTGGGCAGCCTTGGAGCTGCTGAAGCCAACAGGAGTTTCCAAGGGACTCAGAAAATGTTTTTATTTCTCTCCATGCTGACACATACTAAAAGGATAAAGGCTCAGATCAGCCTCACGCAACGATAGAAGTGGCAGAGATTTTTCCGTGCTCTCCTGTGCAATATGAGGATTTCCTAGCTGGATTCAGAGCTCTTACTTCTTTTCCTTTCCTTTTTTAACCGTCCTAATGTCGCTGTTTGAAAAGAAATGAACACACACACATGACAACTCTCTTCACAAAGAAAGGAGGAAAAGAAGGAAGTTTATTGTGTGACTTTGATATATATATCATTGCAAAGGTGACCAGGGATTGGAGAATGAATTTCCACTTCTCTAACTCCACAGGTCAACCCAAAGGTCCATCAAGTCTCGCTTCCTCTAGAGAGGAATGGAAAGCAATCATTATTTACATTGTGAGAAACTGACTCTAAGAAATGTAAGCATCAGAAGGCTTAGAAAAACATGCACAAATCAGGGTGACATCCTAACCCTTTGACAGTTGGACTTGGTGATTGTAGAGGTCTTTTCCAACCTTTAAGATTCTGTGATTCCATGACTACAGAAAGGTTTAGGTAAAACAGTGTTGCAGATTGGTGATGTGTTATGGAAAGTCACTCCTCTGCCATGTCTAGTGACAGCTGTGCATGTCCCATCTGTAGACAATGTGATCTCTACATCTGTGTGGCAAAGGCAGCTCTGAAAGGGTCTTTCTGCCCAGAAACTAATGAACACCTTGTCCTAAGGCCAACCTCCTTTTCTACTGGAATTTGGAGATAGAGGCCAAAATTATTTGTACCAAATGTTAGCATGTAGAACCTACAGAGTTTTAAAGAAGCTGGGCGTGTCTTCAGCTGAGACCTGCATTTAGTGAATAATCTGCACAAAGAAGTTTTTTCTATGTGCTTTAACTGCTAAATACATCAATGCCCAAAGATTTGCTCAAGAACAAAGAATGGTGTTGCATTAAATTACAGACATGGTATTTTCTAACTTGGGAAACAAGTGTAATGTTATTTATATGTCAGTACTTAAGCAGATCAGAGGTGGAGCTGCAGCTATTTGTAGTTGCATTCAGATGACCCTGTGCCTATGTCTTTTGGTCAGTCCAGCTTTAACTCTAGCAATGATTTACCATTGGAGGGGTTAATACTTTATGTCAATATTGGATATTTTTCTGAAATGTGTTGTGTTGCATCATTTTGCATGTGCTGATTATGTTTTTTTTTGTGTGCTTGAGCTGAGTACTAACTTTTCATGTGTTGCTTTTATTTCTAGAAACCCCAGATCCCACAGAGATAGACACTGACAAGGAGCAATATATGCTAAATGACAGGGGTAAATAAATCATACAGTGTCATCGGATGGAATGGCTTTACAGATTATGGTGCAATTTGTTATATCATTGCACTTCATATAACAACTGCTTTGGCTTACGATGTCTTTACTGTCACAAGTTAAGTAGAATTAATGGAGGAAAATAAACTGAGCTACTGTTGAGGAAACCAGTGCCAGGAAATTGAAGAGACTGTAGTGTTTAATCAATATTTACAATGGTATTACTTACACTATTACAGCTGAACCCTTAATTTCCTGTGATTTCTTCAATGCCTGAACAGTAATGCCTATTCATTTTGCATAAGGCTATCAATAACTTTTTGATCTTTCTTTTTTTTTTTTTTTCATTTTTCTAAGCTCTCAATTTAACTACAAATCATTTGAAAGGAATGACAGGAAAGAAGGAAAAGTTTGAATATATTTTCCTTAGGAAAACATATTAATTATTTTCACCTTCCTCTGCTCAAAGCCAGATTACAGAGACAAGTATTTTTTTCACAGTAGGATATTTTGAAAAGGAAGATCTGAAGTAAAGAGGAAGAGTTCTCACAATTTATAATGAACTGTTTTGTCATTTAAGTTCAGTATTTTGTTTAGAGATTTAGATACACTGAAAGATTCAGAACACCTTCTATGAATTATGCCTTTTTTTGCAGTTTCCTGAGAGAAGACTGAAATAAATAGCAGAACCACTGTATAACTCAATGTATATTTTTGTCTGTAGTGGTGATGTTTCTCTGAGTATTGAATCAAATTGCTGTTCAGACTTTCCACATTGTTGTTGCTGTCTGCAGCATAACAGTACAGGATTAACAGAGAAAGTGCTTGGAAATAAGAAAATGAAGTCATATTTTATTTTATTTTTACTTATTACTTTTTTTTTTTTTCCTGAGCTGGCCTCAGACTAGAGATTGTTTGGCCACTAGCCACCCTCCTTGGGAGGTTACATGCCAAGGAGCAACCACATCCTTGCTCCTTTGCTGTTTCTCCAGTGTCCTTGTCCATGCAGTCAGCTCCAGGAATTTGTTGAAGTAGTACACTTGTCCTTAAATTGATAATTGTAGCTTAATTGTATCTACAAATAGAGGTGTAGTTTAATTATATCTCTGTTTCTAGTGAAATAGTAACTACAAATAGAGTATTTAGAGTAATAATGTAGTATTTAGAGTAATAATGAAGCAGATATAAATCTTTATGTTGTTCTGTCAGTGGATAAGTATGAATTAGAAAGGCTTTATTGAACATCAGTACTATCACCATCAAACTGTGTGTAATTCCAGGCAGGTAGTTTCCAGGACGTTTGGTTTGGAAACTTTTCCTTAGAAACCATAGGCTGTAGCTAGATGAGCAGAGGGGTACAGGGAATGGTGGCAAAGCAACTCTGGTAAAAATTAATTGCAGTCTAGTAAATGTGCTTCACAGTACATTAGCTACAGAACATACAGAATTGTGAATATGTTAGCTTCATTTGAATATGCTTAATTATGCATATTGATAGCAACTGGTGATTTATGAACTTCTGCTGCCCTGCTCTGTCTCAATGTGTTTCTCTGCTGTTTTCTGTAGGCCCAGTGTTTTTCCTGGCGTGTTTCAGCGTGGCTGCAGGACTGGCCCTGTTCTGGTACTGCTGTAACTCAGGTGAGCTGTTCAGGGGCTTCTGCTGGCTACCTTCCCTCAGCAGGGATGGAACAAGCTGGACTCCTCATCTGACAGGGCTCCCTCACAGGGTGGGTCAAGGCATCATCATTTGTTAATGAACTCAGGATACAAATTGCACAGCAGACATGCTGTGGTATAAATAATAGATACTTTGCTTAATGAAGATGCCACAAATAGGGGCTCTTTAAAGACAGTAGTCATATGACCTCCCGTTGCTATAGCAACGTATCATGATTCCAACCAGTCATGAGACAGACCCAAGACCTTCTGGCTCCCACACCCCTTGGGAGCTGGTGGAAACTTGGCCAGTGCCAGGGCTGTGGGATGCTGGCTGGATTTGCTGAGTCTTAGCAGCTCTGGGTGTTGGCTCTACCTGCCACCTGACAGTCACCTGCTCCACACCATCCAGTGCTGTGCTTAGGTGTGAAGCTGCCCCCTTCCCTAACTGACCAATCTCCTCTTCCTGTCTCAACTCACAGCAATGAATCTGAACAGATTCCTTGTTCGCCTCTCTTGAGGCAGTTGATTTCTAAAAATTGAACAAAATGGGCTTTCTTCTAGAGTTATTTTCAGTTGGTTTTTATTTTTTGCAGATGCTGCATCCTAGCTAAAATAAAATTTAACTGTGTTCACTTTCTCTTTTTCCTCTCATTCTGTTTTAGAAAAGCAAGTCATAGGAGGAGCCAGGAGAATCTTGGGCTTTTCTCCTATTATCATAGGAAGACATGTTAGAAATATTTGTATGTTGTATTTGGAAGACATGTCAAGAAATTAAGGAAGAGCTGTCTCTTCACTTGTCTGTGCAGTACACCAGCCAAAGGAAGCCAACGGTGCATAAAAATGTCCTGTATTCATACCAAAGATTTTATTAACTAGCTTCATCTTCAATAATTGCCTTGCCTCCAGATGTATTCAGAATTTCAGCTATAAATGTCCTTCTTTATGGGAATAGACCATTTATTTTTGTAAACGCTTAAAGTATTTATCATTTATATATAAAAAAATTATTACAAGCTTTAAAATGATCTCGTAAGTGAGCATGGGTCTGAAGCCATGTTTGCATATGTGTTTTCTATACTGGAATGAAGGATCACAACTGTTTGAAGAACTCTGGCCTGTTTTTTGTGAGAATTAATTTAAGAAAAGAACTTAAACACATGCACTCAAAGTCTTACTAAGAAATGGATCTCTGTCTCAGAACGGTCTGTTTTGTCTAGATCCTTTATAGCCACTGCCTGAGCTCAGGTGGGCACTGGCACCTGTGAAGTTTACGGGGGCCAGTTCACTTTATGTGTGCCTTGTATTCACTGTGTCTTCTGATTCCCTGTTGGTGCCTCATCCCAGACTGCCTTGTTGCTCGGTCACACTCAGCTGCTGTCCCTGGTTTGAATGCCCTGGAGCTGGGGCAGGCTGGTTATCAGCCCATGGGATTTTCCAGGGAGTGGAATGTCTGACCTGAAGCACTTTAGACTGCCAAGAAAATGTTCCATATTAATTTAGCTTTCCCTTTCCCAGTGAAGTGAAGGGAGGCTGTGCAGAGAGACTTGAACAAATGGGAGGGCCAGGCAGTCACCAACCCAGTGAAGTTCAACAAGGGAAAGTATGAGATTGTGCACCTGGGATGGTGCAACCCTGGATGTATGCACAGGCTGGGGAATGAGATGATGGAGAGCAGCACCATGCAAAGGGACCTGGGAATCCTGGTGGATGGAAAATTGGATATGAGTCAGCAGTGCCCTGGCAGCCAGGGGGGACATCTCTGTCCTGAGGGGCAGCAGGCCCAGCATGGCCAGTCAAGCCAAGGAGGGGATTGTCCTGCTCTGCACTGGAGCAGCCTCACCTCGAGTGCTGGGGGCAGTTTGGGCACCACAAAATAAGAAAGCTATTAAACTACTAGACAGCTTCCAAAGGACACTTCCAGAGATGGGGCAGCAACAGCTTCTCTGGGCAACCTGTGCCAGGGGTGGGGGAAGAAGATTCTTCCCTGTGAGAAGAAGGAATTCTTCTTACAGAGAAGAATTCTTTCCCAGTATGGTACAGGAAAATTTACTATGGCTAGGGCTGTAATTCCTCTCTTCCTGAGGTTGCTTGAGATGAGGATGTCTCTCAGGGAAAAAAATCATTCAGAATGAGCTATGCCAAGGGTTAAAGCTGGAAGGAGAAAGAAAAAGTGAGTCTTGGTTCATCCTAGTGTTTGGGGACCTAACAGCAAAGAATAGAAAACAATCTATTTCTTCATTAGTGCCAGTTATTAATTTGAACAGTGAACGTCAGGCTGCCTATAGAATTGGCATGTGCGTAGGCTGGGGGACATTCTTTTTCTTGGAATATTTTTCTTTCAGGAGCTTGCTTCTCTGCAAGCACATCTATGCAGCACATATGGAGGACAGTGATAATTCCATTTTCAGCTCCTGGAGGAAGCACATACGCACTTACATGGGAGTCAGGTCCTTCTGGGCAAACAGTGTTATGGACTTGGGAATAAACTGAGCAGGGTCTTGGATGAAGCTGTTTAGCTGCAGAATTCCATTTTCCCTGGCAAGTCAAGAATAACTTGGCCTTCGCTGCTGAAACTGTGCTAGTATTAATTTATAAATGTGCTTCACTCTGTGTGCAGGGAGGTTGTTCTGCCTGAGTTGTAGGTGGTTCCATGCAAGGGTGAGAGCCATCCTTGTGAACTTCGTGGCTCCCATGCTGCAGGCAGGAATTGTACAGGAGCTAAGCAGGAGCCATGGAAATGGTTAAGGCCAAGTGACGGGACCATCTGTGTGCAGAGAGCCAGGATGCAAAGTGATAGATCCTACAAAGAATCTGCACAGTTCCATTTAAAGCCAGACTGCTATTTAAAGGACTTGGTGAAGGATGATGTGCCTGATGAGCTGAGTGGGAATGAAGTGATGATTTCATTCTGGGATGCACTGGGCTGCTTTACAGCTGCTGGATGGAGTGTGTTGTTAAAAGTGCCTTTACCTCAGCAAAGTTATTCCTTTTGTTTCATTTGTCGTTATTTTTCTCATACTGTAATAAATTGAAAACATACTTGGTCAAAATGTGCCATTGTGGATGCTTTTCCCTGACATTCTGTATGCACAGATGCTACTCCACGTTATCCTTGGCTGTGCTGCCAAGAATCAGTTTGCTGCACTTCACAGGGCCTGTGCCCTGTAGTAATTTCTCTGAATGTACATCTTCTTGAATCTTAATAGAAATTAATGTATTTGGTTTTTTTAATGGGGTGAAGCTGGCAATTAAATTGAAATAAAGTCTGAGAGAAGAATGCTGCTGTTTGTCTTGTAGTTAATGCACTGCTCTTTCTTGCAGAAGTGGCCCTTGGTTGTTGCACTCCCGTGGCTGCCAATTGACCCCTCCTGGTCTCTGGCCTCTCGTGGTTAAATTTTTCTGGGCATTTGCACCAGGATTTTAACATTTTCACCTGATTTCAAAATTGCAGTTTTCCTGCTTAGCTTGTTTAGGGATCTGGAGTTAAACAGGACTCATCAGTTCAAAGACTGGGTCTCTTTGGGTTAATCCTTGATTTTGTGTTATTTTGGGAGTTCCAAGGGTCATTGCCCATGAAGCCTTGGAGGTGCACTGGTGCTTGCTGTAAAGGGACTTTGACACACAGGTCATTTTAAGTGCTACTCTAACCACCCAAAAGGGGCCTTCATGTAAGGAAAGCCATGGAGACGCCTTTGTTACTGGCCTGTTCCTTTGGTTAAGGGGGAACTGCTGGCCTGGGTGCCTCTATGAGTAGTGTTAAGAATCCCAGCAAAGGAACTTGTTGCTGTAGCAGGAGAATCATGCGGTCATAGACTTGTTAAGGTTGGAAAAAGTCAAGATAATTAAGGCAAATCTGGCACCACCACCACGTTCATCACTGAACCATGTCCTGAAGTGCCACATCCACATGTTTTTTTAAACATTTCCAGGAATGGTGACTTCACCACTGCCCCGGGCAGCCTCTGCCTGGGCTGGACAGCCCTTTCTGTGAAGAAGTATTTCCTAATATCAAATCTAAATCTCCCCTGACACAAACCTTGAAACCTTAGGTGGAGTCACTAACCCATAGCTAGGATGGCATCTGCTGCTGCAAGACTCTCTTTGGAGACAAGAGGAGCCCCAGAACTTGGCATTGGATTCTGTTGAACTGGGCCTGGGTGGTGATGGAGGAGGATCTCTGAGATAACTGCATCAGGAGGAGAGATCCTCTTCATCCTGTGCCCTTCTGTAGACTGACTCCCTGATGAGTAGGAGCTGGACTGCCCTCCCTTCCCACTGGTTTGTGGCCCTTGGGGAGAGGAGCAGCTGTGTTGG
The DNA here is from genome assembly GCA_018697195.1 of Certhia americana. NCBI lineage: Eukaryota > Metazoa > Chordata > Aves > Passeriformes > Certhiidae > Certhia > Certhia americana. The sequence goes on along the minus strand of CM031868.1, from coordinate 5,109,252 downwards.
TGGGAGGCTGTGCTTGTGTTGGTGCCTGTGCTGGGCAGCATGCCCCAACCCTCCGCCTCTGAAGGAACAACCTTGTGCAGGTGCCAGGTGAAGGGACCAGAGTAGAGCATCAGGGGCATCACCAAGATTTGGCTAGGACTGAAACAACAGCCTGATCAAACTACAAAACTACAGAAATCAGGGAGGGGATTATTTTCTTTCTATCTTCATCTCACCCACTTCACAGGGATGTTATTAGGGCAGCCAAATGGAAAGAAATCAGAAACAGGAGATGAGACAGGTATGTGGCAACACTGCTCCAGTTAATTCAGTACCATTGCTTTGGCATAAAAGAGCATTTTGGGTGAACCCTGAGCTGTCCTTTCTTTTTTGGAGCACAGGCCACTATACACTGTGGTCACAAGGAAAAGCTTTCTGCCATGGTGCTGTTGATAAATCTTTAATAACACTGTGTCTAGTAAAACAAAAGCCTTTCAGATCTGGTCTGTGCTTCTTGAACTGGTAACAGGTAAAGTCGGGTGCCAGCATCCAGAGTACCACTGCACCTGAAGCCTGGAGAAATCACAGGTGAGACATGTTCTCATGGTATGATTTACAGCAAATCTCCTCGGTAGCAAAATGTTTAATCACACTCAGATGGCTTTTATTTTACCTTTTAAGCTCTGGTTATAGCTACTCTAGGGGTCTCCCAGTGCTCCAGCCCTGTGGGGCTCTGTGCCATTCAGTGGTGCCTCACTCCCAGCCCTGCTGGCTCCAGGGACGGCCGGGATGGGCAGTGCTGCTCCCTGCTGAACATTCTGCAGCAGCAGGAACAGAGAGAATTGACATTTGTCCTCTGTGGACTCTGAGCTAATTCATTTTAAAAGCTCCTAGTGGAGGTTGGAAACAGGATGATGCCTGTGCCTCCTAAATATTCCTGATACATAATGGTTGCATACAGCTGGATTTTGTTTCACCTGTGCCTCTGGAGCTGGCTCACAGTCAATGTATCATAGCTACTTTGCTCTGGAAGAACAGTGTAGGAAGATAATTTACGTCAGGTTGGAAACAAATTCAAAGTCCATGTATAACAGGTAAAATTATAGCAGAAAATAATAATCCTTATTAATAGTAATAATTCAGACAGCAGTTTTCTATGAAAGAGTTGCCATGATCTCTTTGAGGGTATTCCCAGGCCAGGAGCCCTGTGAGATACAAGTGAGACTCACCTTGATGAGCTCAGAGTCAATAAGAAAACAAGTAGGAAGTAAATTCCTCATTCAGAGCTGGAAGAAATTCAGCCCTGGATGAGTCTAGGCTGGTCCTGACTCTGGAAAGGTGAACAAGACTCATCATTCCATCACACCCTGTGTCTGCAAGTGAAGAGGATGTTAAAATTAAGCAAAATATTAACAATGACATCAGTTTTGTTGGTTGCAAGACCTTTGTGTGATAAACAGGGTGCCTTCGAGATGCTGTAAGGAGCCCTACCAGGGCAGCTGTGGAATGTGGGGCTTTCAAACCTGTTTTTTGATCAGCATAGAGAAGAAAGAAGTTTTAGGGAGTATGAAGGAGAATACTGACCCACACAGGCCCGTTGTGGCTTGCTCCCAATGTTCCCTAGTTAGTGCACTTCACAGTTTGTGAAGTTCAGTCACGTTATCAAGACACATTCCCATGATTGTAAACTCTCCAAGGCATAGAGAGGCCTGAGGGGATACAGTCATTTCTTTCCTGAACAATGTTCTCCCTGGCATGCCAGTGAATCATGTTTTTTGACACACAAAAAACCCTCCTATTTCAGGGTAAAGACACATAGCTGTCTCCCTCCCTATCTTCCACAAGTCCAAAACAAATCTGAAACAGAAGGCCTTTCCAACAGTTTAGATTATTTTCATCTGTCATGTGAGAAATCTGTGGTAATGTTAAGTGGTGATGAAACAGGTCTATTCTCAAATATTTTTGGCACCAGTGAAAATATTTTGCAATGTTTCAGTAGTCCTGGTGTGGTGCTTCCTAGCCTGGCACCATATTTATCACTCACCTCCCAACTAGTTAAAACTTGTACCATTAAAAAGGCAGTGGGGCAACTTCTAGGTTGGAGGACTGGAAAAAAGAGGAGTGAAAAACATCAGGAAGAAGACTGAATGAAAAAGGAACATGAGATTTTGCCATCTCCAATTCTGACAAAGCTACACTTTGATGAGGAGACACTGGTAAGTGTCTGTTCCTGGCTGGGAGCTGTGGCACTCTTCTTGGGAAGGCAGCCATGGTTCTCATTATGAGAACCCAAGGGGATAAAATGAACCATGAAAACAGACCTTCAACAGACTGCGGAGGAAAAGTGAATTCAAAATAGCCCATAGTATCCAATAGGATAGCAGATAATGTTTTGTCACCACCCTGTTGGGAAGTTGGATAATTACTGGTTAGATATTATTTTGAAAAGATTCTAGTCTGTGTTTCAAAACCTATCCTGCAATGACACGTCAGTGACCCTCCCACTGGCATGGCCATGGACCAAGGACATCAGGAACAAGGATGAGTGGGGGCATTTCCAGGCAGAGCCAAAGGTTGGACTCGATCTTTGAGATCTCTTCCATCCTAAATGATTCAGTGATTCTGTGACTGTGATTTCATAGAGTGAAAATACTTCTATCGGTGTGAAAATTAGAAATTCCTGCTAACAGCTGCAGCCTTTATTCCTGTCAGTCTCTTGGCTGCAGATGTACTTCCAACGTGTGTTTACTTCCTGACATGCCCAAGAACTGTCTGCTATCAATCAGCTCGAGCTGTTGGGTCAGCTCTGCCCATGCTTCATCCCCCTCTGCCCTTCTACTGCTGCCAGATGTGTTCAAATGTCAGGATGGGAATAATTAGTGGCGGGGAGAGGGGTGAAACTCTGGGTACAGCTGACACATCGCCCTGCAGCACTTGGATGCAACCCAACCTCTCATGGAAACTCTGCTCTAAGGTCTACTGTGGCCATAGTGTTATCTCTTCCTGGAGTGCCTTCTCTTATTTATTTTGGTTTACCTCTTTCTCAGCTTCTGTCTCTGATTTGGCTTTGTTATCACCTGTGAATACTGAAGGGCTCCAGCAGTATCACTGCTTGCACTGGGTGGTGGGGTCCTGGTGGTGGTGCCTCCCCTAGCCCTTTTTCAGGCTGCACCACGATCTGAGAAATGCACCTGAGCTCAGTACATCTTGAGCTTATCAGAAACACTGTCTGCTCCAGAAACTGTGTAGCAATGGGGAACAAAGACATAGAACCCCTTATGCATTCAAAGGAGATCACTTTATTGTAGTAATCATCCCGCTTTTATACTTTCAATTCCAACCAGACAAAACCAAAACTCAACAGAAAAAGGGCACCTGTTTGCTGACTCAGCTGCAGCACTGCTGTACAATTCATAACTATCTCAGACCTCCCCCAACCACTTCCAACCATCCAGACTGCCACTGTGCCTTTCCACAGGGCCTCCTGGTAAGCATAAGCCTTAACAACTTTAACAATTATAACCCCATATCCCACAGAACTGGTGCTGTCCAATTCTTCCCAATGTTCACCCTGAGCCTCCCCTACCCAGCCTGAGGCAATTCCCTCTCCCCCTGTCCCTGTTCCAAGGAAGAAGAGCCTGACCACCCCAGCTGCCTCCTCCTGTCAGGGAGTTCTGCAGAGACTGAAGATCCCCCCTGAGCCTCCTTTTCCCAGGCTGAGCCCCTTCCCCAGCTCCATTCCCTTCTCTGGACAACTCCAGACCCTCAAGCTCCTTCTTGCTGTGAGGGGCTCAAAACTGACCCCAGGATTGGAGATGGAGCCTCAGCAATGCCCAGCACAGGGCACTGCCTTGTTCCTGCTGCCACACCAGGGCTGGAACAGGCCAAGGTGTCCTGGTCCTTCTTGCCCACCTGGGCTCCTGTTCAGCCACTGCCACCAGCAGCCCAGGGCCTTTCCTGTGGGGCCCTTTCCAGCCCCTCTGGCTCAGCCTGGAGCTGCAGGGGCTGTTATGACCCAAGGACAGGACCCGGCACTTGGCCTTGTTCACCCTCAGACCGCTGGCCTCAGATCCAGCCTCTCCAGATAAAACTATGGAGCCTTCCTGCCTGACAGCAGATCAATACTCCTAGGAACCTTAGTGTCATCTGCAATCTCACTGATGGTAAAGAAGTTGTTGATTAAAACACCTGAATGGCAATTGAGGGGATACAGAAACCAGGAAGGTGTTTTCTGCTTCAGCCTATTTTGTAAGACTCAGCATCAGAATAAGCTCCAGCAGTGACCTGGTTTAGAAGAGAAATACTTACAATCAGTTCCAGTAAATATGGTTGTTGTCTCTGGATGCTGAAGGGACTAATGAGAAGGATCATGAGCAGTGCTCACCCTGCCCAGAGCTTATGAAACAGGAGCAAACGGCTGACCTGGCACGAACTGCTCCCCACACAGCCTGGAAAATTCATCTTGTTTCATTATTGATGACCTCTTTTTTAAAGAGCTATTTGCCTTCAACCTAGAACTCTGAAAAAGCACAGCAAACCAAAGAACGAGTCCAAGAATGGTCATACCTATGTATTTGTTTACTGTCCCTCAGAGATACTTGCCAGGATTTTTAAAGCAGCACCTGACTTAGAATAATAATACTGTGAAATAAATTATTTATACTTGAAACCAACTTGCAGATGCTTCTGTCTGCTAAAAAATACATGAATTTTTAACGTCTCGGAGACTTAAAATACAGATTTCATGTCTGAGAATGATTTGCAAATCTTACTTAATCATAACAAAAGGCATCGGAAGCAGCATCAGAAGTGTAGCAGCCACAAGTGGCCATGAAGAGTCCTACAGCAGTTGGTGGTTTGTGAAAAATAAACACAGGAAGTTGTCCTGTGTGCCTCGTTCAGAACTTGTTCTGAGCTGTGTTTAAATTAGTGCAGCACACACAATTAAACCACTGCTGCTGGATACTGGTTAAATACACATTACAAGGGAAACGAAGCAACAAAAGACAAATTAGAAAATAAAAATGGAAGTCTATTCCACTACTAATCACACAGGTTTGATTTGTTTTCTGTTAGTAATTCTTACAGAACATATACAAGAAATACCAGTACATCAATGGGCTTTAAACACAACCAAAGAGAAGGTCAGTAATAAAAACTGTAAATGAGATTAGACACATGAAGTCATACTTCTATTCTTATGTACAAGGGAGCATTTCAAAATTGATGCTAAGAAAATTGATTAATACAAATCTGCATCTACATATAAGTGCAACCTAGAAAACTCAGATTTTTATGATTGCAGGTATGATACTTTGGAAATAAAATTACAAAAATGTTTTTGCTGAATAAATTCTTGTAACCTACACCATTACTAGCAATAGTGTAAGTAGAAAAAGTGTTAAGTCCCTGAGCCAGCAGGTAAGAGCCTAGAAGATATTTATATTTCTATATATAAAAATTAAAATTTCAATTTTTTTTGCTTTTAGCCATAAACTCATAAAAGTAACAAAACTGCAGCAATAAATGATGGGAAGAGAGAGAGGAAACTATAGAGAAAAACTCAATCCATTTTGCCATTTGAATGGTGGCTGACAGGCGCTTCGTACTAGTTTAGCAGGTAAAGTTCACCCTGGATCCTCCAGTTTACCAGCTGAGCCTAGAAAAGGTGTCACTTCCAATACAGTTTCCAGAAATTTGATATAAGAAAGAACCTTTTACAATGAGGGTGGTGAGGCCCTGGCATAGGGTGCCCAGAGAAGCTGTGGCTGCCACTGGATCCCTGGCAGTGTCCCAGGCCAGGCTGGATGAGGCTTGGGGCAGCCTGGAACAGTTGCAGGTGTCCCTGCCCATGGCAGGGAGTGGAATGAGATGACCTTTAAAGGTCCCTTGAATCCAAATTGCTCTAAGATTCAAATAAATACATATAATGCACAAAATGCACACAATAGCAGTTCATGGTAAGAAACCATTAACAATTAGGTTGTGTCTGTGCATGAAGGATAGGAAATTTTAGGTGCGTCCAGAACAAACAATACAAATTATTACCAAAGAAAAGAACTGGACAAAAGAATGCTGCTTTGTTTGCTTTAGCTAGAGTGGAAAAAAAAGAAAACAAGGCACAGCTACCTTAACACGCTGCAAAGGAAGAGCCCTGCTGGGCTACAGAGTACATGGGCTTGGTGCCAAGCTGTGAAATAAAGGACAATGTGACCACGTCAGAATCAAAGGCCTGACATTTCTTACCATGGTGGAAATGACAGATTTCCACAAAAACCAAAGGTATGTAAAAAGAGAAGTCCTGTGAAGGGCTATCAGATGATATTTCCTTGTTTCATGAGTTTATGTCACTTCTCTGAAAAAAAAAAAATTAGGTTTCCTCCAAAATTGAAATGCCAATATTCCAGAAAAATAGTGTCCTTGGGGCAAAATCAATTTTTCTTAGATGCCAAACAGTTTAAATATTAACACATGGGAAAATTTCAGTATACAAGTGTGTTGGAAGATTGAGAAAGCTGCTTGGTGTGTTCAGCTTCTTCAAATTATTTTTCCTTCCCCATTGTGTCCAGTATAGCTGACTCAACTGCAAATGGCATCTAAAATGAATGCTCCAGGGCTCTGAAACACAAAGATATTGATATTTTAGTGATACAGGAATTATAGTATATGGCACATTTGCTTTAAAAGGGGAATTAAGTTTTCTGTGGAAAAAGGTGCATAATGGAGAAAGTAAAGCCAGAAAATGGCGGCCACCCACTTCTCTCAGGGTTTAGAGGGGACAGACTAAAACCCACTTATTTTTCAAGTTACATTCAGATGACCAGATGTTTTTAGCAAGGGCAATGGGTACAAATGAGCAAAAAACAGCTGTAATGTTCCAAAGCAATACATAACTTTCACATTTAACAAGTCTGTATCAAAAAACAGGTTCTGAACACCACATTTGGCTGTTTAATTAGGAAATTGCATGTGTGAGAGCATGAAGACAGGAGCCCACAGCTGCTGGTTCTGTTCCGAGCTGCCTTATGCCTATTTCAGATCCTTGTCTCTGCCTCTGCCCCTGGTACTGTGTGTGTTTCATCCTGTGAAGGCATCTAAAATTCCAGTAATCCTTCATGCAGCTCTCCTGGCTTTGCCAGCGTAATTTTGGGCTTAGTGCTTCAGTACTGCTTTAACATGTACTGCTGAAGCAACATTCTACCTGTATTTCTGATAATAGCTCAGATAATCTATGTGCTCTTTGCTATTAAAATTACATATTTATTAGTCTGTTTGTAGCTACTATGGCCAGAAAATGCAATAAAACTATCTTGTTTCACTGTCAGAATTTCACAGGTTTTGGTTAAAGCAGAAAATTCCACCCACACTCTGAGATTAATGTAGTTCTTCATCTTCCTAGTAATTTTTTGCACTGATTTCCCCACATGCTCTTTTGACCGATGATAAATTTTGCTTTGACTCCCATTCTGGTTACAGATTTCTTTTGCACAGTTCATCTACAGATTAATGGTTTAAAGGCCTGGTATCTTCTTTCTCATGGAGAAAGGATTTCCTATAGAAGTTTGCACGAAGCAGTAACATTACATGCATGGGATCTCTGTGTAGTACAGAGTGCACCGTGGCCTGTTGGCTCAATCATTCCTTCTTCAGCAGCTCTCTGACCCTGGGATGAGATCTGGAAGACCAAGACCCACAGACATGTTGGCACTCACAGACTGAGCAATGCTATTTTAAAGGCAGATGTCGACCATGCTGCTTCTTGTGTTACAAGCCTATAATTTAGGTTTATCTCCTCCCAAACTGCTCATCATAGCTGATAGGAAGATACCCAGTTTGATCCCAACACTTCCTATATTTATCCTTCTGTGTAAATAAAGAACAAAGCTGAAAGTGCAGGTAGAGCAACACCACTGTCCTAAATGGCCACATATGAAGTGATAGTGCTCATCTTTGTGGGCTGAGTCTCCCACAGAGCAAGGCCCTGTGCTGTGGAGGACAGAGGAGCCACACAATCTGGAGCCAGCACAGGGACTGGGAGGCTCCAGCATGTGCAGTGTTACACGTCAGTTTTAACAGCCTAGCTACTTGGAAACAGATTGTCTTCAGTGTTAAGTAACAGACTGGATGCAAACCTTCCTTTAAAAAAGGAGAGGCATTTGGAGAATGCAGAACAACATTATTTTCCTTATTATCTCAGTCAGCAGTAAGGAAAAGGAGTGGCTAGGCCAGGGCAATCCTTACACTTCCTATGGGTGACACATGCTGCCATCAACTTTTCGACTCCACATTCACAAACACACTGTAATAACTTACCAGCTCCCAGCAGCTTCTGCTTTTGCACCACTGGAATGTGAACTTGGGTATTTGCAAGAACTTGAACAGTACAGATCAGCCTGTGGTTGTTTCTGAACTACCCCAGCGTGCCCTGCATTCCTGGACATTGTATCCTGCTACCTCATGCTGCAGGAGACCACACTCACCTGGTCCTTATTGTCTTGATGCTGATTCAGCAGCTGGTTTCTGCACTCCAAAGGCAGTGATAAAAATATTCACAACTACTATAATGAATACTAGTCCGGTTGCAAGGTTGTTGAGGAAATTCAGCTTTCCATGTTTTGCAGGGTTGTTAAGGTCATATTTTACTTCAAAGAGAGAGGAGAAAAAATGTTTAATGATATGTATATTTCAAAATCCAGAATAAAAGGTTTCATACTGCTGTAGTTAAAGAATTTATCTTATGCTAAGCTTTTTTTCAGTCATATTTAAAGGGAAGTCAGATTCTGCAGTGTCAGTGCTAAGGAGAAGGTCTGTAACCACAAGGATCTTATTAACTTCCAGTAATTAGTATCTAATCTCTGTGGATACACATGGGAAGTAATGGATGCACTAACATCACTAGAAGTCTTTCGAGTTCTTGGTGTTTTGAAGCCTAGCTTTGTTGCAGACTTGAAGCATTTAAAAATTATTTCAGTCTTGGATATATAAAGCTTGAAGCCCTGACAGGATGAAGCTAAATTTCCTAGTTAAAATGCTACAAATCTTGTTACCAGTGCTGGATTTTTTCTGTATTGGTGCCCTTCCCTGTACTCCCTGCTTCTGCCGTGATTCTGTTTTTAGAAAGCAAGAGCACTCTATCTGTTAAACAGAGGGAGATATCACAGCAGTGTAGCTGCAGTGCTTTCTACAGAGAGCATCCACTGTGTAAACATTTTCCTTTGTTTCTTGCCACTGTTTTTTGGTTGAACTGATAAAGGATGTGAAGGAGGCTCACACAAGGGAGATGGCATTAATATAGTGTAAGCTTTGATTCCAGGTCTTGTGATAGCGTACAAATTAGTTACATTGGGCTGATAATAGGTTTGGTTTAAGACATTGAGAGCTCTGGGGCACTTGCCTGGCATCATAGAATCATTAAGGCTGGAAAAGACCTCCAAGATCATCAAAGGTCCAACTTTGACCAAATACTATCATGCCCACTGAAACATCATGTGAAAACCCGAGAGTTTCCTGCCTCTGTTCTCTGGCAGTAAGGGCCCTGCAGCTCAGACCCGTGGCTGCATTCCTTTGATGCTGGTGGAGCGAGTGCTGATGAATTCTGAAGCGTGTTTTGAGAACAGGTTTTGTCTATTAAGAGAGAAAGTTTACACCAGACAAGTTTTTACAGCAACATAAAACCTAGAGCTCCTTCTCATAGGCATATACAGATATACAGCTTATGACTCTACCACACAAAATAAACCTTGTTATTTGCTATGTACCATCATCACCCTGTTCCATACTGCAGAAGTGAACCACTGAACCAATATTCCTTGCTGAAGCAGTTAAGTGTTCACAAACACACTCATGATGCCAAAGAACTACCAGCCAGGTTCATCTGGGGTCCCTACTAATGCTGTTTTGGTTTCAAGGAATTCTGGGTGCCTGCTCAAGTTCTGTTTGCTAAAGCAAACAGTCAAATATCACAGGCCAGGCAAAGAATTGAAGAACAATGTGGGGGAACCGCCCTGAGAAGCTACTGCACACCCATGCAGGCATGAAAAAATTTAAGTTTAGTAGTACTTTAACCTTAAAATGAGTTTATGTATCTGGAAAGCGTCTGGAGGCACGTGGATGCTTGCATCCCAACAGGACTTGGAAGGACTCTAGTACTGCCATGTGCATGAAGAATAAATGAAATGGAATAATTAGTTCTGCAACATGGAATAAGAGCATTTGAGACAATAAGATTAAAATGGAAAGGCAATAATGGCCTGACCTGTTATGCGAGTTGAAAGCAATCATGCTGAAAGGCAAACCGACAGTTTCAGAGCTGTCCCTCTGTCCAAACGAGTATCAGAGAACACAAGTCATACTTGTCAGTTTTGAAGTAAAATTGCAGTAATCCCATGTTTCTAATTATAACACTTAAGATTAAGGTCTTTGTGAAAATGTTCTTAAGAACAGTTATTCTTTAGGTATTTTATTATAGTGGATTACTATGATTTCATGCCACTGAAACTATTTTAAGACATTCTTTGTTTTTCTTCCAAAAAGTTAAGGTCACCAAATCACATCCAAGGACAAATTGGCTGAACAATTCTCACATTGTTTTCATGAACGACTCTTTAGAAAAGGAAAAGCTTTTAATACTTAGTAAAAACTGTGAGAACTGGTAGCTTCCAGGATAAAAACCTGACTCAAGGAAAGAAACTGGATGGTGGTACACACTTTTGTTTGGCTTTGTGAGAGCTTAAAGAGACAGCATTTCATGGCTGGACAGAAGCAAACTATTCCTGCAAGCCAAAAGTATAAAACATACATTGTGAAAAGCATGTTTTTGCTCTGACGCCTGTATCTTCATACTTTTGTGTCCTATTTCCTGTCTTCTTCCTGTCTTTGACCTCAACAGGACAACACTGCTCCAAGTGTGCATCACCACAAGCCAAGGGCTCTGTCACCCTCAATGTGACAAAGGTAAAATTGATAGCAATTTAAACCATTTAAGCAGTGTCTCAATGAAACAAGCATTAAAAAGCAGCATCTAATCATGCACTGAGAAATTACTGCCCAACAGACAGATAGGGAGCTTGTTTATAGCCTCAATGCCTGCTGAAACAACCAGGGAGATGCCTTCAACTAAGGAATATGAAAGTATTTTGCTCCTTTTTCAATTACTCACTTCCCACACCTCCCAGCATCAACAGGTTGGTTTTTTTCCAGTTCCCTTCTGGAATCTTCTCAGAGCCAACACCTGGATTCTGCTCTTGCACCAAGTCTAACAAATGCAGAGGCAGCTATATTCCCTCTCTTTTGTAAGAAAGAAGCTACATCAACTGTGAATATTACAAGTCATGTGTATCCTGGATCCCTAGAAACTTTCTCCTTGAACAGAATGGTTTTTTCAGCGGTGAATAAGAGAACAGAAGACTGAAAGATTGACAGGAATGCCAAAGGTGGCACCCATAACTCATTAAATGTCATGTGTGAACTCTGCCTTTTCATTTACATTGGGCCCAAGGTCAGTTATCTCATTCCCATGAAGGTAAAGTGTGAGATTTGAAAAATGGTATGAGAATAAATGATCCTGTATCACTAGCAGAAATGATCCACAGCTGTTTCCTACTGGTGGTGGTATCATTTATTCCAGGTGGGCAATGGTATGATTGGAACACAGCTAAAGACAACATGATACCAACATGAGGATGGACATTTTGACTTTCACTTCCCTTTTGGAGTTCCACATTCACAATATTTTCTTACATGACTGATATGGAGGAAATATATTTCAGTCATAAGATTAAGTAACAGGTCTTGCCAAACACATTATTATGAAACTGGATAGACTGTATTATCCTATCTGGTCTACTGCTGTTTCTTAACATTTCATAATTTTCCTTCTTTCTCAGACTTACTGGAGAAAAAAATATTCATAGTATGGGCAAATGAGTAGGAGGAAGTTGATCGAAATTGAAGATTTCACATAAAGTTGCCCTTCCTCCCTTTGTTGCAGTATTTTTATCTCTATCTGTATTTTTGGATATTAGGAAAAATTTCTTCACTGAAAGGGTTGTCAAGCATTGGAACAGGCTCCCCAAGGAAGTAGTTGAGTCAGCACCCCTGGAGGTAATTAAAAGACATGCAATTGTGATGTTTATGTATATGGTTTAGTAGTGTACAGGGCAGACCTGGGTTAACTTTCAGACTAGATGATCTTAGAGGTCTTTTCCAGCCTAAATGATTCTATGATTCTAACCTGAATTGATTCTGAGGCAAAGGCTTTTTAAAGCAAAGGGTGTGTTTACCAACCATCTCATATGCTGTGTTCTATAACAAAAGTACAAGTCAGTAGTTCTTGCTGTTGCTACCTACCAAGGAATATCAGGAGCACTCCCACCATAACTTGCAGGGTGAGCGACAGACTAATGAGAAGGATCATCGGGACGTAGAAGGAAAAGGAGGGCCCTTGCTCCATGACAGCTTTGAGCTGTGAGGCGTTGGCCATCAGCAGGGCGATGTCCAGCATGCTCTCGGCTGCGCTCTTCTTGTTGGCATAGTGGTTGATGTTGATGGGTCTGTTCCTTTGGAACCACTGCCATGCTCTGCGCTGGAGCCAGCAGAGAGGAAAATGGTTATTCGTGTCCCTTAAACTGAGGTAAGCAAGACATCATTCGGCCCATGAAATGATTCCTGTGATCACACAGGCAGAGCCACAGCAGTACTGAGATTTTCTGTGCAGCTTTCCTAGTTACCCTCATCCTCCAGAAAGAGAGCAGAAAACCACGTGTTCCTGCTGGCCAGAAAATCCTGTGAAAGAAGCCCAGCTTTGCAGGTTAGCTCAAATGCAGAAGACACCCTCTAATTACTCTCCTCAGCAGCACTAAACATGATCAACTCCCAAGCCAGGCTTACTGCAGTCCAGACCTAAGAGCCTCCTTTTAAATAAGGTAGATATTCATGTACACATTGCCAGTTTTTCCAGGGCATTTAAACACCAAACTTGACCTATTTTCACCAGACATGTTGTGGTCCATCACAAGCATTAATATTTGACTGAGTGTAACTTGTCATAGGGCAGCAGCAAATGTCAGAGCTTTTTCTCAGCCTGTGATCTTGCCTTCACCAGAATAAATGACCTGTAGTCATGAAAACCCCAGAAACATTCAGTTCCTCTCTCCTGACTGATGCTGGAAAAACATAAAAAAACCCCACCCAAAAACCAGAGCAAATTAGTCTTGTCTTTTGAAGCTGATGCAGCCAGTACTACTTGGGCACTTTTAAAGATCAGACTGTGTGCTACACAGCAATATACAGACAAGCAATGAAAGAAGAGATGTTGCCTTAACCTCAAGAGACTGACAGTCTGTTCAACAGAAATGATAGTAGAACTTGGTTATGTGGCTTTATGGGTTTCAGGGATATTCCAGGCAATGTATGGAATGTATGGAGAGCACCAAACAACACTCACCATGCTGTGAGCACTCACAGGGCTATGGAGAGGGACAGTGGAATGTCTGTAGATTTTCTAGGATGGAGGTATAGAAAGGCTTTTCCTGCAGGTGTCACTTGGCAAAAGAACAGTGCGCATTGCACATGACCTGCTTCAGTCTCAGTGCCATCAAAACACCTCCTAACACACATTCAACATTCAAATCCCTTGGTAGAGACATGCTAAGTCCTTGTGGTCATGTCTTCAAAGGAGTTTGAGCAAAGCCAACAGGTGCGTTCACATGTGTGTAAGAGCCAGGTGCAGCTTGGACTGCACTCCCTGCAGTATTCCCTGCTCACCTTCAGATCCCCAGTGCTGCAAAGCTTCAGCCTCAGCACAACAACCTGCCCTGCTGGTGTATGCACAGTTAGACAAAGGACAGGAGTGAAAAGCCTTTCCTTCTTGCTCCATTTCTGACTAGAAGAATCCCATGGAAGAGCTGATTTTCACGGTGACATGGTGCTGTCCCCACAGGCAGAACCACTCTGGGTCTCCTCAGAGAAGCAGGGGCTGTTTGCTTGCCCATAGCGCTGCATTCTGTAAGGATAAAGCTACAATGCCATGTCATAAACAGGCACGGGTTTGGTTCTGTAAGACAGAACCTTCACTCCACAATCGCATGGTACAGGTTCACAGTCTCCTGTGTTAGTACAGACTTTGCCCCTGCTTTGCTTCACTCCCCATTTCAATGGTACACCCAGAAGAAAAGAGTCCCTTTGAAATACAGAAAGGATTTACTAGTTGCATTTATTAAAAAGTAAATACAAGCGGCTCTACAGCAAATGCCCTTAGGTGCTGAGTTTCATGAATCACAGCTAAGTCCCACCTGGTGATTCAACAGGAAGGAAACAGCACTGAAAATGGAAATACTTGAAAACAATGAAGCATCTTTGCTAAATACAGTAAATTGTTATAGTAAGGATTACAGCAATTTTCTTTCTGTTTTGGGTTAGTTATGAAATTTTAGGGGCCAACAGCCTTGATTCAAAAAGAGAATGGACCAGACTGACCTCTGGGTTTGTAATGCCATACAGCAAGCTTCCTGAAAATCTCCTGCTTAGGAATAAGTCTGAATTATAAAACAATGGAAACTTGCTACGTAATAATGAAGCTATGCAGAACTAAAGCTGAGCCATACTGAATTTAGAGGGGCTTCTCTTTACAGTGTTCTGCAATATTCTTCCCATTCAGAACTATTAAAAAGATGCTAAAAAGCAATTTCTCTTAAGAAGTCATTTACTACGGTTTTGAAGTATTAATCTTTCACAAAAATACCATATGGTTAATTTTTCCAGATCTTTGAGGGGAAATTGTTTGGAAAAAAATCCAGTTAAATCAAAAGAGATGGATCAGACATAAAAGAAATAATAGAGGACTACAATAGAACACAATTTCAGAACTTTTATTTTTTCTAAGATCAAACTTACAGTTACAGGATTGAACTAGCAACTTTACACTAGTATTTAATAATCCTTATAGTTGTAGAATTTCTGTCCACATCTCCATCACCTACACATTGAAATTGCAAAGGCAATATATGGCCACTCTGAGGTCAGACTTCCCCTCCATCTCAGAGATCTCGCTGATCTAAAAACAAACAGGTAAAATATTCTACAAATAAGAAAAGTATTCTTCCATGAAAAATATTTTAAGCCTTATCAGTCATATAACAGATGATTACAGAATCACAGAATAGGCTGAGTTGGAAGGGACCCACAGGGACCATCCAGCCCAGACCCTGGCTTCACACAGACACCCCAACAATCCCACCCTGAGCATTCCTGGCAGTGCTCCAAATGCTCCTTGTCTCTGGCAGCCTCAGGGCTGTGCCCATTCCTGGGGGAACCTGGGCAGTGCCCAGCACCCACTGGGGGAAGAACCTTTCCTTGAGATACACTCTGACCCTCCCCTGACACAACTTCAGGCTATTCCCTCAGTTCCTATGACTGGTCACCACAAAAAGACATCGGTGCCCCTCCTCTGCCCCTCATGAGGAAGTTGTTGACCCCAGTGAGTCTCCCCTCAGCCTCCTTTTCTCCATCTGAACAGACCAAGGCTTCCCCTCCAGGCCCTTCACCATCCTCATGGCCTCGTTACCTCTAATGGATCCTTTGTACCCCTCCTTGGAAGATATTCTATGGTTTTTCCTTCAAAAAAAATTAGATCACTTTTTCAGCTTAGTACTGACTCAAGAGAGAAAAAACCCTACCCATGACTCTCAAATGAATCATCAGTTTCATTTCCCATGGAAATTTCATTTTGAGGAGATGGGAGAGATGCTCACCCAAGTACCAACACAGTGTAACACTAACTAGTTCATGAGAACTCTGCAATTGCATCTTGGCATGCTGTGGTTGCAGGCAAATAAAAAAAAAATTAAAAAAAAAAAAAAAGGGAAAAACTAAAACTCAGTATGTGTTTGTATTTCACAGACATCATGATTTTCTAGCAGCTTCAATACTTTGTGCTTAATAATCACTTTAATACAAAAAGAAAATGCAAGTATGACTACAGTAAGAAAAAACCCATGGCAATCATGCTGACTCCTGAGAGCTAAAAAAGTTAATATTAAAAAAGGGAAAAGTACAGTCTGCTGAGGGCCAAGCACTGCTTTCCTGAAGCTGTACTGGTTCCAGAATCCAGTTAGAATATTCCTACTCATTAAATTCTGTAAAATAATCAGCACACCTCACGACCAACTTTGTGAAATGAAGGAGTAACTTAAACCTGTTCACACAACTATTTAAATATAAGTTTACTCCTGTATAATACTTTCTGCCTTGCATTATTACTATTTATTCCAGTCACTTGGTCTTATAATACTGTTTCTCACAACTGGGTTGTGGACCATCTATTTTGTGTGGTTAACACACTGTTTGTTTACTCTAGCTACAATGCAAGCAAAACTTATCACCAATAGTATCAACATTTGGATTATATCAAATACTCCAAATTCAGTTTGAAATGTGTAATGAGAACATACCACTTCAGGCTATATGCAGCAAAATAATTTCAAGTTCCTAGAGGCTGGTTATTTGCATTACAACGCCAAGAAACTGCCACGTTTCAAATTACTTTTATATTCCAAATTACTTCTGAATTAATATACAGACTTCAACACATTTTTGGGAATAACATGATTAAAGCTGTTTATTTCTACTATGCAATTCTTGTTCACCGTTTTCATAGATCTTCTTTAACTCTATCTAGCATATCCTGTTATCTTGAAAACACTAAACTAGATTTTACAACAGAGTGGATGGAGAGCGTTTCAATCCGGACCATGAACAAGGAAAGCAACTAGATGGGTGAAAAAACAGTTACAATCTGTACCTGTATGAACAGATACTTAGAAGAAGAGAGGAGATACTTTTTCCAGGTGCAATTACTGACATTAGTCAGTGAGGTGTGCCATGCTAGCCCAATCTTAGAAGCAAGGAATTTCTTGCTTCTGAAAGCTTCTAAAAAATGTATTCAAATGAATGCTGAAGTAAAAATAATCCACATTAAACCACTGTGTGACCACTTGTTCAGAACTACTAAGACCTTTAAAGGTCTTTTTTTAATCTGTATGCTTTGATAGTAACAATTACACCTATATTTCATGTCAGCTCTTCTGTATGAGAAGGCAGTAGTCTGTGGTGAAGATGTGACAGAGAATGTATTTTGAGGAGAGGACAGATGCTGGGATGGGCAGGAAGGAAATCGGGGTGGCCAATGTCTGTGATTATTCCTCAAAGCAGACTCTTTTTGACTTTTGACTCCAATACCAAAGATTCAGACAGCTGCAGATTGTCTCTCCAGGTTTGGGTGGCTCTTCACTGGGGTGTTCTTTTGTTCGTGTGAATTGTGAACACTGGCAGATTTTTTTAAGGTACCTACTATTCAGAGATGGGTTTTTGAAAAATCTGTCTTCATCTGTTTTACCTTGCATATACTGTGTGTCTGTGTGTGTGTGTCTGTGTGTGTGTGTGTGTGTGTGTGTGTGTGAGAAAATCAGAAAAGTGTTTATGAAGTTCACTGAAGTGCTGCTGTATACATTTAAAAAAATGGAATAGCATATCTCACTGCTTATTCTTTATATGGCACTCACTGAGAATTTGAATTTTGATGGGAAATGTGTAACAAAATGAGGGATGCTCACAACTGAAGCAAAACAGGAAAGCTGCTGAAAAATTCTTGAAGTAGACCACAGTGGGAAAAAAACCCCATCAGGAGTACTTGTGATGCAATCACAAAGCTACATCAAGAAAATGACAGAACTGCTGAGAAGTCAGAGGTTTACAGGAAACCATTCCAGACCACCAGTCTGACCTGCATATCCCAGCCTTGATTCACTTCAGGTAGGATTTCCAGGACTTATTAAAAACAGATTTTTATTTTTCTTGATTTGATATTCATGACTCCAAGGGTTTGTCAGAGAGGGTGGAATGGAGGAAGGACAGATGTGCTACACAATCAACCTAGTCTGTCTGTAATCACAACGCTTTACCAGTGACACAGAAGAGGGTTTAATACAGCTGGTTCTGTGTGGCAGAGACTTAGGCTGGAGTAAGAGCTGCCTTTAGTTTAGTCCTTTCCAAAACAAGATAAAAGACATCCTTTTACCCATCTGTTTCTTTCAGATAAGTAGCATGCTATGCAAACATCCCTTATATTTAAACAGAATACAGGAACTTCCCAGTGACGATGTCTGGTCATGTTTTGACATGAGAGTAGGAAAAAGCTGTGTCTTCTTGTTTTATTTTGATTACTTCATGGAAATTAACCATACAGGCGCAACCACTTCAATAATTCCTCCTAATTTTGTAATTGCTTATTCTGCGTGGATATCCTCTCCCAGGGACAGCTGGGTGGGCAAAGCTGGTCAGGAGTGGCGAGCTGCGGGCGGGTCCTGGGGGAGGAGAGCCCTGGTGGGAGCCGGGAGCTGCCGGGGATGCTCTGCCCAGCTCTGCCCGGGCACACGGACCCGCGCAGCGGCCTCCCTGCAGGAACGGCGCGGAGTGCGTGGAAGGCAGGTGAAAAACCCTGCAATAACCGAGCAGCACCGACCACCACCGAACCTCACGGAGTCCCCGTCCCGCCCGGCGCCGGGATGGCCACAACGGGGTGGACACAGCGCCGGGAAGGATGCGGACGCCGGGTCCCCCGCCCTACCGGGCCCGGCCCTCACCTGCTCCTCGGCCGCCGACTCCGCGCCCTCCGCCGTCCCGTTGAGCTCGTGGGTCTCGCTGCCGGAGTCCATCGCGGCTGCCCGGGCCCCTGCCGTCGCGGGCGAAGGGGAAGGTTCCCCGCGGAGCAGCGGTTCCCAGAGCTGACCCGGCCTTCCCGCACCGCGCCCCAGGGCACCCCCAGCCACCGCCTCCACCTCCCCCCGCTCTTCCTCCGCTCTTCCCCGCCTCCTTTCCCTCCTCTCCCACGTCTGCCCCTCCCTGCCCGCGGGCGGAGGTTTCCGCGCGGGGCCGGGCCCGCCGGAACACGGCGCTCGCTTGGAGCGTCCGGTGGGCGGAGCGGCGCTGGCGGAGCTGGACCCGGCGCTGGGGCGGAGCTGGGCCCGGCTCTGGGGCGGAGCTCGGCCCGGCGCTGGGGCGGAGCTGGGCCCGGCTCTGGGGCGGAGCTCGGCACGGCTCTGGGGCGGAGCTCGGCACGGCCCTGGTGGGGCTGGGCCCGGCGCTGGGGCGGAGCTCGGCTCGGCGCTGGGGCGGAGCTCGGCCAGACCCTGCCAGCCTGGGCTGAGCCGCAGTTCCCAGTGTTGGCCAGGAATCACACTGCAGGTTATTCTATATGTAGGGAATTGGTAATGGATGCAAAGGGCTGATTTCAGAACTCTGTCTTGACAAAGTGGAAGGCTAGAATTTGATTTTTAACAGGTCTCTGATAATTTTTTTTAGGGGTTCACTATCACCCCCCCCCCCCCCCCCCCCCTTGTCCTATATATTTTGTCTCCTTATGATTATCTTTCTGCCTGTGCTGTGACAAGGAGCATGTACAAAAACAATCAACATACAGGTTTGGTGGTGATGGGACATCAGAGGAACACTCAGATGCATAGAAACAACTGCCAGCAAGAGCAGAAATGTAAAAGATAAATGTAAGTAATCGGGTTTTATATGACCACATGTAATCTCTTTTAAAGCCTGAACTGCTCATCTGCACTGAAAATGTTCCTGAGTAGTTGTTAGTGCAGTGGGCTAGGAAACACTAATTTGGAGAGAGCAATAAAGTTATACTCCACAGAAAACGGAAGAAGCAATGTATGACAGCAAAGATGTATGTGTGTAAACTACGTTGTTCTCAACAAGTCCAAGGCTTAAAAAGTCACATTACTTTTCTTTAATTTTTTGGGTTTGTGGTAGCTAAACTTCAGTAATACACCCAGCTAGGCCAGCCTTTATCAGATATATTACCTGCTCATTTAACAGTCATTAAATATGCATGAACCATAATTGGTGCTGCATTTGGATCCCAGGACAACCTGGTCAGAACCCTCTCTGGTTGCAAGCATCCAGTGACATTTTCAGAGATACTGCTGTATTTTTAATGACCCCTTTGTCATCTTCTTTACCTCTTTGCAAATGTGTTCTGAGAACCTTGCTTGGCAGTTGTTTTCTGTTTCTGCCCGTAGTTCTCGAAATGAGAGGTCTGCTCTTTGGACATGACAGAGATAGTGCTGAGTGATTCCTCCTGTGTGCTAACTCCCTTTGTGCTGCACAATCACGTGCCAAGGAGACCTGAGGGTAGGATCTGTTCTTAATCCTTTGGGAAATAGGTGTAATTTCAGTGGAACTGGGAAACAGCTGAATTTGTGTTTGGGAGATATACGGCCTGAAACAGTAGTTCTCTGTTGAAACTTTGAGTTTGTCAGTATAGTATAATTTTTTTAACAATAAAATTTCCTGTTATTCAGCCTTTGCGTTAGTTCTGTGGGTTAAATCTGAAAAAAAAAAAAAAATCTATTGCTGCTTGTGGAAAAGACACTTGAACTCCCTACATGGAAACAGCCTCAGAGTCAAACTGTGGTCAGACATACTGCATCCATGGAATGAAACAACAAGACAACACTCTGTGGTAGGTAGTGACATGCAACACTTGTTTGCATGTGAATTACAAAAAGAGAGCATGCAAGTGTCACAGAAGTCTGAGCCAGGGGTTCTGGTGAGTGTTTTGCTGACCAGATACTGGAG
Organism: Certhia americana; assembly: GCA_018697195.1. NCBI lineage: Eukaryota > Metazoa > Chordata > Aves > Passeriformes > Certhiidae > Certhia > Certhia americana. The sequence continues at coordinate 5,088,624 of CM031868.1, read as the reverse complement.
GGTGCACAGAAAATCCTTAGGACTGCTGTCAGAACAGCCATTGAAATCTGGGTGGGAATATTGAAAACAAAAAAATACCCACTGTTCTGCATCATTTGCATCTCAGCTATGAAAGGAATTTCCATTTTCTGTTAGACTCTCAAGCCATTAGTAATTACTAACCATTTTGTGGGGTTTTTTCCTCAAAATCAGTCTGATGACTATGTGACAGGCACAGAATGTTCCTAAATGCAGAAACAATTAAAAAGGACAACACTTCTGTGAAATGCTCCAGAAAAACTTAAACTGCACGACTGCCTGGCAGCCCCAGGAATCAATAGTTATGTCAATATCAGAGTCCTGAAAGTGACATAAATGTTTTTATTTACTATGAGCTTTTATGAAGAGCCAGTGATCAAGGCAAGGGGTAGTGCCCTTCCCTCCTAATCAGTAGGACCTTGAAAGACATTTCAGAACATTTTTCAGATATTCTGGAAAGACATCAGCGGAAGATTCCCTGTCCGTGGCAGGAGAGTTGTGACAAGATGGTCTTTGTGGCTCCTTACAATCCAAAACATTCCATGATTCTGTGATTTTGGTTTTGCCTGCTCACATGAAACTGGTATGGACTTAATGCATGAAGCACATATGGAAATTTCCAGCCTCTGTTATTGGGAAGATCAGTTTCAGCAATCACATTTGTCCATTTTGGATTTAAAATCTTGAAGCCAGTGAATATAATACAATTTTTTGCTTAAGATATGCATTTTTTCCTTGCCATGCACATGTTTGGAACAGACTTTCTGAGAAAGAGGTTTCCAGCAGTGCTGGACTTATGCCAGAGGAAATGAGTAAGCTCCTACCTAGAAATAAGCAGAAACATCTATGCAAATTGTTTAGCATTAAAATGGGCATCTGGAGTTTGTGAAAATGCTGTGACCCAGGATATACATTTTACCAGTACTCTTTTGGATTAGTTTTTGATGCAGTTAGAAGTGTAAGGTAGTTAATTTTCTCTGTAAAGAGTGAGTACTATCCATTCATTACACAAAGGACTTCTCTGTGCAGTAGTGCTCGCTTCCCCTGAGCTTGCTGCCCTCCACGCAGTCACACACTGCTATACAGTGTGCTGTGTTCACAGCCCTCAGTTGTACACTCACATCAGCCTCTCAGCTGCTCTATTCTGCTTTATACAAACAGCTGTTCCATAGTCTGGAGTGCTGGGTGCTGTTTGGTGAGCAGCCAACATGCTTGCGGTGCAGATGTCAGCAAGGCTGCACCTGATTTTAGGGAGAAGAGGGACCTGGGCTCCTCTGGAAGGGAGGTGGCTGGGAGTGCTCACAGGCATCTCATCTGAACGTGAAGTACAAATTTGCAGCATGGCCATAAGTCATCTGGAAACCTGGGCCTGGCATGGCATGGCAGTGTGTTGTCTGACTCCAAACCTCATGTTTAGAGACAGTGTGATCCCTCAGGCTGGCCCTTTGCACGAATTATTTGCATTCCTCCCTGGAGAGTCTGATTATCCATTTTTTACACATTTTTTAGACGATGATGACTGCCTGCCAGGTTGTCAGGTGGTTGTACTGTTCTCTAATTCTGGAGCACACTTCCTGAGGAGATCTGGCACTCCTGGCTTAAGCTTTCTATTAACTCCCTCCTGGAAAAACGACTTCTTTGGGGTGTGCATACACTCATGCACCTTTCCTGCTTCAGGGAGTGTTTCCACACAATGCTGTCTGAGAAATTAGGTACAGCCTTGGACTTAAAATAGGAAATAAATGTCAGGTGTTTGGATAGAAGAGGCTCAATAGGAAGAAATAAAGCTCCTATTTTTATCCTCTGTCTTTAAGACTTCATAACTTTTACACTTTCTGGTTGAAATGGCATAGCTCAGTCTATTTCTGCATATTAATTTCTCCTTTCAAAAGTCCTAGTAGAATCTCTGCATCTTTTTTAACCATGGCACATATATATATATATATATATATATATATATATATATAAATATATATGCGTATATTTATGCACTTGTACAATTAGAGGATGTATTTTTTCTGCAAAATTTATTGTGGAACTCGTAGAGATGAAATGAAACGGCATATAAAGTTGCAAATTTTACATGGTGAGGTTGGTCTGAAAGTTCTGCTGGTCTTGAGCATTGTCTTTTATAAAACTGTGGTGTGTATTAATGATTTCTCTTAGCTGGTAAAGTGTCTTGCTCAGAAAATCACATTTGCACGTGCCTGAACCTGCGTAACTTAGCTGTTTGTTACAAAATACACAAACAACATGGTGTTTAGGAGGTGGTGGTGTGTTTTTAGAGGATGTACTGGTAGTTCACTTTAGAGGTGCTGAATGTTCATCTAGCTAATGAATGAGATCAGGAATCAGTTACATTTACATTCCCAAACTGTATTGTCATTGCTTCATTCTAGCCATTGAAACTTTCTTATCATCATTAAATTCTTTTTATAGATTTTATTATATCAAATGGATGGAGAATGATTTAAATACATCTATGTGCAAACTCTGATTTAATGTTTACTTTTGAAAGGTGAATTTAAACATTTTTCATCAAATGTATAGGCAGTGATAAGTCAGAGATGACCCATTTGCAAGGAACAAAACAAGGAATTCAAAGAAAAATCAAACCTAATGTATTTTTCAGGGTTGGGCAGGGGTGCAGCAGTGGTCTTAGAAGAGGGAGTGGAAGGAGGTTATCTGTAAACCAGAGTAAAGGATGCACCTGTTTAAAATTCCAGGTCTCAGTACAGGTGTGAATCTGAATTGTATGTCCCCACATAGCTTGTCAGCAAAAAGGTAAATAAGAGAAGAATCAGGCCCTAGAGCTACTGTTGGCAAAGGGTGATTCAGTGAAAAGACTAATCTAGTTAAATGGAAAAGCCTTTGTGTATGGAATTACTCCCAAATGTAATTCATAGAACAATGCATGCTATTGAAAAAATAAATGAGCTGTTCAAAGGGTTCTTTTGTATCATACTCATGCTTTCAGGAATAGCTCCGAGCTTCCAAGATTTACAGGGAGAGGAGGGAGAGAGGGAGGAAGGAAGAAAAGACAGTTTGCCCACAAGGTAGAGCACCAGCTCCACAGGTGACAGCAGTGCTGAGGCTTCTGAGAGCCCAGGCACCTGCCCTGCAATGTCCCAGAGGGAAGAAAACAGCCTTCATTGCCAAGGTGCAGCCCCTCCCCATTTGTTGTGTCTTTTATTAATATTACTATCCTTAAAAGACAAAACCAAAAATAATGCACCAAAAAAACCCTCGAACCAAAACAGCAACATTCCCCCCCCCACCAAATACCCAACAAAACCAATGAACCAACCAAAAAAACCCTCAAGAAAACCCCAAACAAACAAAACCAGGTGATGTTTGCCAGCTATCCCAGTTTGGCAGCATCAGTCAAGCCTTGAGAGCTGCTGTGCAGGGCTGTAGGGCCTGATCCCTTTTAGGGGTTTTGTGCTATCAAGACTGAGTTCAGGTTCCACAGTGTGCAATGGGACTTTATGTGCATTGCAGGTACCCATAAATACTGAAAAATAAGATTATGAGTGTGTCTGATGTGTGCAATGTGGGAGCCCACATGTCTGGAGTGTGCTGGGTTTTTTCTCTAGAAAGGATTCCTAGTTAAGGTTGTTTTTTCTAGAATTTCTGGGAAGTTTTTGCTAGATTCTCTGGATAATCCAGGTTGAAAGAAACATCAGGAGGTCAGCTAGCCTAACATTTTGCTCAAGTAGGGTAAACTGTGAGGTCAGGCCAGGCGACTTAGGGCTGGCTTATGCTCATTTGCCTTTAAGCATTTTTTTAGTAGTTTCTTTGTCATGATAATATTCCAATATATGAATTTACAAATATAAATTTACATCTCTTTCTTTCTTTTACCAGGTTTTTAGAGAGGAGCTTTTTGAAAAGCTAGGAATTTGGCAGTATGACTTTTCATCTATTTGTTTGATTTTAAAGGAAACCACATGAAATCTTTAGGTCTAGATGATTTAAAGTGATATCTACTCCAAATCCCGTTGTGATAGACCTTCTAGGTCTACCTAACACAAATTGCTGTTTATTACTGACACACAGTTTAAAATAGTAAAAGAAAATTCAAACCCAGATGGAATTTCCAGGTCAGAAATCAGTATTATGATCATTTGCTTGAATTGCACGCAGCACCACTCGCAGCTTGCCTGGTAGCTTGTGGTTGAACCAGGGAAGCACAGTTGGCTTGGCTGGAGTTCTTGGCATTGCTTTTGAAGCTGACATTAAAAGAACATTGGGATGTGGTGAACACTCAGCCTATAGACTAGACTGGACTGAAGCCATTAAATATGGTGCATAAGGAAATTTTAAAATCTGTTTCATCTGGAAGTGTTGAGTGGCCTCAGCAGAACCTGTAGACATTAATTCTGCCTGTGGTCTGCATTCCCCTCTGGTAAAAAAACCCCAAATTTTCTGATGTTTTACTGGCAGACTATCAGAAAGACATTGCAAATGTTTCTGTCTTCTGGTTTCTAGCTCCAAAACCACGTAAATGCACAAGGGCTTTTTCTTGCAAAGCCTGTTGTCTGATGACAGCAGCACCATCTGACTTTGTCTCCCTTTCTTTCACCAAATATTTAATGCAAAACTAATTCCAACACAACCAGTTTATTAGTACTGTTGCCACGTGTTCACTTCACTAGATGCTTATACTTGCAATTATTTCCCATTGTTAGCTTTTCTACTTTTACTTGCTGAGTGACTCCAGTGTTTTTATTAAACCTTGATGATTGTACTAGTTGTGAATAATTTTTTTTTACTTAGGGTAATCGTGGAATTAGTAGTACATAAAATAAATACAAAAGGTATCAAGAATATCATGTCAGTTATATAGAACACGGATATATAAACATTTTTGCTTTATGGGGTATTTGTTATAATTAATTCCTATCTTTTTCATAGAGGCTTTATAGAAACTTACATGGAATGTAAGTTTAGGATAACTGCCCCATTAAGATGCATGTTTTACTTTTTTAACTTTGCTGTGACAGTTTCTGCCATTGCCAACATCTGTGCTTCATTTCTGTGCTGCCAACATCTCTGTTTAATGCTCCCATTACTCACGTGAGGGAGTTGAACATCAGTCCAGTGTTACCAAAATGCTGAGGTGTGGAGGGAATTACCCACAGATAAATGGGATTTAGATCTGCAAATGTGATTTTTAAACCCCCTGTCTAGTTGGAGATTAAAATCAATTGCTGTGATTCTACCTAAGGAAATCCTTTAACTGAGCATCATGATGTTGAATCTGCCCGAAATCTGAACCCTGGTTAACTCACCTCCCTGAGGGTCTGAGGATGGGAGCTGTTCCCCATTCACCTCAGGGATGTCCAGATTGTGTTGATAAGACCAGAGGTCCCTCTGGTCTACAGGGTGAAGATCCAACTTTACTTTAAATCATAGGCCTTAGAGGAGGTAAGCTGGTAGTCGTAGATAGGGAGCTTGCAGTTACTGACCATGGGCTACCTGGTGCTTGGAGCAGGCTCCAGGTGCCTGCATCTGCACACCTGTGCTCTTATTCACTGCCAGCCTCCCCATGCCCAGGGAAAGCTGGGCTCAAGGTGTGGATGCAGGCAGAATTTCATCTTTTGGGCTGGAGCTCTCTCTGTAGGACTGTAGAGAATCACTGCAGTGTGGAGGCTGCCAGGAGGGCAAAAGATGCTAAATCTGTGTGATGGACTGTAAACTAGTTATAATTCAAGGGGAAATCATTAGTCCTTTCTGAGGATTTCCATCTTGAGCACCACCAAACCATTTTTTCTGACTTCCTAAGTAGGCAGTAGCATATGAATTTATCTTTCTCTCTGCCATTGCTTTTCTTCAGGATTAGTATACAAACCAGAGGTGTTCAATGACAGAGACAGGAAATGTCCTAATCCTGAACCCAGGGCAGCTGTGGTTTGGACGCTGTTGTGTGCTGCATCTCTAGGCACTTGGCTTTTATATCAGAAGAGAAACTCTAATGGTAGAATTTGAGAGTAATGGATACTTACACCACAACACTGTTGTGGCAGTCTCAGGGCCTTTAGAAATGCATTGCAACTATAGACTCAAAATACAGAAGAGCAATTTTGAAAAGGTTGAAAAAGAAGATGATCAATACAGAAATTAACACCTTCACATTTTTAAGAAAGGAAAACACAGAATTTCAGCCTACCTTAGATATGCTGCATTTTTTTAATATCAGTGATGTATAAAGATGAATGAGGAAGATGAGAAAGAAATCTATATGTGGACTCCTTAGCCTGGCTGCACCATGCTGCAGCCACCGTGTTTATGTTATGGTGTAAATATTGACAGATATTATTGTCAACAATTATGGTCAATCTCCCTCTTGGTAAGTAACATTGCAGATTTCCCTGGCAGATGTTTCTGCAGTGGTGCTGGCTGTATGGGAAGTGAGACATTAATACCTTGAGCATAGACTTTAAAGAACTGCAAAGTGTGAGAAGCAAAACTGCTCTGATGTAGTTAATTGCTACTGGTCGGTAATTTACCTCCTAAAAGCACATTTCTCTCAAACCTGCTACATCTGGCATGAGAGTGAAAAGTTTAAAACTGGGGCTGTTTTCCAAACCACCTGTCTGAAAATATTGTAGGAAAACTAAGACTTCCAATTGTCCCAATTTGAGGGATGCCAGTTTCTGATTACATATATGTTTCAAATAATTTTTGTCTTAGCATATTAAGAAATCAGTATTAAAACTCCAGAAAACTTCAGCTTTGAGATCTTTATGTCAGATCCACTGATAGTTTCAAAGACCTTACTGTATAGACACCAAGATGAATTTTAAGATCCTGCCTCCAAAAATCATTAATTTTTAAGAATGTTCTAAACTGTTTTTCAGACTAGACATAGTCAAGTGCATCTTTATTAATTTTGGTGGAGTCTTAAAAACATCTGTATAAATGGATAAAATAAGAGGTATGTGTATGAGCTAGCATGTAAAGAGATCCTGTTCTCTTCTGGCAGAACAGCAAGGCTGTTAGGAAAATAAATTAGATATTTATTCCATTTTCACTGAGACATGGGATCAGTGTGGCTTTCCAGGAAGTTAAAGTTTTTTGGTAACCTTAGGGCAAAGTCTGAAGTCACAGTGTAAATTCTCCCAACACCCTGCCTTTAGATGGTGTTCATCCAAGTCAGAGAGAAAACTATGCAAAATGGAATTGCACTCTTATATGGGATGAGTTGTTGAAAACCAGCATCTAGGATTCTATTATTGTTATTGAAAGGCTCCAGTTTATTAAAGGAAATTTAATCCAGTAGTATATACAAAGCTTTCCTGTCAGTTTATCTGACTATCCTCCCACAACAGATTTTTCCCTTTTTTTTTTTTTTTTTTTTCTTTTTTTAAATAAATCTGTCAAAAGCAGTAGGAAAGGGCATTTTTGGTCAGTACTCTGAGTCAGTTTGTTCTGATGCTGCCCAGGGCACAAAATACATGCTTATGTTACCATGTTGTAGTAATGACCCAAAGAAATTATTTGCTTTGCTTCTAAATGGTGTGCCTCACTGTAGACAGCATTACTGTCCATTCAGGAAATTAATTGAAAGTATAATTAAGGACAGTTACACAAGACTTGAAAAAAACACAGCCCCATAGAGCCAAACTAGCACAAATTAATCAACTGCACGTTGCAGTTCTTTAACTTGCTTTGATTCTTTGGGAAGATTTGAAAATGGCTGAATGCGTTTAACTTACATTTTTCACAATGGTTTTAACAAAATTCCTGAGTAACCAAAGTAAGTAGTCCTATTAAATCATGAGCTAAACTCTGGTTAAGCAGCTGTAAAACAAAGAAAGTCATAAAACTGTCTGCAGGTAATACTGAGTAAGAGCTGCAGTCCAGGATTTCTGCTCTTTTGGGAAGGCTGAGGGGGAAGCTGTTGCCTCTGTGCCAGTGGAGAGTTTTCCTGGGAGCAGATCTGTCGTGGAGCTGTGCCATGGTGTGCAAGGCTTTCCTTGCAGCAGGACCTGTCATGCCATCACCTCGGGTGGGCTGCAGAAAGGCAGAACAAAAAGCAGCTTTGTGCTGGGGCCATCAGATGCCCTAAGATTACTGCTGTGCTGAGGAGCCTGGGTATGCACTGAAACAAGAAAGCTGCTCTCAGTTTCCAGCTCAAGTTAGAAGCCAAAAATCAAGAGTAGGGTGAAACATGCCTTCTGAAATTACTCAAAGGAAACAAAAGCCTTTTAGTAAAGGTAAACCAGGCTTGTAGACTGTATGTTTGAGTATACTTTGGGTTAGTCTTTTGAAGTATGATTCTAGAATACAATCATAGACTTTTGCACAGGGATTTTTGCTATGCAACTGAATTAGCAAAAGGAGAATAAGATTTTAAAAGCATTTTTTGTGTCTCCCTGTGCATTTACTCAGGTTTAGAGATACAGCTTACTTGTATTTAAGAAGCTCAAGGATATCTAAAGCCATTCTCTTCAAACACAATTCACTATAAACTTGCTGTGAAAAGCATCTACATGTTACTGGAAAGGCCAACAGCCCAGTTAAGGGGATGATCTGCAGACATATGCAAACACAATTGATAACACTTTTTCATGGGGATAGAGGTTTGATAAAAAACCTGGCACTACCAGGCATTATCTCCCTAGTATGTATCCCTAAATATGCACTGAAAAGAGAGTTTAACTGCCTATCCCACTCCAATATTTATGTCCTAATTGGGTGGTACTGTGGTACAGTGCACAGTTGTGTGTTCTGGCTGACAGACAACATTCCTGAGTCTGCCAGTGCAGAGCAATCCTCCTGATGCATCTATAAAGACGCTTTTGGTGGTTGAAGTGAAGTTGCTCATGGGCAGGGAGTTGCTATCAACATGATTTCCAAGTTGTGGATGTGTGGGTGAGCCCCTTGCTTGTCATGCCTGTGTGTACTGTGCATGTTTTATGGGAAAGTGCTCCTGGTGACCCTGCCTGAGTAGGGAGTTGAGGCGAGGTGAGCCAGTCTCTTCTGACCTGACCCATTCCATGGTTCTGTGATTCTGCAAGGGAAAGAGAGCCTGTATTTTAGTGAGTTGATCCAGATCTTTTCAAAGTTGAAGGAAATCCTGCAGTGAGCTTTTGCTGTGTTGAACGTGAACCAAGACTGCAGTAAAATACATAAAAAATGTTTGTGTTAAAATGAAAAAAAAAAAAAAAGACATTTGATACCTGCTGTATAGTTTGCATGTTTGATCTCCCTTGCCTACAATAGCATTTCTCTGTTTTGGTTTATACAGAGTCTGTGGCTGTGGATTTCTCTTCTTAGCTGGTAGTCTTTTGTAGAAATAATAGACACTGACAGGAGGGAGAACAAGGCTGCTTTCAGAATAAAAATATACTGCCTGCATTAAATGTCCCATTGACTTTCACAGGCTGTGTGGGAAAAAAACTTATTTAAAGTTTGTATTGCTGTGGTGTCTTGTTTGGGTGGTTTTGGTTGGGAGAGGGTTTTGTGCAGAATGGAAATGCAGTTAAGTGAACACCTACAGAGACAAATACTTTCATGTGTGCTCGCCTCTGCTCATGCTTTCCTTCCCCCCTTTCTGAGGGAGACTCCATGGCTTCCAACCTCAGCTGCAAAGGTAATCTTTGGTTCTGGCAGAAGGTCTTTTTCTGCTGAGGTGTAGGCTGGAAGAGCAAAGATATCGTCTTTACAGGGTTTACCAAACCTCATCATTCACAAACAGGGTCAGAGACCACTAGTCAAGGGGTTTCTCTGTTCAGACTGGAGCTGTAGGAGGCATTTGTGCAGGTGCATGGTGGATTGCTGGGAGCCCTCCCATGGGGAATGACCACCATCCTCACGAATTCTAACCTATCACATAAAATGGAAAAGCCTTTGATTCAGACAAAGGTTTAGGTGTGTTACTCATTATTCTAGATCTGGGGCTTGAATTAAGCCTGGTGAAAACCCTAATGCTCCTGTGAGCAGTTTTCAGCTCTGAGTAAGTGCAAGCTAGGTCCAGGGAACAATACCCTTGGGCGAGATGAGGAAATAACTCTTGGGTGGATTCAGGTTGTCAATTAAAATTTAATTATAGCCTTTGGCAATATGAGAGCAAAGGTTGGGTCCAAAGCTGTTGTGCAGTCCTATAAATAAGTTAAAGCCATTAGGTGCATTGGTCATCATTTACAAGGTAGTTTTGCCAGTAAACACAATCAACATCATGTGTGAGACTGCAATTGTGAATACAACTGTGCAATGACAGAATACAGCTCACCACTACTCTGTTTAATGTAAGAGCTCTGCAGCCTACTCACCTTACCCATTGCTTCAGACAGAATGGGTGTAGAGAAAACCTGAAATAGGACTGACTTCCCCATAAAACCCAACAGAAGATGTGGAGAGACAGTAGGTCTGGGTAATAGGAGTGTCCCTCCTGAGAACATACAGCCCCAGGCAGTTTGTTGCTAAGCAGAGGCACAAAGGATACATTATACACTCTGAAGATGAGTTGGTACATTTGATTTTAACAAAAGAGCTTAATTTCTGCCAAGACATTTACATATTTAGTTTTTCATGCTGGTTTTTGATATTAATTTTAAATTACTATCAAAACCCATTAATATCATACTGTTGGGGATTGGGTTGCTTTCTTATAGAATTTTTTCCCAGAAAGTTGCTAAGAAGCTGGGTACTTGTGGGTACTCATGGGTGCTTGGGAAAAGAACAAAGGAAGCAGCTAAGTGAGAGACAGGGTGGCACCGACTTCCCTTGCTCTGGGAAGTTTTTTTTGCTCTCGGAGGGAACTGCCAGGATTGCTCATCTTTGGGAGGGCAGAGAGATCTCACCATCCCTCACCTGGAGCTCAGCTCGGAGTGACCCACCACGGTCTCTTCCTGTGTCCCCTGGGATTTCGGAACCTGTTCTCTCCCTGTCCTGCCGAGAGGTGCTGCTCTATTACCCTGCACCCGCTGCTTCTTCAGTTTTGTTCGAGGTTTCCCCACGCTGTGTTCTGCACCCCCTGCCCAGCCGGGACATTTCTACAGCTCCAGCTCCCGCCACTGAACCTCGGATACATCTCATCCCCCGGTACTGCTGCTGCTCTGGTAGCTTGTGACGGTACTGAGGGGGGAAGGTGCCAGAGGAAAACTGTAACTGGGTTGTTGTTGTTGGGTTTTTTCCTCTCTAGTTCTGTTTGTTGTCAACATTATAGTAATTGTTGTTAACTTACCTTGTTAGACTCACTAGTAAAGAACTGTTATTCCTACCCCCACATCTTTGCCTGAGACCCTTTTAATTTTAGAATTATAACAAGTCCAAGGGAAGCTTCCATTTTTGTTTCCCTAGCAGACACCCCTGTCTTTCCAAACTAAGACACATACCCATAATTTGCCTTGCTGACTGTTGTGTTTTAACTGCTGCATAATTCTAACGCCTCCCATTAAATTTTTTTTCCTCTCTGCAATTAACTTATGTAAAATCAGGTTTCCAGGATTTTTTCGAATTTTTTTGAAGAAAATTGCCTTGAATACAATTACTGTGCCATGACTTTTTGCAGTGCGCTTGTTCATTCTGTTACACAGTTTAACATGTGTTATTAAAATGCAATAGTGGTAACATCATGCAGCTGCAATTACATTATGGATGCATTATCTTCATGGATTGATGGGACTTCAGGGACACAGCATAGTAGAGGTTGTAATAGATGCCTAAAAGTTTGTTCATAAAAACGAGGGAATGAAAGGGTTAAGCAAGATGTTGGGAACTAAGGAAGCCTGATAAGAAGGACTAACGGAAGTCACAAGGCTTCCTGCTGAGCAACTTTGCTGACTTAAGCATAATTTATATACTCACTGCATTAGCCAAATATAGAATTGAAAGCATTGCTGACACATGAACGAAGCTGTGAGGAAGAAGAGCATCTTCCTCCCTACGACCACTGAGAGGCAGAATGTGACCCCCTAGCAACCAACCGTGCAGACGCAGAGTATAACCAAAGAGATGTAAAGCTGGAAATACAGAGACTACAAGAACTCTGGGGTCTGGGAGAGAAGTTGGCAGGCCCTTTTACACCTCCAGCCACACAGCGCTGTTTGCTTGTTGTTTGCTTGCTACAATAAATATAAATTGTTACATTAGCATTGACTTCGGCTATTTGCTTTCAAAACTTACAACAATCTGGTGCCGTGACTCGGATGGAGAATTTGGTAAGAAGAGCCCAGAAGTGGGGGGGCGCCCCGCTGAAAAGCGGCCCCGCTCTGAGCTACTCACCTTAACCCAGACCGAAGAACCTAAAAAAATTAAACAACAAGCAAAAAAGAGGCGGCAGACCCCGTAATCTTTATGCACGAAGCTTTGAACGAAGACGCAAGATGCGTAAGTATAGGGCAGGGATCTGTTCAGTTGGGGTCAGGTTTTCCCAGAGTGTGATGCGTGAGACATCCAAGTGCAGACGAAGCAATTGTGGACTCCTTATTACTGCAGTTCCCACTTCTTGCAAGAGATTGGGCCAGGAACAGGGGGTGAAGTGTGTGTGTGTGTGTGTGAAAAGACACTCCGGAAAATGGGACTCGGAAAAAGCAAGCTCCGTGATCCCATCGGGGGAGAACCCCAGATAAAACTCCCACCAATTCCACCCGACAGCCCATTAGGGCTCATGATAACTTATTGGAATGAATTTCCCTCCAGGAAAGAGAAAAGTAAAGTAAAAATAATTCACTGCTGTATAGAGGTATGGGATGGAAAGCAGATTAGAGGAGACAACCTCTACTGGCCGCATATGGGGCTTCTAAAGATTGAATCTGCCACGCCTTAAACATTCATGTAAATTCAAAGAAACTATTTAATTTAGAAGAGTGAGTACGCTGCATATAAAAAGGAATTGTCGAGTAAAAACTTGCTGTGGGGACATTTCAGTTTTTATGCGAGGACGACTAGAACCTTTGAGGCAATTCTTGCAGCATTGCTGCATTATTCCATCTGGTTGGTTCTCGCTTCCACAGTGCCTTACCTCTCTGCCTCGCTCGCCAACTCGAGTGCTTTGAGATGTGAGGTGTACCATCTTCTTGGCAACAGGGGTATTCTTTAGGAGGTCCACCAGTACGCTTTTTTTTTCGCCTCACATATGAGTCTCAGTTTGTGTCTTTCACCAATGGTGAGTCACACTGGATTTTCTTTAAGGTCTTTCGGCAGCACTTTTTAATAATTTGAGCTACCAGTGGAGCTTGCGCAGACTAGGATTTGTTTAGGGGCTCTGATTCAATAACTTCTAACGTTTTTCTATTAACTAATGCATATCTTGATTTCTGGGTTCCTTCTATTACTTGGGAGGATCCATCTACATATATTTGTGGTTTGCTAACCACACTAAAGTTGTTAAGAATACGATAGCTTAATTGAAAGAAAGATTAGGAAAAAAAAGAAAGAAAAGCACAACAAACCTAGTATAAATCTTAGTTCAATAAGATAACCACGTTACTGTCGACAATAGCTAAGCCGTTAATAATCCTAATATTAGAGCTGACCTTTAGACCCTGCATATTTAGCAAACTAATAAATATTGTAAAAAAAAAGACTAGAAGCAGCTCATTTAATGCTTGTTAGAGCCAAATTTAAGCAAATCCAAAGTGACCCAAAAATTAAAAAAACACTTGTCCTAAGTCATAAAAAAAAATACGTTTTAATGAACAAAATTTTAAAAAGAACAAAAGAAAATTGTAATAGATGCCTAAAAGTTTGTTCATAAAAACGAAGAAATAAAAAAGTTGAGCAAAATGTTAAGAATTAAAAAAGCCTAATAAGAAAAACTAACGGAAGCCACAAGGCTTTCTGCTAAGCAACTTTGCTAACTTAAGCGTAATTTATATACTCACTGCATTAGCCAAATATAAAATTGAAAACATTGCTGACACATGAACTAAGCTGTGAGGAAGAAAAACATCTTCCTCCCTACGACCACCGAAAAGCAAAATACAACCCCTTAGCAACCAACTGTGCAGATGCAGAGTAAAACCAAAGAGACGTAAAGCCAAAAATAAAATGACTACAAGAACTCTGGGGTCTGGGAGTGAAGCAGCTGGCTGTTTTACAGGGTCAGAGACCCAGCCAGCCACACAGCGCTGTTTGCTTGTTGTTTGCTTGCTACAATAAATATGAATTGTTACATTAGCATTAACTTTGGCTATTTGCTCTCAAAACTTATAACAAGATCTCCACAAAAGCATCTTGAGGTTATTTTACCAGTATGATTATGTCTCTCTTGGCATGTCTTGAGACTTCTGCAATGCTTTTAGACTGAATGCAGAATAATAATAAAATCTGAAAAGTAGCTTTTCTTTAAACTTTTAAGCAAGTTGACTGCATTTTTTTGAGGTTTTAATATCTGGAAGGTTTAAATTGCTGCAGGAGTTAATACCTATATCTATTTTTATATACCTATATTTACACACATCAGGCAACATCTCTGTGTATGTGGGTGCCTATGTAAATCCCATTGGGAGTACACCTGTTCAGTGATAAGATATCAACAGATTTCGTTTTCTTTCACTTTTCTCAGCAAAAGACAGGCATCATAGAACCTTAAAGCTGGCCTTACCTGTTGGCCTTGCTACTCCACTACTGCCCTGAGCAGCCTATTCCAATGCTTTACCACTTTTTTTGGTGAAGAAATTTCAAGTTTTGCTCTACTTTTCCATTGCGGGAAGCTGGGCAAAAACCTAATCTAAGCCATGCTGCTGCTGTGTCCTTGTGCACGTCTGGAATGACCCTGCTCCTTGCAATCTTGGTGATACGTTGCTGATAACTCAGCCTCAAAGCACTTCTGTGATTGAACACACAATGTGCTGTGACATGCTGAGCTTCCAGTAATCTTGTACATCTGTAGATGAGTGTGTACTGGGGGCAGAAATGGCCTTTTCAAATCTCTTTGAATTGCAGCCCTCACTGCTGTCTGAGGTTACTGGCACACCCAAAATTGCTGGGGTGTGTGGTTGTTCACAGCCAGCCCAGCCTGATGGGGCTCAGGCACCACTCAAACATCAGCCATATGCAGCCAACGATCTCCTGTTTGTCACCATCCCTTGGGTCTGCACATGTGTTTTGTCTAAGGTCCAGATGTTCTGCAGCCTGCAGCCATCTGGCAGCTGAGGGAATTGGTACACTCTGTGTACCACCTGAGGATGTGCTCTGATTTGTACTTCTGGGTTTAAGAATCTGAGGGATTTGAGGAATCCCGAAGTGTCTGGGGTTCCTGTTTTTAATTATCACTTTTATTATCTGGCAAACAGTTAGATATACATGTTTAAAGCAGTTTTTTAGTCTTCTCTAATGAGTCATGCTCTCAGTGAAACATGGTCTGTAATTATGTTCTCCCTTGGTTTTCAGTGTCTAAGCATTCCTTTTACATTTGTCTAAGGCTTGCACTGTTTCTTCTGCCTCTTTTTAATTTTTATTTTAAGCCTGTGACTAAGAGAAACAATTTTAAAACCATTAGATTGTTGTCCTTGCTGATGTACTCATCAGAGAACAGCTCGTAACACTCTGCTAGGACTAGAATTATTTGACATCTTCAAAGCTCAGCTGGCAGAAACCAACCAAGCAAGGGAATTAGCCTGATCTGTGGGATAGAAGAAATCCTTTTCTGTCTTTGCCAAAACGGAATAAAAGGACCATTATTGGTGTGAGGGAAGTATCCTCCACCAGGGCCCTGCATTGTGAGATGTGTATTATCCACCACTGGAGGTCTGCTAAGAACAGGCTGGAACAATATGTAACTTGGCAGGAGTGGTGCATGTTTTGAGGAGCCTGCCTCAGAGCATTGGGCTGGCTTGGGTGACCTCTCTACAGTGCTGTTTTTTCCCTGCTACTCCAACAGAGTTGTCTTTTTTCCTCTTGACAGGCAATACAAATGTAAATGCCTGTGTGTAGCTAAGCAACATCTCTGTCTAGTTCTGAAGTTTTGCCCCCAAAAGTAATTTTTTCTGTCTTTGTCTGTGAGAATATAGAGAAGTGGAGGTTGGCTCAGAATCCCCGGGTAGGCTCCAGAGATGGAGGGGAGCATGCAGCTCTGGTGGGAGCATGGAGTGGGAAAGCCCATTTGCTGTGCCCATGGCACTGCACTCCAAAGGGCCCCACACTCAGAACCTGGAGAGCAGATGGACAGACCTGCCAAGGGTGCTTAGAACACAAGACACAGAAAAGACAAAGATACACAGGTGGGTTCCAGGAGGGTGCTCCAAAATCTGTTTAAATTCCTTTTGGATCTGTCATTTAAAAGCTTTAAGAGTTGATCCAGATCTGGGAAACTTATGCCTCTAGGAAAACCTGCTGAGTTCTATCTCACATGTTTGTAACGTTTTGAGTTTGCACAAAAGGTTCAATGTATTTGGTTTTAAGAAACAATAAGAAGAAACATATTTAAGTTTGCCGTAATGGAAGGTCTTTTGGATTCTTAGAATGATGTATCCAGGTAAAGCTGGATGGGGCCTTAATTTGTTTGGGAAATGCAGCCATCCTGAAGTGGTGGATGTTGTGCTGTTAATGGCAGTGGGTTGTTTTAATACATTCTGACTGACATGAATGAACACTATTAAGTTATGATGCATCAGCATTTATGATACAAGAGCTTTTTTTTTTTTTTAACTTTTTCATTTTTTTCCTTTTGTTTTTCAAGAAAATATATCTCATCCACCCTTGGCTGGGCAGGGTGGGAATGTAGCAAAATCACTCCTCTCTTCCCTTCCAAGGTAATTTAACATCCAAAAGGAATTTAGGCAATACTCAGCTAGTAACTATTTAACAAGGGTTTTATCCAGAAGTTATTACATTTCTGCATTATTTGAATCATTCAGAGTACTCTGGAAATGCCACAGCATTCAGTGAAAACCACTGACAGCTCTTTGCATCCTTCCTAGGGTGTGCTATTATTGTTAAAAATGCAGTGTAAAATAATGTAATGAGACTAGGCAGAAACCCTCTCTCTCGATCTAGTCTAAATTTAGCAAGAAACCCTTGCTTAGTTTTTAATAGACAGCTTTGCTTTACAATCCTGGGCCTACTAATACAATCTTCTTTTAATAATAAAGTCAGTATTCTTAAAATTGATTTTACATCAGTTAGCTGGTTAGTGCCGTGATACTTGGCTTGGTTTTACTTGGTTTACTGCTGTGACAAAATACATAGAATCATAAAATCACGGAATGGTTTAGGTTGGAAAGGGCCTTAAAGATCAACTAGTTCCAACCCATATCTTCATTCTGAGCCCAAGAGGCACAAAACTGGCAGCCACTACCATCAAACTTCAATTTGTTACATATTTTCATTTAGGTATCTTTTGCTATCATGTTTTTTAATAAGGTTTTCCAGGTCTATCTCAAATTCTGTGTATCTCAGCTCCCAGAAAAAATAAGGGAGCTGAGGTATAAACCGCTGTTGTCACTCCACACACATAGCACCCTCACCTGATGTGTACATCTTATCCAGCTGTTTCATGTCTTGCATTCAGAATGTGTTGAAGGGAACATGCAGGTAGAGGAAGCACAGCCCACTGAAATGAGCCTCAAACCAGGCTTCCCTCACAGCTTAGCCGTGATATATAACATACATTGCCTGATCCATCACCTCATGCCTTTGAGTCATCTGCCTTTGAAGAAACTCATTTGTATTGTAAAAGGAAGGTCTGAACAAAATTAACGTGAGTTAGGAATAGAGTTGCATGGCAGTGAAGCCCTAATGAAAACACGCAACAAGCTGGAGAACTGCTGAAAGCAGGAGACTGTTGAAAGTGTGGTGCACTGGGTACTTCATTTGTGTTACTGGCATCAGAATGTGTTTTTGGACAGTGTGAATCCTATCCAGCTTTAACAGGAAACAATGCTGCAGTGGCACTCGAACTGGGTCTCTGGTAAGTTATGTTCCCTCTGACAGCAGAAATAATGACCCAGTAAAAAAACTTGACCAAAGGTATTTTAACTCCCCATTAGTGTTTCCCTGCTGGTTTTCCTTATTTTTCGGTATCTGAAGCTGTTTCTATCTGCTATTATGTTCATTAACTTCAGCTTCAAAATGAGCAGCTGAAATCAGTATGTTTCCCTAAAGACTGCTGAAACCTGGAAGAAAGATTGCAAGGCCCTGATGCAGCTTCCCATAGCTGCTGGTTCATGATAGTGAGGAACCAGTTAGTGACCCAGAATGAGAGCTTCCTTCAAACAGGCAGCTCCTGCTCACTGTGCTTAGTCTGGATCAGAGAGGCATACAACCATTGCAGCACTGACAGGAATCTCTGTAGCATTTCCTTTCTGTTTTTTCATGGTTAGAAGCTGTAAATTATTTCACAAGTGCACACGTATGGCAGTGTGGGTTATCCTGCTTGTTTTTATTATATAGCTATTAAGGTCTTAAGTTTCTCAAAATACTATTTGCTTTAACAAGGAAACACCTCTGCTGTTCTGCTGGGAGCTTCCTCTATGCAGCAGATAAGGTTTGAACCGCCCAAGTAGAAAATGTAAAGAAAAAACATCTAGCAAAAGGTGAAGGCATTTTTGCTGAGTTCCAGCTGGTTGTGTGGATGGTGGAACCTGAGCAAAGGGAATTTCTAGTGGGGAACTCCTGTCCTCAGGTGAGGTTAAGGTGAAGCTGTTCCTGCTGCTGTGAAGAGCCTGTGTTGCTGCCCAGTCGGTGCAACACATGAAGGGACAGAATCACAGAAACATTAAGGCTTGAAAAGACACCTAAAATCGAGTCCAGCTATTAACCCAGCCCTGTTCACCACTAACCTGTGTCTAATCCATTCTTACAACATTCTAAGATACTCTGTTTCTGTCACCTGTCTCTTGCACAAATTTACTCACCAGGATCACTCATGCTGGGAAGCTCTTTACCAGGCTGGTGGCAGGAGTTCTGCACCACAAGCCTGTTTCTGTACTTTACCAGGTGGATGTGTTGGGTAGGAGCTGGTCAATCCCTGTGTCTGAAACTGATTGTGTATTTCAAAGTCACAGTAATTAACTCAGCCAGAGGAGCTGATTTGCTGAACTGTTCTCCTAGCTAACATCTGAAATGTGTTTAATGAAAATTCCAGAGTCTAATGGGTTTTGTCTAAAAGCACCTGACTTATTGCAAATAAGTCCAATGACTTATTCCAGTATGTCCATGCTTATGAGAGTACTCAGTTAATCTCCATCACAGCACTCATTTGGCTTTTGGGGGTTATATTAAGTCCACTGTAGATTAATTTCAGACTGTTGTATTTGTTCTAACCAATTTTCATAATGAAAGTGCAATCTCATTAATTTTTATTTACATTGTAATTAATGACAGCTACACGTTAGATACTTGCAAAATGCTGATCAAAGGCCTGGGGTGATAAATTGGGCAGAAGTCTCCACAAAACAAACTGCCAGCATAATCTGGAGCATATTCTTAAGATTTCAGTGGTTTAAAGAAAGTAACCTGTATGATTATTATCAAATATTTCTGTTTCCATTGTGGAGGTCAATACTATCTTCCAGAAAAAAATGGGAAATAATTAATTCATCAAAGTACATGTTGGTCTGTTCTGTAAGGAAGTTTAGCTGATATATTATTCAGATCAAGTCAACTACCTCCAGCTGTCTTAAAATGCATTCAGAAGAATATTCATTCTCGCAAAAATAGTACACTCCAAAACTATAAAATTAAGAGTGGGCACTAATTATTCTCATCTCTGGAACAGAAGAAACTGCAGAAGGCGTTAAAGCAAAGAGGGCAAGGAAGTAAATGTGAATGACTCATATCACAGCTTTCAAGGAGAAATTTAGTTTAAAAGATAAAACCTAAAGACTTCAGATGAACCTAACCAACCAAACCACAAAATGGATAAAATTTAGAATTGATAAAAAACAACCCACAATAGAAAATAAACTTGAAGCATCTCTAAACATTGCAGGGATGAAGTTAAAGGAAGCTGATCAGAGTGTGTCTGTGGCCATATCAAAAAATGTGAGAAGATGGATAATAATCTAGATAAATGCCACAGCAAATGTGTGTCCTATTTGAGATTCACATTGCAGCCTCACCTGCATCACAATTTTCAATTCTGCTTGCAGAAGAGTTGTTTAAATAAAAGCTATTGAGAAAAGCAGGTAAGAGATAAACCAGACAAATAGCCCACAGGGAGTGTACAGGTAAAAGGGGGTGTGCTTAGAGACCTGAAGAGAAATCTTGTGCTTCTGTGTACTTTTGTTGCAGGAGCAAGTGTTTTAAATCAAGAAGCATCAAATCTGGTGTATTGAAAATGCAATACACAGTTTCACTTGTCTTCAGATGTTGCCTCTTTGCTGGACAAACATTAAGTACTAGAAAAGATGAAAAAAATCACCCCTAAAAATTGCTTGAGCTGCCATAAATGATTGCCATCCTCAGAAATCTACTTCTTTAATACAGAGCAGGCCCCAGGGAACTGCAAATGTACCAAAGGTTTTCTAGGCACCATATGGTGGTTATGAAAAAATGTAACACAGGCCTATTTTTGAGTCAGCAGAATGGCAAAGAGGAGGGCTAAGTCTTGGAAAGCAGCATGTTCATGGTTATGAAACCCAAAGTGGTAGACAGGCTCAAGCCCTTGACACTTCAGCAACACTCACTCTATATCTATTTATAAGTCATTTTGCTAGGGGGACATTAATCAAGTGAGAAAATACTCTTGCTCCAACCTGTGAGTGAAGAAAGTGTCATGACAAAAGAAAAGCAAATAGAGCTATTTTAAGATATTAAAAGAGGCATTAAATGTAGCCATGTGCTTGCAGAAGGTTTAGCTTTGGCTGCTGTCTCTCGTCCTGGGCTGTGAGAGCCATCCCAGTCCAGCCTTGCCCTGGGCAGGCTTTGCAGGGCTTGTTTCATCCTTTGAGAAAACAAAGGCTGATAGTGCACAACTACCTACAGAAATGCTGGCAAAGCATGTCATAGAATATTGATAAAAGCAGGCTGAGTGCCTTTAGGACATCTGCCTTGCATGAGGAGGTTTTTGTTGCTGTGATCTCTTACTCTGTGTCAGAGAGACACCGTGTGATAATTGGTAATAAAGTCATTAGAAAGTGTCCAAAGGAGGGCTAGGAAGACAGTGAAGGGTCTGGAGGGGCCCTACAAAGAGTGGCTCAGGGCACTTGGTTTGTTCAGCTGGAGAAGGGAAGATTGAGGTCAGAGCTCACCGGGGTCTGCAGCTCCTCCCAAAGGGGCAGCTCCAATCTCTGCTCTCTAGGACAGGGACAGCACCCAGGGAATGGCTGGAGCTGGGCATGGGGAGAGTTAGGGTGGATATCAAGGAAAGATTCTTCCCCCAGAGGGTGCTGGGGCACTGAACAGACTCCCCAGGGTTTGGTCATGTCCCCAGTGCTGCCAGAGCTCCAGGACCATTTGGACACTGCTCTCATGTCACAATTTCACATTTAATTGTGAAAGCCACACACTTCTTTTCCCTGTCTAGTTCAAACTTACCTACCTGATACCAATATGCTTTTCCCAGCTAAAAGATGCCATTCAGGTGGTGGCTGTTGATCCAGCTGAGGACTGTGTTCACTGGGTGCTGTCAGAAATCATCCCTTCCTTGCTTTGGTCCCTAGCAGCAACATGGATTTCTCCCCATCTCTGGTATTCTGACAGAAGCCCTGGAAGGTTATATATAGTCTTCAGAAGAAAATCCTAGAAGCAAACCAATTCTTACAGTTATGGAAATAGCAGAGATTCTGAAAGACTTTGAAAACTGTCTTCCTTTTCAGGAGGGTGCTAGAAGAAATCACTGAGTTTGTCTGACATTCCTGAAGCCACTATGGTGTTCAGGAGAAGCAGACACTGTGCACATCATTTGAAATAATCAATGATGACTCAGCAGCTTGCTCCCATCTCTGAGGGTGATGGGCTCATGAACCATTGATCCCTCATTCAATATGCAATTATACATCTCCCTCTTCCACTCTTTCCCTGGGGTTGCAGCCATGATTAATATGGCCTGATCCTGTAGCACTGGGGAGCTGGGTGTGTTTTCATGTTGGTGAAGATGCACAGGATTTACTGAGCTCCACAAGGCTTGGGTGGAGCACAACATGGGAGATGGAATGGAGGGTCAAAGAGAACAACTGAGGCTCTTCATTCTGCTGCATTCTCATATAATGGAGCATCATTAAAGCCTCCAGTGAAAGGATGATAATACTTACAGAATTTAGCTGACATTCATAAAAGGAATTTGACTGCTGAAGGAAACCCTGTCTTTTCACCAGTTCTTGTTTCCAAATTCACATTCTGTGCTAGTTTCCCATGCTACTATTATCTTAGAATTGGTAGGCTATTATCAGAATTCCACCCTCTAATACAGCCATTCCAATATTTTGGTGCCGTGCACTTCATATGACCTTGTAAATATTCTGTTGCTTGGCTGCTGCTCATTCTTATTCTTTTTGCTATTTACAGTATTCTCTCGGGTTTATAAAAGAATATTTTTTTGTGTTTGTCTCTGCTGATTGCTGTTTACCGGTGACCCGAGAATGTAAACAGAGTTTTTTCTCCCAGCCAGAGAGTTTGAAGAACCGGGTTGTGAGATTTTTCTTCTTGTGTTTTCTTCATAGTTTATTATTTCTTATCATTACATTTTGTTTCTGACCTGCAGAACTTTTCATTGCAGGTCAGTTCAAGGCACAAAACTCCAAATACCAAATACCAACTACTAAATGCTCTAATGCCCTACTGCTAAATGGTCCCACCCTCAGGGTGGTGTGAATATTTATATTATAATCCACGTAATCAGTATTTATAATACTTCTCCAATAACTATTATCTATGTTAGAAGGTTAGACCCTATTCTAAGCCAACTGTAATGTGCCACCTCACTGCAGAACATGGAGTCATATGAGGAAGAAGAAGAAATCCAAAAGCCATGTGCTACCTCCATCTTGACTTCACTTGTCTGTCATCCTAAAAACTCCACATATCTAAAATTCTCACCCTGTGATAAATCTACACACTATTCTACTATCTAATACACACTGTTTAAAACTCTGCTTCATTCCAGAGCTTAAAAGCCCTTTTTCCATGAACAAAGCTTAAAAACACTGTTTGTCAGAGATCTTAAAATCTCTTAAACATGCAAAGAAATATTTCTCATAATTCCAGACTCCGACAGTTTTCCAGCCCCATGTGGAAGGAATAACTGCACTGTCTAATAATGACAATGCAGTCTGCTGAAATGAGTAAACCAATTCCTCAAATGGCTACAGCCCAGTGTGGTTATGAAGTTAGGATTTACAGCAGTCTCATCACGGTGGCAGTCCGTTCTGTTCCCACTGAAGTTTCTGAGTGTTTTGCCATCATCTCAGTTATTTGCAGAGAGCAGGAGCAGCACTTAAGAGTTGCTAAAAAAAAATTTACAAGACCATGTAAAACTGTAAAGAAAGAAGGTACTATGAATACAGTTGTTACTGGGTTTTTCCTCCTCTCGTTCATCACAGGGCTTTTTTTAGAGCAACACAGCTTACAAGCAAAAAGAAATGAAGCCTTAAAAATGTGAAGCTAAGAAAGAACAAGAATCTGCAAAAAACCAATCAGGATCAGGAAAGTAAGTTTATATGCCTGGTCAGCAAAACTGAGATCAGAAACTAGACTTTCAGTACAATTTTTTTATGAGGTAGGAGAGGTACTGAGCAGGAAGGAAAATTGGCAGATACCTTTCGGTCTTTCTGATCCTCAGGGCTGGGTCTGTGGTTGCTGCTGAAGCAAGACTCACCCCCTCTGAACAGCTACAACGACTCCAGAGCACTGATGCTGTGAGATAGTACTGAGCCAGGAGATACCTCACTCTGCCCTGGAAGGCTGGCTTAGGAGCTCTGTCCTGCTTTCAAAAGTTCATTTTAAAAGAACTAAATATTACCAGTATTTTGAAGATATGTTATTGGTAGTGTTGGAAACATGGATGAAATCCAGAGGACAGATTTAAAGCAGAGAATCAATAGTATATAAGGTAACAGTTTGACACTGTTATTTATGAACAGAAACCCATAGACTCTAAATAAGTTCATCAAAAGGCTGAAAAGAGGAATCCTTACTAACCAAGTGGAGTACCTTATGTAAGGTATTTTGCTAAGTAAAAAGGGATTGGTGAATGGGAACACCACCTTCCCTATTACCATTGGCTAAGTAAGAGAAACAATATATTCTATGTTATGAAAAACAAGGATGAAAAACACCACCTGTTGTTTTGAGAAAGAATATCGTTTGGAGAATATGTTGACACAATTTCTCCTTGGGAAAGTGAGAAGCTTTCCCTAGGAAAGAAAAGATCTTGACAGGCCTTCAGCTATGAAGTTTCAAAGACACAGAATTGTCAGCCCCACAACAGTTCATTATGGATTTATGACTTTGTATATGCAAAGGAATTCTTCTACACCTGCATGAATGAAACAGAGCAGACACATCCTTCAACTAACTTAGAGGGGCTTATAAAAGAGATGGAGAGTGACTTTTTACATGGTCAGATTGTGATAGGACAAGGGGGAACATCTCTACCTTTGGATTAGATATTGGAAAGAAATTCTCTTGTGAGAGGGTGAGGTCCTGGCACAGGGTGCCTAGAGGAGCTGTGGCTGCCTCTGGATCCCTGGAAGTGTCCAAGGCCAGGTTGGACTGGGCTTGGAGCAACGTAGGCTAGTGGAAGGTGTACCTGCCTGTGGCAGAGGGTGGAACTGAATGGGCATTGAGGTCCTTTCGAACCCTAATCATTTTTGGTTCTGTGGTACTTTCACACTTAAAGAAGCAGAAGAGGAATATGAGCTTAGTGTATGATAGGATTCAATTTTTTCTGGCTGTTGTACCACTGTGCCTTTGGTAAGATGTGAAGGGAAGCACTCCCAGGCTGCAGTGTTTTCCCTTTGCATATTTAGCTTTTGGTTTGGGATAGAAGCTGTAACACTCATAGTTCTGAAGAATCATGGAATCATTAAGGTTGGAAAAGACCTCCAAGGTCACAAAGTCTTCAGCCAAATCCCACCATGGTCACTAAACCACATCACAAAGTGCCATGTCTGCTTCTGTTTTGAACAGCCCTAGACTACGTCCCAGGGCTGTTCAAATACTTTGCCACTCCTTCAGTGATTTTTTTTTTATAATATCCTGCCCGAACCTCCCCTGGTGGAACCTGAGGGTGTTTCCTCTTGTTCTATCACTTTTTACTTGGGAGAAGAGATTGGCTCCAGCCTCCTGTCAGGGAGCTGTGTAGAGTGAGAACGAGAAAGGCAGATATCTATTAAAGTGCATCAGATGTAGAACCTGATAAGGAGAGAGGAGAGCAAGTAAAGTATGTCCTGTGAGCCAAATGAAAACATATAGCTTAAGCTGGGGTTGTGTGTGCTGCAATTAATGCTGTAAAGGTTATCCGAATATTTTCCTCCCACAGCAAGAACCTAAATTATCCTTTTTATCCCAGAATTAGCAGAAACAAGAAAAATACAGACTTTCCGGGAGCTGGTTTTGTCATGGGTTGCAGTGCAAAATGTAACCAAAACTCTGTATTCTATCACTATCTGTTGAAACATGGGGGGTGGGGTAATCTTCTGTCTATGGGCCAATTGCCAAAAAACCTGCTGGGGCAGTTTTCTTATCTCTTCCACAACCCAGCCTCCCTCCAGGGAGTTATCTTCTGTTAATGGGACATTGATTCTTTCTCTGATAAAATGACATCATCCCATTGGGAAATGCTCCATCCAGGGGGAGGAGCCAAGCATTCCTACCTGGATAGAATCTGAAATGTGGGGCAAAAAGCAGCCTTTTCCACTGGATTCTCAGAGGAAGACCAGTCCCATCTCTCACCACTGGGCCTTCAGCGGAAAACTCCACTTTTCTACAGGAGCATTGTTTCAACAGAGCCACATCTGCTACAAGGACTGCAGCCACCATTTGATAGGACTTTCACCAACACCCTGTCCCACAGGGTGTGAGTTGTATTCTGACTCTGTCAGTGGGTTTGTTTGGGTTTGGGTTTTTTTCTCTTTTGTAATATTGCATGTGTTTTGGTTTTGTTTTTTTAAATTTTAGTTCTCCTAGAAAAGAACTGTTATTCCTATTCCCATATCTTTGCCTAGAGCCCCTTAATTTCAAAATTATAATAATTTGAAGGGAGGGGTTTTACGTTCTCCATTCCAAGGAGGCTTCTGCCTTCCCTAACAGACACCTGTCATTCAAACCACAACAGGTTTGCAGCCCAGTCCTCTGGGAGAGGAAGGGAGATGGTGAGACACCCCTGACATTCAAAAGAGGAATTCTAGGTATGCCTCCTCTTTGCCAAGTCCAAATCTGTCTCTTGTGAGAATGCTGCTGGATTGGTAACATTCAGTATCAAGGAATTTGTGCTCAGCAAGGAACTGGCTCCCAAATGGAGGTGTCTGGGGGCTGATTTCTGGGGTCAAAGGGAGATGAAGAGCCTTTTTTTCCTCCACCAGCCCCTGATGCACAAAAAGAACTTTTCCTCTAAAGCCATTTCTGCTTCACATTTGCCATAATCAAAGAAAAAGGACTCACATCCTTATTGGCCTGTGGAAGAAATCTCTGACGCAGGTGCATGAATTCTCAAAGCAGTTGTGGTAGGGTCATAGCTCCCCTTGCAAAGAGCTACGTCTTAGAATTTTTCTGGGCAACTTTGGCTCCTCAGCCTTGAGATCCCATAATATACAAGCATTAAGGGGCTGCTAGCAAGAGCAGGTTAATTTATAGAGTATATTCCCTATAGCTTCAGGACTACCTGTGTTATGGACAAACACAAAGAATGTTTCCTACCTGTCCTAAGACAACTCCAAAGCCTGTCCAGCCCCTGGCAGAGAGCTGTGTGTGTCAGTGATTGATTCCTGGCTTTGTGTTTCCTGTGGCACCTTGCAGGGTCCAGAGATAGCTACCACAGCTGGTGTGAGGCACCTTCATTTAATGGGATGAGACACTGTAGGACTGCTGTGAAATAGAGGAATCAAGATGTATTCTGTGACATTACAGATTAATTTCTCCATGTAGGAACTGAGTAAATTGAAAGTAATGTTCTTTGAAGTTTCTCTAACTCAGTCTTGTAACCTGCTGTTGAGGGATGCACTAAAACAAATGCTGTATCACTGACAGCGTGGTATCTCAGCTGCTTTTGCCTATCCTTGCGTTTGCAAAACTTCATCAGTGTGTTTTTGCAGTCAATAAGTGAGAAAGGGATCACAAAAGATCTCAAATGTTGCTCCTGGATGCTACTGTGTGGAGTGTTTGCTAGCAGCCTGCCTCCTTTTAGTTAGGGCTGGAACAGCCTGACTTAGCAGGGAACTGTCCAAAATCCCACTGCTCTCCAATTCCTGAGACCAGCAAGTGCTCAGGGCAAAGCTAATGTCCTTTGGGATCTGGATCATTTGGCCTTTGCACATTGTATAGTTCCTAATGCTACACATCTTTAAATGTTCCTGGGAGCTGTGAAAGCCAGTGAGGGCTGCACTTCCAGACCAAGCTGCAGACAGCTCAGTAGAGAGGCACTGGCTCAGGTTGCCCAGAGCAGCTGTGCCTGCCCCTGAATCCCTGGGAGTGTCCACGGCCAGGCTGCACAGGGATGGGAGCAGCCTGGGACAGTGGACTGTGTCCCTGCCCATGGCAGGGGTAGCACTGGATGAGCTCTAAGGTGCCTTCCCACCCAAATCAGTCTGTGATTCTGTGATGTCCACCCTTCAGTTGCTGAGGACCAGTTGCACCTCAGTGTGGGGAAGGCACTGCTCTCTCTGAGGCTGTGTCATTTCTCTGTTTGATTCCTAAACATGCCTTTCTGCTAGCATTCTCTGCTCCCAGGGGAAGAGCAGTACACACTAGTGATATTTCTAGTACTTTTTCAGGTTTCCAGCAAGACAGTTGTCTTTTTGCACTTTTCAATCCTGGCATATGGGCCCAATTCCTCAAAAAAATAGTGAGGGGTGGAATTTTTTTTCCTCTCAACCTTCACCAATTCTCCTGCATCCCATGTCCCTACCTGTGCCCTCCCTCCCCTCTCGTTTCTCTCTTGGAAAGCCCTGATCATGAGGGGGGGATCCTAGGATAGAGACGGCGGTGGTCAGGTCAAGATCTGCACCTGGGAAGAACAACCTTTTGTCATAGACCTGAGCCTCCCCACCCACACTACAAAGGATTTTCCTCAAGACTTAGTGGCCTGGAGTTACCTTTTGGATCATGATTCCCTTTCAGAGGAGTTACAGGATAGCCCTTTCCCCTTTCCCTCTTCCTTTCCTTCTTCCTTTCCTTTCCCTTTTCCTTCGTCCTTTCCTTTACTTTCACCTTTCCTTCTTCTTCCCCAATCATATAAAAAATCCAGTGTGCTAAGCCTTTTCCCATGTTTATTTCTCTTGTGGGATGCAGCTCCCTATGTGGAAGGTGCTTCTGCTCCCTGCTCTTGCTCTGTGGTCATACACAATGCTGGAGAATGTGGTGCTGTGGGCGGGTAGGTGCTGGCACTGGTCCAGAACCATCTTTCAACTGTCCAAACTCTCCAAACACAGATAAGAGAGCTGTCTGGCTTGGAGCATGTGCAGACTAAGTAATGTGAGAACCAGAAATACTCAGGAGACTGATATTCAGTGAGGAAAAGGAGATGCTTCCTCAGAACGCTGAACGAAAGCAACAGATACACATCACTAGACAAGGGTGGGAAGATATTTTCATGTGTAAGAGCAAAGTGGGAGACAGCAAGAAGCTGAAGCTAGGAAGAGGAGACTGCTGTTTTGTAATGCTGTGGGTTGTGAAGGCAGGAATGGCAGCAAAGCACAGCAACTGCCTCAGATGGAACAATGGAGACAACACTGAAAGCATCACTGCCTCTGGAATGCATTCTGGGCTCAGAACACGTGTTGCTAGGAAACTTTTATCTTAAAAGGAATTCATCTTTAAGACCTGGTAGTAGCTTAAAAAAGTAGTAGCTTCTCCTCTGTGCTAGGGAAGCTCTTTTAATGTCAATCCTGATGTTACTGAGATGAGTAATATGTGAGAGGGAGAAAAATACCTTGAATTATCTTGGGCAGAGATGAAAATCTAACATTATTTTTAGATAGCTTGCAGGGTTTAACTGAGGTTTATTCATTCTGGTCTGGCTAGCAAGACACTGATGAAATATGGAATTATATAGCTTTAGAGTACCCCAAGCTGGAAGGGACCCACAAGGATCATCCAGTCCTGCATTTTTTTCACTCTTTTTTTTTTTTTTTTGGAGGGTGTCTATTTTGTTGAGGGTTTTTTCCCTCAGTTTTTCCTTCCTTTCCTCCCTGGCTTATGGTACTGCCATCCCAATAATCCCAGACTGATGTGATTACCTGCCAGCACCCTGAGATGCCTTATGGCTGCAGTGGTGGCTTTACTCTTCCTGTCACCACACGCCAGTCCAGGGAACTGCACAACTACTTGCTGCTTCTATTCTCCCTATGTGCTCTCTATGTCTACACTCTTGGCACACCAAAGCATATCAGGCTTATTTCCCATGTCAAATTCAGAATTTAAAACATGTTACATGACATGTAATAGTCCCTTTCAAAATAAACAAAGGGTAAAAGATGTCCCAAACCACTACTGATAAGAGTACTGTGAGTAGTTGTAATGGAGTTTCATTACTCTCACTATGGGACATGTTGGCACCTCTTTCATAGTATGTTCAGTCTCTGTCTTTACCCTGGGGGAGCACTGCCATTCTGAATGATTCACTGAGAGGGAGAACACCCTGCTAGGGCTGACATTAAACATGTTAAGTGATTTTAAAACCAACATCCTTGGAATTCTGAGCAATGAAGATTGTTGGGTGATTTTTTTTCTGGATGAAAATGATGGCCTTTATCACATCAGCTGATAGACCTGGAAAAAGCAGACACATTTTGGAACTCAACCCAATTCTAACTTTAAGACTTGTGTAATGACATCAGAGTGGAATTGGCAACCTATATCTGTGAGATGGGGCAGGGTTTCTGAGGGCGTTCCTGCCCTGGGGATCAAGACTATCAGCAGCTGTGGCACCCCATTGTCTTCATGAGTTTCTCTTGCCTGCCCTATCCTTCTCCTAGTGTTTCCAAAAAAGAATATGGGTTAATTTCATGTCTGGAAACATTCCAGAGCAGGAGCCATCATTTGTTTTGGTGCTGGTAACACCATTTGTGTCCTGCCCAATACACTACCAGCACAGAAATCAGCAACACCAGGTGTTTGTGAGCCAAATGTGTATGTTCACAGAGGCACTGGTTCTGCAAGTGGCTATGCAGGAGTGTGACACTTGCATAATTTACCTAATTTTGCAAAGAGCTTGCAAAATTATATACCACCATGCTTGCCTTGTTAGCAGATCAGTTTGAAATTTTTAGTCTATTTTTATGAAATCTAATGTAGCAGTATTGCAGGAAAAACATTTACTACACGTTTGTCAAAATTACCTGTAACATGCAGGTGTTCTTCATCTGTGGTTTTGAAGCGAGAAGATCACTGAAATATTTGGCAGTAACTAAGTAGACAAATACGCAATCTATGAAAAAGGAACTTGTTATTTCTGTTCATATTTATTTATAATATTTATCTAATGGTATACATTTTAAAGGACATGACATGCCTACAGCTCAAAATACAGACACACATGGAGTTGGACTTTATGATACTTATGGCCCCCTTTCAGCTCAGGATATTCCATGATTCCATGGTAACCAGTGGGATGGAAGAGTAGACTGTATGGCAGGATCACAAATTGAATAGTGGGTAATAATTATATTACAGGGAATCTCTCCCTCAATGCTCTACTCACCTGCCATGTACAAGTTAGAGAACATAGGTAGCTGCAGACTGAATTATGGCAGCAGAAAGGGAGATCTGTTCTTCTAAAACCATTCTAACGCTCGGACTTTATGGCAACAACTTCTCTCTTACACCGCTTGGTGGAGCTTAGTGATTTTGGCTATCACATACATCGTTTAGTAAACTTACTCTTCAATTACACAACCAGTTGTCACTGTGTCTTGAAAATGAGCTCAATCCCTGCCCAGAAAGTCAACCCAAAAGAATAACATAAATTCTAATGAGCAAGATGCTGGTGCCTAACTGCCAATGACTTTGGTAATCATCTCTTCTCCTTTTAAAAGCAATAAAACATATAGTGTGCTAATTTCAAAGAAAAAGTTTAAATATGGGCTAAGGACCTTTGAATTTATGATATATAGGATGAGAGATGGGTAGAATTATGTCACATTTGGTTTATTTTTCAGACTTAAAATCTGAATTTCTCTTGCAGGGATGTACCTGAGTGGGAGACCTCACACTTGTTTGAATACACATTTTTACTCAACAAGCACATGGACAGTGAACAGACTCACAATTAAACCAGGAAATTATTATATCACATGCTGATCCTGCCTTTATTTAAATCAATGGCCAGTCAGTGCAATTAAACCAGAATTGGGACCTTGGCTCAGACATAGCATTTGTGCTTAGAGCCTACCTGGAAATTCAGAACATTGCACCAGTTTCACTCTGTTGTCATCTAAACTATCTATTGTTAAGTATAAATTAGTTGCTTTACAAATCTTACAGAGTTTTGGTTTTGTATGTTTGCCCAACACTTATTCTAAATTATCAGACAAATACTACTGTCCGATGAATTGTATCTGATGTTTTGAAAATACTGAATTTTAACACCTGAACCTGAACTCTCATACCTTGGTGTTTGGTACCCAAAGTGAGATATGTTGCCTTTAGTCTTGGAGGTATGTTGTAAGTAAGAGGTCTCAAAGGCTCTTTGTAAACCCTCCTAATGCAGGATGCCAACTGTCTCGGCAGAGTCCCGAGATCAAGGGTTCATGTGTAGCCTTTTGCTGTTTTCAGGGAAAAGAAGGGAAAAGAACAAACGACTCAATCCTGGAATCTATTATCTGTGGTCCAAGGTAGGATCTTCAGTGGATTTTCCGACTTCTTCTTGGGAAATGGAAATGGTAGTTACAGTTTCTTTACACCGTGGTATTTCTCAATTCCTTTTTTGTTGTGTTGGACTGACTGATGAGAAGGAAATTTTGACATAGCAATCTGCCATATATATTTATCAAATACTGAAAACTGGTAATATATCAATGTTTTTCTGGAATATTATTCTGCAAGGCATAAGAATAAGAGCAAAATTCTATTAGGACCTCCAAAAGCAATTCAGAGCTGGCTGTGACTCTGCAACACACAGGCACCAGTGGCTCTCCACTAATTCTTATTACAAGAAAAAAAGCCACACGTTTGATTCTGCCCAAAAGGATGATGCAGCTTATATTGAGTTAGCCTGGAGAAAAGGAGGCTCATGGGGAGGTCTCTTCACTCTCAGCATCTCCCTGACAGGAGGGTGTAGCCAGGTGGGGGTTTCTTTTCTCACAAATAACAAGTGACAGGACAAGAGGTAAGAACCTCAAGTTGTCCTGGGGGAGACTTAGATTGGGTAATAGGGGAAGTTTCTTCACTGAAAGAGTTGTCCAGTTCTGGCACAGGCTGCCCAGGGCAATGGTAGAGTCACCATCCCTGAAGGGATTTAACAGATGTGTAGATGTGGCACTTGGCTTACTGTTGAATAAGGTGATGCTGAGTTAATGGTTGGACTTGATGACCTTAGAGGGCTTTCCCAGCCTTACTGATTCTATGACTTTTTCAGATGTTCGCAGGAGATCCTGCAGAGAGAAGAACAAGATTATACTAAGCAACTGCATACAACTGTATGCATGAGGTGACACAAAGCCACCTCTCCTGTGTAGCTCACACTCCATGTCCAAACACTGAGACCATGGATGGACCTGTTTATCCCATTTGTACTGCCTGCTTTCCAGTGATGCCCTGGCATTCCAGCAGAGCAGTCAGCACTGAAAGGCATAGTCATATATCTCAGGTGTCATGTATGTCAGTCACCTTGGGACTCCAAAAGGTTCCTTGTCCTAGTTGTGGCCCCTAAACAAGCTTGGAGCTCTGCGTGTCCATGTGGTGACTCTCCCCAGGAAGTCAATGGTGTTTGCTGCTTACTTAAATGCCCATAAAAATGAGGAGTCAGTGTACTAAAAAGTAGGCTTCTCATGAGGAGGGTGGAGGATGAAGGTTAAAAATGAAGTGTCAGTGTACAAAACAGGAGACCTCTCATGAGGAGGGTGGAGGATGAAGGCTGTTTGGAGCAGAGGCGTTGACTCCTCAGGTCTTTTGTTGCCATCTGTGTGTGACACTGTTTCTGTATCACTTAAGTGGTTAACCTCTGTAAATGTTGTTTTAACTTCAGGTTAATGCCATAGTTGAGATACTTGTGACTTTTGGGTGTTCCTCACAGTGGTGTGTTTAGTCACCAGAACCAGTCAGACACATGGCCACAATCCTCACAGCACAGGCCCCTTTGAACTTGTTTGTGACCTGAGCCTGTCACTAAATGCGCATTGCATGCAGGGAGGGTTTTGTGCTGAGGTTTTGTGCTCTCACCACTTCTTCAGTTCATGGAAAAGCCGGGATCAAAGAGCTCAGTATAACAAGCTGCAATGCTGGTGGACACGAGATCAGCAGATGTTCTTATTGAAGTTAGAGGAACTTATGCCCCATCTTTTATGTTAGGAAGAATAATGGCGCAGTCATTATGTCTTAAATCTGCCTATTTTGCAACACAATGTGTTAGATGGGCTCTTTGATAAAATACAGCTTCATGTTAAAAATAAAAAGTAAAGGCTATTCACTTGCTCAACTTAAATATTAACATTTTGGAAAATCCTAACTGTGCTACTAAGTGTCACATTCAACTCCTTGATTTGGTCTATTTTGCTCTGTTCCTTGTTTTGATCTAATTCTTACATTGCTCGTTCCATCTATTTTGTTTTCATTATAAAGACACCTGAGGGATCATAGCAGGAAACGACACAAGAGGTGAAACAGGTTTTCAAAAAACCCTATCTGCTCTTTGAACTCTTGCAATCCCTGTGGCCATGCAGGAGCATTGGGAAATTAATTGGGTGATTCATTTGGGTTTATGGCAGGCTGAAAGCCATTGTTTTCTGGCAAAGAAAAGCAGAATAATAATTAAATGCAAAATTTGGAATTATGCAGTAATTTTAAAACAACTATTCATTATTGGTCAGATTTGGGGTGGGAAAGGTGACGGGCTGCCTGTCTGAAAAATAAACCTCACCTTCATAAAGTGGTGTGGAGAGACGATGCTCGATGTAAATCACAGAATTGTAAAATAACTGTACTTTTGCTGACTGAGCTGCCCTTCAGGGAGGCCTGAACACAGTTCCCTGGGCACAGCTGGTTCCTGGGCTGGGGAGCAGCAATCACACCTCATAAATCCATACAGCAATGAAGATACTGCCCATTAACTTCTGTGCAGCACCATTAAGCTTGTTTATTTAAGGAACCTGAGAGGTAATGTGGTGGCATATTTTTATGCCTATTAAAATCTGTGGGGATTAAAACCATGGAACATTTTTTCAGTCTAAGCTTGCCATGCATGTTAGAATGATGTGTTGTACCAGTGTCACACTGCAGGGCAAAGATAAACAGAGCCCAGCCCCTCCTGAGGAGAGTGGCACACACCTTCCCACCCCTTGCTGCCTGGCTCCCTGACCTGCAAGGTGAGTTTGCCAACAGCATCCATCATTCTAACATACAGATATGTTTTGTTACACCTTTGTGACTAATTTGTATTAACTCACTGACATAGAATCATAGAATCAGAGTCCTTTAGGTTGGAAAAGACCTTTAACATCAAATCCAACCAATAACTTGAGATCAACTGATACTTAGGAAGAAGTTCTTTACTATAAAGGTGGGAGGCCCACGCACAGGTGCCCAGAGAAGCAGTGTCTGCCCCTGGATCCCTGGAACCAGTGAACCAGGCCAGGCTGGCTGGGGCTTGGGGACGTCTGGGATAGTGGAAGGTGTCCCTGCCCACAGCAGGGAATGGAATGAGATGGCCTTGAATCCTTCTAGGATTCTAGAATTCTATGATACTTGGACCACTGTATTATCTATATTGACTCTATAAACAAGTAGAACAGAACACAGATGACCTAACAGAGAATATATTGTGAAACTGGGTTTTTAAATGATCATTGTTGTTATTTCAAAGAAAAAGCAGTTACTACATAACACTATATTAGGGCCCATAGCACATGTGCAGGTGTGCAACTGAAAGTAGCTCTCAATAGGTATGTGACCTGATTTCAATCTGGTAATAAATCATATAAAAAACCAAGTTAATAGAAAACTGGAGGCCAGTACAGAGGTTTCTATGGTCTCCTGCAAGCATTTATTTTAAACAAATAAAAAATTTCTCAGTATCTGAGAACCTGAAAGTCAAGCTGGTCAAACTGGACTGAATTTCCTCACTCAAAACTCACAGACATGGAAAGAAAATAAGGGCTGTTTTTAAGTGAAAATGGTTCTTTTCTTTCCCTTTTAAAACCAACACTAGCTATTAACTGGGACAAGCTGTCCTGCTCTGTGTCAGTGAGTGACTGACTGTTCCTGCCAGCAGTGAGGGGAGTCAAAGACAGACCTATGGTAATCTGCTTGTCAAGTGGAAATGCCCATCTGTGCTCTGGGATGACGTGTACCTCACTCGGTGCCATGCATGAAGAGAGAACTCCACCCAGGG
This sequence comes from Certhia americana, assembly GCA_018697195.1. Lineage (NCBI taxonomy): Eukaryota > Metazoa > Chordata > Aves > Passeriformes > Certhiidae > Certhia > Certhia americana. The sequence continues at coordinate 5,053,010 of CM031868.1, read as the reverse complement.
GATGAGCATCTTGGCTTGCATTCCTGCAAAGAGCAGCTCTCCAAGTCAAAGGCTTGATTAAGGTCACAGTCTGAGGTAGCACCTTCACTGCCTGATAGTTGAAAAGTGCTATAATTTCCAATGCCATCTGCATACCAGTCAGCTCTCAGGGATGAAGCTGTTTCCAGCTTGCTCTGATGATGGTTGATGATCCAACAATCAGGAAAACTGCAACAGTTTGTCTTTTTCCATGTCCTTTGGTAATAAAGCACACTAATGTAGTATATTGTGTGGGTAAAAAAACATCCTTGTGTCTGTGTGTCTGCCAGCTTGCACAGGTTGAAACAGGACAGCAGGAGAATCAATAACAGGCTTCTGTCTTGGGTAAACTGAGGAAAGTAGAGGCAACCCCATAAATCAGCTTATCACAGGATGGGGAAGGTTGGAGGGGACCACAGTGGGTCACCTGGTGCTCCTGCTCAATCCGAGTAATTCTAGATCACAGGATTGTGTCCACAGACAGTTCTGGAGTATCCCCAGTGAGGGAGACTCCACAACATCTCTGTGTAGCCTATTCCAGTGTGAGGTCCCCTGCCCAGGACAGATGTTCTCTCTTATGGAAAGGCAGCTTGTAGGTGACTGTTTCCAGTGGCTGAGGGCTTTGGGTAAATGGCATAAGTCTGTACTTTGGGTTTCATTCCAGTACAACCCATGTGCCTGCTGAGCATTCCTCACCCGTCAGGCATGAGCTTGGGTCAGGGGGTTGGCTTGGGACTGCTTGAGCACAGGACATAGAAGAACTGGGCACTGGATCCCTCCCCAGCTGCATGTCCATTGTGGTTACTGACACTGGGGAAGGCCTGAAATGACAGCTCCTGATGGCTGAGGAAAAGTTCTTTGTCAGCTGGGCGGCATCCCTCTGCTGGGATGGGCCATTGTTTTCTGCCATGGAGTGCTGGATCAGACTGGAGCCCGTCCCAGGGCTGCCCACGCTCTGCCATGCCACTCTGCAGGTGTGGCAGTGCCCAACTGGGGGTGGCCTGTGCTGTCACACCTCTGCCCAGATCACTCACCTGGGGATGTGGAGCAGGCAGCATGGAAAAGTTAAACAGCAGACATGGGAAGAAGCTTTTCTTTCCATTTTAGTAATATTAAAGATCATCCATATAACAGACTCAGACCACTTGGTAGTGGATTATGATTAAGTTTGTGACATGCAAATTATTGCTAGGTTTTCAACAGACAAATAGACACAGAAAGAGCCCTGGGCACGTCTCACACTGGACAGCACAAAACTTCAGCTGTGATAACAGGTCTTGTTTCATCTGTGGAGCCCTGGGACGGGGTCAGGGGACAGTCGTACAGCTTGGCAGTGCTCATTTGTCCTCCTGAGGCAGGGGTGGGATGATCCCTACACCTGAGGGTGTGCAGATTTCCTCTTTCCTGGCAGACAGGGAAATCCAGTCTCTTTTTTCTCCATATTTTCCTTGATTGTGGGTTTTGGGGTTGGTATTTGGTCAGCCCTAGAATATTCCCCATTTTCTCCTGTCCACCTGCAGAGTGAAATGCCGCCAGCTACATTTAGCCCTCTCATTAGCCTGAATCTTATCCTTATTCTACATAGTGGTGGGAATTTCCATTGCTGGGAAGAGAGTTTTAGGTCAATTTATGTAATAAGTAGGAGAAGGTATCAGAGCTCTTCACCTTCCCTGCTTTTCTCCTGGTAACTGCAGGCTGCTCTCTGTGTACCAAATCTCCATCTGCAGAGAGATGCAGAGCACAGCATACAGGACTAATGTTTGGGAATTCGGGTTTCTATGCAGCACACAAATCTGTGTTTCATGCCACAACTGCAAGTCCTAGAAATATCACTGATATTTGAACACTTCAAAAAGCAAACCACTGAAAGAACAAATGCATCCATGAGGTTGAATTATTAATGAAGTGTAGTTTGTAAAACCAGCAATTGTATTGACAATAGCTACCTGGTTTCTTATGTTAAAAGGGTCTTTTAAAAATAGTTCTTAAATAAAAATTAACTAATTAAAAGAAGAACTAATTTTGGTTGCCTGAGAGTCAGCTTCCTTTTCTTCAGAACTCTCAGGGAGTAATTAACTTGGTAAACCTTCTCTTTTTATTTTTCTTTATTTACTTATATTTTAATTATGAAAACATATGGTATGTTTGTATGAACCTAATATTTGAGAAAGCAGCTTGGCAGTAGTGGCAACCAGAGTCCTTTTGTGAATTTACAGAGCAGAAATGTCACAGCTGTCACAGGGCACAGGCAAAGCCAGTGTCCCACATCTCTGATATCACCTAAGGGTGGATTACAAAAGTTCGGGTTGGAAGGAATCTTAAAGCCCATCTCATTCCTAACCCTGCCACAGGCAGGGACACCTTCCACTATCCCAGGATGCTTCAAGCCCAGTCCAACCTGGCCTTGGACACTTTCAGGGATGGGGCAGCCACAGCTTCTCTTGGAAACATCTTCCAGGACATCCCCACCCTCACAGCCAAGAATTCATCCCCCATATCCCTTTTAACCTTGCCCTTTGGCAGTGTGAAGTCATTCCTACTTGTCCTGGCACTCTAGGCTGTTTGCCAAAGTCCCTCTCCAGCTCTGCTGGAGACCCTTTAGGCCCTGGAAGGGGCTCTCAGGTCTCCCTGGAGCCTTCTCTCTAGGTGAACACCCTCAGCTCTCCCAGCCTTGCTCCAGAGCAGAGGGGCTCCACCCTCCAATTATTTTTGTGGCCTCCTCTGGACCAGCTTGAACAGGTCAACATTCTTCTTGTGCTGAGGCCCCCAGAACTGGAATCAGTGCTCCAGGTGGGTTCTTTGAAGCACAGAGGGTGTCGAGATACAAGTTTCCCTCTATCTAGCTAATTCCAAGTGCTAGTCACAGTGAAAGATGGGATCAATATCCATAGAGTGATTATTGACCTGCATGGAATAAAGGAAAAAAAAAAAAAAACCAAAAGATAACCTAAGGTCGTGAGGCTTGTCATGAGTTGTGACCTGCTGTGCTGTACTTGGCTGGGCTGTATGGTGTTGGTGAACATGAATTGGTCCCTGGTCATATTTTGCATTTGAGGAATGCTGAAAGACGCTGTGTGCAGAGTATCCAGCTCCCTTCAAGTCACCTTCCCTTTGCGTGCAGCCGTGATAATCGGCTGCTCGGCGCAGCCACCTCCTGGATCCAGAGATCGGATGGAGCTGAAGCCCGCGTCCCGCACCCACCCCACAGCTGCGCAGGAGCTGAGCCCTCGGGGAGACGCTCCAGGGGAGATGTCTGGGAGTGATGCACTCCCAGACGCTCTGGGAGGGATGCTGTGCAGGGAAGGCTCTCGGGGGATGCTCTCGGCCGGCTGCCCTGGAGGGGATACACTCGGGGGATATGTGCCGGGAGGATGGTCTCGGGCACCTGCCAAGCGGTGAACGTCGCTGAGAGCGGGGCGGGAACGGGGCGCGGGAACCTCCCATTGTCTGCGCCGGGGCCGGGCGGGGCCGGGGAACCGGGGGCCGAGGACGAGGGGCGGCCGCCCACCCTCCGCAGCCTCATTGGCGGCCGCCGAGCGCCGGTGCTTTAAATGGGCGCTGCCCAGGAGCGCTGCCATTGACAAAAAAAAAAAAGAAAAAAGCGGCGGCGGGCGGGGGCACGGCGGGGCTGCCGCAGGGTGCCCCCGGGCAGGGGCGCGGAACCGCCGGGAACGGAGTGGGAGGCGCGGCCGGGCCGGCGCTGCGGCGGGGGCGGGCTGCGGCGCAGGGGCGGGCCGAGCCGAGCCGCGGAGCC